>CM026065.1:42335488-42942988 GCA_014839685.1 Anableps anableps | reverse complement strand
GTGACCAGCGCCAGGCGACCATAATCCCACGCAACCTTCCTCAGGATGGAGAAGACGAAGAGGAGCACCTGAACAAGAAGAAGAGCATGTGACAGCCTTTCCTTTCACTGAAACAACTCAATAATTCTGGAAATCAGCCTAAAAAACATGCTTCTCGTTTCATCTCCTTCACCCGTTAGCTTCCAGCTATTCTGTTCCCATTGTTTCTCTCAACACCGAGCGTTTCTGATCCTGAGGATCTGCCATGAGGACAGGCCCGTCCCCGATGATGGAACATCTGATCCATGTTCCCACTAGGTGATGGTCCATCCCAGAAGAGCCCAGAGAAGCTGCCTCCTCCCCTGAGGTGAACATCAGGTTTCTTCTCTCCAGACAGGCAGGTTCTCTACTAATTTTTGCATAATGCCACTTTAACTGTGGGCAAACTGTGTCAGCACAGAGAGACACCGTTTGCTCGCTGGCACTATCTGAGGAGCATTCTTGTCCTTGTGTCCACGTTCAGAATCAGAAGCATGCTCAGTTTTAGATGTGCCCACATCTAGCACCTGCAGACGCCTTTGTTAATTGCTGCTCAGACTAAAAACACTGGACTCTGTGGGGACAGGTGGGACTTACCAGGAAGCACATGAAGTCGAGGGCGAGCACGGTGGGCACGCCTCCAAATGGCAGCCCTTGTAGCACCGTGCTGCGGATGCGGGCTGAGTAACAGTAGTCTTTGGATTGATTGTTGGCTGCACAGTTTTCCTGACCGCTGCAGGCCTGGCTGCTATCCAGTAATGCCATGGTGACAATCAGCGCACTGAGCATGCTCAGTGCCACATCTTCGCTGGGAATCTGAAAAAGAGAGAGGGCAGATGTTTGGGATCTGGGATTATGCCTCTAAATTTCCACCAACACCTAGAAACTGCAGGCTAACATCAGCAGACTAACATTAGCAGGCTAATGCTAATGTCCACAGCTAAGTTCTGTGATTTTCTTCAGTTTTTCATCCTCTGAACATTGTAGCAGAAATCTATTGATTGATCGATCGACTTATTTCTGCTACAATGTTCGATTAATCAATCAATAGATAGAATAATACTCTGTCCCGCTCATATTAGCTTGCTCCCCTTAGCAATTTGGTTGTTATTTGTACATTTCAATTGCGTTTATGTAATATTAAAATGACTAGAAATCCGTCCTGTGATGGAGTAACAGTAGAGTTCAGAAGGTAAGGTTTGTCATGGTTGAAAGTGACCATAATGCACTGAGCTCTGAGCTAGCTCACCATGCTAGCATGCTAACGCTAACAAAAGCTTGTAATAGTGTTCCAACTGGAAATGTTTACCCTGTAAATTGATCCAGAAATGAGTCACAAACTAAATGTAGAGTGGGCTACAGACAATTTACGCTACATTGATCAACGTGAAACATAATTCACCGGAACCACAGATGACTATGCTAACTGTAACATTAGCATGCCAATGCTAATAAATGGATACCAGTCTTTTTTTAAAGAGGAGTAGGAAATGAAAGCTCCTCCACTGAGCCTGATGGAAACACAAAGTAGGGCTGCACAAATATCATCATGGAAACACTGTATTAATAGCACATATGGCAGCATGGGATACAGCATGTGAGCGAACATGCTGTCACATGTTTACACTTTACATGCTAGCGCAGCATTCAGAGTCCCACAGCAGGAAATCTCCACAGAGACGGTCCACAGTGGAAAGATGCTGCAGGTCACAGAGAGCTGGAGAAAGAGGAGATTTAAATACATGCAGATTTATTGACACTGATTTCATCTTCATCACCATATTTAGCAATAACAGCACGAAGCCCTGCAGCCCTACCAGCTGAGCCAGGTGCTCATCTCTGCAGGTGTCACTGTGTTCGACTACATGATGCAAAAAAGTTCAGTTCCACAGGAAAGAGTAGAAACATAAATCCAGAATAAAAACTCGCTTATTATGATCATACAGTGATAGAAAAGATATGTGGGGTTAAAATACAGTCAATACTCTGAACTAGTGTCACTAATCTGGAAAACAAAATGCTTTAGTTGACTTTTCCGAGTGAAATACTCTCCAGTTACAAGACATTTAACCCTCATCCACTCATGTTCATTTGTGGCCCAAGCAAGATGATGTTGGTCCTGATCCAAGTAATAGAGCAACATCAACAGTGATGCTCAAACCCGCGACGTCACCTGTTACCGGGCAGAACACTGTCTGGACTCTTCTTGCAACCCTAAGCTGACGGAAGCCCTGAAACATGTCGGAGCTGGGAAGTCCTGACCCAGCGGCTCCGTTTCCCTTCCTGCCAGCCAGGCTCCAGCTGCTTGGACCCACGGCCCTGCGACGGTTCTGAAGGTCTTGCAGGGGTTCTGTTTGGCTGCTCTGTCTCAGTTTCTCCTGGTCCGACTGTTTTCCTTTGGCTGGTTCTGTTAGTTATTTAGTCATGGTTCTGTTTGGACCTAGTTTATTTATGGAGGAGTTTCTGAAGATCCGGAAAGGTTCTGTTTCCAGAGCCGGGTCAGAACCGTGAGGACCAGCAGCTGCGGTGCTGACCACTGCAGCCTGCAGGGGGAGCTGGATCTGGAAGGTTCCTCTGGCTCTACATCACCCCCCCCCTCTCGGTTGCCATGGCGCCGCAGCAGCATGACTCATCTGAGGCCTCCTGTCTCCGAGCTGCAGCCTGACGGGCCGGTCCAGACCCCGCCCCTCCCAGAATCGGCTTCTGATTGGACCAGAGGGCGTTTGGAGCGGCGCTGCTCCGTCTGCAGCTGGAAGATAACGATAAGCAGCCTCAGATCAACCGACAGGAAGCGGCGCCGCAGCGCTTCCTCTGAACGGGTTCCGTTTCTGCACCCGGCCCGGGTCCAGAACCCCCTGGTTCTGGTTTCTGGACCCTGGTTCTGGTTCCTGGTTCTAGACCCTGGTTCTGGTTTCTGGACCCTGGTTCTGGTTCCTGGACCCTGGTTTCTGGTTCTGGACCCTGGTTTCTGGTTTTGGTTCTAGTTTCTGGACCCTGGTTCTGGTTCCTGGACCCTGGTTTCTGGTTCTGGACCCTGGTTTCTGGTTTTGGTTCTAGTTTCTGGACCCTGGTTCTAGTTCCTGGACCCTGGTTCTGGTTTCAGGTTCTGGTTCCTGGTTTCAGGTTCAGGTTCCTGGAGCCTGGTTTCTGGTTCTGGACCCTGGTTTCTGGTTCCTGGACCCTGGTTCTGGTTTCAGGTTCTGGTTCCTGGTTCTAGACCCTGGTTCTGGTTCCTGGACCCTGGTTTCTGGTTCTGGACCCTGGTTCTGGTTTCTGGTTTTGGTTCTAGTTTCTGGACCCTGGTTCTAGTTCCTGGACCCTGGTTCTGGTTTCAGGTTCTGGTTCCTGGTTTCAGGTTCAGGTTCCTGGAGCCTGGTTTCTGGTTCTGGACCCTGGTTTCTGGTTCCTGGACCCTGGTTCTGGTTTCAGGTTCTGGTTCCAGGTTCAGGTTCCTGGACCCTGGTTCCTGGACCCTGGTTTCTGGACCCTGGTTCTGGTTCCTGGTTCTAGACCCTGGTTCTGGTTTCTAGACCCTGGTTCTGGTTCCTGGACCCTGGTTTCTGGTTCTGGACCCTGGTTTCTGGTTTTGGTTCTAGTTTCTGGACCCTGGTTCTGGTTCCTGGACCCTGGTTTCTGGTTCTGGACCCTGGTTTCTGGTTTTGGTTCTAGTTTCTGGACCCTGGTTCTGGTTCCTGGACCCTGGTTTCTGGTTCTGGACCCTGGTTTCTGGTTTTGGTTCTAGTTTCTGGACCCTGGTTCTGGTTCCTGGACCCTGGTTTCTGGTTCTGGACCCTGGTTTCTGGTTTTGGTTCTAGTTTCTGGACCCTGGTTCTGGTTCCTGGACCCTGGTTTCTGGTTCTGGACCCTGGTTTCTGGTTTTGGTTCTAGTTCCTGGACCCTGGTTCTGGTTTCAGGTTCTGGTTCCTGGTTTCAGGTTCAGGTTCCTGGAGCCTGGTTTCTGGTTCTGGACCCTGGTTTCTGGTTCCTGGACCCTGGTTCTGGTTTCAGGTTCTGGTTCCTGGTTTCAGGTTCAGGTTCCTGGACCCTGGTTCCTGGACCCTGGTTCCTGGTTCTGGACCCTGGTTCTGGATCCTGATGGTGCTGACTGCAGCTGATTTGTTCCTAGAACGCATCAGATCTCTAAATCCCCACCGCTTCTGGTCCCTGAAGGCAGCACGGAGCGGCCTGGGCTGAAGGAAATCCAGGGACGGATCCCTGGAAGCAGGAACGGGAGCGGTCGGCCGGCCCCTTCGGTCCGGCCTGGAAAAGCCCGGTCGCTGCATCACTAGAGAAAGATGACATTTTATTTTGAGGTTTTAACGGATCCGGCCGACTCCAGAACATTTCCCAGAGTTCTGATCCACTGGGAAATGTGTTGTCCTGCCCAGGAACCGGTCCGTTCAGAGCCAACGTCCTTTTATACATATTTTTCCTTCATGCTGTTCCCCCCCCCATCATTGTTCTCCTTCCTTCCCCCCCGGGCGGACGCGACAGTTCCAACCGCGGTCGCGCCTCAGGCATCTGGGGGGCAGATGGACGTCCGTCCCGGACTTCTGGACCGACCAGACCAGTTCTCTTGCTTCCGCTGGACACCGAGGACATCTGGGTTTAAGATCAGATGATGCGGAGACGGGGGTTCCTCGTGTCGGCTCTGGTCCTGCTTTGGACACGGAGACGTCGTGTCCAACAACACGGGGCGTTCCGGCGTGGGCTTCACACCACGGCGTTTTCAGGAGAGCAACGGTGAAGGAAGAACTCGCCTGAAGGGAATAAAGGTCATATCCGGTGGCAGAACCCTTGGCTGCAACGACCTGCGACCCCCCGACATCACGCAACTGCTGGGCCCTTCTTCTGAGACGCTGTCCCAGGCTTTCACCGCCCTTCCTGTTTGCTTCCTCCTGGGTTCCGGTCAGGTGACTGGCTTGGCCAGTCTAGGACCGCAGGGGAGCTTCCTCCGTCAGCTTCTGGACCGCTGGGAACTGATTCGGCTGCTTCCATCATCAATAAACATTAACGAGCCCGTTCCACAAGCAGCCATGCAGGCCCAGGCCATGACACTACCTCCACCGTGCTTCACAGCCTGTGCGCTTCGGATCGTCTCTGGGTCCGGCCTCCGTCTCACGGACGATGTTTGGGGGGGTTCTTCGACGCTCTCGCCGTATTTCTGTGACCAACTGCTGCCGTTTTCCTTGGCCGACCTGCTCGGCTGTTGCGCCTGCAGCTTCTCTCGTCTCCAGGACTGGCGGCCAGTCGTCCGGAGACGCGTAACGTCTGGCCAGCCTTAAGGGCTGGTCGACGAGAAGCACCGTCAGCAGCACGGCCCAGCCGTTCGGCGCCGTCCCTGAAGCTGGAAGCTGGACGCAGGTGGACGCCTGTCCTCCAGAGGGGCTTCAGATCCGTGACGACTCAGCTCCAAGAACAAGCAGGACCCGGAAAAATTCACCAACCTCGCTTCAGAGACTGAAACCCATGGAGATCCGTCACACCGACAGGAATGTTCCTGCCTTTGTTTCTGGTGGTTCTGGTGGTTCTGGGGAAACCCAACATTCAGCATCTCTGAACATCAGGATTTTCCACCAGATCCATTAAAGGGAGATTTTCTTAATCGGACCACTGCTGACTGCAGAGAGCTGGATCCAAGCAGTTGTAGAAAGTTGAGTGGAAGAAAAAGGTGCATCCTGCAGGGTCATCCGCCAGTTCTGGTCCACTGGGTTCTACCGGGTCATCCGCTGGTTCTGGTACACTGGGCTCTCTGAAGCCGTCAACCAGGACATTTAGAGCTGCAAAACTTGGTACCGACCCAGACTCCCAACGGTACCAGAAGCTGGTCCAATGACCCTGGTGGTACTGGGCTTGACTGGCCCAAACGGCCTGAACCAGAACTCCTCGGAGAATCTATGGAGGATGGACCAGAGGAAGATGAGAGACACCAGGACCAACGATGGAGACAACCTGAAGGTTCTATCAGAGCAACCTGGACCTCCAGAACTTCAGCAGAACCACAGACTGGTCTCCTGGTCCAGCTGGGACAGAACCCAACTGGACCAGGGTTCTGCAGAACACCACACATTATGACCAAGCAGGTCCAGCAGCTCCTGGATGTCCCAGAAGGTCCTGGACGGCGGCGCGGGGGCGGAGCCTCGGTCCTTGACGCGGCCGTCACGGGTTCCGGTCCCGGCCCGCGGACCTCCGCCGCATGTTGTCTCTGCCCCATCTGAAGAACTTCCGGGTTGAAACTGGTTTTACTGGACAACACTTTGGGACACCGCCGCAGGAAAACATTCCCGAAATCACCAGAGGCTCTGGAATTCCCAGCCGGTGAAACTTCCCGCCCATCAGAACCTTTCGGGTCAGAACCTTTCGGGTCATCTGGATTTTCACTGACCGGATGTGACGTTCTCCCTGAACGGGATTCATTCCAGACCTCCATCCAGCTCCGGGGTCAGAGGTCGACCCTGGAGTCTGATCCTGGGTCAGTGGGAATTCCGTCGTTTTGTTCTGGACCGAACCGAACCTGCCCCCCCATCATCGTCCCCGGGGTTAAGGAGGAAGGCCGGCCGTCGCCTCTTGTTGACCCTGGGAACATTCTGGACGCGCTGCAGCTCCACTTGGACCTGCATCAGTCGCGGTGACGGACCGAACCGAGCCGGACCGAGCCCGGTTTCAGCCCCGACAGCAGCTGTTTGACTCACTGACCTGCTTTCTGCGGGAGCTCCAGCAGGCCGTGCGGGGCCGCTGCACCTGCTGCGAGGCCCGCACGGAGCCGGCCCAGCGGCCGCCTCCCAGCCAAACAAAGCCGCAGAGAGACCCCGCACATCCCGCACCGACACCGCACATCCACGTCCTGCATCACAGATGCGGACAGACACAGGCGCGCGCTGGGCGCGTGCACAGCACACACATTATATACCCCCCCCCCCCCCCCACCGGGCCGGATGGATGCTGCCCGGGTGAAGCGGCGCTGCCAGGCCGCCGGAGAGGCTGCACCAGCGGCCTGCCAGCCGCGCTGCGACCCGCTGAGCGGATCAACCGGAGCCGCAGCTCAAAGCCAATCACGGAGAATTAGAACAAAGCCGGTACCTGAGCATCCGAACCGGCACCCCCTCTGCTGCTCCGCTCCGCCGCGAAATGAAGAAATCCTCAGAAAAGCCGCTCCGTCCGAACCGCGAGCCGCCGCAGCGCCGCCATCCCGCTGAAGAGCCGCTTCAGGCCGCAGAGAGCTCACCGCACCGCCGGGGGACGCTGGGCCACCGTCCGCCGCCGCAAGCCGCTGCTCCTCCGCCGGCTGTCCGAGGCAAAATGGAGGAGGAGCGGTCCGACGGTGACACACCGCCGCCACTAGGGGGCAGCAGGAGCTGACCTTCAAGCTGCGGCTCACCCTGAAGTTATGCAACTGGTCCGCGCAGAAGAAGACCTGAGACCGGTGATGAAGATGAGATCACTTCTCATCATCCAAACATCTCAGCACGTGTTCAAATCAAGGACTTCCGGTTTTACTGTCCAGGAGAAATGCATCCCATGAAAATCCTTAATTATCAGCTACGGAGGCCCAGTGGTTGCCTAGCAACAACTCCCTGCGCATGGGTGGGTTCTCCCGGGTACTCCCGCTGTCCAAACACATGAACAGGTCTCCCAGGGCTGGAGACGTGTCCTGGATGGACACCCCCATGTGTCTCACGGTACGTCAGGACAGACGCCGCGGCCCTCTAGCAGCGACAGCCATCATCTGCTTCAGGACGTCTGCAGTCATTTCACCACCGGTTATTTCTGTTCTTGGTGTTTAAAATTAAGAAAAATGTGGATGAATATGTGTTCTTCTATGGGGTGTTGATGTTTGTGGAAAATGATGTCAAAGAAAAAGGACCTTCAGTGAAGAAACTGCTGAAACCTGCATCAGTTTTCATATCCATGTAGTGATCAGCCAACGTTCCTGGGGAGCCACGAGTGCAGGGTGTCCAGAGTGTGGCTTGGGGGCCACTGGCCGCCCTTAGAATAACAATGAACCTGATGCAGATGGATAATATTTGAAGGAGAAGTTTTCAGTGAGTTTATTCATATCTTCTTAAGTCACGTGTGTCAAACTCAAGGCGCGGGGACCAAATCCAGTGCGCCATGCGTTTTTATGCGGCCCTCTCGACTCTGGGACAAAAAAAGAGCCTTCAAGGTAACAGCTGTGTCCTGAAATGTTATTGTATCAGTCAGGTTTTTCTGTATAGTGATGAATTACATCAATGTGAAAAAATGTTCACTATTAATTCATTTTAAGATTTACTTGGCGCAGCAGCTTCTTATCGCAGGTGTGATAGGTGTCACACAAATGTTCTGCTCATTTCCTGCTTTGATAACTTATTGGACCATGATTTTCAAAATACTGTCACAGGCAACAGCATGTTTGGTATGACCGATAAAAAGCCTGCTGCCTTCATGAAAAGGCGTAAAAATGGCGACGCCTTTACAAACTGCTTGCATGGAGAAGACTCTGCTTCACCCAGCGAGAGCACCCATGTGGCTCGGTGACATCATGAGATAATCCAGCTAGAAAGGTTCAAAGGTCACTGAGAGGCAGATTTTATTCCCCTGGAGTGCGATCCTTGATGCCTGATCGAGCGGAGGAACGATCGTGTGACCCATGACCTCCCCTCGTCACCAGCCACATTCTCTCCTCTCCAGCCGTTGTGCCCTGCTTTTCCAATCTGCACTCTCGCTCTCAGCCAGAGGTGGTGCGGGTGCCCAGTTTGCCCAGTGCCTTCCTAACCTTACTAGATCAACCGTAACGTATCATGTTGACACATAACTCTACAAGAAAAGCCATCATGCATAGCTGGGTGGTAGCTCCCTTTCAGTTTGCTCATATACCACAGAAAACATGTCCTGACGGGACGGGACGGGGTGGGTTTGGTTGCTCTTTTGTTTTTTGTGTTGCTGTTTTATACGGAGGCCCTTCGCTACTCAGTCCATGCAGCATCTTGGGTACTTGAAGTCTTTCTGCTACAACAAATGCACCACAAACCTATGTGCAAAATGCAAAAGCAAAATAGGTCAAACATGAGCTTTCCATCCCTGTAAGACATAAACAGAAAGAAAGAAAAAAACAGAAAATATATCCAAACTATCTGGAGTATTTTCAATAATGAAGTCATCTGTGGGCTTTGGTTGTTCTCTGGTGCCGATGTGGTCGGTAAAGGGCCGTTCCCACGTGCAGCCCATCTCCACCTGGCACAGACACAGGTCCATCCCTGTTCGACCAGGTCTCTGCTCCAAAGACTGAACAATGTAGAAACACCTTTTCACTGAGGCTCTTTGTACAAATGAGCAATTTTAAATTGACATTTCATTTATTGCAAGGGAACACAATATTTATTGCGAAGGAAAGAGAAAAATCCCCCCATGTCCCCCAGGGGGCTCCATAGCTTTCAGTTCAACTCAAAAATCCTTTATTCATCCCAGAGGGAAACGCTGCTGTGACTCATTCAGGCCAGGGGTGATTATGGACGCTGATGGCTGCGGGCAGGACAGAGCTCCTGTAGCAGTCCGTTTTACAACCAGTCTGAAGAAGCCTCTGACTGAAGAGATTCTGTTTTCCAGTGAGTCTCATGAAGAGGATGTCCAGGGTTGTCCCATAATTTTCTTAATTTTATGCAAAATCCTTCTTTGCATCATCATCTCCAGAGGTTCCACAGTCGTCCCAGAACAGAACCAGAACAGAACCAGAACCAGCTTCTTTATCAGGCTGTTGAGCCTCATTAGGCCCCTGGCTCTGATGCTGCTGCCCCAGCAGATGATGGCAGAGGAGATGGCGCTCTCAGCAACAGACTGATAGAAGATCTGCAACATCTGCTGCAAGCCTTGAAGGACCTGAGCTTCCTCCAGGAGTCCAGTCTGCTCCCCTTCCTGGAGACGCTTCGCTGCTGGGTCTCCAGTGCAGCCTGGTGTCCAGATGAACACCGAGGTATTTATGGTCCTCAGCCACCTCCACTTCTTCTCCCAGGATGGAAACAGGGTTTGATCCTGGTTCTCCTGAAATCTACAGTCGTCTCCTAGTTTTGTTCTCATCGCCCAAAATTCATTTGTTATGAAAAAGAGAGGAAACATGTATAGCATGCCTCCATTTTTCTTGTGCTTTTCCCAGTAATAATAATGTTTGACTCAGTCTCAGTGGTTTGGGGCCCTGGGGTGGTATCAGATTCCCAGTCTGGATCCTTGTTCCAGTCCAGCCTTGGCTGTGGGGAGGAGCTGGAGAGCAGCAGAGAGCTGGGAGGAGGGACCAATGTGTGCTTGTTCAACTTTCCATCCTGAGTTGTGGGTTTTGTCAGAAGTTTCTGCTGCAGCTCTGAGGTCGACCTAAGCAGCTTCAAGCCAGTCTGAGCAGCTGGAACCTGTTAGGAGCGAATATTTTTGGCCCCTCCGGCCTTCCATACAGGCTACAGCTCAGCTGTTGATGCAGAAACGGAAACAAGCTGTATGTTTCTATCTGTCAACTCGGAAGCTCCTTGGTTGATCCTCCAGCACAAAGCTGAGAAGTGCACCCGGAACCAGAAGTTGTGCAGCGGGCTGATGGAGTGCCAACACGCCGCCGTCTCCTCCCTCAGCTGGGCGCTGGTGCTGGGGGGGGCAGCCTACCTGCTGCGGCAGACCCGCTGCTGCTGCGGACAGTACGGCCGCTACGCGGAGCCGGGCCGCTGCTGGCCGGCCGCCCGGGCCTGGTTCCTGCAGGAGGTTCCGGCGCTCCTGGTACCGCTGCTGCTGCTGCTGCTGAGTTCGGAAGAACCGGCCGCAGGGAGCGGGAGGACGCTGCTCCTCTCCACCTTCATGCTGCACTACTTCTACAGGTCAGAGTCAGCAGGTGGACCCTGATAACTGGGGTGGATGGAGGTTCTGGAAAGGTTCGGTGTGTTTTTGGTCCGTTTATTGATGCAGGCAGTTCAGGTTCTGAACATCGGAACCGAACCTCCTGGCGGGTCGGTTCACTTCAGATCAGCTGATTCATGTATCTCAGGAAACCAGCAGATAGAGACCCAGAACCACTGGCCCGGGGTACTTTCTACTGATGCCAGCAGGAGCTCCTTTCGTGGCCTCATCCACGGGAGAAGCACAGCGAAACGGATCAGATCCGAGCCGGGGGGGGGGGGGTACTTTCTGTGGAGTAAATGTCTGTCATGAGGTTTCTGAAGGTTTGTCCAGCTCCCTGTGGTTCTGATCCGTTCACTGAAGAGAGACTAACCAGGTCTCAAACGGGCTCAGAGTCAAAGGGACACTTCTTTAAATGTTCTGGTTCTGATTGAGTCCAACATGCAAGCTGAAGGTTTAGATCAGGGGTGCCCAAACTTTTTGTCACATCAGCCAAACTCCTCAAATCAAAAGCGCTCCTGGGCCCAAAAGACCAAATCCAAAACATAACAGTGGAAAGGCGTCCTGGTTTGCACATTCTTTTAGGTTTGATGGACAGAAAAAAAGAAAGGAAGTTTATTCTCAACATTCAGGACAGGATCTGGGTCGCTCTTTGTTTGGGAACACTTGCTGTACTTAGCCAAGTTTCTGAAATCAGTTCAAAGCAGATTTTACCTCCAAAGCTGCCTCACCTACTGAAGACCTGGTTATCACGTTCAGGAGGGTGCCAATACTTTTATTTATAGAGATAAATAAAGTCATTCCTGCTGAGAGCTGAAGCAGGACTGCTCAACAGGTCTGACAGGACTAAGCCGAAACCTGGGATTATTCTGGTTGTGCTCAGAGCTTCCTGCTGGTTCCCCGTAGACCTGTGCAGCCTGTCTGAGGGTTGATGGCATCAGAGGGAGCAGGTAGGTCTTAATAACTGAAAGCTGAGCCGTGTGCAACGTCATGTTCTCTGCTTTGTTCTTCTTCAGAACCTGACTGACCCGAGGTGATCCGGGTCCCAGGGAGGAAGACCTTTAGGTTCTTCACCAGAAATCATTTCAGTAGCCCAGCCCCAGTTTGGGTTCCTCAGGTCGTCTCTGGTTTGGGTCGGAGACCTGCTGCTGAGACCTGGGGAGGAAAACCAGATCAGAGTAGTGGTCAATCAGAGCGACATCAACGACAGAGACCTTGGAGATATTTATTCAGTTCAGTTCAGTTTATTCCTATAGCGCCAACAAATGTCGTCTCGAGGCACTTTATAAAAAAAAATGTAATCATTCATACATTCCAGTTGATCCTGGTTATCAACCAGTTCAGCAGCTCGATTTGTTATTCAAAGTAGTTCAAAAAGTTTCTAAGGAAACCCAGCAGAGCATCGTTGACTTGCAGCGTTCAGTCCTCCTGGACGAGCACGCAGTGACCGCCTGGCGTCGGGTCGTTGGCTTCCCAGCAATCCCTCATACCCAGCATGCATGTAGCGACAGTGGGGAGGAAAACTCCCCTTTAACAGGAAGAAACCTCCAGCAGAACCAGAACCTGGATCAGTACCAGCGGCCATCTGCCACGACCGACTGGAGGTGTGAGAAGATAGAACACAAGAACAGAAGAGCTGAACCAGGAGTACTTTCTATGTTCATGGGAGTAAAAAGTTAACATCAGGAGAAGGAGAACGATTATCTCAGGTGAAGCGCTCCTCCAGGAAGCATCCCAGCCAAACAGAACCCAGACCAGGTGCACCTTCAATGGAGAGGAAATAACTGAGAGAAAACAAAAAGTTAACGCTTGAAATAACAGCAAATAATGCAGGCTGGAGAGCAGTAGTATAGTTTGGCCTTTGTAATGTTTCAGATATGTTTTGAACAGCACTACGTAGCTTAATGTCAGGCAACTTTTCCGACTCATTTCTGGTGGCATTTTTTAGATGACTATATTAAAATAATTTCAGAAGAAGAGGAAGGGACCCGAGGAAGACATTGAGGTAACGTTAGATGGAGACACTCAATGTTCTTTATTGTGATGCAGTTCCCTCAAGTTATGAGGAATATAGAAATGATAGTGATCGGTACTGTGACACGTGGAATATTTAAATATTCCCAACGTGTCTGGTGTGATATTGGTGATTGAAACGGATGTAACGCTTCCCAATTATATTAGACAAGTACACAGGCTGAAGTAGTGGAGGAGGGGAGTGAAGGAGAGAAAAGTGGAGAGGCAGAGCAGGAGGTGAGCATGTTCCCATGGAACAGGGCGTTAGAGCTCTTTTTCAAGAAACCCCCAAAAGTAAAATGCTCTCAGCCAGGCTCCAAACTGTGACATTGGATTACTACAGTAGAGTTGAAATTTCAGTTGTACAGTGCTGTCTGCTCCCCAGGCCCCCCATCGCCACGGTTTAAAAAAACCCCAGAGGAAACCCTGTGGATGGTGGTGAGGATGAAATATAGTCCGCTGTTTGAGTACTCAGTGGAGACGTCCCTAGCTTTATGTGTTGATTCATTTTTTTCAGTGAAGTTTAGGAAGGGTGAGTCAGGAAAAAGAGTAGATGTGGAGGTGGAGGCACCAGCGCCTGGGTTTCCGGCTGGTGTCTCTGGAGAAGGCTGCTTATCTGGGTGTGCTCCTGATGTACAGCCGGTATCAGTCATTGGGATGATGTAGGGTTTTTTGTTTGGATCATCTGGCCATGAAGTTCTTGTGTTATCTCTGCTGTGATAGCATTCAGTGCGTTCTGCTGGTTCATGGTGTCCTGCTTTTGGCAGAGGCTGCTTGTTTCTGATTCACAGTCCAAAAGATGTTAGATGCAAGTAGTTTTGTTCCAGATTTATTAGGGCAGAATTCATCTGTAGAGATGATAGCACTCCCGAAGATCCTGTGATTGTCAGTGAAGTTCAATGAGGTGGCAGCTTTTGAAAGCCATTTATTAATCACAAGCACCTTGCTGTATCTCTCATCTCCATGTCCACCTGTTGGTAGTGTTCCTCTGATAAACACCTTCATTTTGAGATTTCTGATTGCGTTCAACAGGTGATTAAAGTCATTTTTCAGAATTTCTGATTTTTGTTTGGCAATATAATTTGCTCCAATGTGTATAATTAGATTCTCAATATTTGGCTGATCAGTGGTCAGTGAGGATATTTTTGCTGTAACATCAGAAACTGTGTCATTGGGGAGGCAGATTGCCTTCATCCTCTTTGTATTGCAGAAGCGGCTGATTCTATTTACTGCCTCATCACAGACAATAGGAACTTTTGGCATGTGTTTTGTTTTCTGGGTCACTTTAGAAGGTAATTGTTTTGGTCTTGCTTCATACCTCTTGTTGGTTTTTGAAGGTGAGGTTTCCCTTATAGACTCCTGTTAAAGTGCAGCAAACCTGTTTTTCAGTGAGATTCCAGTTAGAGACATGACAGGATGTGTTATGGCTCAGATGGTAGCTCTGTCCTTGGTACCAGGGTTAAAGGAGGTGGAATTATGATGGCTCCAGTTGCTTCTTGTTTTTTCTTTGGTGCTGGTGTTGAAGAAGGAACATCTCGGCTCAGTGCTGACCACGCTGTATCATCAAGATGAGCGCTCTCTCCTGTTCAACTCGTCAGATCTAAATGATGAGATGTATTTTTTGGCTTAGCTCTGAGACAGTTCCAGAGGGGGGGCACTGCTTGCTGGGGTGTCTGGTAGCTGTCTATTAGTCTCTCCGTTATTTTGAGTCATCAGTGGGGTTGTTTAATTTCCAGAACCTGTGTTGACCTCAGTGTTCACCTCCAGTCAGTCTTCATTTGTACTGCTTCAATTCTCTGTAGCAGCTTGTCAATGTCCTCAGTACTGAACAGAGGCATTTTGCTCTGGTTTAGCTTGGAGGTCAGAAAATACAGTAAAAAAATCCCACAGTCCTTAAATTTGAAGTAACCCAGTTACGAGGGTACACAGGATAAAAGTAACTATAAAAACGGGGTACATTGAATAACTTTTGAAAGGCAAAAAGTATCAAAGGTAAACTGAGAATAAGAGACTAGGAGAAGCTGCTCCTCCTTCACAGCCTGCCACCGGTTCCCCCCCCATCGTTTAGAAATTGGACCAAATGAATCTGGAGGAAAACTTGTTTGGTTTGTTGACATAAAGGTGCTGGAGTTTAACCTTTGACCTGTGTCTTCCAAACCTGCTGATAATGTTCTGTATTAAACTGACCCAAACTGTTTCCCCCTGCAGAAACATGACAAACTGAAAGAACAGTGCCAACAGTATGCTGTACTGGATCTGCTGGACCAGATGCAGCAGAGAATCCTTCTGTGGGATCCAGCCTAGAAAGCAGCTTTGATACATTTCAGGTACCTCTGGTCATGTGGGAAATTACAGACCCATCAATGACAGATCCCAGGTCCATCTTTAAGATTTGATGATGTTATTATCTTCAACTTTCTATTTCTAACAGCTAGAAGAGCTTCAGTGTCTCTCAGATGATTTCAGTTCCAAAGATTCTCGATGAGATTATATTTAGGTTAGGATCGCAGAAGATGGAGATCAATAGTAAGCATCCTGGTGGTTGGGGGTTTGATCTGAGTTTCAGTAAAGTTCTAATAACCCTTCAGACAGCTTTGACTTTTAGTTGACATGTTCTGAAGGAACTTTGTTTGGGTTCTTCAGGAGCTGTATCTACTCCTTGTTGACTCGAGGACGGCCGGTTCCACTGAAGATCATCTTCTCCTCCATCATCTTCTGCTCTCTGAACGGCTTCCTGCAGGGACATCACCTGCTATACTGTTCCCACCTCCAGCACACCTGGCTGACAAATGTTCGCCTCTCCACAGGTCAGACTGAGGCGCTCTGTATCGTGTCTGTTGTCGTTGGACTAACCTCACTAACGCAAAGTAGTCTGAACCAGCTCTCCAATCAAAGGGTCCGAACTCCCTGCCTTCCCAAGCAGGGCAACGGGAAGTCTGTTTAAGCTGGTTTTCAGGAAGAATTCATTCAGCCTACTAACTGCCTCCTTTCCGAGCGTCAAACCCTGCTTCCTCTGAGGTACCTGCCCGACTGAGCAGCCGCAGGCAGCGAGCACCCTCGGCCACACCCGTTAACGGTAGCTTCTTCCTTATTTTCACAACTCGCACTTGGAATACGGGCTGAATTCGTTTTAGAGGTCTGGACTAATAAACTTCAAGGATTTTGTTTTTCTATCTAAACCTCTTTATCAGAACAACCGATCAAAAACCTCTTCAGGAGTTCTGTTGAACCCACGCAGCCAAGCTGTTTACACCCAGCAAGAATCCTTAAAAATTACAATCTCAATAATTTAATTTCCACAACGTCCAGTAAAATTTTGGTTGCTTTAATTTGTAGAGCTTAGCAGGTACAGCGCATAGTTCAAAGCCAGTAACTCAGGAAAAGTAGATAACTTGCAGAAATCATTGAATCGTGTTTGTCTTTCCCTATAACTGTGGTTGAGTGAACTTCTTGGATGTAATAAATCTGAAGGAGACAAAGAGAGAGGGGATCATACCACTTGAGCTGCCCTGTCCTGGGTTGATCCATTTGTTCTTTTTGTGGAAAACTCAAAGAATCCTCGAACCTGTTCTTCACAGAGCCCATGAAAGTTATTGGATCCAACAAACAGAAAAAACCCAGCGTGAAGCTGCAGTCTTGAGAGTAAATCCAAATTCTGAAACCTCAACCTTTGGCTCGTGGGTTGACCTTGACATGGGTGCTGCTCTCCGGTCCAGTTACTCTCAAAACCCCAATGGTCCGTTCTGCACGATCTCCTCTCCTGATGTGAACATGAAGACTGTTCCCAAAGCACAACCACTGAATGATAGCCAGTGCTTCTGATTTATACCTTTTGGGCTCAATGCCTACGTGACTTTTTGCATGAACTGTTAAAATCACCCTCCTTTACTGGAAAATTCCACTTTCCACTCTCTCATGGTCAACTTCCCCTTTTCACTGACACCACAAAGTCATCTTCTGTCCCTTATAACTGATTAATACATTTTCAATCAAGACATCATTTAAATCACAAAGACTAACTTTGAACATCACATTACTTCCCAATTATTGACATAATTTATTCAACATCTTTCATTGTTGATATTTGTAACATTCACTTCCTCACAGTTATCAAAAATAATTTCTATTGACTTCTTTACAATTTTAACTGGTCAATTATACAGTCCTTACAGCTTTGGATCAACTTTCCATCATTACAGGTTTTCCCTGATTATTACTTCTTGCTTAGACACAGAAACAAAAAGATTAAAGCAAAGTTCATAAGGCAGAACAGCTGTGTACATTCATTGCTTGAACTAAAGACTGATCCTGTTGGTTCTAGATATTTCTTTGTATTATTAATTTTATAGTTCGACTTCTAAAAGCTTAATCATGGACTGGTTCTGCAAACTAGTCCCGACCTAAAAGGGCCTGGAAACAAGAAAACTGTTCCTTTTAATTATCATGGTCTTATGTTTCATCGGGACTTTACCCTTGTCAAACTTGAATCTCCAGCATAGAATAAATGAAAAATATATTTAATCTCAACAAAAAACATAAAACCCAGAAGTTATACTAAAATCATCTAGTTATCAAATCTGGCCTTATTTCTTACATCTGTCCCCAGCCTGGGGTTGCAGCATCTCATCTCACACCCATACACACTTCCTCAAATACTCTGCCTTCAGGAAACTCCAACCTTCCCAATGCCCTGTCGCCATGGACTCACTGGTCCCAGGCACCTGAAGTTCCCTTTTTGTGATTTCACAATCTCCTGTTCATTTTCACTCAAGATTCACACACAACAAAACAGCTGAACATCTACTCATGAACTGCTTTGAAATATTATCTCACCATCAGTTCTTTTAGTTCAGAGGGTGGGGGATATGTCAAAACTCAGGTATTTCAACAATCGGTAGGAAGTGATTCTGAAGGGTTCTGAACTCTAAAACCTGAACAAGCAGCCAGAGTCCAGAGGACAATCAGAACCACTTTAGAACATGAAGAGAACTTTTGACTGCTTGGAAAGGAAGAGATCAGGAAGTCTGATCTGGTCCGATTGGGTTCAGTTGGATGTAGCTGAATTTAAGTCAAGTTTATCTGTATAGCACATTTCAGCAGCAAGGCAGTTCAAAGTGCTTCACATCATAAAAACATCAATCAAGTATGCAGCAAATCATCAAAATCATCAAGCAAATATACATGACAATCATCAAAATTATCGCGCTACCAATCCATCAAAATCATGAAGATCATCAAGCAAATATCATCAAGCAAATTATAAATCAAAAATACTGATCAATGTTCTACTTACTACGGATCAAAGGCAGCTCTAAACAGGTGGGTTTTTAGCCTTGATTTAAAGGAACTCAGTGTTTCGGATGTTTTGCAGTTTTCTGGAAGTTTGTTCCAGATTAGAGCAGCATAAACACTGAAAGCTGCTTCTCTGTGTTTGGTTCTGGTTCTGGGGATGCAGAGTAGACCAGAACCAGAAGACCCGAGTGGTCTGGAAGGTTGATACAACGACAACAGGTCTTTAATGTATTTTGGTGCTAAGCCGTTCAGCGATTTATAAACTATCAGAAGTATTTTAAAGTCTGTTCTCTGAGCTCCAGGGAGCCAGTGGAAGGACTTTAGAACTGGGGTGATGTGCTCTGTCTTCCTGGTCTTAGTGGGAGCGCCAGCAGCAGTGTTCTGGACCAGCTGCAGCTGTCTGATTGACTCTTTAGGCAGACCTGTGAAGACACTGTTGCAGTAATCAATGCGACTAAAGATAAACGCATGGATGAGTTTTTCTAGATCTTGTTGAGACATCAGTCCTTTGATCCTGGAAATGTTCTTCAGGTGATAGAAGGCTGAATTTGTAACTGTCTTTATGTGTGTCTGAAGGTTCAGGTCCGAGTCCATCACTTCACCCAGATTTCAGCCTGATCTCTATGTTTAACTGGAAATTTAGCTGGGTTTTTGGGTTCCCCTGGGTCTAGTTGGGTCTAGTTGGTTTAGCTGGGGTTTAGGTGGATTTAATTGGGATTTGGGTTAGCTGTCGGAATTTAATTGGTTTAGCTGTGGTTTAGTTATGTGTAGTTGGGTTTAGTCAGGTTTAGGTTGTTTAGTTGGAATTTAGTTGGGTGTAGTTGGACCTTTAGTTGGGTTTAATCGGGTTTAGTTGGGGCTTAGTTGGGTGTAGCTGGGTTTTGTCAGGTTTAGTTGGGTATAGTTGGACCTTTGGTTGGGTTTAGTTAGGTGTAGCTGGGTTTAGTCAGGTTTAGTTGGGGCTTAGTTGGGTGTAGCTGGGTTTTGTAGGGTTGTGTCAGGTTTAGTTGGGTGTAGTTTGGATTTAGTTGGGTCTAGTTGGGGTTAAGCTGGGTGTAGTTGGGTTTTTGTCAGGTTTAGTTGGGGTATAGATGGGTTTAGTAAGTTTTAGTTGGGTTTAGTTGGTTTGGACAGTTCTGAAATAGGAAAGGAAAGTGAGAAAGTGGGACATGGATCAGATTGGGTGGAGATGTGAGACCTCCTGCTGGACTTGATGTCTTGTTTCTGTCTTCTCAAGGTGTTCTGGTGTTTGCAATCGGTCTGACCATCAACATCCACAGTGACCATGTTCTGCGTAACCTGAGGAAACCTGGGGAGTACGTCTACAGGATCCCTCGTGGTACAGCACATCCTGATCTAAACAAAGACCCGATAGGTTCACATTATCCTGACTTCCTGTTGACCTGTTTCTGTCTTCCAGGGGGGATGTTTGAGTTTGTCTCTGGTGCCAACTTCTTTGGAGAGATCACAGAATGGTGCGGCTACGCCCTCGCTGTTTGGTCCTTACCAGCCTTCGCCTTTGCCTTTTTCACCATCTGCTCCATCGGGCCCAGAGCCTACTATCACCACAGGTACTGGTTCAGTCCCATAATTCCAGGATCAGACATAGTGAACAAAGGTTCTGGTTGGGTTATCTGAAGCTAGGATGATTTGGGTTTTTCCAGTACCAGGAGAACTCTGACTGAAGCTCTCCTTGTGTGTCTTCCAGGGATTATCAGCAGAGGTTTGAGGACTACCCTCGCTCCAGAAAAGCCATCATTCCTTTCATTCTTTAAGGATGGAGGTCCAACCGGTGAGAACTGATACCTTCTAGAGGCTACTGCACTCCCCCCTGAGTGTTTTAGAGAACTGATAAATGCTTATAAATGGTTGAACATTAACTGTAACAATTACCAAGGCTACCTAATTCTATGGATTATAACATCTTAGCAGGTTCAGATCCATCTGAAGGGAAGTTCTTTCAAAACATGAACACTTCAGTTCAATATTATATGATTATATTGTATCTAGTCATGTAGAGAGTCACCCTTTGCATGGTCACAACCTGCCTCTTTTTCTTTAAAATTTGTTGCACATTCAGGTATATGTACCTTTTATTCTACTGATGTTTTATTTCCTCTAAAGTTGATGTATTTATACTTAATGTCAGTACGCTGTGAGCGCTGAAGAAAAAAAGTCAAATATCTTGTTTGTGCTTACAATCAACAGGCAAACCTACTCGCTCCTGTCTGCGTATTCTGGACCCTGTGCAAACATATGGCATTGAGTGTTAGCTTATAACATTATTTCCCTCATAACCCTGTCCTGTCTGTCCATTTTTTAATAACTTTTGAGTTTGAGCTAGCAGAGTATTCTGCTCCTGAGAGAAAATGTCATCTTACAATGTTGTAACATCTTTTAAAGAATCTGTTCCATTTTTAATGTCCTCAGTATCACAGAAAAACACAGCAGAAGGAAGCAATTTAATTTCTACATCTAAAAAAATTATTGTAATGATGATAGTGTTAAAATTGCAATACATTGTCTTTTACAGACTTTAACTGTGGTGTATCATTAATACAATCTAACATGACTGTATATAACTAGATTGGAATATGACTGGACTGTACTGCACTGAACTAGATTCTATAGCGCTGTATATCAGGTGGATCTGGTTGTCTTGTCAAGTACTTTGAGATAACTTGTAAACTGGTCCTATATAACTAAACTGAACTGTATGAATGATTATGGAAGTATTTTATTGTGACTGGTGCTGATATGTTTCTGATAAACTTCTTTTCTCCAATGTTTGGTTGAATATGATGTTTCATTTGGTTTTCTTCAGATGTTCTTACTGATCCTGATTAACATCATGATTCAATCGGGATTCTGCAACTTTAAAAGTCAAATGTTTGATTTTATTTTTTTAGCATTTTTTTTTATCTATGATGTTCCTATGACTTAATAAGAAAACTAGTTTTATGTTTCAGTCTGGATTTCTACAGTGTTTTTGTGTTTGACACCAGGTCGTTTCTTGTTATTGGCCAGCGGTGTCAAAGTCGGTGCTCCAGGGCCGGGATCCTGCATGTTTTAGTTCTGTCCCTGGTTCAACACACCTGGATCCAATTAGTAGAACTTTGACCTGCCGAGGAGGGAGCTGATCCCACCAGAGAGAGAACTCGAACATCCATGACGCCGGCCCTCAGGACCGACTTTGGACATCACTGTTATAGGAGAACTAGGCGACTGTTTAGGGCCTCCTAGCCACCAGGGGGCCTCAAAGCTGCATGTCCAGCCTCATCTCAGGAAAATTAAAATATCCCCTCTTTAGCTGTAGTTATATTTATTACATCTTTTATGTGCTTAAAAAATAAAGATAAGATATAAATAAAAGAAACTGCAAAGGTTAATTTTGGCTGGTGTTTTTTTGACATTATTAGGTCATATTCCTTGGACCGCACTGTCACACATGGAGTGGCGTCGCGGCCGCTGATGGGTATGACAAGAACGAGAAAAGTAAACCAGACAAATGGCACCCAAAAGAAGTTTAGTGACACAAAAAAATGGAAGAAAAACAACACGGAGGAAGAAAAACGATTAAAGGATAAAGGTCACGCATTTGTTGGCGATATGGGCTGGATTAGAGGGGGTGTAACGTCTTTTGTATTTTGTTAGCAACTTTTTTTGTCATGCTAGCTAGCCTCGGATAATCATTTAGCAGGCTAGAGTCTGTTCATCATAAACTCAGCTTTAGTGTTTGCTTCATGAATATGTCCCATGTGAATGAACAGTCTGTGTTTCCATGGGAACGATTAACTCCAGACCTGTTTATTTAGATTCTAGCAGGGAGTTTTTACAAACATTCAAAATCATTATTTTTTTTTATTAATGTTGCTCTTTTCCTTGTATTCTCGATTATTATCAGTTTAATTCCCTTCAAGATGTGTAATTTTAACTGTAGCCTGTTGTGGTTGTAAAATGTAATAGATTGTGGCGTTTTGTGGATCATCTAAATGGTTAGGAATCTGAATCTCTTCATTGTAGTTTGATAAACTTGGGGCCCCAAAACAGAATCTCACTTAGGGCCCCCACAAAGCTAGAAACAGCCCTGGTTTGACATAAAAATACAGGTTTTGTAGGATAAAGTCCCACACCTTCTGACTCATTTGAATTTTAAACATTTTACAGTAACGATTTTCCAGAAGCACACTAACCTCTTCTTATTTATCTGAAACTCAGGAACAGCTCTTGGAGAACTTTTAGTGAAGAATCTTCCCATGACGACAGAGCTCCAGATGTGTCCCTGAATGCGACGAGCCATGAATTCAAACCATGAAACACAGAGAAACTTCAAACACAAATGACTCCTAAGTGACAGCAGCTGTTATGAATTATAAACAGATGGAAAACATTCTTCATTTCTTGTTTAGTTCAAAACAGAACCATGTTTTAAAGGAAAGTTCCAACTTTTCACAGTAACTGCTTCAGGTTTCACAGTAAATTTTCCTGGAAGCTCTCAGAGGAGCTCCATTGGGACCCACACTTCTCACATGCTTTCATTGAAAATTCTTTCTGTTCTGGAAAATGAGCAGATTCTGTGTCGTCGGTCAGAACTGGGGGGACTGGGTGTTCTCTGTTCGATGTTGGAAGATTTCCTGAAGCTAAATCAGATCTGAAAAATCAAATTATCAGTTGCTCAACAGTTTTTGAAGGTAACTTAAGGGAGAATATTTCAAGATAATGCCCATAACCAAGATTTAGCTCATTTTAACATTTCAGAGCAGAAATCCAGCCTGCATATCCAAAACGGACCGCTTTAGTTATTTTCCTTCAGCCTGATATCACGCATTAGTCATGCTTTTATGTTGAAAGGAAACCGGATCCATGTTGCTTTTATTTTGGAAGGAACGTTTTTGACGTAGCGTCAGAGCAGAATCAGCGTACGCTCGAGTTTCTGCGCACACTTCCACAACAAACATGGCGGACGGTGAGTTCATTGTTGAGCACTGATGGTGCCTGTCGGTGGGTTCAAGGAAAGTTCGGTCCCTCTGTTCGGTGGTTCCAGTTTCATTCAGCGTATTATCGCTCAGGTTTCCCGCCGTTGGCCGCTTCCTGTCCTCGGTTCGGTTTGTTTACCGGAAACTGCTAAGATGCTAAGCTAACGACCCGCCGCTTACTGACCCACATCATCCCCGAGAAAAAGCGATTCGATCTGGGTCCAGATTAGCTGGACGGTTTAAAATCCCACATTGGTTCCTGTTTAAATCCCGTTAGAACAGAACCAGAACCGAACCGCTGCTCTCGGATTTATTTACAACCGAACTTTATTTTTAAAAAATTAGCCGTTTTCCCCGTTCTGTCGCTGGAGACCCAAACAGAACCAACGGGACGGGTTCCTTGCTGTTCTGGTGGTCCTGTCGGTGAGTCCGGACTGGTTCTGAATCATAGGCCAGACCAGAGGTTTTTGGGCTTCATTTGGTCCAGCTGCAGGTTCCCGGTTCAGCTCGAGGTTCTGGTTCTGATTCCAGTCTTTTTATCTGGGTTGGTTGGTAGGTTACCATGGGAACCGATGCCAGCGACATCGCCAGGGTCCTCAAGCGTTGGAGATCAGGCTTCAGCGTTCCCATGGTGCTGACCCCAAACCCAGTCGGTCCGTCCAGGGTTCTGGTTCTGAAGCTGGAGTCAGAGGACCAATAACAGTGAAGATGTAGAGCATCTCAGTCACGTGACCACTCTGTGGTTCTGTTCAAGGCTGTTGGACCTCAGCGGAACGTCTCAGCAGCATCTGCATGACCTCTCCACCAGCCTCCCACATCCTGTCGGGTGGGGACGTCGTCCAGTCAGGCGCATGCTGATGCGGGTCGCTTGAAGACAAGCAGTCGATCCAGTGCTGGACCCAAGCTGGTTCTGTTGCTCAGCCCGATGTGGTTCTGATGATGATTCAGATCCAATACGTTGTTCAGCTCCAGAGGGTGAAGAACACCTTGGAGATGCTGCGTTTGATGAGGATCAGAAAAATTGCATTTTACAAATGAAAGTCAAAAACAAAGTTTTAATGTTTTTTATTTTCCCACCAACCAAACGACGACCGATCCTTCAAACCGGATCCGAGACGGTTATTTCTAAGCTGCAGAAAAAGGAGGAAAACAAAACTTTTGCTGCTCTCTGTCTTGCAGATCACACAGATGCAGACCAGTCCATGGAGGGACACACACCTGTGAGTAACACACACACTCTGTCTCTCTTGGTTTCCATGGCAGCAGCTGTCTGAACCTGATTCCTCCTGCAGGTCTCTGAAAACCCCCACGCAGAGTTCGGCCTGACGGAGAACCTCCAGGTAACTCTCACGCCTCCGTCTAGAGCAGCAGATGACTGAATATTTCAGGAAAATCTTTCACATGTGGATACAAGAACCTGTCTTGGCACAGAGGGGCTAGCTTTTTTGAAAAACAAAAACTGTTGTCCACTGAAAAACTCGTGAAAAATGGCCGCCATGGTCGTCAAGTCAAATGTATTTTTGCACAAAATTTTCCAATATTTACTACAGGTGAATATTTTTGGTCTCAAATCATACATAATTGGACCCATAGAAATCATATTTACTGATAATTTTTTGATTTTTCAAGATGGCCACCTTGGTTGTCATGGGAAAAAAAAAGTTTGCACTAAAATCTCCAATTAGATGTGTTTGGTGTCAAATTATTGCCTACATATTTTGAACCATAGAAATCATATGTTTTCTTGATCTTGTGTTTACTTTTTCTGCTGGACATTCTTCAAAATGGCCTCCATGGTTGTAATGGAGAATATATGTTTGCACTAAAACCAGCTGTCGTTATTAGCCGCAGCTAACCAAAACATTAGGTTCACTAACCACTAATTTGCTAAAGAAGAATCTTAGCTCCACAAACGCTAAACACATTAAAGAATTAGCAGAAGCTAACGGTAAACCGTGAAACACAAAAATTAGCAGAAGCTAACGGTATATTGTTAAACATGTAAAAAAAAAAAAAAAAAATTGTGGAAGCTAACACTAAGCCGCTAAACACAAAAAAAATTTGCAATAGCTGACTCTAAACACATAAAAAAAAAAAATTAGCAGGAGCTAACGCTAAACTGCTAAACTCATACAAAATTAGCGAAAGCTGATGTTAAACCGCTAAACACAAAATATCTAAAGCTAATGTTTACCATCAAAGCGAGTGTCTCTCTGTCTGTCACACATCTTCCTCTCTTTTCAAGTCCTCAGTTTCAGATTCTGCTCCACATTATTACTTTAAAGTTGCATGAACAGGACGACCAAAGTGGAAAACATCTGATGTGACATAAAATTCATCCAAATCATGAAAATGGGGAACATTTTACAGCAATAACTGGTTTAAAAGGCTCAAAAACAGCGAGCATCTTGAAAAATGGCCGTCATCCTGAAATTCAAGTAGCTGATGGGAAATATGAAAAAGCATGCTAATTTTTATGCTTGTATCCACACTTGAAAGATTTTTACATTAATATGCTGGAGTAACCTGCTGAATGGACTCAGATTCCCAGCATGCTCAGCGTCCATCAGTTTTCCTATTATTCTGGGCCATCTCAGCTGCTCCGTCACTTCGTGGGGTTCTGCTGTCAGTTGTACACCCACTCAGTCCAGATCGGTTCCAGAACCGTTCCAGCTTCATATCTGGGGTAAATAACGCGGGGAATGTTGCTCCTCAGAGGACGGTGGAGAACGAGAAGGTGAGCGCAGAGAAGCTGTCCAAGCAGAAGGTGGACCTGCAGGCGCTCCCGACCCGAGCCTACCTGGACCAGACCGTGGTTCCCATCCTGCTGCAGGGCCTGTCGGTTCTGGCCAAGGAGAGGTGGGTTCTTCTCCGGGTGGCTACCTGGAGCTGCTGCCTGGTTCTGTGAAGCTGATGTTCTGGATGCTCTTTCTTTCTCCTCAGGCCTCCGAATCCCATCGAGTATCTGGCGGCGTTCCTGCTGAAGAACAAATCCCAGTTCGAGGAGAGGAGTTAAAGTTCCCGCTGCTGTTTGTTTATGATTTGTTGTTTTCTTTTTCTTGTTTTAGAATCCAAAATAAACATGTTGAAAAATGGAAAACGCCTCATTTCTTCAGCTGGTGCTGCCCCCTGCTGGCTCCCAGTTCATCGTTAAACTGGGTTCTGAGAATCCTCCAGAACCTTTTGATTCTGACAGCCGATCTCTGTCTGACTGGGTCGGCCTCTGAGCCCTGATTGGTCGGGAGGAGGAAACCAGCATCAGTTACCATGGAGACAAAGCTACTGTTACCTGATGCGGTTTCAGATCAGAAGAACCTGTCTGGATGTGGATCGGATCAGAGCTCCTGTTCCAGCTTCAGAGTGGTCCGTTCAGCTGCTGGGGGCCGCTCTGAGCCAGGAGACGACAGAAACTGCCATCTTAGTGAGAAGGCGTGTTGGACGGCCCCGTTGCCGGGTGTGATGCTGTCTTCTCGGGACTGTGATTGGTTCCTCTTCTTCTGTTCAATGGTTGTTGGCAAACAACTTCATGGAGCATTACCACCACCTGCTGGCGAGGAGGGTGGACCAAACATCACCTAAAACTCTTCAGCCAGATGGCTCTGTCCTAAAACTAGAATCTGTCCTGGTAGCTTCTGCTTCTTGAGTCTTAATGAAATAAATCAACATGTCCAGTCTGGGCTGTGATTGGTTGATACACGAAACTAAATAAGGCATAAAAAACAAATCCACCCCAGGAATCAGCTGGTAGAAACCAACCCATCATTGAATCTAGACTGGATTAAGAAAAGTGAGTCATGGTGATGAAGCTGAAACTAAATGAATCACCACCCAGCATCAACATGTTTCAGCACCTTATTTACATCATTGCTGTGGTTTGATTTCACAGCCGGTCATTTTACGACATCATCTGTGTCATTAATTATTGCGGTTGAAGTCTGAGTCAAAATGTTTTTTTCTTTAGAAATCAGGAAGGAATCTGAATCTCTGTTCCAGTAAACCTCATTTAATTTATCCTTAATGTGAAACATTTACAGAACTCGGAACAATAAGAGTTAAAGCCCAAAACATCTACCTGCAGATATACGGATGCCCAGACAGGCCAATATTATAGAAACACATACTGGGGATTATTTTCACCACATATACATAATAAAACTATTTTCTAGTTGCTGGGCAAATACTATAAAATACTGTTTTTTGCTTTTATTTTGCTATTAGTGTTTCCTGATTATTCAACAGATTATTAATCATATAGCAAAATATCTCATTAAGGGAAAAAAACAAGTCTAAAAATGCTTGTAAACCTTCCTGGGAAACTACAACTCCCATGATGCATTTCAACAGGCAGTGTCCAATCCCAGAGTTTAAGAGTGAGATTAAATTCAGCAAACCAAAGAGACAGATGTTTTGACCTGAGGATTGTGGGTAATGTAGTATTTGGAGGATGTAGTGCTAAACTGGTGGCTCCGCCCACTCTGCAGCTCCTTGTCATAATGGAAGCCTCTGGGGGTCTGGTGTGTCGGCCAATCACAACAAGCCGTGACAGAAACTACATACATCACAGCAGGTGATTCACAAACACCTGAGCAGAGACCACCAGGTAACACTCTAAGGTCACAGAGTGTATGACATCACTTCCTGTTGCTCAGGGCTGCACAGGAAGTGGCCTTTGTGCGTCACATCAGATGACAGCAGCAAGCGGTCCAGCAGGTGAACGAGGACAGTAGGGGGGAGGTGGGGGATGTGGGCGGGGCTTGGTCTCAGATGTAGAACTGGTGATTGGCCAGATTGTCCATGAAGGGTTGAACCAGGAAGTCGGTGGAGAAGTAGAAGATGAGTCCGAAGGTGATGGAGATGGGCAGCGCCGGCAGAGCCTTCTTAAAGATGGCCAGGAGCAGCAGCGTCAGGCACAGACCCTGGGGGGGCAGACAGGTGAGCTGCAGGTGAGTCACGTGATCAGGTGAAAGCAAAGGTGAGGAACAGACTCACCTAAAAGTCCTCAAATTCTGTCTACAGCCGAAAGCTAATAGCTCGACATACTGTCGGGGTAAACTGTCAGAGGCCAGCGAGTGAACGAGCAGCACGTTCACCAGACGGCAGGCCTCCTCGCGCTACTTTCTACGGTTCTCGGCTGGACAAGCCCACGACAACGGGCCAGAAACGCTGGGAAACGAGCCACTTTTCATCATACGAAGCATCACGCAATGGCTGTTAGTAATGAAGACACGAGACATAAAACCACAGATGACGAGTGCTAAAAAGCCATAGAGGGCGCCGTCTGCTCCTCGCTGGAACACCTTCCTCTTGAGAAGAGGAGACCTTCTGGTTTTAATCAGAAAACTCACGTTTTCACACGTTTTTAATGAGATTCTCCTGAATTTATCTCCAAGCTCTGGCAGGAAAACGCCGCTGCGCCTCTCCTTGACCCAGAGCCGCCGACCGGCCGACCCGGCCCACTGACCCCACGGCTGAAGAACCGCAGGACGGCCGCCGCAGGACGCCATAGGGCGCCGCAGGACGGCCGCCGCAGGACGCCATAGGGCGCCGCAGGACGGCCGCCGCAGGACGCCACAGGACGGACGCCACAGGACGGCCGCCGCAGGACGCATCACTTCGTTCTCCTCTTGCCGTCCGCCGTCTTGTCATAACCCCTCCGGCGACCCTTTCACCCCCTTGCATGCATAACTGTCGTATGATTGGTCAGAATTTCGTGGGCGTGTCTACTTATGTGCAGCTCTCAGAAGCTACCAAATGGAGTGCGACCTCTGACCCCTCTGAGTGTTGGATGAACGGGGCCATCCGACCAACGAGGTCACCAGAACCCCCCCCCCCCAGCTCGGTTCTGATCCCATGCAGCGGGAGAACGTCCGTTCTGGTTCTTCTCCTCCCACCAGAGGTTCATTCATGGAGAGTCCCCCCCGCCTCTCTCTACCCCCCCCCCCTCCGAGGAGATTCAGGGGCCCAACATGGCTGCCTGAGCAAACCTCCTGGTCTGCAGCCTCCAGTCAGACCGGAGCAGCGGGGACTGAAGCAAGATGGCGGAACGTACGATGAGGATGGCCACGAAGCAGGCCAGGGTGGTGTTCCAGTCTCCTCCGGTCGCGGCAGCTTTTCCCACCAGGACGCTGTAGAAGATGAAGTCTCCCAGGCCCAGCTTCACCCCCCCTGCAGACACATCATCATCATCATCATCGACATCGTCGTCATGGTTACCAGACCCCTGCCGAGCTCCGAGCCGCGGCGGCTCCACTCACGTTCCTCCTCCAGCTCATCTTCTGGGATCGGCCTCGGCTGTCTGCTCTGAGGCTCCGCCCTCCTGCCGTTTAGCTCCGCCTCCTCATCTGAACCTGTCGCCATAGAGACAGCGTTTATACAAAGCGACCGCAGGCACGGAGAGCGGCGTGGACTGGAACAGAGATTCGGACCTGTTTCGGAGCGCTGGGCGTTGGCCGGATTCGCCATCGTCACGGTCCACATCATGGCGGCTGCGGACAGAAGGAGACGTCACGACCAATCAGAGAGCTCCGTCCAGTCACACGGACACCAGATCAGACTCTGGACTTACAGGAGTAGATGAGGGCGGGGAAGATGGGCTCGTTCCGCTCCTGAGCCGTCTCCACCAGCATCCGGAGCGGTCCCTTCGGACTGAGGACGGCCACCAGGTCTGCGGAGGAGCAAGGCATGATGGGAGAACGATCACAGACACGAGGCCACGGCGGTCCAGGACTCACCGTAGACGGAGATGGCCCCCAGGATGACCCAGGCCGACCACTCGGGGAGGTACTTGATGAAGACGAGGGCCATGAGGGCGCTGATGAGGATGAGGTAGGCCTGCTGCAGCGGCAGCGGCCCCTTCCAGTGGATGCACACCATCCCCACGGCGCCGAAGTTCCAGATGATCACGGCCACCGTCGGGTAGTCCACCGCCACATTGTAGGTCTTAAACACCTCGCTGCCGGCACACAGAGCACAGGCCTGGTGACGGACCAGAACCGGGCCCAGAACCGGCTCGTTCACAACTGAAACTCACCCCAGGTACATGAAGCTGAACCAGAAGAGCAGCATGAGGGAGGACAGGATGAGCCAGCCGTGGATGAACTGAGACAGAGGAGAGCCAGAACTTCAGCCCCAAACAGACCAGCGTCCAGGGGTTCGGACCCGCTTCCAATTCAGAACCAAGGCAACCTTTCTCTGCCCAGACCCGGTTACATCAGGGTGGATCACAACCAGAACCAACCGGACCGTGAACATATCGTTTTCCCTGATGTTCCTGAACGCACCGCCCATCCTGAGGCCTGAGCCTCGGTGCAGAATCGAGGGACGGACGGACGAGTGGATGGATGGATGGATGGATGGACGGATGGATGGATGGACGGGCGGGTGGATGGACGGATGAGCGGATGGATGGCTGAGCGGATGGATGGATGGACGGGCGGGTGGATGGACGAGTGGATGGATGGACGAGTGGATGGATGGACGGACAGGCGGATGGATGGACGGGCGGATGGATGGATGGATGGATGAGCGGATGGATAGACGGATGGATGGATGGACGGACGGGCGGATGGATGGACGAGTGGATGGATGGATGGACGGGCGGATGAATGGACGGACGGATGGACGGACGGACGGATGGATGGACGAGTGGATGGATGGACGGATGAGCGGATGGATGGATAGACGGGCAGATGGATGGACAGGCGGATGAATGGACGAGTGGATGGATGGATGGACGGGCGGATGGATGGACGAGTGGATGGATGGATGGACGGGTGGATGAATGGACGGACGGATGGACGGACGGACGGGCGGATGAATGGACGGACGGATGGACGGACGGACGGATGGACGAGTGGATGGATGGACGAGTGGATGGATGGACGGACGGGCGGATGGATGGATGAGTGGATGGATGGACGGACGGGCGGATGAATGGACGGACGGATGGACGGACGGATGGATGGACGAGTGGATGGATGGACGAGTGGATGGATGGACGAGTGGATGGATGGACGGACGGGCGGATGGATGGATGGACGGACGGGCAGATGGATGGATGGACGGATGGATGGATGGACGGGCGGGTGGACGGACGGATGGATGGACGGACGGGCAGATGGATGGATGGACGGATGGACGGGCGGGTGGACGGACGGATGGATGGACGGACGGACGAGCGGATGGACGGACGGATGGATGGACGGATGAGTGGATGGACGGACGGACGGACGAGCGGATGGACGGACGGATGGATGGACGGATGAGCGGATGGACGGACGGACGGATGGATGGACGGGCAGATGGATGGATGGACGGATGGATGGATGGATGGACGGACGGATGGATGGATGGATGGACGGACGGGCAGATGGATGGATGGACGGATGGACGGGCGGGTGGACGGACGGATGGATGGATGGACGGACGGATGGATGGACGGACGGACGAGCGGATGGACGGACGGACGGATGGATGGACGGACGGACGGATGAGCGGATGGACGGACGGATGGATGGACGGATGAGCGGATGGACGGACGGACGGATGAGCGGATGGACGGACGGATGGATGGATGGACGGACGGGCAGATGGATGGATGGACGGATGGATGGGCGGGTGGACGGACGGATGGATGGACGGACGGACGGACGGATGAGCGGATGGACGGATGAGTGGATGGACGGACGGATGGATGGACGGACGGACGGACGGATGAGCGGATGGATGAGCGGACGGATGAGCGGATGGACGGACGGATGGATGGACGGACGGATGAGCGGATGGACGGACGGACGGACGGATGAGCGGATGGACGGACGGACGGACGCATCCGACATTCCTCTCTGGACTCTGGGTTCTGACGGGACCGACCAGTCCAGTCTGAGCTGGAAGCTCTGGACTCCTACAGGGACCGGGCCGACCAGAACCTCCAAGGTTCTCCTGGGGTTCCGGCACGTTCCGTCCACCAGGAGCGCTCCTGGTGGACGGAACGTGCCGGCGGTCCGGTCCGGTCCGGTCCGGTCCGGTCCCGGGTCCTACCTTGTAGCAGCGGTGCTTGTAGAGGACCACCAGCAGGATCGTCATGACGACGATGACGCTGATCATGATGACGGTGTTGAGGACGGAGTTGAGCAGCCGCCGGCCCACGTTGGGGGTGTCCTCGGTGAACGGCGTGTAGATCCTGCAGACAAACAGGGCTGAGACCGGAACCGGAACCGGAACGGGCGGCGCCGGCGGCGGACCTACAGCTGCTGGGTGGTCTTCTCCGAGTAGAAGCTGACGGACTTGATGGTGGCCACCACCACCGCCATGCACAGGGTGACGGGGACGAACAGCATGATGACGTGCTTCGCTCCGTACTTCAGAGGCTCCTCCTCCTCCTCAGGCTCCGCCTCCTGATCCGAACCGCCGCCTGGACCGGTCCGCCTGCTGAACCCGGCCTGCGGGGGTGGGCAGAACCCGTCAGGATCAACATAATCAGCTTTAAACACGCTCAGCAGAACCGGACCGGTACCGATTTACTGTGGGGGTCCTCCGTGGGGCTGAGGTCCGGGTCTGGACGGTAAGACGGAACCGCAGGGTTCTGGGACGGGACCAGAGCGGTCCGCTCGTTGTAGAGCTCCTCATCGCTGTCCGACACGCTCATAGCTGCAAACAGAACCAAACGGAACCGGGCTCATTTCCAGGTTCTAACACCTCTATACCTGCACAGGTGAGACCCACGGAACCAAACAGAACCCAACAGAACCGGGCTCATTTCCAGGTTCTAACACCTCTATACCTGCACAGGTGAAACCCACGGAACCAAACAGAACCAAACGGAACCAAACGGAACCGGGCTCATTTCCAGGTTCTAACACCTCTATACCTGCACAGGTGAAACCCACGGAACCAAACAGAACCAAACGGAACCAAACGGAACCGGGCTCATTTCCAGGTTCTAACACCTCTATACCTGCACAGGTGAAACCCACGGAACCAAACAGAACCAAACGGAACCAAACGGAACCGGGCTCATTTCCAAGTTCTAACACCTCTATACCTGCACAGGTGAAATCCACGGAACCAAACAGAACCAAACGGAACCAAACGGAACCGGGCTCATTTCCAGGTTCTAACACCTCTATACCTGCACAGGTGAAACCCACGGAACCAAACAGAACCAAACGGAACCAAACGGAACCGGGCTCATTTCCAGGTTCTAACACCTCTATACCTGCACAGGTGAGACACACGGAACCAAACAGAACCAAACGGAACCAAACGGAACCGGGCTCATTTCCAGGTTCTAACACCTCTATACCTGCACAGGTGAAACCCACGGAACCAAACAGAACCAAACGGAACCAAACGGAACCGGGCTCATTTCCAAGTTCTAACACCTCTATACCTGCACAGGTGAAACCCACGGAACCAAACAGAACCAAACGGAACCGGGCTCATTTCCAAGTTCTAACACCTCTATACCTGCACAGGTGAAACCCACGGAACCAAACAGAACCCAACAGAACCAAACGGAACCGGGCTCATTTCCAGGTTCTAACACCTCTATACCTGCACAGGTGAAACCCACGGAACCAAACAGAACCAAACGGAACCAAACGGAACCGGGCTCATTTCCAGGTTCTAACACCTCTATACCTGCACAGGTGAGACCCACGGAACCAAACAGAACCCAACAGAACCGGGCTCATTTCCAGGTTCTAACACCTCTATACCTGCACAGGTGAGACACACGGAACCAAACAGAACCAAACGGAACCAAACGGAACCGGGCTCATTTCCAAGTTCTAACACCTCTATACCTGCACAGGTGAAACCCACGGAACCAAACAGAACCAAACGGAACCGGGCTCATTTCCAGGTTCTAACACCTCTATACCTGCACAGGTGAGACCCACGGAACCAAACAGAACCAAACGGAACCAAACGGAACCGGGCTCATTTCCAGGTTCTAACACCTCTATACCTGCACAGGTGAGACCCACGGAACCAAACAGAACCCAACAGAACCGGGCTCATTTCCAGGTTCTAACACCTCTATACCTGCACAGGTGAGACCCACGGAACCAAACAGAACCAAACGGAACCGGGCTCATTTCCAAGTTCTAACACCTCTATACCTGCACAGGTGAAACCCACGGAACCAAACAGAACCAAACGGAACCGGGCTCATTTCCAGGTTCTAACACCTCTATACCTGCACAGGTGAGACCCACGGAACCAAACAGAACCAAACGGAACCAAACGGAACCGGGCTCATTTCCAGGTTCTAACACCTCTATACCTGCACAGGTGAGACCCACGGAACCAAACAGAACCAAACGGAACCAAACGGAACCGGGCTCATTTCCAGGTTCTAACACCTCTATACCTGCACAGGTGAGACCCACGGAACCAAACAGAACCAAACGGAACCGGGCTCATTTCCAGGTTCTAACACCTCTATACCTGCACAGGTGAGACCCACGGAACCAAACAGAACCAAACGGAACCAAACGGAACCGGGCTCATTTCCAGGTTCTAACACCTCTATACCTGCACAGGTGAAACCCACGGAACCAAACAGAACCCAACAGAACCGGGCTCATTTCCAGGTTCTAACACCTCTATACCTGCACAGGTGAAACCCACGGAACCAAACAGAACCAAACAGAACCTGCTGTGCCTCTTTAAAACACCCGATGCCGTCAGCTGTAGCAGAACCCACAGAACCTGTACTCCATACACTAACAGAACCACCATGTTTCACCTTCCCCAACAGAACCTGCGCTGCCTACTAAATAGAGAATCCACAGAACCGAACCTCTACAGTCTGCTCCAACAGAAACACATCTGTACTGTGTAGCGTAGTAGAACCGGATCTGTTCTGCCTAATCGAAACGAACCGAACCTGTACTGCCTGTTTCTACAGAACCGAACAAACACTTTCTGTTCATGTTTGGACTAAACGAACTTTTTCCTGAAGCCAAGCCGAACTCAGAGGGTTCCGACTCCGACACTTTGGTCGCTTTTAGTCAGAATAAATTCAGAAAAACGAACCTGGGCGGAACCGAACTGGACCTGAACCGAGTTAAAGTTCGACAAATAATCCCGGAAACACCGTGGTCAGATGATCCGAGCCGGGCACGTGATGCTCACTGACGTCACACCCACTCGATCACGTGACGCACATCAGAAGCACAAAGACGAAAAATAAAAACATAAGCCGAACCGAACTCTCTCGGCGGTCCTCTTTTCCCGTTATTACTTCCGCTTCCGGTGGATTCAGCCGCCCCCTCCCACCAAATCTTCCTAAAATGTGACTTTGAAATTAATAAACTTCCAATCGGATGGTTAAATTTCACCAACATGTCCTCTTGTCGGAAATGAATGTTTAACCCGAGCTTTTCCCGCCACAACTCTCCCGCCTGGAATCATAGATGCATCTTCTTAATTAAACTGAAATCTTATCTGGAAGAATAACGGTCAGCTTCAGCATCTAATGGATGAAGGAGGGAGATTACCAGACTTTTCATGGTTAAATATAATTTAATCTGCACTGAAAAAGAATCCAGTGTTGGAATTAAAACTTTCCTTCAGGTTCTAATTAATATGACTGAAGGATAATTAATCATTGATCATGGATACCCAGCTGTACACTGAGTTATGATACGGAGACGTTTAAGCCTGAAGTTTCTGCTTTGATTTATTGGTTTTCTGCTCAGATCCAGCTTTAGTTCATTCCTCTATCTGTTTAATATTTTGTTTATGATTATTATAGATTTAGGTTCTTCAGATTGTCTTCATTTCTGTTTAGTTCAGCCTCAGCCTGCGGCCTAATCATAAACAAATTGCAAACTTATAGGTGCATACTGCCATGTACATAAGTGTGTTGCCTCAAAACCTCCACCTATAGTATATATATATATATATATATATATATATATATATATATATATATATATATATATATATATATATATATATATATATATATATATATATATATATGAGTTAAAGATGAGAAAACAGTACATTGGGATGTTGGATTAGGACGAAGGATCCATGCGTGTAATAGCCCTCATTCTTATGGTAGTGTCACTAATATTAGCATGTTAGCTTAGTTTAATATAAAAGCATGATATTTACTTACTAAATGAAGTAAGTCCATTATTGTCAACATAACTGTGATAACGCACATTCTACTGGTAGTGTCAACATGCTAGCCGCTCCACATGCTAGTGATAGCCGTCATGCTAACATTAGCCTTATGCCTAAAATGAAAATTTTAGCCTTATTTTGAAATACTAATTAGTTTAACATACTAAATGGAGTGAGTCAATGTTAGTCAACAGGGTGGTGACACTCTTCATGCTACAGATAGCATTTTAGCTAGGATTACCATTTTAGCTTATATACACATATAAAATGGAATAAAACCATGTTAATCAGCATTATAGTGATAACCGAGATCCTACTGGTAGTATCAACATATTAGCTGCTACACATGCTAGTAATAGCCCTCATGCTAACGTTAGCCTTACAGCTAAAATAGGCATCTTTGCTCATTTTTCATTTATTAGCTATGTTTAGCATACTGAATGAAGTAAGTCAATATAAGTCCACATGCTACAGATACCCCACATGCAACTGATAGCATTTAAGATAGCATTAGCATTTTAGCTTATGCACAACTGTTTGCATACTCAGTTGAGTAAGGCAAAGTTACTCAACATGTCAGTGACATTCCCCATCCTACAAACTTTCTTTTAGCCAACCTCAGCATTGTTGATCATCTTTTCCATCAAAACGCTTAATTGGGCTCCCAGCGACATGCACACTTTGGCAGGCCCCTTCTAAATTTCTTCAGAAATTTTCTAGTTCTTTACTTATAATTATTCATCTCAGCTTTGGGAGGATCTTAATTGCCGGAAGTTGACTAAAACTTTGATGAAAGCAGCTTTGCCATATTACAATATTAAATGTAGTCCTTATATTGTGGATACAAAATTAAGATTTCTGATTAATAATCTGGTCATTAATGCCTAGAATCCTTTACAGAAATGTAAAGTCCTGAAAGTTTCCCCGAAGCTTCTGTTTTCTAGAAGTAATGTTGCTTTTCTTCAACTCTTTGGCTTTCATATTGTTCTGCTCTGCCATCATCGACTCTCTGCTGCCCCCAGCTGACGGCGAAAAGTACTGCTGGTTGTTATCCTGCAATGTTCAGATTCACCAGCAGGTGGTAGCACGAGTTCGTTTATAAAACAGTTGTAAAACAAAGATTTCAAAATTTTATTCAAGTTAAAGATTGAATCCAGTTTTGTATCTCAGTGTTGATAATAAACATGTTGTGGTTTATCAGTAGTTTTTATGCTATATTTGATTTTTTTTTTTTTTTTTTTTTTTTTAAAGGCGAGTGTTTTTGTATACTAGAGCTGCTCTAGCATAGCTGCTTCCGTTTCCGGTGCAGCTCCGCCCAGAGACGGTGTTTATCAAATCTTTATGAACAGAAGATGATATAAATATTCATTTTTATCTGCATGGCATCTGTTGCTAGTCCCCTTAGTGACCAAGTGTTGATAACGTGTGTTTAGTGAGCCCATACTGCTGCCGCTTACGTAATCCTGCCTGATTTCCCATCATGCATCTGTGTCTCTGAAATGCATAAAATATAAGGAAAAAAAGGACAAAATCCAAAGCAAAGTGGATCAATCTGGGACAAAATGAGCTGTTGGGTCCAGAAATTTTGGTTGTGATGTTTAATGTTTTCTAATGCCATGGTTTTATTTTAAAAGTGAAACAGCTGCAACCGTCAATAAGAAGAAGGTGAACTACAAGGGTTTAAATACCACTCCGAGCCCGGTTGTTAGTGTCCTAGTTCTCTAGGACATATACTAAAATTGGAACGATACAGAGAAGATTAGCATGGCCCCTGCGCAAGGATGACACGCAAATTCGTGAAGCGTTCCTCATTTTTATTTTTTTTATTTTTTGTATTTTTTTTTTTATTTTATTTTATTTATTTATTATTATTATTATTATTTTTTATTTTTTTTTTTTTTTTTCTTTCTTCCGTCAGAAAAACAAAGAACCTCTGCTGCAGGACCCAGGAACAAGCACAACATAATGGTGCTTCCAGAGACGTCTTTCAACTATGGCTTCCTCCACATCTTTCCTCCAGATCCTCATTTCACAAAACCTTTAACTTAGGTAGGATCTTCTATTGTGGGGTCAAAAGTCAGGCAGTTTATCTGGATTACGTCACATGACAATCAGCTGGTTTGCATGTTAGCTTAACTTCTACCTTTAGTATGTGGTTTATCCCTAGCATGTTGACTAACATGCTAGGGATAAAGGACTTCTTTTTTTAAGGGGGTGTGGTTAGAGTGATGTCACCAATTGACCATGTGACTATCATGAGTGCTGGTCTGACACACAGAAAGTTTTATATAGCTGTGAGCAAGTGTGAGGAATTTATTTCACTGTAATGTTTTATGGCAAATGGTCAAATTTTGAGACCTGACCACACCCACATGCTTTGATGCAGCAAAAAGTTTTTGATAAGTTTTGATCTCCAGTGTCTTAAGACGAGCCTAGCTATTGCCTTTCTGCACAATTCTGCTTGTTTCAAATCATACGTTACAGCACAGTCTGGGCTTTCTCCCATTGACTTGGATTTCTCTGGTAAAATTTTAACCAGGCCAATCAGCAAGCAGAGAAGTTGTGAACAGTGACATCAATTCGGCTCAGACGTCGCCCGGCCAAACAAGGTCTGCGTCAGGTGCTGGGGAACCAGGGCACCTTCACGAAAAATGGGTTACTGGAACAAGACGGAATTGGGCGAGAGGTGAAAACTTGGATCTGTTGGAATGCTACTACTCAAGTAACCCTAGTCAGAGGGGTTACATGCAAAGAATGCGGGAGGAATGGTTACGTCGACATCCCCATTCAACACTAACTGCCAAACAACTAGTAGCTCAGTGTTCCAACATCCGCAAACGGCAAATGCTGTCACAACTTGAGATAGACGAGGTACAACACAAATGCTACGGCAAGGGGGAGCCAGGACGCCAGGTCAGAGGGGAGTTAGCTTCAACTCCCCACCCGCAGATTGGGTATGCAGCCCCAATAATGAACGAACCATCAAAGCTGAACGAGGCAGCAACTGACCTGAGAGGTAGGATTGTGGCCCGAATGAACACCAGGCAATCCCGATGCCAATTACAACGGCTGAGTGAAGTACCATCAGAAAGTCTCATTGAAGATGTGAATGCAGCATTGAGAACGATCCCTACCAACACCATAACGGAAACCAATGAGCTGGTGTACAACTCAGCATCAGTGATCCTTGAGATGCTCGGCTATAGGAGCAACCATGAGATTCAATACCCACCATGGAAAAGACGGTTAGAGGCTAAAATCAAGGTAACAAGGAGGGAAGTGAGCCAATTGTCAGAGCTCCAAAGAGGTGCAATCAAAAGACCGGTACCCAAGCGGTACAGCCAGATGCCCATACCTGAAGCGCTCGAAACTGCCAAACAAAGGCTCCAAGCCTTGGCCAGTCGCCTAAAGAGGTACACGAGAGAAAATGAAGCCAGTAGGTTTAACCGGCTCTTCTCCACCCAACCAGCTAAAGTGTACTCTCAATGGCAGGGTAATAACAACAGAGCAGACCCACCAAGGCTGGAGACCCAACAGTACTGGAAAGGCATATGGGAAAGGGAGGCGACCCACAACAGCAATGCACAGTGGCTAATCTCTCTACGAGATGACCACAGCAACCTCCCTGAGCAAGCCCCAGTAACTATCACAGTGGCAGATGTCCAAGAAAGAGTCTCAGGTATGAAAAAACTGGACAGCACCAGGTCCTGACATGATCCATGCCTACTGGCTAAAGAAACTCACTGCCCTCCATGAGCGACTGGCAGCTCAAATGAACCAGCTGCTACAAAGTGGGACTCACCCTGAATGGTTAACTGAAGGGCGCACAATCCTGATCCAGAAGGATCCCTCAAAGGGTTCGATCCCATCCAACTATCGGCCAATAACCTGTCTCTCTACAACATGGAAGCTCATGTCAGGCATCATAGCAGCTAAGATAAGTGGGCACATGGATAAATACATGAGTACAGCACAGAAGGGCATCGGCATAAATACCAGAGGAGCCAAACACCAACTCCTGGTAGACCAAACAGTCGCCCGAGACTGCAAAACCCGACACACCAACCTGTGCACGGCTTGGATTGATTACAAGAAAGCCTATGACTCAATGCCACACACTTGGATCATTGAATGCTTAGAGATGTACAACATCAACAGGACTCTAAGAGCCTTCATTGCAGCCTCGATGGGGATGTGGAAAACCACCCTTGAAGCCAACTACAAGCCAATTGCACAAGTGTCCATCAAATGTGGCATATACCAAGGAGACGCTCTGTCCCCACTGCTGTTCTGCATAGGTCTGAACCCCCTCAGCCAAGTCATCAACAAGACTGGCTACGGATACCGACTCAAGAACGGAGCCACCATCAGTCACCTCCTCTACATGGATGACATCAAGCTGTACGCTAAGAGCAAACGAGACATCGACTCACTGATCCACACCACCAGGATCTACAGCACTGACATTGGGATGTCATTCGGACTAGAGAAGTGTGGTCGGATGGTTACACAGAGAGGGAAGGTCATCCACACAGAAGGGGTCTCACTCCCAGAGGGAACAATAGCAGACATTGAGGACAGTTACAAGTACCTGGGAATACCACAAGCAAATGGCAGCCTCGATGAGGTCACAAGGAAAGGAGCCACGGCCAAATACCTCCAACGAGTAAGGCAAGTCCTGAGAAGCCAGCTCAACGGCAAGAACAAGATCCGTGCGATAAACAGCTATGCCTTGCCAGTAATCAGATACCCTGCAGGAATAATAAGCTGGCCAAAGGAAGAGATAAAGACCCTGGATGTTAAAACTCGGAAACTACTAACCATGCATGGAGGGTTCCACCCTAAATCCAGCATCCTGAGACTATACGCGAGCCGTAAGGATGGAGGCAGAGGACTAGTGAGTGTGAGAGCCACTGTCCAGGATGAAACATCCAAGATCCATAAATACATCAAGGTCAAAGCCTCAACCGACGATGTGCTCAGCGAATGTCTCAAACAATGGGGACCAGAGGATGAGGTGCTGGAGGAACCATCATGGGAGGATAAGCCCCTACATGGGATGTACCACCGACAAATAACTGAAGTGGCTGATATCAGGAAATCCTACCAATGGCTGGAAAAAGCTGGACTCAAGGACAGCACAGAGGCACTCATCCTGGCTGCACAGGAACAGGCCCTAAACACCAGAGCAATAGAGGCTCAGATCTACCACACCAGACAAGATCCAAGGTGTAGATTGTGCAAGGAGGCCCCTGAGACAGTCCAACACATAACAGCAGGGTGCAAGATGCTGGCAGGGAAAGAGTACATGGAACGTCATAACCAAGTGGCGGGCATAGTGTACAGAAACATCTGTGCAGGATATGGACTGGAAGCCCCGAGATCTAAGTGGGGCACACCCCCAAAGGTGGTGGAGAATGACCGAGCTAAGATCCTGTGGGACTTCCAGATCCAGACAGACAAAATGGTAATGGCGAACCAACCGGACATCGTGGTGGTGGATAAACAACAGAGGAAAGCCGTTGTGGTGGATGTAGCAATACCAAGCGATTGCAACATCAGGAAAAAGGAACACGAGAAACTGGAGAAATACCAGGGCCTCAGAGAGGAACTGGAGAAGGCCTGGAAGGTGAAGACCACAGTGGTGCCTGTGGTCATCGGGGCCCTTGGGGCAGTCACCCCCAAACTGGAGCAGTGGCTAAAACAGATCCCAGGAACAACGTCAGACATCTCAGTCCAGAAATGCGCAGTTCTCGGCACAGCCAAGATACTACGCAGAACCCTCAAGCTCCCAGGCCTCTGGTAGAGGACCCGAGCTCAGAGGTTGAGAAAGACCACCCGTGGAGGGTGAGAAGGGAATTTTTTTTTTTTTTTTTTTTTTTTTATATATATATATATATATATATATATATTAAAAACAATGATCATGGTAACAAATTGCACCTAATAAATCTATAAATAAACTGGATGTGTTGGATGAAAATGTCCGGCGCCCACTTCTTCTGCAGGACAAAATCACAAAAGGGGAGGGCCTAAGGGACGCAGTTTATCAAAATGATACCACCGAAGAAGAAATAGAGGGGCTAGGAATCTTAAAGTCGCACGCTTACAACAATCATAGTGGTTTCCATAGTGTTTACAGTTGGGTATTAGAAATGAGTAACAGAAGACATTTTGTGTAATTATAACAAAGTACAAATAGAACCAGTTTACATTCTCCCCCACTAAGAATTACACCAAATGAAAATGACAACGTAAGACACACTCAGAAGAAAATACTGTCACTACAATAATGTAACGTATCAGCTAAGAGAGAGTTGAGCGCGTGCCAGAGCACTGAGCGTGTGTGACATTTAAACGCACACGAATCTAATTATTGTTCGTTCACATGCATATGTCCGCCCAGATCAGACTCACTGCATGCTCAACCTGGGGGCACAAAAATCAACAAACTCACACAATAAAAGTGGAGAACAGGTCTGGAAGCAGCCACTGTGTAGACAACAGGCTCCCATTTATCAGAAAGCTCCCCCCGGTTCCCTCGTTGCCACCAGGACCTGATCTCCATCCAACAGAGGGTGACCCTTGGTTCTCTTGTTGTACTGATCACATCGATGCTCTGCACTGGTGCTTCTTTGAGCCAACAACATGGCAGAAGTCCAATGATTTGAGATAGGAGAGGAACGTTCTGAAAAGCAAGCTCAACAGGCAGCCTGGGAATCCTGCTAAACATCAAATGGAGTGGTGCAACACCTGTGGTCTCTTGGACTGTGCAGTTATATTTGGAAGTCAGAGCCCAGAGTGTGATTCAGCCTCTCTGTAGCCCTGCCACCCATCGGGTGGGCGGGCGAGGTGTGATTTACTGACACCACTCCCAGAGCTCAGCAAGCAGCTCACTCTCAAACTTTGCCCACTGGCCTGAGTGAATGCGCCGAGGGAAGCCGGAAACGCAGAGAAACCCATCCCGTAACTTTTTAGCAACTCTTTTAGCAGTTTGATCCTGACACTGGAAAGCTTGTGCGGGCTTGATGACGGGGCCGGGCCGCGGGGGCCGCAGCCACCTGGGCCAGCTCCTCTGGGGGGATCCCAAGGCATTCCCAGGCCAGCCGAGAAACATCGTCCCTCCCCCCCCCCCTTTTTTTTTTGGCACATAACAAAACTAAGCTAAACTGATAAAGTTTACATCTAACAGGATATGAACTGCTTCCACTGCTTTAATAGCGAAGACAAATCAGGTTATGCTGTGTGACAACAGTTGTCGTTTTATTGATGTAATGTATCACGTTTGGAGTTTCTATTGTGTTTTAGATTCGAGGCGGTGTTTGATTATAAATCGTTTGCACACAGAAACAACAGAAATCACAAGTACGAACGCTTGTTTATATGAAATGTTCGGCTAAAGAGCTCCTCGAGTAAAGCTACGGAGGGACTTGGTACTTTCGTCTTTCACTTAAAATTAATCAAATACACAGTCCAACAACTCGAAAACTCTCCTGCAGACCAGTTGTGACCAGAACAACATGCCACAGTGACATGGTGATATGTGTTTCACTAATGCTAGACGCTAAAGGCAGCTCGTTTATTTCAAGACTGCATAAACTTTACCTTGAATTTAGTGACATGTCGCCTCCTCTGGCTGCCGCTGTCCGTCAGCACGTTTTACATGTAGGGCAACGTCGCCAAAGTATTCGCATATAGTGGACTTTATGCTGTTAGACTGGGCATGAATGCAGAGAAGGGGGCTGGGGGCGCGTTCAGGGGACTCGCCTGGACTTGCAGGGTAGCTACACAGGAGTGCGCAGCTACAAATGAGCACTGGGATTTCTTCTGCACTTGATCTCTGACCAGACATACAAAATGCGGAGACCACAGGGACAGAATGGCGGGAAATTTTTGTAGTTTTGAAACCGTGACTTTTTTTATACCGCAGTGAACCTTGAAAGGAGACAGGTTCTGTGTCCCATAGATGGACAGGTTCTAGTCCAAAATGTGCAGATTGATCCCAAAGACCTTGTGAAGATGCTGCTGAAGCTGGTCATACGGTCTTTATCCAGTGACTCGTGTCCTGAGCCGACATGGGCTGAATGGCCGCTCAGCGAGGAGGAAGCCATCACTCTAGAAGAAACATAAAGAGCCAAATTACAGTTTGCAAATACACACAGGGACACGTAACTTCATTGCCACACTTTTTCTTTTAGCAAATCCAAGTAATTTTGCTGATTCTGACCTGAAACCAGAGAAGTCTGGTCTGATTTAACTTCAGATGGTGAGGAAAAAAAATGTGGCTGCGTTTTCTGGATCGGCTTTGTCGTCACCTAGAACTTATTTCAGACACTTGTTCTCTTGTCTCACTGTCTATATCTGTGTCATTATAGGCCCATAAAAACAAAACCATTGTGAGACCTTGGGACCTTCAGGAAGAGGACTGAGCTCCACCAACAGCAGCCAACAAAGACAGACCCCACTGCTGTGATCAGTGTGACGGGAAAAAGTATGCTTCAAAATCAGCCTTGTATTTACACAAATTGGTTCATAGGGGAGAGAAACCATTCAGCTGTGTCCTTTGTGGAAAGAGTTTTCATATAGCATCAGCCCTAATAAAGCACAGCCATGTTCACAGCGAGGTGAAACCTTTCACCTGTGATCAGTGTGGGAAGGCATTTCGTTTTAAGTCTATACTTGATTATTACAAGTTAACTCACATGAAGAAACAATTCAGCTATGATCAGTGTGGCAAACAATTTATTCAATTACAACACCTTAAAGACCACCAAAACTCCCACAGTGGAAGGAAACCCTACAGCTGTGAACTCTGGGAAATCATTTGGGCATTCTGGATCTTTAACCAAGCACAATCAGCTCCACACCGGACAGCATCGGCACGTCTGTCGCCAGTGTGGGAAGGTGTTTAGTAGCGCTTTAGTTCTCACGGTTCATAGAAGAATTCACACTGGAGAGAAACCCTACAGCTGTGATCAGTGAGGAAAGTCATTCAGAGATGAAAGAAGTTTAAAACGACACATGCCTGTCCATACTGGAGTCAGACCTCACTCCAGTGATCAATGCAGCATGACTTTTACTCGCATGTTTTTTTTGACCAAACATAAAGGCGTCCACAGAGGACTTCGACCTCATGAGTGTGATAAGACTTGCACTCGAAAGAGTCACCTGGATTGCCACAAAATGGTCCACAGAGGAATTAAACCTCACTCCTGTGATGAATGTGGAAAGAGTTTCACTTTGAAATCTTACCTGAATGTACATAAACTCATCCACAGAGGAGTGAAACCTCCTGCGATGAATGTGGCAAAAGTTTTACTCAGATGACTGACCTGAAAGTACACAAACTGATCCACAGTGGAAATAAACCCCACACCTGCCAGGCGTTTACCCTGAACAGACATAAACTCAAACACAGTGTTGGTAGAGCCTTCAGCTGTGATCAGTGTGGGAAGGCTTTCACTTGTAAGGAAAACCTAAAGGGTCATCTAAAGACCCACCGAGGAAAGAAACGGTTCCACTGTGGGCACTGGGAGAAAGCCTACAGCTCCTCCCACAGACTGATTCAACACTGAAGGATCCACACTGAGGAGACGAGCACATCTTCAGGTGATCTGAAGCGACTCCGGAGCAGGGGAGAACAGCAGCGTGTCGTCATGCTGAGGTAGAGGAACTTTCTGAAGTTCTTGCGGTTTTTCTTAATCCTGTAAGAATTTAAAATGGACCTTTTCCCGTCTTAAAATGCACTGGAGTTAATTTACTGTAAATAATATTTTAAAAATATTATAAAACACAGAAAGAAATGCTGACATCTGCTGTGTGTGTTGTAGAAGCAGAGCAGCTTGGATGGAGCCAGTTCACAGCCCTGCTCTCATCGCTGGGACCAGTGCGGAGGAAATTTGGAGCTACAAAGACCTGGGAAAGGTTTCCCCTCATCAGCCTCTTTTAACGTCCATGAACGGGTCCATAACCTTAAACTTCAGATCAGGCTTCACAGAGTTCATGTTTGATCCGTGTCTTCAGCTCATTTCACATGTGATGAGACCCGGTACCAACTGGACGGGTCCGGTCAGTCTATTAGATTCCTTATTGACTGTAAGTTTGAACCAGATGCGGTGAAACCAAGCTGAACGTGGAGGAAACTGGAAGTTAAGCGATGTTCCAGGTCGTTTAGCTTTAACCTCCTGTTCTTTTTCATGCCTGAACTCTGCTCGGAATAACGGGCGAAACATTGAAACCCCTTGATGTCAGTGTTCAGCTGTTCAGGGACAAACAGTTCAGGCTCATGTTGGAAAGTGAAGTATGAGGAGGATTTGGACTTTCATGGTGCCGAGTCTTTTCAGCAGTTTTCTTTTTGTCCAGTTTGTGTCGATATGAACTTTTCATTTCACTCCTTGAAACAAAGACAACGCGTTAGAAATGTTTAGATGATAGTTGAAATGTGTTCTCTAGCAAAGACTTAACTTTCTGAAGTATTAAAACACTGTAAAAACAACTTTTTGATCATATTGAAAATGTTAGCTTTATTCACTACTTTTTGCTAATAGCGTTCTGTAGCACCACCTGAAGGTGGCGACCAAAACCAAGACCAAACAGTTTGTGTCCAGGATGTGTGGGGTCTGCAGAGATGTCAGCTGGGCTTCCCCTGACCCTACACCTACTTACCCAGGAGCTCTGGATCCACATTCCCTGGTTTTATTCAGATTCTGCAGAGGGAATCGTTGAATTATAGATTCCTAAAGATTGCTGACGTTCAACCGATGTAGCACATCCATTTCTCTGAGGGAGAAGAGGAAGCAGGCTATTCAACTGAGAAGCACAGCCTCACCGACACCGGCCGGCCGCCAGCTGAACGAACAGCAACCCAGCCTGATGCCGTGCTAAGAGGACGCTGAACGTTTCAAGCTAACACATGCCAGCCGCACACAGCTGCAGCTAACCACTGCATTTGTTTCTAGGCCTGGAGCGGAGGACTTCCATGTGTGCTTGCCACACACACACACACACACACACACACACACACACACACACACACACACACACACACACACACACACACACACTGCAAGCTGTTAGCCAAGCAGCTAACTGTTCCCTGGTTCTCTTCAGACGTAGCCAGCAGAGCGGCTTAGCTCGCCTGGTCCATCGGAACCGCCTCAAGTAAGAGGTTGTGTCTGGGCAGAGTTAAAATAGCTTATGAGAAACAATTTAAGTCTTATTTTTATGGTGTTTCTGCACTATTGATGCTGAGAACTGTTCCAACGGACCCAGCCTTGGAGCAGGGGTGTCCAAAGTGCAGCCTGGGGACCTTGAACTGATTTTTGAAAAAAAATATTTTGGCTCCCAACTGCAGCTCAAAAATGATACAAATTTGTTTATTAAACTTTTTATTTGTAATCAGGATAAAATTATTAGACACAATTTTCTTACAATGGAAAATGTTGGTTACAACATGGAGTGTTCGTCTTTTTATGACCAAGCTTTTATAATCAGTAGAAACAAGTTTATCCGGAGACTTTTGCTGAAAAGCCGACTTTGCTGCACCCAAATCAGCTTTTATCTAATTTATTAAACTTGGCTAAATATAGTGAATGTTTTGAAAGAAAGTGACCCAAATCCTGGTTTTATAACTGAGAATAAATTTGTTCAATCAAGCCCAAAAGAATTTGAAAACTAGAGGTCTTTCTTTTAGTACACCAAACATGAAAAATCATTTTCATGTTTGGATCTATAACGAATAACATCCCTTTCTTACAGAATAATCAAATAAATTGAACTTTATTTGCTTGATTTTAGTTTTTTAAATTTTCTCTTTGCCCGGAAGTGCTTTTGACATGACGATTTTGGCCCACGTGACCAAAAGTTTGGACACCCCTGCCTTAGAGCATGCTGCAGCTGAGGGTAAGGATGACTGGGACTGTTCATGCTTCATCCCAGTTTAATCACCTGCAGTCCAGTAAGGTGATCTGGTCTCTTTTATGGGCAGTTTTCCTTCCCTTTCTTGGCACTAAACTATATCAAATAGTCTTAACAATGTTGTGAAATGTCTTAAAGCTAAATGTGGCTCTGGGCTCCAGCATTCCCAGTCCGTGCAGTCCGCTGTGGCGAACCGCTGACAACTCAAACAGTTAATCTTGCTGTTTAAGGTGTTTTGGACTCGTTGAAGCAGTAAAACATGTTCTTTTAGTTCATTCAGGCTGCCTTCCTTGTGTTCCAACGTATCCAATTAGATCCATCACTGCGGTGACCGATGAACGGATTAAGACTCAGTTATCCCAAAGGTTATTGAATTCTAACTCTGTTATAAAATAATAAAGCATTACTTCCTCAAACAATGTTTTCTTTTGCACTGTGAAACAGTATTTGGAATACATCCCAAATTTGTCAATTAGTCTAAACTAATAATTACTTCAGAGCTAATTTGGCCTCACCAACAAACTTGGTCTTGAAGCATCCATATTCATACTGGATTGTGATGTTACTATATATCATTCAGTGGGTTCTTTCATGCGTTAGTCATTACATATTTTTATGCTGCTGTGGGAGGAATCCACATCTTATTCTGGTGCAAACTAATCTGAAGTAGTTAAAACTGACCTCATTTCTAATTTCCTCTTAAACAAACCTGGTTTCTCAACATTCATAGTTCATACTGAACTGTGACATCATTGCATCATTTTATTGGTTCTATTTTTATATTTTTACAGTTTTTACTGTTAGTAGTTCATTAGTTTTAATCACCGTTTCATCTGTTACTCAGTCGAGTGTTACCAGCTTAGTGACTTTCTTGATTATTTAACTGTAAGGTTGAATTCCTTTTGTTAATAAACTCTGTGTTGGAGAGAAGTAGTTTAGTCCATACATGCGTGGTGTTGCTGTTCGATGAGCGCCAGCTCTGGACGCATGGACTCTTGCGGTTGCACAGCAACGGTTAATGCTTACATGTGTGAGCCGGTGACGCAGCCCGGCAGTGAGATGGTGATGGGAGTTTTAAGGTCTCTCTCTGGGCTAAAGGACGTGTTTGAGGAAAGTAGTGGCGCCTGTTGATTGGCCGTCAAACGTGGCGTAACTCTCACTGTACCCCGAGTCAGCTTCTGATTGGCTGATCAGTGCTCTGTGACGGCTCCTGCCCCAGAAACACGATGTCCCGAGTCGCTCCAGTCAGAAACTGATCAGCACTTTGGTATTTGGTTGGGTTAAAATTTTGTCTCCATCTATTTTACATTTGTGCAGTTTTGAGCCAATCCATGGGAATTTCCTCAGCTTCCTCTGTCTTTAAGCTAGCTTCCCTTTGTATCCAAGCCAGCTCCAGCGCCAGCCTGGGCCCATGTGACCAGTACCGACTGCCAGGCTAAAAGGGACCACCTGGGTGTCTAAACCAGATGTTTGTCCAGTGAGCCAGGACCGTACTATAAACCACATGTTCATGAAGATCACCACCACCCGGGACGTGAAGGCGACGACAACAGCAGCAGCTTTCTTGTGTGGCGTCGCAAGCCACATGTGCACATCTACACGTATGAGGTCAAAAATAACGAATGGAGAGGGAGCAACGTCGCCTCCTTCGTGTCTGAAACGAGAAGGGGAGGAGTCAGTTGATGCACCGGAGTGAAGGTTTTTGTCATCCAGTCTCTGGTAGAAAGAGAGAAACACGATGAAAACAAACAAGCATGCACCTGGAAATGATCAAGCTCATTTTAATGTATCATACGATTTACTGATTTATTGCAACAGGCCTAATTACAGAATCACTGTTAAAGAAATAATTTCTTTCTCAGCTCCTGGCTCTGGTTCCCAGACTAAATCACACTTTAAAAATGCTCATAATTCTCAGCAGAAATCTTCTGTTTTTATAAAGTCCTCTGATCAGTTCAGGTCGGTTGTAATGAGCTGAATCATCGAGCATCTCACGCACTTTTCATAATAAGCAATTTGACACCATATTCTTCATTATATTAATCCTAATAATAATCACTCTGAGTAATCCTACCGGTCCACTCTGGACTTGTGGACTCAAGGTTGCTGCTTGGTGCTGCATCTTTCTTCAGACTGAGGGGCAACAAGACAGTTTCCCAGTAATGGGGCGTGGCCTCATAGAAATATTTAAATGATGCAACGTTATATGTCACAATACGACACAATTCATTCACTTGACTGAACAGTGGTTTGCAAGCAAAGTACATCTTGCTTTATCTGTTTCATCGTCCTCATTTGACATTACTGACAGCGAGCTCGTTTTTGTGAAAAAGTTGAGTGTTTGCACGTTTAGCTGTCTCCAGAGCTGCGCTACCCTCAACTTTCTACTTCCCATCTCTTAAACACCGCTGACGGACCGAGTGCGTTGACGTGCCGCATCAGGGTGCGTCTCCGGTAAAGGGGGTCGCGGTATGGCAGGCCGTTTTAACATAAAAACAGCGTGATCTGACTATTCGTAATTATATTCCAGATATCTACAGATGACTTTTGACTTGACACAACTACATTTTGATTATCCTGAATGTTGGTTTTTTTTTTTTTTTTTTTTTTTTTTTTTTTAGAAATCTGCATTTACATTCTGCCTAGTAAGAAGAATTCAATATGTCTTCAATTTCATTTTGACGAATCAAAATCCCCTTCAGTTATCACAGCGACGTCACGGGAGTCGTCATCTGAAGGGTCACACATCCGTAACTACAATTCAAGATATCTCACATTTAATTATGACTAGCCAAATTACATTTTTAGATACGTCAATTAAGAAATTATGCGTAAGCCCCCCTTGTGCTGCCCCTGAGGCGTCCAAACAGTTGCCTGCAGAATTCTGAGTTGCCGGCAAATTGTCAGAAAATGTCACAATGTCGAAAGAGCTCAGCAGTGTGGGAAATGCGGAGAATGGAAACTTTGTGTACTTGAAGACTGATTCAGAAATCTGCAAATAATTTCCTATCTATTCTCTTCTGACACACATTGCACTTAAAAACGGCTTAGAAGAGCTGAAAGTGCTGCTGCTCCATGAACAAGCTGAACATGGAGCATTTTCATTTTTCATTAAAATTCCAAAATGCTCCGTGAATCTGGGACGTTTTTGAGAGAATAATCATTCAAGATATCAGTGATGTCATTCTGACTAGTCAGGATATCTGAAACAGAAAAACTGTCTAGATTAAAAATGTTCAAGATATCTTTAGTTCATTTGGAGATAGCTTAAAATGAATTTTGACGAGTTAAAATCACAGTTCTAGATATCTCCAAGTTAGTTATACTGAGTCATTATTTGCTTTCAAGGTATCTGCGATTTAATTTGCACTTGTCGAATCTATATATCTACTATCTAAAAATAAAATATCTTTAATTAAAATTATGACTTGTCAGAACAAAAAGTGAGATATCTTAAATTTACTTTATGACCAGTGCTTGAAGTGGAAAAGAAGCGCTGGTTCTCCACCAGCTGCCGTACTGGTATGGGACAAAACCCGGGTGGTGTTTTTATACAGGTCTGTCGACCTGGAGCTCAGAGATGGCAGGGCAACGCCAGACTGGGAATGCTGGGAATGTGTTGGAGCCTCTTCTTCCCTTCCAGCCTGCGGCGTTGCCATGGAGATGGAAAATAACACTGGAAAAGCAACAGAAAAACATAAAGCGATAAATTCCTGTTAGACCAAAGAGTTCAAATACCGTGTGGCTAATCTAATTACTTTTACTCAGTTATATTTACTTGAGTAACTCTTTGGAAAAACATTACTTTTAAGTGTAGTTTTACTATATCGTGCTTTCTGAAAAACATTCCTATCTCTACTCAGTTTTTTAAATTTCGCTCCTTTCCACGCACCGTTTCCTCCGGTTTGTAAGTTTTGCCGATGAACTTTCTCTCCGCCGCCTCTCATCAGCGGCACACTGGCTCCGTCTCTTCAGCATGAACCCTGCCGGCTGCCGTAGTTCCTCTGTGCGAGCGCAGCGCGCCGGGTGCGGACCGAGAGTGAACATGCGCGTTTTATATTTTTACCTGTATTTGTTTGCCGCTTGCGCATGCAGATGTGTAGGGGAGGAAACAGACTGACAGAACCCCGGCTGCAACACGGAGCCGTACCGGCAGCTCCGACCGCTGGAAATCAGTCCCGGTACGCTGGGCGGGGTAACGGGGAAGTGGTGGTGCTGCGTACCGGCGCCTACCAGCCTACTAAAGCACTGTTTATGACCAGTCACAATTTAATTGTTGATATCTGAAATATGTTTCAGATATTCAGATATTCATTGTAGATATCTTGAGTTGAAGCCTCCATACAACTTAATGGAAAATCTGACGTCATTTATACTGGTCAGAATGGATTTGGAGATATCTTAATTAACTAATATGTCTAGTCATAAACCATTTTCAGATTTCTGGAATGTAAGTGTGGTGAAGCCGATTTTATGTTAAAACGGCCTGCCGTCTGCCGTCGTTCCGGGGAAGCTCCTCCCACACCGGCTCGTCGGCTCTTCTCCCAGCTGAGCCACCGGCTGACGTTAAGCAAACGGAACCTCCTGAAACCCAGTTTCCTGGTTCTGCTTCGGCCGGAAGCTCAAACTGAGCTCAGAAAACGTTCAGCAGAACCTCGGTAGGTTGGACCGGCACCAGGGATTCAGGTGTGAGTCGTACTTTCAGTGTTGTTAGGCTGAGACGTCTCTATGCTTTTCAGAATAAGGCAAGTTTACTTCACTATAACTGAAGTATATAAAACCTCGGTTCTGGTTTTCTGTAGGAGTTGTAGTACACTAGAATAAAGTACTTCTAGGTACGAGACAGCAGCCTGACCCGGAAGCCAACTCAGGTCCAGCATGAGTGGAATCTGATCAGTTTCTGGAGCTGTATGTATATTTATGAGCCTGTATGGATCAGAGAAAATAAACCTGCTGATTTAACTTCTGCTTCCTGTTTCCTGTCGGCTGGAGGTGAAACCGACTGGTGTCCACAGGTGTCCATCCGTCTCTAAAGGAGCAGGCGAGACGTGTCCACAGGTGTCCAGCTGACGTCTGATTCTAAGTCCAGATGAGGACAGAACAGCTGAGGTGTTTCAGTCTCTGTGTTTGAGGTTTGACATCTGAATGTGTCCTCTCAGGGTGGAGACATGTCCTCTCGGGGTGGAGACGTGTCCTCTCGGGGTGGAGACATGTCCTCTCAGGGTGGAGACGTGTCCTCTCAGGGTGGAGACGTGTCCTCTCGGGGTGGAGACATGTCCTCTCGGGGTGGAGACGTGTCCTCTCAGGGTGGAGACGTGTCCTCTCAGAGTGGAGACGTGTCCTCTCAGGGTGGAGACATGTCCTCTCGGGGTGGAGACGTGTCCTCAGACCAAGAGGAGCCTTTCACTGCAGGGATACTCAGTGATAAACGGATCCCAGGTAAGATGTCTCGCTTCTCTCTGATTGGCTCAGACTGCACCCGTAAGCCCCGCCCTCATCTTCTCTTGCCACTTAAACATGTGTCTCAACACACATGTGGCGTGTTACTGGTTGGCAGAGGTGGGGGCACTTCTGCTAATGCGCTAATAGTGGAGCTAATGGTTAGCTTGGCGCTTTACCATTTTGCTAACTGAAAACGTTTAGCGCTGTTAGCTTCCCCTAAATGGATTTTTCTGGATGAACCCTAAAACGCTCATTTACTCGTCTGTTTTGTAAACGTTCAGTTGCATAAAGTTTGTCGTCTGTGTTGAAGTTTTGATTATCGACTCCTAAGAAACCTTGAAGGAGCCAGACGTTCACGCTCCCAGCTTGAAGCCCGTTGGCGCAGCAGCTCCGCCTGCTCTCCTCGCCGGCGTTTTAAAGAAGCTTCACTGAGAATTATTCATCCAACAAATCCATGCAAACATTCAGCTAAATGAATTGTTTTGAGGGCCGGAACCAGCCGGGCTCTTCAGAACCAGCCGGGCTCTTCAGAACCAGCCGGGCTCTGTGATGATCACCAACAGTCTGTGTCTCATGTTCTGCAGCCGACCCGCTGGACCTCACGCTGGACCCAGAAACGGCCAACAGCTGGCTCCTCCTGTCTTCGGACCTGCGGAAGGTGACGGTTTCGGACCGCTACCAGAACTACCCTGAGAGCCCGTGGCGGTTCAACGCTGAGCTGCAGGTCCTGTGCCGGGCGGCGCTAACGGGTCGCCATTGCTTCGACGTGGAGTGGATGAGCGCCGATAACCGGCACGCCGTTGGCGTCGCTCTGGCGTATAAGAGCGTTCCCAGGAAGGGAACGGTCCGGGCTCCGTTTGGGCGGAACCGGGCCTCCTGGTTCTTCGCCGCAGAGGGTGATGTTCTGAATGCGTGGCACGACGGTGAGAAGTGGAGCTATGCTGTTCCTGATGAAGGGTACGACCGGGTCCGGGTCTGTTTGGACCATGATGCGGGGGTTCTGTCCTTCTACCTGGTATCCGAAGCCGGACCGAGTCACGTTCACACCTTCAGAACCGAGTTCACTGAGGCGCTCTGTCCGGGTCTCTGCGCTCGCTCCACCTCCAGCTTTGCTGGGTTCTGCTGAGGTCGCCTGCAGAACCACCTCGGCCCGGTTAAAGGAACCACCTCTAGCCGGACCAGAACCAGAACGCTGCCGAACAGAGCCAGAACCTGTGACCTAGGGGGAACCGAGTCCTGTCCCAGAAAGTAGCGGACCGGACCGGTTCTGAAGAATGACCCAAGATAAACAGATCCAGCTGAGGTCAAAAGTATTCATACCCGTACGATTGAAACCAGGAAGTGAGAGGCGGCTGTGACAGGATAATAAAAACCCATTAATGTGTTTTTAGTCTGATTTGATTAAAAATGAATCATTTATCGTCTTCTCCTCACTAATCAGGGAATCAATCAGCAGCTCCTCCTGGTTCCCTGTTGGGCCAGCTGCGCCAACATGGCGGCTGCGCCAACATGGCGACTGCGTCAACATGGCGACTGCGCCAACATGGCGGCTGCGCCAACATGGCGGCTGCGTCAACATGGCTGCGCCAACATGGCAACTGCGCCAACATGGCTGCTCCAACATGGCTGCTCCGCCAACATGGCTGCTGCGCCAACATGGCTGCTGCGCCAACATGGCGGCTGCGCCAACATGGCAACTGCGTCAACATGGCTGCTCCAACATGGCGGATGCTCCAACATGGCGGCTGCTCCAACATGGCTGCTCCGCCAAAATGGCTGCTGCTCCAACATGGCGGCTGCGCCAATATGGCTGCTCCAACATGGCGGCTGCCAGCAGAACCACTCTCAGCTCCTGTCTGTAAAGGTTTTCAATAATATTTTCCCAAAAGTTCTGTTTTATTTTAGTTTTTAAACTCATTTATGTTTAGTTTTTTTTTATTTATTCATTTTAAGCCACCACCCGACAGACCACAATACTCCAACTCCTTCAAGCTGTTTTCCTCTCAGTCTCAGAATACTTTCAGGGAAGTTTTCTGGAAGTTTCTTTTGCCCTGATCTCAATTATTACCAGTTACTTTTAAAAACTAATAAGTTACTAGTTACTGTTTCAATGTATGTATAATGTAAAAATAACTAAATATTAGGGAAAGTAAATATTGCAGTAAAAACACAAAGTATTTAAATATATGAAACCATTTTGGAACTGCTTTTCGTAGAACTTTAAAATATATGTTCAAATATGAAACTGAAGATATAATTAATAAATGGACACTTAACAGAAGGAATTACAAGCAGGAAACATCCACTAATGACCAGTCGCACAGAGTCCCTGTTTCTGTCTTTTGGAAAATGAAAAATTGTTTGGATTTTCTGCTCTATTTTTACACCCAGAGACATTACATGCAGTTCTCATATGATCGATTATAATAGTAGTATACTATCAATACTTCTCTGTATTTGTACTTGTGGTATTTTTAAATTTCCAAATATTATAACAATAATCTGTTTCAGTGAAACCAGGTGAGTGACTCCATGTTTTTTGTAACCATCTCCTAAAGCAGCCGTCTGGCCTCATCTTTCATTCTTTATGCTGCTGACTCAGCTCTGGGCCTGAAACTGAGCCCTGTGGGACACCATGGCTCATCTCTATGGCGTCTGACCTCTGCTATCTCTACACGTGGCTTGATTACATTAAACCACCACAGCTTTCCCGTTTCTTTAATAGTATCAGGGTTTATTGTGTTAAATACTTTCTTTTAAGACGGATGGATGGATGGATGGACAGATGGATGGATGGATGGACGGACGGACAGTTGGATGGATGGATGGATGGACGGATAGTTGGATGGATGGATGGACGGACGGATAGTTGGATGGATGGATGGACAGTTGGATGGATGGACGGACGGACGGACAGTTGGATGGATGGACGGACAGTTGGATGGATGGACGGAAGGATGGACGGACAGTTGGATGGATGGACGGACAGTTGGATGGATGGACGGAAGGATGGACGGACAGTTGGATGGATGGATGGTTGGATGGATGGACGGTTGGATGGATGGATGGATGGACAGTTGGATGGATGGATGGATGGTTGGATGGATGGATGGACGGTTGGATGGATGGATGGATGGTTGGATGGATGGAGGTCCCTAGCTGATAAATATATGACTTCTGTGAATTTATACAATTTCGAGCAGAAACCGCTGCGAGTTTGGGATTTCCATGAAGTCTTTGAAGGCATCAGCAGGTTGGTTAACAGGTGTTGTGCCGAGAACTGCGTGCCCTGTCGCGGGAACGCGCATCGCTCAAATTCCTCCATATCGATGAGAAAGCGGATTTAAATATGATCAACGAGCCAACTCTTTAAAATATTCATCATATAATCGTGTGACTTATCTATGAATGCCCTGAAAAGGTGGAGTTTTATGGAAGATTAATTTGTAAAAACAAGGCGAATGTGTTCCTGTGTGATGAATAATGTTCTCCGTTTCGTGGTTCGGGTCACGAACCGTGAAACAGGGAGCATATAGCGGCCGCATGGCGTTGAGTCTGCGTTTTCATTTCCATCTTCCGTCATTCAGAAGCTGAACTGTGCTTAGAGATTTATCATAGAAAATGTCATATTTACTTCATGCTTTCACACCATGTAGGAACAGATACATTCGTACCATAGCAATATTATCATATTGTGCAAAAATTATAATTTTTCATTTTCATGCATTTATTCTGTGTGTTAAATGTAAATAAACTTCTGTGTGAAAGCCTCATTTTTTCAAAAGTGTGTTTATACTGGGACTGTGGGCGGGGCAATACTGGGACTGTGGGCGTGGCAACAGCAGGACTGTGGGCGGGGCAACAGCAGGACTGTGGGCGGGGCAATACTGGGACTGTGGGCGGGGCAACAGCAGGACTGTGGGCGGGGCAACAGCAGGACTGTGGGCGGGGCAACAGCGGGACTGTGGGCGGGGCAACAGCAGGACTGTGGGCGGGGCAACAGCAGGACTGTGGGCGGGGCAACAGCGGGACTGTGGGCGGGGCAACAGCGGGACTGTGGGCGGGGCAACAGCGGGACTGTGGGCGGGGCTTTGTGGATCTGTGATCATGTTGTTTTGTCTTCTGGTGTCGGCTGAAGGAAATTTTCCATCCTTAATCTAAATGAACTGAACTTTCCCAGTCATCCTGACTGAAAACACTGGAGCCACAGTCACCTGTTCATCCACCAATCTGCAGATCGGTAGGCAACTGGAGGTAAAGTGCCCTGCCCAGGGGCAAATCAACACGTGATGGGATTTAACTTACCCTACCCCTTCAGACTGCAAGGCACGTCCGCTGGCCTCTGAGCCGCAGTCGCCCTGGTCCGGCCCTCATGACTTGTTGGAGAAAGACAGAAACAAGCAGCCTGGCTGGACGGTTTCTGTCCCGTCAGCATGTCTCAGCTGCAGGAACCTTTCCAGGACCCGGGCTGGTTTCCTGGGGCCTTTGTTCCTGTCTGCATGTGAACTCCAGAATGAGCTTTGAAGGTTTCATTTACCAGGAACTTTTGGGTCTTGATGAGAAACAGTTTAAGTAGTTTTAAGTTTGTCTAATTTTTTCAACATTACACTTCGGTCTTCTTAGTTTCAACTCATGTTTTCTGTTAGCTTTAACTGTTTTGACTACAACAGGCCTTTGTAACTTAATTTTCTCTGAACATTTTAAACTGCTTTTCTGAGGGTTTCCTCTGAAGCAGGGCGGTTGCATCAGCAGACACTGAGCGCCGACTCCTCTGACTGCAGCGCAGTCAGCGGCGGACAGGGAGACGCTCCAGTCATAGTAACAAATAAAAGAGCAATAATATGATGATTCTGCAGCTACACTTTATAACTGATTTATGAGCTCTTTTTAAACTGAATTATAATAATGAAAAAGTTCAACTAATTCAAAATCATCATGGAGTTGACAACACTCCATATAATAATGTTCCTGGTTGCTGCAGTAGAGCCCCGCCTTCAAACTTCGTTGGGACGGCACCAAGACTCACCTTTCCAAAGAGGATTAGCGTCGACTTTTGAGTCAAATCACCAACTTTTACTTTTATTTCCATTAATCTAAATAATTAAAACAATAAAACCAAAGGAACCTGTGCTTGACTCACTGGGAACAATGAACGACAGTAAAAAGTGAAAATTTTCCATCACTCGGGGCAAACCCAACACAGGGACGTGATGGCAACGGCAGCGACAGCAAAAGTTGAACATTTGCCAACATTCCTTTGCCACGTTGCAAGCCCGTGTGTGCCATCTTCATGTACGAGCTCAAAATTTCACGAATTTCGCTGGTTGTTTGGCAGGAGGAGGGCCGCCTCATTATGCAAGTCCTATAGGAAGTAAATGGGGAGGAAGCGACATCGCTTCCCGTGTGTCAAACCTCTAAAGAGTGACTTTTAAAGCAAAGTTATAGTTTTGCTCAGAGGTTCTCGTTGAACGTGCAGTGAGACTAATGTGAGCGCATATATCTGTGGGAACAAAGAATAATGTTTGGCGAGAGTGTTTACCTCACATGCTTGCTCAACACTCTGGCAGCACTTGGCTCTGTCTCTGCTCTTGCACCTTGATAAAGATGATGTAAATGAGCCAAACCACCAGTCAGTTTCCATCCTTGCGAATGCTGCTTTCGCGTGGATAATTAACTGATCACAACCAGAAAATCAGAACATTACTAAACAGAACTGGAGAATTTAGGAAAACACAGCAAAACTTAATACAATAAATTCTTCAATTTTTATACCTTAAGAATATTTAGTTAAGCATACAAATATGTTGACTCATGATTGTCCATTTTAGGTAATATTTCTTTTGATTTACTTTAAAATGTGACGACTATTACATAGCTTATTTTAATATCTGCTGGTTGATAATTTCATTAGGATTTAACTAAAGTGCAAAAACTTTATATTTATTTTAATTGTAATGGTTTGTTTGTGTTTGGCAGTTTTTAAGACTAGTTGGTATTTTAAGTATTGTCAACAATGTCTTATATTTTTAAATTTCCTATCAACTTTTAACATTTTTTTTTAACTCAAAAACACAGTGGAGCACTGGTGGACTGACCTAGCGACCACCAGGGTTAGCAAGTTTTCTGGGAGAAACCCTTCATTCATTCAGAAACTGGTTTGGGAACAGATGGTGTTTGGTAACTTCTTCCCATTCTAGCAGTTTCCAACGATCCCATTTACTCTCCTTTTGGGACACTGGGCAATGATCCCAATGGGAAAGTTGTGGTTTCCAAGAGTCCTTAACCATTCCCACTTGGTTCTCCTAGTCGAGTTGAACCAAAGATTCACAAACACTGAAGACAGAAGTCGACTCATAGTCACTCACTGAACTTTAATATTTAGAGGAGAAACTGCATTCAACAACCAGTTTATGACATCACCCAAACAACCAATCACATCACAGAATTAAAACGAAGGGTCTCTGAGGACCTCAAAAACTCAGTGCAGCTCAGGGACTCTATTGTGGCGGTGGCTTCAAAGTTCATGCATGACAAAACATTGTGCACAACTAAAGGTGGAGGAGGAATCACACAGGGGAGTTTACTGAAGACTGGGGGGTCACCAGCCTTCTGCAGGCACAGGAACATCCAAAACAGAGCCAGTCCCAACCCATGAGCGTATTCAGAGGCTTTTTATGCAAACCCAGGGAAGCAGTCACAGTGAAGGATCTGTTGGAGCTCCATCAAGAACCTGTAACTGTTACATGTTGAGCCAAAAACTCAAAGACGTCACCTGAAGAGTCCTGAAAAGACGCTAGAAATCCTTCAGAGCAGCAGATGAACCTCACATTGACAAAGAAAACCCTCTGAAGGTGTTCGGACCTGGTAGAACTTCAAAAACCCCGAAAGAACTCACTTTAAATATGAACTGAAAGTATTAGATAATATAGAGGAAAACATACTGAGTCAAGCCTACATTCTGGGTCCATCTGAACATTTAAAGATGGTTGTATCGAAAGCAGAGCACAGAGAACCAGCTGTTCACCCTAAAAACCTGAAAGACTAGTAGCTGGAACCTGAACCAGAAGCTTAGGAAAATGTAACAGGAAGTCAGAGGAACCAGCAGAACTCACCCAAACATCTCGGTTAAAACAAACATCGGGCATATCATTCAAGGGCTCTCAAGCCAGAACCATCAGAACCTGTAGGAACCCAAAGTTCATCAGATCCTCTCATGACCTCAGTCTTTACAAAAAAACACACATTATGGGAACCGTCAGAATCAGCAGGACCCTGATCCAATGGAACTGAAGAGGAACAATCAGCATCAGAACTTCAGTTTGAAGCACATCTCCTAGAAGCCCTTAATGTGGCAGTATGCTTCCAGTGACGAGAAGATGATGTACATCAACCACAGGCTGAAGAACAGGCAGGAGGTCAGGATTTTAGGAATACGCGGACCACCGAGTTCCCCGCCGATGGCCGGCCGGCGCCGGTAAATCAGGACGGCGATGCAGATGAAAGCAAAGATGGTGAAGAGAGTGACGGAGAAGGCCAGTGTTCCTGGGTCCACCTTAAACTCCTCCCCCTTGCTGTAGTGATAGATGGCCGCGATGGACCATGCCACGCCAATTCCCAAGAAGACGTTGACAGCGTTACTTCCTGTAACGTTCCCAATGGAGGCGTCTGCGTATTGGTCCTGGATGGCGGCAACTTTACTGGCGAAGGTGTCTGACGAAGAGACAAGAAGAGCAAAAGGTCATTCAGATGTTTTCCTTTAGATTTAATTTGAACTCCGAGATTATTTGACCTCAAACAGTGAAAAGCAGTGATGGGCATTCTTCTGCTAATGTGCTAATAGCAGAGCTAATTTTTATTTATTGTACACTTCCGCTAATCTGTTAAAGCGCTAATAGCAGAGCTAATTTTTTATTTAGCGCTTCAGCTCTTTTGCTACTGAGACTGATCAGTAAATATAAAGTTCTGACATATTCAACAGCCAACTAAAACTCATCTAAGAGAAATTAGGCATGATTTAATGGTTAGAGCATCAGAGAACTAAAAAGCGTTTAATTATTTGATTTAAATAGTGGTGGGCACACTTATACTAATCCACTAATAGCAGAGCTAACTTCTTGTTTAATGAGTTTAGCATTTTTGTTAACTTTGAAAATGTTTAGCACACTTTGTTTCCCCTAAATTCATTTTCCAGATAAATTCTAAAGCGCTAATTTACTTGGATGTTTTGTAAACTTTCAGTTGAATAAAGTTTGACATCTGTGTTGAAGTTTTTCTGATCGACTGTTAATAAATTTTTAAGTGGTTAGATGTTTATATTCACACTCTTATTTTGAAGTGGTAACTACAGGCAGTGGTTCTACAGGAAAAGTTTAATATCTACCTATGTCCTGCATGCTTTCTGACCAAAGCCCTACCGTGGTCAATTGGGATAAATCAGCAACAGAGTTAGCAAAACTCAACAACCATAAAACTGAAACCAGGAGTGAAAGATCTGTTTCAAAGAATCACTTTCTGGAGTGCAAACTGATCAGGTAGGTGTGTAATAACACATGTGAGCCTGTTGATAGTGATTCACTTGGTTGTATCACACTGGCTCATTGACGGACAGTAGGAATCAACAAGGCTGAATTGAATGTTTTAGCTTCTGCCAAGTACTGTGTTGGTAAAGCACCTCAGCATTAGCTTCTGTGAAATAACATGTTGGCATAGCGCTTTAGCATTATTCTTCGCTAAATACTGTGTTGGTATAACGCTTTAGAGTTGTCTGTTCCATGTTGAAGCTAATGTTTATGATTAGTGCTTTAGGATTAGCATAACTAACTATTTAATGAACAGTTCCCACCGCTGGTGAAAAGAATTCATGTGTTTAAAGGTCAGCCTGTTTCTGATCGGGAACAAGAAGCTAACAATATCAGGCTGAAGTCTCCATGTTTGCCTTCTTTTTCTTCAATAGCTGTGTAGCTTCAGCAGTAAAGTTCAGTGTTTGATGGGTAACAGAGATGAAACTTCCTGTTGTTGTTTGTCTCTCTGAGATGAACTGCTGACCTGCCAAGAGTGTGTTGGCCACCCTGGTTAGAAGCCACCCTCACTTCATTAGCCTAAAGGACCAAAGCCCGTCATAGATTAAGGGTGTTTTCCCCCCTGATAGTCCTGTAGATTCGGTTAAATTAGAAACCAAAACCTACAGCATTTCCTCCATTTCCAGCAGCTGCGGTTCTCTTCCTCACTACTCAACCAGTCAAACCAACCAAACCCTTTTAGCAACCTGTTCCTCTCTTCGCCTGTGGGGGCGCTGCACCAAGAACCGCTGAAGGAAACGACACAAAACCCACCGAAGAAGAAACTGAGCCCAACTTCCTTCTTCAGGAAATGTCAACAAAAGTAGAGCGGTGTCAGATTTTAGCGGTTGGAGGATTTCTCTTTTGTCTTTGGCTAAAGACTACGAGTAATTTTTCCTGCTAGCGCTAGACTCGCGTGTTTGTTTTGGTTGCATTTACCCAGAATGCCCTGCACTGTAGTCCATTTCCTGCTTTTGGAGTGGCCTCCGGTCCGCCTGGTGTTCACATCTGCATTCAAACCGCACCAGAGTTCACTTCAACCGAACAGAGACCGAGGTTTGTAGGCGGACCAGAGTTCACATCAGAGTTCAAGTCCGCATTCACACCTCCCCAACTGACCGGACTTTCAAGGCAGATGGACTGGAGTCGGATGAAAGCGGACTGAACCGGGCTGGAGGGAATGAAACATCCTAAACCTGTTCTTATTGGCTGCGGTGTCATCAATGAATCAACATTAGTTTGTGTCTCACCTGGTACTGAAGTACCCAAAGCGACGAACACCACGGCGGTGACGGAGTCTTTGAGGCCGACCGTGCAGCCAAAATGTGACGCCAGGTCTCCGATGATGGCGGTCAGCAGTCCGATGACGAAGATGGAGACGACGAAGCAGGCCCAGCCGTTCCAGTAGTCCGTTGGAGGAACGAAGGCAAACAGAAGCTTCCAGAAGACAGTCAGGAAGTGCATGACGTAGTCAAAACAAGAGGGCATTTTTTCTTCATCGCATTCATCATCATCATCACCTGAGGAAGGAGAGAACATTCCCTGTTGCTTCATGTGAAAAACTCTCAAAGAAGCTGTTTTTCTTTCTGCTGTTTGAGTTTGTACCTGAGCTGACGGTGATGGCCTCCACAAACTGCTCCCTCCAGCTGTTGGTCCCAATCACCAGAGCCAGGTTGGTCTTCTTAATGAGTTTATCCACCGTGTTCTGAAAACAGACAGAACCTTGAACATTCAGCCCACCATTCTGGATGTCTCTTAAGCCAATAATTACTCTGAAGACAGACTGAATGCTGTAGAAAATGGCCTGATGTAAGACACTTTGGACCGAACTGCTGGTGGACAACCAGAGCTGTTATCATAAAGCTGCAGCCTGGATCCAAACATTACCTTCAAACGTGTGTGAGGAACCCTAAAGGCAGAAAGGTGATTTTAGGGATGAATTCCCACCTTGAACTCATACGATTCCTCGATGATAACCTCCAGTCGGACGTGTTCGCCCAACGTTGGTCTGCCCATCTCTGCTATCCGCCTCTCCTCCTTCTCCTTCTTTGTCAAAACCTCATCGCACATCCCATCTGAGGAAGATCACACGGATGGATGGATGGATGGACGGTTGGATGGACGGTTGGACGGACGGACGGGGACATACCTGTGATGCTGATGATGCTGGATGGGGCGGGGCGGTCTCGGCCCTGGACCTTCCTGTAGACGTCTCTACCTGAGCAGGTGAACAGAAACCGAATCCAGAACCTTTCTGCTATCAGAACCAGAACCAGAGAAGGTTCTGGCTCCAGCCAGAATCCAAACACACATGAGAAAACAAGAACCTCCATCTGACCCAGGTTCTCGTGGACCTGCCTGGAGCTGGTTTAATGAGGCGAAGCTGGAAACCAGCATGAAGTCACAGTGTGAACCAGTTCCACGCTCTGAGCATGCTCAGTGTGTCCTTACGCTCTGAGCATGCTCCGTGACTCAGGACTTCCTCGTTATTGTTCCCGGTTCTGAAGCATGGTGACGGCATGCAGTCAGATTGTGGGTTAGGCTGACCCCTGACCCGCTGAGACCAGTCTGAACTGGGACGAAGGTTCTGGCAGGAGAACCAGGAGAGCCTAGAGTGTGTGAAGGAGGAGGTGGTGAGGTTCAGCAGTGTGTCACCAGAACCTTCACTGCAGGAGAACTTTGGAGCAGGCTGGTTCTGCTGCTCGGTCCAAGCAGATGGACCAGAGCCAGACCACCAACTGGTTGCCATCAGACAACCAGCCAACCCCAGTAGACCTGCAGGAGAAGCTCTGTGGTCGATCTTCTACTCTCATGGTCCAGATCTTCTCATCAGTATCATGTCTGCAGAGGGACTTGATACCAACCAAAGGCTCTCATTCAACCTCCTGGTGGATTCAGCAGCTTCTGGAGGTGGTTCTGGTCTTTCTGTTAACTGGTCACCAGTTCAGTGTGGAATGAAAACACTGGGTTCATTTCAGCTCAAGCCGGGCCAAAACCAGAACCAGTGACAGGTTCTTCAGTGACTTGGGTCTGCATCGATGAGACCAAAATAGAGATGTTGGACCATGATGCCCAGAACCATTTCTGGAGGAACCCAAACCCAGCAGATCAGCTCAAACACCTCAAACTAACTGTCAAGCACGGCAGTGGAAGGGTGATGATGTGGGATTCTTTTGCAGCCACAGGATGTGGGCCAGACTGGGAAACTGAAAAATCAAGGTGTTCCAATGGCCTAGTAAAAGCCTGGACCTCGACCAAGCTGCTGGAGGAGCTTCTACAGCAAGGGTGTTCCAAGTGAGGCCCGGGGGGCCCCTTCAGAGATTTTAGTTTTTAAAAATGATATTTTTTTTGGATCATGAGAACTTTTGAGCTGGTGATTTTAGCACCCATGCTAAAAAGTTTGGACACCTCTGATCTACGGGCTGCTGGATTGGGTGGTTTTAGTCTTTAATCACAGCTTCTGTCTGCTGCCTGCGTCCTGCTGAGGAGCAGACGACGACGAAGAGGAGGCTGGACTGTGTGTCGACCACGGTTCCATTTCATCTGGTTCTGGACCAGAGCTGCAGCAGTGTTTGCTGTAAATCATGGCCTACATATTTTGAACCGTAGAAATCATTTATATTTTCTTGATTTTTTGTTTCCTTTTTTTGGTGGACATTTTTCAAAATGGCCGCCATGGTTGTAATGGAGAACCGTTGCCAGTGGTGGGCACGGCTAACCAAGAAGTTAGCTTCACGAACCACTAATTCACAAATCAGGAATCTTAGCTGTGCTAACGCTAAACACATGGAAAGTTAACGCTGACCATTAAGATGACTGTCTCCCAGTCTGTCTCCCATCTTCAGCTCCTTCCAGTGACGACTGGTATGAGAGTCGCTGACAGCAAAGTCCTCAGTTTCTGATTTTGCTCCATGTTATTACCTTAAAGCTGGATGAACAGGACGACCGAAGTGGAAAACAACTGATGGGACATAAAGTTCATCCAAGTCATGAAAATGGGGACATTTTATGGCAATAACTGGTTTAAAAGGCTCAAAATGTCGGCCATCTTGAAAAATGGCCGTCACCCTGAAATTCAAGTGGCTGATGGGAAAAATGAAAACCATACGAGCTGAGGGGTGAGCATGCTAATGTTTATGCTAGCATCCACCACTGAAAGCTGTTTACACTAATAAGCTGCACTAAATGAAGATGTTGGACAGCAGCTCTTTATTTCAACCTTCCTCAGGCTCTGGGCTGGTTCTGGTGGGTGTGACCACCATCGGGGGTAAATGAGAGCCTCCTGAGAAGTTTCAGATGGATGTGCTGAAGGTCTCCATGATCACTCTGTTGCTCCAAGCGTTAAAACGCTTTCAAGCAAACATGGCCACCAGAGGGCGGTGTCTTACCAAACAGCTGCTTGTCTAGTAAAACGTTACAGAGAGTATCAGTTAACGTTGGCCCATCAGTTACTGGTGGTACCTTCTACCTGGACTGAAGGGTCTCCTACCTGTCTGGACGAAGCCACCTGTAGGTCAGAAGACAAGAACATTCAGTCAGATCAGTTTGTTTCTGTCTGAAAGGGTTAAAGATGGAGAAGGACAGGAGAGCAGAGGACAGGAAGTCTGCTTACCGACTTCCTGAAGCAACACAGCTGGAGAGAAAACAGACGAGAGAGAAACATGAAGCAGGAGCTGATCTTCCAGATCATCTAAGGTTCTACAGGCTGGACACGTCCATCACACCATGCTTCACTCAGAACACGGCTGTTAGTTCACAACCTCAGGGTCGATATGGGAACGTCCAAACTGGGACCAGTAGATCCAAGGCAGTACCAGTTTAGACCCAAGTGGGACCAGTAGATCCAGGCTGGGACCAGTTTGGATCCGAGTGGGACCAGTAGATTCAGAATAGAACTAGTTGGTCCAGACTAGAACCAGTTGGTCCAGACTGGAACCAGTAGATTCAGACTGGAACCAGTTGGAGCAGGTTTTCTCTCCCAGTTTGGATTCTAGCCCTTCTTGTCTGATGGTGTCTGGATCGTCTCGGTTCTTTTTAAAGGCAGAAGATAACTGGCCCAGCATCTCTTAGACCCTCCCACTTAACCAAGACCAGTTTGGCCTCAGCCAATCACAGCAGAGCCCCTGGCAGTCCTGACCAATAGCAGGCAGCAGAGAGAAAGTAGCAGGAAGGAGAGGTCAGAGGTCATCAAACAGGTAAGGCTCACACCTGTCCATCCTCTCCTGTCCCAGCAGGGCTCCTGCAGCTCCACGTAGAAGTTGGCCTTCTTATCGTACTCCTCATGGTCGATTATTCTAACAGATATGGTTTTCCTGTGGGGTGGGGGGGTCAGGGGTCAAGGGTCATTAGTTCACAGACATGCTGATAGAGACAGACCATTAAAAACTGACAGAACTCCATCTGCAGGAGGAGGAGACACCTCCCTCCACCTGCCTGTGGAGGGCTGGACATGCATCAGAGCAGGGGTCCCCCACCCTGGTCCTCAGGGGCAAACCGTCCTGATTGGTCCAGCTGTTTCCCTCCTGAGAGAGGGGGCGACTAAACATGAAGGGCGGGGACCAGGACTGGGCGTGGCGGTCTCGGCCCTGGACCGCCCCCCGTCCGTCTGAGGACCAGGACGGAGCGGCGCTCCAACCCAGAACAGGAAGCCCCCCTCAGCAGCCTGAGGGCCCCACTGTGAGGCTTGGAGGGCAGCCAGGATTAGGAAAGGTTAAAGGTTAATTTGGGCGGGGTCAGAGGTCGGCGTGGCGACGCCCCCACCTTTCCGTTCACTCATCTCTAGCAGCTGAGGATCTCCGATCTCTAGGAAGAAGTTCTTGTTTTTCTCGTACTCCTCGTCATCAACGATGCCGAGCCGAACCGTTTTACTGAAACAGAAGAAAGACACGTTGCAGAGGAAGAGGAGCGGCGAGACGCGACGAAGGGCAGGAGACGGGCAGGAGACGGGTGGACAGGAGACGGGTGGAGAGGAGACGGGCAGGAGACGGGCAGGAGACGGGTGGAGAGGAGACGGGTGGAGAGGAGACGGACAGGAGACGGACAGGAGACAGGCGGACAGGAGACAGGTGGGCAGGAGACAGGTGGACAGGAGACGGGTGGAGAGGAGACGGGCAGGAGACGGACAGGAGACGGGCAGGAGACGGGTGGAGAGGAGACGGGTGGAGAGGAGACGGACAGGAGACGGACAGGAGACAGGCGGACAGGAGACAGGTGGGCAGGAGACAGGTGGGCAGGAGACGGGTGGACAGGAGACGGGCAGGAGACGGGTGGAGAGGAGACGGGTGGAGAGGAGACGGGCAGGAGACGGACAGGAGACAGGCGGACAGGAGACGGGGGGACAGGAGACGGGGGGACAGGACACGGGTGGACAGGAGACGGACAGGAGACGGACAGGAGACGGACAGGAGACGGGGGGACAGGAGACGGGCAGGAGACGGCTGGACAGGAGACGGGCAGGAGACTGGCAGGAGAGGGACAGGAGACGGGTGGAGAGGAGACGGGTGGAGAGGAGACGGACAGGAGACGGACAGGAGACAGGCGGACAGGAGACAGGTGGGCAGGAGACAGGTGGGCAGGAGACGGGTGGACAGGAGACGGGCAGGAGACGGGTGGAGAGGAGACGGGTGGAGAGGAGACGGACAGGAGACGGACAGGAGACAGGCGGACAGGAGACGGGGGGGACAGGAGACGGGGGGACAGGACACGGGTGGACAGGAGACGGACAGGAGACGGACAGGAGACGGGGGGACAGGAGACGGGCAGGAGACGGCTGGACAGGAGACGGGCAGGAGACTGGCAGGAGAGGGACAGGAGACGGGTGGAGAGGAGACGGGCAGGAGACGGACAGGAGACGGGTGGACAGGAGACGGGTGGACAGGAGACGGGCAGGAGACGGGGGGACAGGAGACGGGCAGGAGACGGGGGACAAGAGACGGGCAGGAGACGGGGGGACAGGAGACGGGGGGACAGGACACGGGTGGACAGGAGACGGGCAGGAGACGGACAGGAGACGGGTGGAGAGGAGACGGGCAGGAGACGGGGGGACAGGAGACAGGCGGACAGGAGATGGGTGGACAGGAGACGGGCAGGAGACGGGGGGACAAGAGACGGGCAGGAGACTGGGGGACAGGAGACGGGGGGACAGGAGACGGATGGACAGGAGACGGGTGGAGAGGAGACGGACAGGAGACGGACAGGAGACAGGCAGGAGACGGACAGGAGACGGGGGGACAGGAGACGGGCAGGAGACTGGGGGACAGGAGACGGGGGGACAGGAGACGGCTGGACAGGAGATGGGCAGGAGACTGGGGGACAGGAGACGGGGGGACAGGAGACGGGTGGACAGGAGACGGGCAGGAGACGGACAGGAGACAGGTGGACAGGAGACGGGCAGGAGACGGACAGGAGACGGGTGGAGAGGAGACGGGTGGACAGGAGACGGGCAGGAGACGGACAGGAGACGGGTGGAGAGGAGACGGGCAGGAGACGGGCAGGAGACGGACAGGAGACGGGTGGAGAGGAGACGGACAGGAGACGGGCAGGAGACGGACAGGAGACGGGTGGAGAGGAGACGGGCAGGAGACGGACAGGAGACGGGTGGACAGGAGACGGGCAGGAGACGGACAGGAGACGGGTGGAGAGGAGACGGGCAGGAGACGGGTGGAGAGGAGACGGACAGGAGACGGGCAGGAGACGGACAGGAGACGGGTGGAGAGGAGACGGGCAGGAGACGGACAGGAGACGGGTGGACAGGAGACGGGCAGGAGACGGACAGGAGACGGGTGGAGAGGAGACGGACAGGAGACGGGCAGGAGACGGACAGGAGACGGGTGGAGAGGAGACGGGCAGGAGACGGACAGGAGACGGGTGGACAGGAGACGGGCAGGAGACGGACAGGAGACGGGTGGACAGGAGACGGGTGGAGAGGAGACGGCTGGACAGGAGACGGGCAGGAGACTGGGGGACAAGAGACGGGGGGACAGGAGACGGGTGGAGAGGAGACGGACAGGAGACGGGCAGGAGACTGGGGGACAGGAGACGGGCAGGAGACGGACAGGAGACGGGTGGAGAGGAGACGGACAGGAGACGGGGGGACAGGAGACGGGTGGGCAGGAGACAGGCGGACAGGAGACGGGTGGAGAAGAGACGGGTGGACAGGAGATGGGTGGACAGGAGACAGGTGGACAGGAGACGGGCAGGAGACGGACAGGAGACGGACAGGAGACAGGTGGGCAGGAGACGGGCGGACAGGAGACGGGTGGAGAGGAGACGGGTGGACAGGAGACGGGTGGAGAGGAGACGGGTGGACAGGAGACGGACAGGAGACGGGTGGACAGGAGACGGGTGGACAGGAGACGGACAGGAGACGGGTGGACAGGAGACGGGTGGAGAAGAGACGGGTGGACAGGAGACGGGCAGGAGACGGACAGGAGACGGACAGGAGACAGGTGGGCAGGAGACGGGCGGACAGGAGACGGGTGGAGAGGAGACGGGTGGACAGGAGACGGGTGGAGAGGAGACGGGTGGACAGGAGACGGGTGGACAGGAGACGGACAGGAGACGGGTGGACAGGAGACGGGTGGAGAAGAGACGGGTGGACAGGAGACGGGCAGGAGACGGACAGGAGACGGACAGGAGACAGGTGGGCAGGAGACAGGCGGACAGGAGACGGGCAGGAGACGGGGGGACAGGAGACGGGTGGAGAGGAGACGGGTGGAGAAGAGACGGGCGGACAGGAGACGGGCAGGAGACGGGTGGACAGGAGCGTCCGACTCTTGCAGAAGCAGAGCCTCCTTTGTGACGTCGGGGAAAGTAAGTGCACCCCCGTCGGGAGCTCTGGCAGCGTCAGGGGCCGTCAGCCTGGGAAGGGTCAAAGGTCATCATCCGAGGCCATCAGAAGAAGCCGCCAGCAGGCTCGGCCCAGGGTCAGAGGTCAGCGCGGAACCATGCTGGACGGAACCAGGCTGGACGGAACCAGGCTGGACGGAACCGGGCTGGACGGAACCGGGATGGACGGAACCAGGCTGGACGGAACCGGGCTGGACGGAACCGGGCTGGACGGACGTATTAAATGAAGCTAAAGTTTTTACGTGTCATCAGTGTTTCGAGGAAACTGCTCCATATTTAGGCCAACATGGTGGATCCCTTTGAAGGTTCTCCTCAAGGAGAACCAACCCAGCAGGTCCAGCCGCAGCCCAATGTGGAACCGGATCCGTCCGGAACCAAGGCTTTCCTAGAGTCCCACATGGACTCCAGTATTTCACTGGGAACGATGGGAAACCTCCAGTTAACAGAGTGAAGTTTATGGAACAGGGCCGTGTGACAACGTTCCAGAAGCGGAGGAGCTCCTCGGGGCTTCAGAGGGACCGTTAGGAACACAGGACCTCCTGATTGATGGCAGCTGCACTGAGCTCTGAGTGGAGCAGCTCTGCTTCTCGTCTCCGCGGCGCCGTGGCTGCGGGCCAGGGCCGACCTCCCCCGGCGCTCCACAGGAACAGGCTGCTTTACGATTCGAGCTGCGCGTCCTGAGCTGCTGGGAGCTGGACGGCCTAATAAGGAAGAAAGCTTCGGCTGTTTATCTGCTCCGCGCTGCAGGAGCCGCCGAGGTTCGGAACAACAGCAAAATAAAACACTGTCCTCTCACTGAGGACGTCTGGAGGACAAGGAGCTGAGGTCCACCGTCAACATGTTTTCACCCTGGAACTGAGGAAGAGGAGGGTCCAGCTGCAGTCCTGGCCTGTCTCCGTACTGTTGGACACCTGAAGACACGTCTGCAGGACCAGTGGGACAAGACAGCAGCTGGAGCTGTTTGTGGGTCGAGATCCTCACTGACAGAACGTCATGGGTCCCTGCAGAAAGCCTCCTGTGGAGAACATCTCAGCAGCTTCTTGTCTTTCAGTCTGGTTTCCGTGCTCACCACAGCACTGAGACTGCCCTCGTCAAAGTGTTCAATGACATCCACACAAATCCAGACTGTGGAAGAACCTCAGCGCTGGTTCTGTTGGACCTCAGCGCAGCATTTGACACTGTTGGCCAGGAGATATTATTGAAGCGACTGGAGAGCTGGGCCGGGCTCTCTGGTACTCAGTTGGTTCAAATCCTACCTAATGAACAGGGACTTCTTTGTGTCAATAGACAACTTCTCAGCGGAGAGGACAGAAGTCACATGTGGAGTACCCCAAGGTTCAATCCTTGGACCCCTCCTATTTAACATCTCCATGCTCCGTCTAGCTCAGATTATAACAAGTAATAAGATTAGTTATCACAACTATGTAGATGATACACAGCTCTACATCACGATGTCACCAGGTGACTCTGAACCCATCCGAGCACTGAACAGATGCTTAGAACAAATTAATGCGTGGGGGTGCCAAAACTTTCTCCAGCTGAACAGAAACAAAACTGAAGTTATCATCCTTGGGCCTAAAGAGGAACGATCTAGAGTCAGCGCGCAGCTTCAGGTATTACAGCTAGAAACTTGTGATCAGGCCTGAAATCTGGGTGCAGTGATGGACTCGGACCTGAACCTTCAGAGACACATAAAGACAGTTACAAAGTCAGCCTTCTATCACCTGAAGAACATTTCCAGGATTAAAGGACTGATGTCTCAACAAGGTCTAGAGAAACTCATCCATGCGTTTATATTTAGTCGCATTGATTACTGCAACAGTGTCTTCAAAGGTCTGCCTAAAGAGTCAACCAGACAGCTCCAGCTGATCCAGAACGCTGCTGCTGGCGTTCCCACTAAGACCAGAAAGACAGAGCGCATCACCCCAGTTCTAAAGTCCTTCCACTGGCTCCCTGGAGCTCAGAGAATAGACTTTAAAATACTTCTGCTAGTTTATAAACCTCTGAACATTAGAGAAGCATAGAAGCTGAAAGCTGCTTCTCCATGTTTGGTTCTGGTTCTGGGGATGCAGAACCAGAAGACCTGAGCGGTCTGGAAGGTTGATATGACGACAACAGGTCTTTAATGTATTTGGTGCTAAGTCACAAACTTCCAGAAAACTGCAAAACGGCTGAAACACTGAGTTCCTTAAAATCAAGGCTAAACCCACCTGTTTGGAGCTGCCTTTGATCCGTCGTAAGTGGAACATTGAACTATATATTTGATGTATATTAGCTTGATGATTTTGATGATGGCATTTCATCTAAATGCAATGCTTATTGCTGTTCCATAATTGGTGACTGGATGATGTTTTAATGACATGAAGCTCTTTGAACAGCCTTGTTGCTGAAATGTTCTAAACCAATAAACGGGACTTGACTTCTGGCTGTGGTCGCTTCCAGCTGCTTTAACCTGTCAGTCTGAGGCAAACAATGAAGGATCTGTTGTCAGCTCTTCAGGATTAATGAGAGAAACATGGCTTCAGCCCTCAGCTGCAGCGCATCACAACAGGAAGTGATGAAGATGAGGAGCAGCTGACATGCTTCAAACTGCAGGAGTTATAAAAGTAACAATAACTGAAGCTCTCTCTGATCCCACTGGTTCAGAACAACTCCGTTCACAGCGGATCCAGGCTGTTCCGACTGGCGGTACAGAACATCATCACCATCACACCTTCAGACACTAAATCCTTTCTCAACAAGTTCTGCAGAATCCTCTGAACCAGAACATCCAGGATCCGTTTCCATCATTCAGACCTCAGACATCCTGTCAGGATGCGGCTCGGTCGGTGGAGCTGAGGCTGCAGTCCGCTCTGTCCTGGGTTCGAGTCCCGGGCTCGGCCCGTTCGCTGCATGTCTCCCCTCTCCTCCCTGCTTCCTGTCCATTCACTGCTCAATAATTATTCCATGATCAGACATTGGAGCTGCAGCATAACACCGAGACCCTTCAACTGGTCCACCTCTGCTGCCAAACTGGACCTGCTGGTTCTGATCTAAACCACAGAGGGGCCTCAGCTTTGGGTTGCTGTTTTATAACATGCAGTGTGTTCAAATGTGTTGGTGTTTGTGTCGTCAACTGAGCTGCTAAACTGAATTACTCTTTAGGGACAAAGTGATCTGAACCGGACTGAACCGATCTGGACTGATCTGATCTGAAGTGAACTGAACTGAACGGATCTGATCTGAACTGAACTGCTCTGTGTGATTCTCTTCAGCAGGTTTTTCAGTGTAAACAAAGATCACCTTCCTCATTCATACGTTGAAATAAAATATGAGGATGACTCATTTCTCTGACACGTTTCAGACGTTAGACCTGCTGGGATTTTATTCCAGCTGTTTGCAGACATGGAAAGAGTCTGGCAGCAGGAACAATCCCAGGTATGTAAACCAGCGGCTGTAAAGCCAAAAGGAGCAGTCACATGACAGGATGGGGGCGGAGCTACTGGATAATCTAACAGGATAAAAATTCAAACATTTCTAAACAGCAGCTGGAGTTCCGGTTTTCATTCCCAGCAACAACCATCAGGAATGAAGCTGCAGTCCAGAAAAATAAAGTCAGCGTCATGAAACTGGGATGTTTGTGTTCAGGAGTCGCTGTGGCGTTAAAGCAGAGCAGCAGGTGAGCAGCAGAAGGAGGAAGTTCAGCCATTCAGACACTAAGATCCAGTTTTCTGCAGCTAACAGGCTGATGTTTGTGGCTGAGTTTCCAGTTGAAACCCAGCAGACAGGACTGAACGCTGGCTTCTGGGATCATCGATAGTCAGACATGCCAACATTAACAGCATCACTGCAAAAACAAGAAATCCTACCAAGTATTTCTGGTCCCGTTTCTACCGCAATGTCTGCTTGAATACACTTGAAATAAAACAAACTAACTTACAAGTAACTTTTTGGCAGATATAGAAGCTTGTTTTAAGTCAATAATTCCTTAATATTGATGAAAAAGTTCTAGTTATAAGTGAAATAGTCCACCAGCGGAAGGTAAGATAAAACTTTATTGTCCACCAGGGTGGAAATTTTCCTTCGTCTCTCCAACCATAAAATAAGACACATTCATACAACCGCAACTTTAACAGTTTATACATAGAATAAAACACTTTGCGTGACACAACATACATTTTTCCCATATTATAAATTAAAATATCTTGTTCCACTGGCAGATTATTTCACCTATAACTAATACTTTTTCATCAATATTAAGGACATCTTGACCTAAAACCAGCTCCTATATCTGCTGAAAAGTTACTTGCAAGTTAGTTTTGTCTTATTTCAAGTGTACTGAGATATTTAGATAAGATATTCTGAGATAAGAAACTACAGGCCTTCAAGATTGATGTTTAAAAATTAAATTTATAACTCTGTTAATGATGACATTTCTGAACCTAAAAGGCACCAAAATGAAGGTTGGTTTATTGGTTATCAATAATAAAGAAAACAATAATGTGTTTGCAGAGCATGTCTAACTATAATAATCAACAAATATATTAGGGTGTGAATTAATGCTTTAATTTCTATTAATTATCCACATCGATTTTAACGCATTAAAAATTTTAATGCAATTAATCGTCTTTTTTTTACAGTGAAAAGTCCTGAGCCGGACCCTTTGTATTCACGTGTTTCTGGTACGCCCGTAAATCTGATGCACATCCGCTAACAGCAGCGATGGAAGCGGCTCCTCTGGGGGTTAATTTCTGCTTCCAGAGCCGATCTGATGCTGGAAAAGACTCCAGTTGTGTTCAAGTTGAGCTAAAAGCAGTCGGCCTATCAGAGAAGCTATGCTAGCCTAGACTAGCATCTCAATGCTAACCATGTAGCAGCAGCGCTAACGTCAGCGTCCACAGTCCACGTTTCTAAAGAAGCTCCATGAATGATCAGGGTTTCCTGAAGCTCTGGAGAGATGAGCTTTGCTCCAACCTGATGCTGGAAGAACCTGAAGAGCAGATCAGAAACTAGAAACATCTCTGCTGTTGTGCCACTGGTACTTACACAATCTCATCGTTGTCAAACTCCAGAACTCCATGTGTGTCTTCAAAGTCCTCTCCCCCTCCTTTAGCCGTCCCCTCTATGGTTTTGTACGGCACCACCACGACGCCGCGGGCTCCAGAGTTCCTGGTCACCTTCACCTCCATCACTCCCACGCTCTCGCTCACAGTCACCACCGGCTCCTCAAAGGTAAAGATGCCGGCGTGGTCGTCGTCGAAGATGGTGACGGTAGCCGTGTACGGCAGGCCCAGACCTGCAAGGCTGTCGGTGTGGTTCGTCCTATCATCGTTTGCGCCAACTGATATGACCCTCACGTTGGTGAGGTGAACCAGGAAGTGCTCGTCCTCCTCAAAGATATCGTCGTCAATGATGTCGATGCGGATTTCCTTTTCTGTCTCGCCTGGTTTGAACACAACGGTTCCTTCAGTTAACTGGTAGTCCGAACCAGCGTTGGCGGTGCCGTCTTCAGTCCGGTAATCCACGCAGACCGTAGATGTCAAGTCTCCACCTCTGCGGACCACATTGAGCGCCACGCTGCCACAGTTCTCCAGACACTGATAGTTCCCAGGGTCGAAGAAGACCTTAGAGGAGAAGTTGTTGATGGATATCTCAGAGCAGATGTCATGCTGCGTGGCTCTCTTGGCCTGATCAGCAGCGTGTTTCTTTAGGACGTTACCTGCTCCTGTCATGATCCTGGTCGCCTGGCAGCGGTAGAACGCCCGACTCTTCTGTTGCTGGCTCAACACCTGGTAATTAGCGAGCTCCATCAGTTGCTCCATCTCCTTCTCTGGATGTTTCTGTTTCAGCTCCTTCAGAATCCTGGCCAGCTCTCTGCGCACCTCCTCCTCATCCATCTCCTTCCCCTCACACCCTGCCTCTCCATCCAGGAGTTCGTCTCCATGAGAGTTGAGCATTTTGCCGTCCATTTCGATGTCCACCTTCGACGGCAGTTCCGGCTCGCCCTCAGTCTCGATGATCATTCCTTTCTGCTTCCCAGCTCTGTATCGCTTGTACACGTATTTGTAGAAAAGAAGTCTGCGGTCAGCCACGTAAGCAAATCCAACACAAAAAGGAAAGAAGAAGAGTGTGAGAAGCCCCTCCCATATTTCAACCACACCTGGAGAAAAGACCGCCAGGATCAGGTACAGCCAGGTGTAAGCAAACACGCTCCAGGTGGCGGTGACGAAAAACACCCGCAGATGCTTCACCTTCCTGGTCTCTCCGTTGGGGATGACGGACACACACAGACCGATGATGACGAACATGTTGAAGGCGGCGCTTCCTACGATGGTGTTTGGACCCAGCTCACCGGCGTCAAAGTTGTGGCCGCAAACTTCAACCACCGACAGGAGGATTTCAGGTGCGGATGAACCCAGCGCCATCAGGGTCAGGTTGGACACCGTCTCGTTCCAGACGCGAACTGTTGTGGTGATCTTCTCACCGTTGGGTTTCTTTATGGTGATCTTTCTTTCCTGAGAGGTGATGACTTCAATGGATGCCATGAAGCGATCAGCGATGATGGAGACTCCAAGGAACATGTAGAACAGTCCCACGAAGTAGATGGTGGCTCTGGCCAAGCGGTCGGTGAAGGTCGGGTTCTCCGGCTTCCACAGCGGCAGGATGACGCCTTCGATGCAGTCGGTGCTGCCGCCACATTTAGACTGGTTTCTGGCTGTGCTGTTAGAGTTTAGGGTCAAACCGGAGCCTCCTGCTGCTGCAAACGGCAGCTCAGCTGAGATAACAGTCAAGAAGAACAGCAGGTGATGGGTGGAGAACAGCGACAGGCTCCCAGTTGAACTCATGGTGAAGCTTCAGGTCTCCTCAACCTGAAACAGACAGAAACAGCCTTCATGTGGACGACCTGAACATGCTGAGGCGCTCATACGCTGCATTCAAACCAAACCACAAGACCGTTATCTTTCTCTGCTAATTTCTGGAACTCCAGCAAAGCACCCAGAGACCGCCTTTGATTGACCAGTCTGAGAAATATTTACAGTCTGGACCTTTAATCTGAGCAAACCTGTGAGCTTCTTCAAGGCTCCAATCCACACTGCAAAAACACAAAATCTTACCAAGTATTTTTGTCTATTTTCTTGAGCAAATATCTTCGTACGTTTGAAATAAGACAAAATTATCTTTTTAACAAGATATGGGAGCTTGTTTTAAGACAAAAACAGTTGAATATTGATAAAAAGTGTTGGTTACACTGGCAGATTTTTTCCACTTATAACAGGGGTGTCAAACTCATTTTCAGTTAGGGCCATATGAAGATCATGAATGTTCTCAACGGCTGGTTGTGCCAGAATGTATTGATAAAACTTAACAAACTGTTAAAATATTAATAAATTAATATCTTTGTCTGCATTCAATAAGTACCTCTTAAAATGAAATAATACTGAACATCTTCTCACACTGTTCAGTCCCTCCAGGATTTTGTGATTGTTTTTGTAATTTTTTTGCAATAAAAATCACTGATTTTGTGGTTCTACTTTAGAAATATTTGCAAGAAATCTGCGATATTTGTGCTTTTGTATGATCGTAAATGTTACTTTTTGTGACTCACGTATCAATCACGGACGATAACGTGACAGAAAGTCAGGCTGAGGTAGCAGTGTGTTAAAAATAACATATACTGCCATCTGCAGGTGAGAGTTAGTATCACTCAAACCCAATGTTTCTGACCTTTTTGTAGAAAATTTGCAATAAACACACAATTATGAATTAAGGCAAACAAAATCTGAGCATCTGTTGATTTTGCGTGACTTTCTGTGATTGAGGAATCAGGGAAAAAGTGGAGGGATTGATTGATGTAATTTGGCAGCATGCAGTCGAGTTTGACACGTGACATTTTTCCCAAGTTACAACCTGCCAGTAGAACTAGAACTTTTTGTCAATATTCAAGAATTACTGACTTAAAACGAGCTCCTATACCTTGCTGAAAAGTTACTTTTAGGTTAGTTTTGTCTTATTTCAAGTGTACTAAGATATTTACATTAGCAAATAGCCAAAAATACTTGGTAAGATTTTGTGTTTTTGCAGTGCAAGACCACTTTAATTCAAGATCTACTTAAGAATATGGACTAATAGTTCAGCATATTACTGTAAACATCTTTCAAGTGTGGATAGAAGCATAAACATTAGCATGTTCCCCCCTCAGGTTGTATGTTCTTCATATTTTCCCATCAGCCACTTGAATTTCAGAATGACGGCCATTTTCCAAGATGGCTGGAGTTTTTGAGCCTTTTAAACCAGTTATCGCCATAAAATGTTCCCCATTTTCATGACTAGGATGAACTTTATGTCCCATCATGTGTTTGACTTTGGTCGTCCTGCTCGTCCAGCTTTAAAGTAATAATATGGAGCAAAATCAGAAAATGAGGACTCTGCTGCTTCCGAGTCTCACACCAGTCGTCACTGGAAGGAGATGAAGATGAGAGACACAGACTGGGAGACAGCCGTCTTAATGGTCAGCGTTAACTTCTGCAAATTTTTTTTGTGCTTTTAGCGGTTTAGCGTTAGCTTCCAATTAGTTTTTTGGTGTGTTTAGCGGTTTAACATTAGCAGAGCTCAGGTTCTTGTTCAGTGAATTGTGGTTAGTGAACCTAATGCTTTGGTTGGCTGGGGCTAATAACTATTGCAGATTTTAGTGCAAACATATATTCTCCATTATAAGCATGGTGGCCATTTTGAAAAATGTCCACCAGAAAAAGGAAACACAAAATCAAGAAAATATATAAATATATAATTTCTGTGGTTCAAAACATGTAGGCTCTGATTTGACACAAAACACATTCATCTAATTGGCGATTTTAGAGCAAAAATTAATTTTCAATGACAAGTATGGTGGCCATTTTGAAAAATCAAAAAATTATCAGTAAATATGATTTCTATGGGTCTAGTTATTTATGATTTGACACCAGAACTATTCATCTGTGATAAATATGGGCAGATTTAGAGCAAAAACACATTTTTCCCTTACGACAATGGCGGCAATCTTAAAAAAATGGAAGCCATCTTAAATTTTCAATAGCTAACTTTTTGGGTTTTTTTCAAAAAAGCATACCCCCGGGAACATCTGTGCCAAGTTAGGTTCTTGTATCCAGATGTGAGACATTTTGCTGAAATATTCAATCATTTGCTGCTCTATAAAGTGATGTTACTGATGAATCTGTGTGCTAATAACACACAACCTTATATGTCCGTGTCACTACTGGACCTCAGTACCCCACAATAAGCGAGTCAGGGTGGCCAAAGTATTCAGGAGTTTCCTCCAGTTTACTGCAGAGGCTCCGGCTGTGGGGACCAGTGAGTGAGGTCGCTGGGTCACCTGCCTGCAGGATGCTTTCCATGCCCGCTGGTTTAAGGTGCATCAGAACCACACGAACACCAGAGGTGAGTTTCTGGTTGGACTGCTTGCTTTCAGCCGGGACCCTCCGCCTCAGCATTCCTCCAGCAGTGATCTCATGTGTCAACCAGCAGAGAGCTGAGGTATAACGGACTATAACAACTAAATAAGGAGCGCAAACAGCTTCATTCCTGTCAGAGTCGTCAGGCTGCAGGAGGAGGAGGAACCTACCGTCAGACGAAGAGCAAAGCGCTTTTAAATCAGAATCTCCACAAAGTTCCAGGAAGTTTTCATCCTCGGGACCGAAGGAGGAGAAGCTCTTCAGCCCCAGCAGAACAACCAGACGACTCGGAGACGAGAAGCAGAACCACGACCCGATCAGAGCGCAGAAATGACACACTGCCTCCTCAGAACCTCCTCACGGCTCTGCTCTGGGATCCTCCTCCTCCTCCTGACTGTAGATGATGAGAAATGATCCCAAACAATCTGCTGTAAACATCCAGAAGCTCTCCTGGACCTGGGCTGTGGTTCTGCCAAAGTTTTATTAAATAAATCCGGTAGTAAATGTAACTCTATTAAAATCCAGATGAATCTGAACCATTTTGTTATTCATCCATCAGAGAGTCAGAAATCTCCAACTTCTGGACCTCCGCTGGACCAGATACTTATTACTGTAAAAATCTGTGGATACCAGCATAAACATTAGCACGCTCACTCACCCCTTTTTCCACATTTCCCATCAGCCACTTGAATTTCAGGATAACGGTCATTTTTCAAGATGGCTGCTGTTTTTGAGCCTTTTAACCAACTATTGCCATAAAATGTCCCCATTTTCATGACTTGGATGAACTTTATGTCCCATCAGATCTTTTCCACTCTAAAAGATCTGTTGATCTGTTCATCCAACTTTAACGTAATAATATGGAGCAAAATCAGAAACTGAGGACTTTGCTGTCAGCGAGTCTTACACCAGTCGTCAACTAGACAGAGATGAAGATGAAGAAACAGACTGAGAGACAGTCGTCTTAACGGTTAGTGTTAGCTTCCACTAATATTTTTTATCGGTTTAGCAATTTAGCCATAGCTTCTGCTAATTTTTTTGTGTGTTTACCAGTTTAGCATTGGTTTCTGCTAATATTTTTATCTGCTTGGCGGTTTAGCATTAACATCCACTATTTTTTATGTGCTTAGTGGTTTAGGGTTAGCATCCACTATTTTTTATGCTCAGCATTAGTTTTTTTTTAATGTGTTTAGCAGTTTAGCATTTGCTATCACAAATGTTCAATGTGTTTAGCGGTTTAGTGTTAGCTTGGCTAAGATTCTTGTTTCACAAATTAATGGCTGGTGAACCTAATATTTTGGTTAGCTGTGGCTAATAATTACAATTGATTACAGTGCAAACATTTATTCTCCATGACAAACATGGCGGCCATTTTGAAAAATGTCCACCAGATAAAGTAAACACAAGATCAAGAAAATATATGATCACTATGGTTCAAAATATAAAGGCTATAATTTGACTCCAAACACATTAATGTAATTGGTGATTTTAGCGCAAAAATGAATTTTCCATGACAACCATGGCAGCCATCTTGAAAAATCAAGAAATTATCAGTTAATATGATTGATACAGGTTCAATTATGCATGATTTGACCCCAAAGGCCTGTGATAATTATTGGCAAATTTAGTGCAAAAATACAATTGACGAGCATGGTGGCCATCTTGAATTTGTTAGCGGCTAGCGGTTATTTTTCTGCAAAGCGAGCCCTGGGAACATCTGTGGCACAGGAGGTTCTTGTATCCACATGTGAAAGATTTCCTGAAATATTCAATCATCTGCTGCGCTCCTGGGGGTTCTGCTCCAGGTTGCACTGCTTCAGCCTGACGGTGCTGAGATCTGGATCAGAAGCAGATCCTGAAATGGGTGGCTGGACTCTGCCTGAGGAGAGGAGCTCCATCATGTGGGTGGAGCTCCCAGTGGAGCTGCTGCTCCTCCACATCCACGGGGTTCAGCTGAAGAGGTTCATCTGGTCCTGGTGTCTCCTGGGGGGCCGTTCAGCCCACATGTCCAGACTCAGTGGAGGTAGGGCTGCATGAGCGCTGGAGGCTCCACCATGTTCTGGAGGAAGAGGTCTGGATCCGGTGGTTCCTGTCCTGGGGAGCTGCTGCTCTGCATGAACCGGACCAGAACCGCCCACTGGACCAAGAGCTGCTCCAGATGGAGTGAGACTAAAGACGGAGAGTTTCAACCTGCAGAGGTCCGGTTCTACCACCAGGGGTCAGTGTAGCTGCAGAAAGAGGTCGGCGTGGAGATCTCAAGATGATCCATCAGCTTCTGTCTAACAGGCAGATCTGAAGAAACCTGCATCATCACAAGCTTCTCAGACCTGGACCACAAAGACCTGGACCCACAAAGACCTGGACCACAAAGACCTGGACCCACAAAGATCTGGACCACAAAGACCTGGACCACAAAGACCTGGACCACAAAGACCTGGACCACAAAGACCTGGACCCACAAAGACCTGGACCATGAAGACCTGGACCCACAAAGACCTGGACCATGAAGACCTGGACCCACAAAGACCTGGACCATGAAGACCTGGACCATGAAGACCTGGACCACAAAGACCTGGACCCACAAAGACCTGGACCCACAAAGACCTGGACCATGAAGACCTGGACCCACGAAGACCTGGACCATGAAGACCTGGACCCACAAAGACCTGGACCCACAAAGATCTGGACCACAAAGACCTGGACCACAAAGACCTGGACCACAAAGACCTGGACCCACAAAGACCTGGACCACAAAGACCTGGACCATGAAGACCTGGACCACGAAGACCTGGACCACAAAGACCTGGACCCACAAAGACCTGGACCATGAAGACCTGGACCCACAAAGACCTGGACCATGAAGACCTGGACCCACAAAGACCTGGACCATGAAGACCTGGACCCACAAAGACCTGGACCACGAAGACCTGGACCCACAAAGACCTGGACCACGAAGACCTGGACCCACAAAGACCTGGACCCACAAAGACCTGGACCATGAAGACCTGGACCCACGAAGACCTGGACCATGAAGACCTGGACCCACAAAGACCTGGACCCACAAAGACCTGGACCACAAAGACCTGGACCCACAAAGACCTGGACCACGAAGACCTGGACCACAAAGACCTGGACCACGAAGACCTGGACCATCATCTTCTCAACACCCCAGCAGCAGCAGCTCCATCTCCAGCCGCTGGTGCCCAGGCGTCCCCAGCAGCGCAGCTCGCAGTAAGCCGGGCCCCGGGCCCCGGGGCCGGTACTCACCTCGGTCCGGACGCGGCAGCTGCAGCGGAGCGGAGCGACCAGGACGGAGAGCTGCGTCTGAGAGCTGCTCTAAATTTAACAGGAAGGCAGCGTCCTTATCTGCGCCCTGCTGCAGCCCATGGCCATACAAGGCTCTGCGGGCCCGGGGCCTCCAGCAGCTCCTCGTCTCCGCAGACACGCGGGGGAGATAACGGCGGTCCCACACGGAGGCAGGAATCCTGGCCTCAGCCCCCCCCCCCCCAGCCCCCACTCATGCGACAGCTTCCACAGCAGTGATTTTCCACCGTGACAAGGTGACACCCGGAGGCGTGGAGCCACTCGGAGAAGGTCCGGCCGGAGCCCCCCAGCAGGAAGGTTCTGGGCCTGAGGAGCCCCCCCAGCTGAAGCTTGGAGGAGCCCCCCAGAGTTGATGCGAGGACCTGTGTGAAGCTGAACATGAAGCTTCAGCCCAGAAACACAAGAACCACCATTTTACCCCCCCCCCCGACCGCAGCGGGGGCTCTGCTGTCCATGTCGGGTCTCCTATGGCTGATTTTCCTCAGCCCGGCCCGAACGTCGCTGCTTTCATTGCAGCATCGCTTCCGGGAGTCGCACGGCGGAGTATCGGCGCCAGGCTACCAGTTTTTTTTAATTTGTAATTACAAATAATATTAGCAGAAGAAAGACACAAAAATAAAGGATGTCTTAAAATTATGAGAAAAACGATTTTCATGAGAAAAAGCTTGCTTGGAGTGACCCGGGGCGTCGCGCAGCTCGGCCCGCTCTCAGTCCCTTCAGTCCCGCTGCGATGCGTGAAAAGATGGAGCATTTCCTGAAACCCAAGCATGACTTACTACTGCCTTATTCTCCTCCATTACAGCTTTATTCTGGTAACATTAAAACTTAACTCTTGTGTCGTTTTGACTTTATTGCCGCACCACTGTGTTCTGGTAATGTGATGCCTTTATTGTCATCATCAAACCGCGCAGCCTGGCCCTGCAGCTGAAGCCCAGACAAGCAGGAGCTGGAAAACACGCCCGCCTGGGCGCGCTGACGTCACTCTGCACTATGGAAATCCAGGGAGGTCATTGGTGGGGAAAAAAATCCAGATTTTCCAATAATTAAATCTTCATAAACCAAAATTTTGATTAATCGATAAAATGTATTTATCACCCAGCTCGACCTAACACGCACAGCGGGAACCGTCTGAGCGCGACTGCAGCAGCATCGACAGCCCTCCTTAAACGCGCCTGGGCCTTCAGCCAATCAGGGCTGAGGAAAATAAATGGCGCTCCTGGATTGGCTGCTGCGTTTCAGGAAGCGGTTGCTCCAAGGCGGTGCAGCCTCCCAGCTGCATTTTCTTTAGTGTTCTGGATCTGCTCCGTGGAAAACTCCAGGAACAGGCGGGTTCTGCAAAGACTCAGCGAGACATTAAAACTGTCTGCAGACATGAATCTGTTGGCACTGAGGCCAGATCTTTCGCTGCGCACGAATATCTGATCGGAACCGAGCTGCTGGCAGAGAGAAGCGCTGATGAGGGTCAGAAACGTGCTCCAGAAGCCAAGAACAGACCCCGACCCGCTCAGCCAACAGCCTCCTGCACAGCAATGCCACCCGAGCAGAACCTGGTTTTACTACCCACCACCCCGATCGCTGGGGCGCCACAGGGATGTGTCCTCAGCCCACTGCAGGAACGAACAACTCCAGCTGCTCCATGGTTGATAAAGCGAGTGTTTTCACTCTGATCAGCGACGGGTCGCTTCCACAGAGGCGGAACCATAGCTGATGACTCCTGGCTGAACATCAGCAGGGGTGTCCAAACTTTTTTTCACGTGGGCCAAAGTTGTTCAGTCAAAAGTACTCGCAGGCCAAGAAAATAAAAAAAACTAAAGTGAAGCAAAAACAGTAGTCCAGTTTTTTGTTTGTGTTTGTTTTTGGTGGGAAAAGGATGCTATCCATCCTCGATCCAAAGCTTCAAAGGGATTTTGCACGTTTGCTGTATTTAGCTTTCAGATTCTTTAGGGTTTGATTTAACAAATTTATTCTCAGTCAAAAGAACAGGATTTCTTTCAAAACACTGCTATATTTAGCCAAGTTTAATAAATGGAATAAAAGCTCATGTGGATGCAGTAAAGCCAGCTTTTCAGTAACAGTCTCTGAATAAACGTCGTTCTACTGATTATAAAAGCTTGTTATAAAAAGACGAGTATTTGTTGTACTGAACATTTCCCACTGCAGCAAAAATCATTTTACCCTGATTAAAAATTAAAAAGTCTCAGTTCACATCATCCACCTGTGCTGGACAGGCCGAACTTGTATTTTTCTTGAACATCAGTTGGGGGCCACACAAAATCAGTCCAAGAGCCACAAATGGCCCCCAGGCCACACTTTGGACATCCCTGATCCACAGCACAGCCTTCCTGGCTGAGCCCTGAGGAACACCAGCTCCGGCGGCTCCATCCCACCCACTACCAGGACCGGAACCCGCTCCTGATCGAGCCGCCAGCAGAACCCTAATCGGTTCTCAAACTCGAGGCCCGCGGGCCAAATCCCGCCCGCCAGAAGGTTTGCGTGGCCCTCTGCACCCCTGAAGGAGAACCTTTAATATCACGCTGCTTCAATATCATTCTGCCGGCCGGCCTGCCAGCACTCTGCCGATCAAGACAGTGTTTAACATTATTCCAGTTCAAGAAGCGCCGCTGAATGCTTCCTCATCTTTTGTTCAAGGGTTTTTGTTCCACCGCCGCCCAAATGGAAATGAATTTGATGCCTTTGCTTTATTTTAAAAATGTATGCAAACTTGTTGCCTCAAAGTTTTTTAGTTTTCAGTAAATTCCCGGACTGAGTGACTTCAACTCGTGCAGCCTGAGAGCGTAACTGCAGTTCACTGAAAGAACCTGAGGCCCGCCCGCGCTCTGTGAACCCGGGCGGGCCGCAGCAGAGCCAGGAGCTGCCGCAGGAACCCGGGGGGCTGCAGGAACCCGGGGGGCCGCAGGAACCCGGGGGGCCGCAGCAGAGCCAGGAGCTGCCGCAGCAGAGCCAGGAGCTGCCGCAGGAACCCGGGGGGCTGCAGGAACCCGGGGGGCCGCAGCAGAGCCAGGAGCTGCCGCAGGAACCCGGGGGGCCGCAGCAGAGCCAGGAGCTGCCGCAGGAACCCGGGGGGCCGCAGGAACCCGGGGGGCCGCAGCAGAGCCAGGAGCTGCCGCAGGAACCCGGGGGGCCGCAGGAACCCGGGGGGCCGCAGCAGAGCCAGGAGCTGCCGCAGGAACCCGGGGGGCCGCAGGAACCCGGGGGGCCGCAGCAGAGCCAGGAGCTGCCGCAGCAGAGCCAGGAGCTGCCGCAGGAACCCGGGGGGCCGCAGGAACCCGGGGGGCCGCAGCAGAGCCAGGAGCTGCCGCAGCAGAGCCAGGAGCTGCCGCAGGAACCCGGGGGGCCGCAGGAACCCGGGGGGCCGCAGGAACCCGGGGGGCCGCAGCAGAGCCAGGAGCTGCCGCAGGAACCCGGGGGGCCGCAGGAACCCGGGGGGCCGCAGCAGAGCCAGGAGCTGCCGCAGCAGAGCCAGGAGCTGCCGCAGGAACCCGGGGGGCCGCAGGAACCCGGGGGGCCGCAGCAGAGCCAGGAGCTGCCGCAGGAACCCGGGGGGCCGCAGCAGAGCCAGGAGCTGCCGCAGGAACCCGGGGGGCCGCAGCAGAGCCAGGAGCTGCCGCAGCAGAGCCAGGAGCTGCCGCAGGAACCCGGGGGGCTGCAGGAACCCGGGGGGCCGCAGCAGAGCCAGGAGCTGCCGCAGGAACCCGGGGGGCCGCAGCAGAGCCAGGAGCTGCCGCAGGAACCCGGGGGGCCGCAGGAACCCGGGGGGCCGCAGCAGAGCCAGGAGCTGCCGCAGGAACCCGGGGGGCCGCAGGAACCCGGGGGGCCGCAGCAGAGCCAGGAGCTGCCGCAGGAACCCGGGGGGCCGCAGGAACCCGGGGGGGCCGCAGCAGAGCCAGGAGCTGCCGCAGCAGAGCCAGGAGCTGCCGCAGGAACCCGGGGGGCCGCAGGAACCCGGGGGGCCGCAGCAGAGCCAGGAGCTGCCGCAGCAGAGCCAGGAGCTGCCGCAGGAACCCGGGGGGCCGCAGGAACCCGGGGGGGCCGCAGGAACCCGGGGGGCCGCAGCAGAGCCAGGAGCTGCCGCAGGAACCCGGGGGGCCGCAGGAACCCGGGGGGCCGCAGCAGAGCCAGGAGCTGCCGCAGCAGAGCCAGGAGCTGCCGCAGGAACCCGGGGGGCCGCAGGAACCCGGGGGGCCGCAGCAGAGCCAGGAGCTGCCGCAGGAACCCGGGGGGCCGCAGCAGAGCCAGGAGCTGCCGCAGGAACCCGGGGGGCCGCAGCAGAGCCAGGAGCTGCCGCAGGAACCCGGGGGGCCGCAGCAGAGCCAGGAGCTGCCGCAGGAACCCGGGGGGCCGCAGGAACCCGGGGGGCCGCAGCAGAGCCAGGAGCTGCCGCAGGAACCCGGGGGGCCGCAGGAACCCGGGGGGCCGCAGCAGAGCCAGGAGCTGCCGCAGCAGAGCCAGGAGCTGCCGCAGGAACCCGGGGGGCCGCAGGAACCCGGGGGGCCGCAGCAGAGCCAGGAGCTGCCGCAGCAGAGCCAGGAGCTGCCGCAGGAACCCGGGGGGCCGCAGGAACCCGGGGGGCCGCAGCAGAGCCAGGAGCTGCCGCAGCAGAGCCAGGAGCTGCCGCAGGAACCCGGGGGGCCGCAGGAACCCGGGGGGCCGCAGCAGAGCCAGGAGCTGCCGCAGCAGAGCCAGGAGCTGCCGCAGGAACCCGGGGGGGCCGCAGGAACCCGGGGGGCCGCAGCAGAGCCAGGAGCTGCCGCAGCAGAGCCAGGAGCTGCCGCAGGAACCCGGGGGGCCGCAGGAACCCGGGGGGCTGCAGCAGAGCCAGGAGCTGCCACAGGAACCCGGGGGGCCGCAGCAGAGCCAGGAGCTGCCGCAGGAACCCGGGGGGCCGCAGCAGGGAACTGGCCGCCCGCTGCCGCTCTCTGGCCACACGCCCAGCCCGCATCGGGCCCACCTCCCGGGGGAGTTGCTGCTGCTGGCGGCCCGATGCATTGTGGGATACCGTGCTGGCCATTCCTCTCCTCACATTTCACGCTTCAAGTTCGCTTCACTGATCTTGAAACATTTTCCTCCAAAGGCCCCTGAGCGACCCAGCTCGACCCCCCCCCCCCCAGCCTTGTGACTCCCCAGACTGCGTGGGCCTGCTCCCACGGCCTTATCAAGCTGCTCCACTCAGCTGGTCCCGATAAACGCGCCGCCCCGGGTCCGGCCTGGATCAGCTCAGCGGGACACCTCGGGTGCAGAGCTCCCCCCCCCCCCCTGCGGGTAGCGGCGGCTCCCAGAGTTCATCACGCCTCACATTCCTCCCCTGCTGTTATGGTCACCCGCCAGGCGGCGCGCTCAGAGCGCCCCCTGCAGGCTGGCGAGGCGGCAGCGGCGCTGCGCGTCGATCAACGTCGGGCAGGCAGGAAGCGCGTTCATTCATTTTCAGTGTTTTATCCAGAAACAGAAACGTTTCTCTCCGTTTGCCTGTGATGGACAAGCGACCCGTCCAGGTGCGCCCGCCGCCGGACGGGCGCGGCCGCGCCGCATCGCGCACCAAGATGGAAGTCTCTGCCGCCGGCCGACCGGAAGGAAGAGTTGTTGGAGGGATGACGTCGGCCTGTTGATAATCTGTGCATCTTTGTTTCTTTTTACACTTAGAGTATAATCCAGAACCGGAACCTGTTCCTAATCTAGAACCGGAACCCGTTCCTAATCCAGAACCTGTTCCTAATCCAGAACCTGTTCCTAATCTAGAACCGGAACCCGTTCCTAATCCAGAACCGGAACCCGTTCCTAATCCAGAACCTGTTCCTAATCTAGAACTGGAACCCGTTCCTAATCTAGAACCGGAACCCGTTCCTAATCCAGAACCAGAACCCGTTCCTAATCTAGAACCGGAACCCGTTCCTAATCCAGAACCTGTTCCTAATCCAGAACCTGTTCCTAATCTAGAACCGGAACCCGTTCCTAATCTAGAACCAGAACCCGTTCCTAATCTAGAACCGGAACCCGTTCCTAATCCAGAACCTGTTCCTAATCCAGAACCTGTTCCTAATCTAGAACCGGAACCCGTTCCTAATCCAGAACCGGAACCCGTTCCTAATCCAGAACCTGTTCCTAATCTAGAACTGGAACCCGTTCCTAATCTAGAACCGGAACCCGTTCCTAATCCAGAACCAGAACCCGTTCCTAATCTAGAACCGGAACCCGTTCCTAATCCAGAACCTGTTCCTAATCCAGAACCTGTTCCTAATCTAGAACCAGAACCCGTTCCTAATCCAGAACCGGAACCCGTTCCTAATCTAGAACCAGAACCCATTCCTAATCTAGAACCAGAACCTGTTCCTAATCCAGAACCTGTTCCTAATCTAGAACCGGAACCCGTTCCTAATCTAGAACCAGAACCCGTTCCTAATCCAGAACCGGAACCTGTTCCTAAACCGGAACCCGTTCCTAATCCAGAACCGGAACCCGTTCCTAATCTAGAACCAGAACCCGTTCCTAATCCAGAACCGGAACCCGTTCCTAATCCAGAACCGGAACCTGTTCCTAATCCAGAACCTGTTCCTAATCCAGAACCGGAACCCGTTCCTAATCCAGAACCAGAACCCGTTCCTAATCCAGAACCAGAACCCGTTCCTAATCCAGAACCGGAACCCGTTCCTAATCAAGAACCTGTTCCTAATCTAGAACCAGAACCTGTTCCTAATCCAGAACCGGAACCCGTTCCTAATCTAGAACCTGTTCCTAATCCAGAACCTGTTCCTAATCTAGAACCGGAACCCGTTCCTAATCTAGAACCAGAACCCGTTCCTAATCCAGAACCGGAACCTGTTCCTAAACCGGAACCCGTTCCTAATCCAGAACCGGAACCCGTTCCTAATCTAGAACCAGAACCCGTTCCTAATCCAGAACCGGAACCTGTTCCTAATCCAGAACCTGTTCCTAATCCAGAACCGGAACCCGTTCCTAATCCAGAACCAGAACCCGTTCCTAATCCAGAATAAGTATCCAACCCCCCGGAGCGGCCGGTGGGAGAGCGCGTTCTCCTCCTCCGGTCAGGAAATGATCCTCGGCTGTAATTCAGCCGTGCGGAACCGCCGTCATCGCTGCTCGGCGTCGTCCGGGAGCCGAGCCAACGGTCCTCAGCCCGCCGGAATGCAACCAGCAACTCTTTCTGTGTCCAATTCAGCCCCACCCCCCATGAATGTGACCTGGGCGGTCCGGTCCAGCTCGGCGTCGCCCTCGGAGCCCACGGCGCCGGACGACCTGCTCACATCCGTGGACCAGCAGACGCCATCTGGTGGCGAAACGCTTCAACGCGTCCAGCTTTACGATTACGACAAATTATCCAGCACGACGCATCGCGAACACGTCAACATTCAAACCATTTCTTTGTGAGAAGCGGACCAAAAAGAAGGAACTCAACCTGCTGACAACGGGTTTCGTTGACCATCCTTTATTATTAATCACTGCAAACAAGGTGGCCTCTGCTTTCATCTTGCTGACGGGTCAGGACTCGGTTCCAGAGCCACTCAAGATGTTAGGAGCGTAATTTCATTCCGGAATGTTCCCAGAACCATCCTGTCCAGGATGAAGCGGAAACACTCGTCCCTGCATCTGCTCCTTCAAGGCTGGACGCCTCTTCACCACCAGGACGTCCCCAGGATGGAGCTAAAGCCTTCAGCAGGTCCAGGACGCTGCAGCAGGAGCTCTGATGGAGACTAAAACCAGAGACCACATCTCTCCTGGTCCAGCTTCCCTTCATCGGCTCCCTGCTAATCCAGATTATAATCCCAGATTCTCACATTTAGAGCCCAGAATAACCAGCTCCATCCTCCACCAGAGCCCTGACTGGTCCAGACGCTCCACCACAGCCCTGACTGGTCCAGATGTTCCTACCAGAGCCCTGACTGGTCCAGACGCTCCACCACAGCCCTGACTGGTCCAGATGTTCCTACCAGAGCCCCGACTGGTCCAGATGTTCCCACCAGAGCCTTGACTGGTCCAGATGATCCTACCAGAGCCCTGACTGGTCCAGACGCTCCTACCAGAGCCCTGACTGGTCCAGATGCTGGTACCAGAGCCCTGACTGGTCCAGATGTTGCTACCAGAGCCCTGACTGGTCCAGATGTTCCCACCAGAGCCTTGACTGGTCCAGATGTTCCTACCAGAGCCCTGACTGGTCCAGATGTTCCCACCAGAGCCTTGACTGGTCCAGATGCTGGTACCAGAGCCCTGACTGGTCCAGACGCTCCACCACAGCCCTGACTGGTCCAGATGCTCCTACCAGAGCCCTGACTGGTCCAGACGCTCCACCACAGCCCTGACTGGTCCAGATGTTGCTACCAGAGCCCCGACTGGTCCAGATGTTCCCACCAGAGCCCCGACTGGTCCAGATGATCCCACCAGAGCCCTGACTGGTCCAGATGTTCCTACCAGAGCCCTGACTGGTCCAGATGCTCCTACCAGAGCCCTGACTGGTCCAGATGCTCCTACCAGAGCCCTGACTGGTCCAGATGCTCCCACCAGAGCCCTGACTGGTCCAGATGTTGCTACCAGAGCCCTGACTGGTCCAGATGTTCCCACCAGAGCCTTGACTGGTCCAGATGTTCCTACCAGAGCCCTGACTGGTCCAGATGTTCCCACCAGAGCCTTGACTGGTCCAGATGCTGGTACCAGAGCCCTGACTGGTCCAGACGCTCCACCACAGCCCTGACTGGTCCAGACGCTCCTACCAGAGCCCTGACTGGTCCAGACGCTCCACCACAGCCCTGACTGGTCCAGATGTTCCCACCAGAGCCCTGACTGGTCCAGATGCTCCTACCAGAGCCCCGACTGGTCCAGATGTTCCCACCAGAGCCTTGACTGGTCCAGATGATCCTACCAGAGCCCTGACTGGTCCAGACGCTCCTACCAGAGCCCTGACTGGTCCAGATGCTGGTACCAGAGCCCTGACTGGTCCAGATGTTGCTACCAGAGCCCCGACTGGTCCAGATGTTCCCACCAGAGCCCCGACTGGTCCAGATGTTCCCACCAGAGCCCCGACTGGTCCAGATGCTGGTACCAGAGCCCCGACTGGTCCAGATGTTCCCACCAGAGCCCCGACTGGTCCAGATGTTCCCACCAGAGCCCCGACTGGTCCAGATGTTCCCACCAGAGCCCCGACTGGTCCAGATGTTCCCACCAGAGCCCTGACTGGTCCAGATGTTCCCACCAGAGCCTTGACTGGTCCAGACGCTCCTACCAGAGCCCTGACTGGTCCAGATGTTCCCACCAGAGCCCCGACTGGTCCAGATGTTCCTACCAGAGCCCTGAGTGGTCCAGACGCTCCTACCAGAACCCTGACTGGTCCAGATGTTGCTACCAGAGCCTTGACTGGTCCAGACGCTCCCACCAGAGCCCTGACTGGTCCAGATGTTGCTACCAGAGCCCTGAGTGGTCCAGACGCTCCTACCAGAGCCCTGACTGGTCCAGATGTTCCCACCAGAGCCCTGACTGGTCCAGACGCTCCCACCAGAGCCCTGACTGGTCCAGATGTTGCTACCAGAGCCCTGACTGGTCCAGATGTTCCCACCAGAGCCCCGACTGGTCCAGATGTTCCCACCAGAGCCCTGACTGGTCCAGATGCTCCTACCAGAGCCCTGACTGGTCCAGATGTTCCCACCAGAGCCTTGACTGGTCCAGACGCTCCTACCAGAGCCCTGACTGGTCCAGATGTTCCCACCAGAGCCTTGACTGGTCCAGACGCTCCTACCAGAGCCCCGACTGGTCCAGACGCTCCACCACAGCCCTGACTGGTCCAGATGTTGCTACCAGAGCCCTGAGTGGTCCAGATGCTCCTACCAGAGCCCTGACTGGTCCAGATGTTGCTACCAGAGCCCCGACTGGTCCAGATGTTCCTACCAGAGCCCCGACTGGTCCAGATGTTCCTACCAGAGCCCCGACTGGTCCAGATGATCCTACCAGAACCCTGACTGGTCCAGATGTTGCTACCAGAGCCCCGACTGGTCCAGATGCTCCTACCACAGCCCTGACTGGTCCAGACGCTCCACCAGAGCCCTGACTGGTCCAGATGTTCCCACTAGAGCCCCGACTGGTCCAGATGTTCCTACCAGACCCCTGACCGGTCCAGATGCTCCTACCAGAGCCCCAACTGGTCCAGATGTTGGAACCAGAGACCTGACTGGTCCAGATGTTCCTACCAGAGCCCTGACTGGTCCAGATGTTCCCACCAGAGCCCTGACTGGTCCAGATGATCCTACCAGAGCCCTGACTGGTCCAAATGCTCCTACCAGAGCCCTGACTGGTCCAGATGATCCTACCAGAGCCCTGACTGGTCCAGATGTTCCCACCAGAGCCCTGACTGGTCCAGATGATCCTACCAGAGCCCCGACTGGTCCAGATGCTCCTACCAGAGCCCTGACTGGTCCAGATGTTGCTACCAGAGCCCCGACTGGTCCAGATGATCCCACCAGAGCCCTGACTGGTCCAGATGTTGCTACCAGAGCCCTGACTGGTCCAGATGTTGCTACCAGAGCCCTGACTGGTCCAGACGCTCCTACCAGAGCCCCGACTGGTCCAGATGCTCCTACCAGAGCCCCGACTGGTCCAGATGATCCTACCAGAGCCCCGACTGGTCCAGATGCTCCTACCAGAGCCCTGACTGGTCCAGATGATCCTACCAGAGCCCTGACTGGTCCAGACGCTCCTACCAGAGCCCCGACTGGTCCAGATGCTCCTACCAGAGCCCTGACTGGTCCAGATGATCCTACCAGAGCCCTGACTGGTCCAGACGCTCCTACCAGAGCCCCGACTGGTCCAGATGCTCCTACCAGAGCCCCGACTGGTCCAGATGATCCTACCAGAGCCCCGACTGGTCCAGATGCTCCTACCAGAGCCCTGACTGGTCCAGACGCTCCTACCAGAACCCCGACTGGTCCAGATGATCCCACCAGAGCCCTGACTGGTCCAGATGTTCCTACCAGAGCCCCGACTGGTCCAGATGTTCCTACCAGAGCCCTGACTGGTCCAGATGTTGCTACCAGAGCCCTGACTGGTCCAGATGATCCTACCAGAGCCCTGACTGGTCCAGATGATCCCACCAGAGCCCTGACTGGTCCAGATGTTGCTACCAGAGCCCTGACTGGTCCAGATGATCCTACCAGAGCCCTGACTGGTCCAGATGTTCCCACCAGAGCCCCGACTGGTCCAGATGATCCTACCAGAGCCCTGACTGGTCCAAATGCTCCTACCAGAGCCCTGACTGGTCCAGATGATCCTACCAGAGCCCTGACTGGTCCAGATGTTCCCACCAGAGCCCTGACTGGTCCAGATGATCCTACCAGAGCCCCGACTGGTCCAGATGATCCCACCAGAGCCCTGACTGGTCCAGATGTTGCTACCAGAGCCCTGACTGGTCCAGATGTTCCCACCAGAGCCCTGACTGGTCCAGATGTTGCTACCAGAGCCCTGACTGGTCCAGACGCTCCTACCAGAGCCCCGACTGGTCCAGATGCTCCTACCAGAGCCCCGACTGGTCCAGATGATCCTACCAGAGCCCCGACTGGTCCAGATGTTCCTACCAGAGCCCTGACTGGTCCAGACGCTCCTACCAGAGCCCTGACTGGTCCAGATGTTCCCACCAGAGCCCTGACTGGTCCAGATGTTGCTACCAGAGCCCTGACTGGTCCAGATGTTCCTACCAGAGCCCTGACTGGTCCAGACGCTCCTACCAGAGCCCTGACTGGTCCAGACGTTCCCACCAGAGCCCCGACTGGTCCAGATGCTCCCACCAGAGCCCCGACTGGTCCAGATGATCCTACCAGAGCCCCGACTGGTCCAGATGTTCCTACCAGAGCCCCGACTGGTCCAGATGTTCCTACCAGAGCCCTGACTGGTCCAGACGCTCCTACCAGAACCCTGACTGGTCCAGACGTTCCTACCAGAGCCCTGACTGGTCCAGATGCTCCCACCAGAGCCCTGAGTGGTCCAGATGCTCCTACCAGAACCCTGACTGGTCCAGATGCTCCTACCAGAACCCTGACTGGTCCAGATGTTCCTACCAGAGCCCTGACTGGTCCAGACGCTCCTACCAGAACCCTGACTGGTCCAGATGCTCCCACCAGAGCCCTGAGTGGTCCAGATGCTCCTACCAGAACCCTGACTGGTCCAGATGCTCCTACCAGAGCCCTGACTGGTCCAGATGTTGCTACCAGAGCCCCGACTGGTCCAGATGTTCCTACCAGAGCCCTGACTGGTCCAGACGCTCCTACCAGAGCCCTGACCGGTCCAGATGCTCCTACCAGAGCCCCGACTGGTCCAGATGTTCCCACCAGAGCCCTGACTGGTCCAGATGATCCTACCAGAACCCTGACTGGTCCAGATGTTGCTACCAGAGCCCCGACTGGTCCAGATGCTCCTACCAGAGCCCTGACTGGTCCAGATGTTCCTACCAGAGCCTTGACTGGTCCAGATGCTCCTACCAGAACCCTGACTGGTCCAGATGTTGCTACCAGAGCCCCGACTGGTCCAGATGATCCTACCAGAGCCCCGACTGGTCCAGATGTTGCTACCAGAGCCCCGACTGGTCCAGATGTTGCTACCAGAGCCCTGACTGGTCCAGACGCTCCCACCAGAGCCCCGACTGGTCCAGATGTTCCTACCAGAGCCCTGACTGGTCCAGATGCTCCCACCAGAGCCCTGACTGGTCCAGACGCTCCCACCAGAGCCCCGACTGGTCCAGATGTTCCTACCAGAGCCCCGACTGGTCCAGATGTTCCTACCAGAGCCCTTCGATCTCAGCCTGCAGGTTTCCTGCTGGTTCCTGGAGGCTCTAGGAGACTGGGAGGCAGATCCTCCAGTCATCAGGCTCCTCTCCTGAGGAACCAGCTCCCAGTTCCAGTCCGTGAGGCCGACGCCCCGTCTACCTTCTAGACCAGGCTGAAACCTTCCTCTCTGATGAAGCTGATGGTCAGACTGGCTGAGGTCACCCTGAGCTGGTTCTGCAGCTCTGCTGCCAGAGGCTGCTGGAGGACAAGCTGACCTCCTCACTTTCTTCTCCTACTGCTCTCCAGCCTCCATTATTTGCTGTTATTTCAACTGTTAGCTTTTTGTTTTCTCTCAGTTATTTCCTCTCCATAGAAGGTGCACCTGGTCTGGCGTCTGTTTGGCTGTGATGCCTTCCTGGAGGAGCGCATCAGCTGAGATGATGCTGCCATCAACTAATCGTTCTCCTTCTCCTGCTGTTAACTTTTTACTCTCATGAACATAGAAAGTACTCCTGGTTCAGCTCTTCTGTTCTTCTCGCGTCTCTGCTCCGTCTTCTCAACCCCCAGTCGGTCGTGGCCGCTGGTACTGATCCAGGTTCTGGTTCTGCTGGAGGTTTCTTCCTGTTAAAGGGGAGTTTTCCTCCCCACTGTCGCTACATGCTCGCTATGAGGGATTGCTGGGAAGCCAACAACCCGACGCCAGGCTGTCGCCCCCTGCTGGTCGGGAGGACTCGATGCTCTGCTGGGTTTCCTTAGAAAGAAACGTTTTGAACAACTTTGAATAATAAACTGAACTCAACGCACTGATTGATGACGAGGATCAGCTGGAAAAGATGGACGATTGGACTGAAATGATTTTTCATAAAGAGACGATGTGTTGTAAACTGGAGCTATGGAAATAAACCGAACAGAGCTGAATTAAAAACAGCCCCGGTAGCCACTGTGCGGTCCACCATAACCAGAAATACAGATCAGAAACCAATAAAATAACAGCAACTATAAGACCAACATTTCGGTCAGGAAAGCCTCCTGGCCGTATGGACCCCTCCTCGCCGTCGCAGTAACAGCGACCAGTCGGACCTTCAGAACCGAGCAGCTGACAGAACTGAAAGCTCTGTGGGGGATGGGGACACGGCTGCTGCAGCTCGCATCCTTTCCTGCTCCGTCCATGAAAGCTGCTGAGGCGAGGGGCTGATTAGTGCCGCCCTGAGCTGAGGAGGAAACTCAGCCGGGTTCTTTTTGGCCCGGTTTCAGCCTGGATGAAGTCCAGATCCAGTTTGAAATGAATGCGGCTGGAGGTGTGAGAACTGTGTAATAGTTTAATCGTGTTTTCCAGCCACACACAGAATCATTTTACAGCTCAGTCCAGTAACTTTGTTCCCTGCAGTTATAAAAATGCTGTTTTTAATCAAATATGACCTAAAAGAAATCTGACTTCATAATTTCACGCCTTGAAATTGGGCCCCTGTTCAGGAAGCCAGCACAACATCGCGCCTCTATTAACCCTTTAACATTTTTACCAGCGTTGCACTGAGAAGTAGTTCATATAATGAGCTCAGCAGATGTGTAGTTCCACCTGGTGTTTGCTAATTGCTGCCACTAGTCTGGAGGAGCTGAGTGGGGGAGTCGCGGGGGAGAGGGGCTCCGTGAAGCGGAACCTCAGAAGCTTAGAAACTGCAGCTCCGAGGAGGAGCTGCGTCTAGAAGGCGGAGCTCGGTCCATCCAGGCGATTCGCTCAGCTGAACGGTTGCCATGGAGACTCAAGGATTTCTCAAACATGCATGAAAGAATCAAAGCAGCGCTGCAGGTGTGTTTCTGATGAAGGAATAACATTAGACATGATGGAAAGCTCAGAAAAGTCGATTCTACGTGGTACTGGCCCTTTAATAAGGAAGCATTTCCTGATATTTCTGCTTCTTATCTGTTCACGTCGTGTTCTCGATGTAAACGCAGTGAAAGATGAAACCCGAGGAAGTCGGTTTCTCTGGTCAGAGCTGCTGGCAGTAAACCTTAAACCTCCTGATTGTCTCTCAGCATCTCTGGGAGATTTTTCTGAGTTTGAAGTAAAGAAAAACACAGAAACTGAGACATAAATAAGTGAGAGTTTCCAGTTTTGTGTGTGAATCCTCCAGTCTAGCAGACAGCAGCTCCTTCCTGGGGGGCTAAAGCTGCGTCGAGGGGGCGGATCTGGGCCCGAGAGCTGAGCCCTGGGGTGTTCCTCTGGGTTCCTCCTGCGACATGAACACAGCCAGCAGCTCAGACCTCTGGAAACACAGTCCAAGGGGACTGGATTCCCTTCCTGTAGAAGCAGGCTGAAGATGGAAGAACAGAACCGGGTCCAGGAACTGGAACCGGAACCAGAACCAGAACCTGGGCCATCCTCCAGCCTGAACTCGTTTCAGCAGGGTCATCATATCCCCCCAGAGACAGAAGAAACTGGAACAACGTTTGATCTTCAGTCAGAAGCACGCAGCTGCCGTCGATGCTGCCAGAGCTTTCGCTGCGAAACAGGAAGTGGAGACGTTACAGACGAACAGAAACAGGAAGTGTTGTCTTCTCGCTCAGGTCTGGCTGGATTAAGGTCTGAACCATCCAGCAAGGCAGAGAGAGGTGAAACCTGCAAGAAGACTGAACAGGAAGTGAAGAACCCCCCCACATCCTGTTGCTGCAGATCAAAACCACGACTCCGTCTGATGAGCCCAGAATCAGCCCGTTGCCTTCAGTAATTACAGTAACTGCTGATCATGCACATCTTTAAAAGAATCTTTCAAAAATCTGAAATAGATAATGAGATAACACTGAAGTGTTGGAATTTATACTCGACATGAAGATTGTTACTGTTTGTTTTTAAGTTATCGTTGAAGTTGCTGAAACTTCGTGTTTCGATCTTGTTTGTGTTTTAAGGTATTTCATGACGTCTGATTGTACTGTTTGTGGTGTGGCCCCCGGGAGAAGAGTCTCCACACGGTACAGACCAAGGGACATCCTTCAAGAACCAAATAAAGCTTAAAGCTGAAAGTCTCAGCGTCTCGTTTCTCCAGGAACCTTCGACGGGAACCAGAAAGATGCTGCATCAGGTGCACTGAGGGGCAGAGAAGCTCTGCGGCCTCTCCACGTTCAGACAGGAAGCTGCAGGTTTCAAATATCCAGAGTTTCTACCGCAGGTCAGGCTGGTTCTGCTCCAGAACCTGACCATCTGCTCAGTAAATCAGCTCTGGACCATCCTGTAGAGCAGGAGTCACCAACCTGGAGCTCGCGGAGCTGTTCCACGATTAGACCAGTCATCTCGTGGTGTAATTAGAAGTAAACTGTGTGGTCGGTTTGGTCCCTTAGCACCCATGAAGAAGCTCTTGGTCATGAAGAGGTTGGTGCCTCCTGCTGTAGAAGCTCAGAGCTTCTCGGTTTCTCTCCCAGATGAAGCCACGAAAGGAGCTGCTGCCTTTCCTTTTTCTGATTCAGTTCAGTTTATTTCTACAGCGCCAGTTCACAACAAATGTTGTCTTGAGGCACTTTACAAAAAAAATCATTGCAATTCAGTCATCCATACATTCCAGTTGATCCCAGTTATCAGTCAGTGCTTTGAGCTCAGTTTATTGTTCAAAATAGTTTAAAAAGTTTCTGAGGAAACCCAGCAGAGCCGTCAACCTGCTGCGTTCACTCCTCCCGACCAGCAGGGGGCGACAGGTGACAATCACCTGCGTCGAGTCGTTGACTTTACAGCAATCCCTCATAGCGAGCATGCATGTAGCAACAGTGGAGAGGAAAAGCTCCCCTTTAACAGGAAGAAACCCCCAGCAGAACCAGAACCGGGCTCGGTACCTGCGGCCATCTCCTGGATCCAGGTGTGTCCCCTCAAACCCCAGCTGGTTGCAGCAGAGGGCTGCCTACACTAAAGCTGGTTCTGTTGAGGGTTCCTCCCCACTGTCACCACATGCTTCCCCAGGAGGAGGGATTACTCGATGCCGACAGCTGTTAGCGGTTAGCATAATAAGCTGAGAGCATAATGTCACCAGGACTGAGTCTGAACAGCTAGATTTGATCGAGTATTTCCTGATTTAAACGTGTTTCTCTTGAAGGCAAACGGCCTCCAGCTGCTGAACTGACTGGGTTCAACAGAACCAGAACTGAAGGAAAACCCAGAGGAACCTCGGCTCCCAACAACAACCAAGGTCTCTGGTTATCAGTTTCAACCACTTCCTCCATTATCTCTGTGGAAAAGTATTTACCCTCCACAGACGCCTCCTGTCTCTGCTGTCTCTGTCACGCTGAAAGGTTCCAGTCTCTTCCATCCCTGTGGAGGAAGTTTCAGGAATGAGATCTCATCTTGTTGAGACCTTCCCTACAAACAACGGAGTCCAAAAGAAGAAACTGCGCTCCAGAAGCCGAAGCCAGCGTAAAGTGGTTCCGTGAAGGTGCCGTTGAAGGTGTGGAGGTGGACCTGGGAGTCTCCGAAGACGCTGTAGAAGGACAGAATCCCAGCAGGACAGTCCACATAGACGCCGATTCTGGTGGCGAGAGAGGAGGAAGAAGAGCGGAGGACTCTTCTTCTTCTGTTGTGCCAGAACACATGATCTGCACCGTAGCTGCTGAAAACACTCCAAGACTGATCGTTCCAGCCGAACCAGGAGTCCGGACCCCCTCCCCGTCTCCTGATTCCTCTGTAGCTGACAGCCACGTAAACCCCCCCCCCTCCATATCACCTCCCAGTAGCAGCGGCCAGCCAGAGGCTTCTCACACAGAACCTGGCAGGATTCAAAGCGCTCCGGATGATCCGGGTACGGCAGCTCTTCCCTCATCCCAATCACCGTCTTCAGCCCCACCAAGTTCATCTTCCTGCTGATGGTGTTCAGGTCCAGAGTGAGCTCATGCAGATCTGATGGAGACAACAGGGACAATCAGGAAACATTTACCAGCCCACAGCAGCCAGGGAGTTCAGCTGCCATACTGGCACTGAGAAATTCACTTTCTGATGGGGAATAAATTAGTTAGTACACCCCACATTTAGCCCCACTTTAATGGTTTGCATCCCACACCGAAGGATCACCTGAGGTGGTGAGAACATCACGAGTCAGTCCTGGTGAAAGGCCTCGACAGACTTCATCCGAAGAGCCGAAATCGGCTCTCACTGACGTAGACGCGCGATGAAAGTCGTGTCGTGGTGTTCGCAGAGAGCCGTCTGCCTGCCGAACCCGACACCAGGCCCGGGCCCAACTATTTCCACAGGGCTCTGTGCGAAGTGTCGTCTGATTGGTCAGAAGTTTGCTGCCCTGTTTTATGCAGAAATGATCTCAGACAGCGGCGTTGATGTTTCTCTTCAACTCGTCCGCTTCCTCTATCCGGTTTTCACATCTCCAGGAGACATTACTACTTTTGAGGAACGTTTATCTGCCGCAGTGAGGAATTAAGCAGATTTGTACGATTCTTCTAAATAACTTCTGTAATCATCAGGCAGGAAATGGTGAAGAACTGGATGGAAACTGTAACGCTGTTGTCCACGGAGGAGGCTGTCTGCAGGACGCTGTGGCAGGGCGGGGGGACCCCAGCGGGTTAGGGCTGCATGGACTGAAGGGGGTAGGGGTCTCCCCCAGGTGGTCTGTGCCGTTGTATGAAAGGTGTCTGCGAACACGAACGGTTCGCAACCACATGGCTGTTCGGCTTCGGACGAGGTGTGTCGGGGCCTTTAGGATGCATCGTCCGGTCCAGTCCGGTCCAGTCCAGTCTAGTCCACTTTAATCCAACTCCAGTCCATCCGCCTAGAGAGTCCGGTTTGCTTGGGGAGGAGTGAAAGCGTAACTGAACTCTGACCTGAACTCCGGTCCACCTCCAAACCTCGGTCTGGGTTCGGCTGAAGTGAACTCTGGTGCGGTTCGAATGCAGATGTGAACGCCAAGCGGACTGGAGGCCGCTACAGAAGCAGGAAGCGGACTACAGCGCAGGGCATTCTGGGTAAATACAACCAAAACAAACATGCGAGTCTAGCGCTAGCAGGAGAAATGGCTCGTGGTCTTTAGCCAAAGACTGAAGAGAAATCCTCAATGTGTTCTGATGTCACTGCAGCGCTTTCGGTTCAGATCAGATATTTAGTTTCTTCTTATGTGTGAAAGGACTTTTAATTGTTGAGGTATGAAAAGTAATTCATCGGTTAAATGTCTCATAAAGCTCATTGTGTTGGACTGCCAGAAATCAGAACCGCTGGATGCATCAAGAACAATCCTATTATGTTGTAATCAACTAAATCGACCGGATTTGTTCATCCTTCACTGATCTGGATCTTCAGCCTTTTCCGGAAATCAGATTCAGACATTTGACCTTAAGAATTGGGTCATTCCTTTAACATATACAAAACTTTTTACTGGTTAGCGTCATGAACTAAATTTGACGGCACTGCACTCAAACATGGGTTGTTTGTAACTCAACTATAATCTGTTTAACTGGATCTTCTGGAAATACAGATTTTTAACAGAATACTTTTCCACTGGCCCAACATAGAGATAAATGTTGCTGATCTGAGTATGAACAGAACAGGTCGCTTTAAAGGTTAGCTTCTTTGGAGAAAATTTTGTTTTAAACCATCAGCTTTTACTAAAAAGAACTCATTTTATCCCATCCTTTGTTCACTGTTGGATCAGTAATAAAAAGGACATTAATGTCCAGTTCACACTTAGGCCTGCTTCACATGGCAAGATTTTAAAACTGTCAGCTGAAAACCTGAGAGACCACACATGACGATAAATAATGTCAGGTATAACAGGTTTGGTCCTGCAGTCTGGGGAGCCACACTCCACACAGAAACAGATTTCACTCACCAACATTCAGACGCCAGACGGGAAACCTCGCAAAACCTCCCGAGACCAAATGTGAGTTCTGAGTAACCAAACATGGCCGACAACGAAGAAGCGATGGCGATAGTTTGTGGACTATATTTAACAGAGGAAAAACAAAACAAAAGATGCCTCTGACGTCCACCGTGTTTCCATCACTTTGTCTTCTGATTGGCTGCATTCAACAGGCTGTGTTCCCGTTTGTCCTCTGGGAACGCCCTACGCTGCGATATCCGGCCAAGACAATCCAACATCTTGAATATCCCCGATCTCGGAGCGTTGCTGATGTCCTTCCGAGCGGATCGGACCACTCCTAACACATAACAGGAATATCTCCTCAGGTTATCTTTATCATCGAGACAATCACTGCGTCCTCCTGCTGCATTCAGACCGGACGCGAGTTGAGCCTCAGGGGCGTCTGGTTCACATCCCAAGTCTATGGTGGACGCTCGCCTAGGGGCGTCGAGAAGTCTCGTGGCGTGTCCTGTGGCTCTAGCGCGGCGTGTTTGGAAGCGTTGCAAGCGTTCGGGACGCGTCCATCTGGAGATGGAAAATCTGAACTTTTGCAGCTGGACGTGGAGCGTCAGCCAATCAGACTCTGCTATGTGACCTAGTGGCGCATTTTCCAACGGGACGGTAGGACCAAGAGCCCGTCCACGACCAGTGGAGCTATCGCTGCAGAGACAGGAGTAGAAAGGACCTTTCCTGGGGGAGGATTAGCGAGGAGTCGCGATCTCAGGCCAAAACATTGTTAAATATTTCCCCCCATTGAGCTAGCCAAATCCATCCAGCACCACGTTGAGCCGCTGCTAGTTTCACGCTGAAGAATCCACGCACTTAGTCAGAGGAAATGTGCTGGAGACGGTGGAGGAGTCGATGCGAAGGAGTCAAGAGGCTGCTCCCGACGCGCCATTCGAGCACTCAGTGATGATGCGTAACGTGACGCGTTTGGATGCCTTTTGACATGTGAAACGCATTCGGTCTCAACGCAGTATTAGGATTGTCGGAAGGGAAAATCGGGTCAAAACTCTGAATAATTATCTTGCCGTGTGAACCAGGCTGAAGGTCTTGTTTACACGGAGCTGTCACATCCCGTGGCTTTTGGACTTTGGCTTCTGTAATTTCTTTATATCAATTTCTTCTTTTCCTCTGTTAGTTCAGTTATTTGTTATTTGGTTCTTTACATTCTGTGTTTATTCTAGTTTATTCCTTCTGATTATTCCGGTTGTTAGATTTAGTGTTCTGTTGTTTCATTTGATTTAATCTGTTTTATCTTCTCAGGTAGATTCACCATTTACTTTGCCATGTTTTGCTCTGTCGACTCCTATTCATAGATTGTTTAATGGTTGTCATCCTGTGTTCCTTAGTCTCTTATTTTGATGAGATCAGCCTTGTTTCTGTTTTACTTTAGTTCAGTCTTTCTCTAGCTATTCTAGTTTGCTTATTCCTTGTCTCTAGTTATCCTCTGCTAGGTTCACTTCCCTCGCCCCCCGCTGCCATTCTCTCCCTCCCCCGTCTCCCTCTCTGGTCTCCTCTCACAGCTGCAGCCCATTACCAATCAACCACTGGTTCTCTGTCCACTGGTATTAAAACTCCTCCTTGTCAGCCAGTCATGGCTGGATCCTCCTGTTACTCACCAGTTTTCTTCCCCGTCCTACGCTGCTGTTTTTGATCCTGGACTCCCTGTGGCTTGTGTAAGTTGTTTGTTCACCATTTTGTTAAACTTACCGATCTACTCGCTGCCTCTGTCGTCTCTGCATTTGGGTCCTATAATCAACCGCTGCATGACGACAGGAGCTGCTTTTTGGTGAAACTGCCTCATTTTTGTTGCGATCCAGCTGCTCGTTGACACGTCTCCAGGGATCGGAGTCTCTGACTTCCTGAACACCCCCCATGGAGGTGTGAAAGCACACATGCACAGAACGAACGGCTGCAGGACGAGGTGGAGGTTAAAGGTCAAAGCACGTGCGCGTTTTGATGACATGCTAAAATGCCAGCGCCACCTAGTGCCCTGGCATGACGGTGGGTTCTCAACAGTGAGGCAGTTTCCAGACAGCGGTCTGCGGTAAACAAAGCCAGTAACGGAACCAGCAGCACTCCTCAGCAGGACTTCAGGACTGAGGTGCTGCTGAACAGGGACACTCGTGTACTGTTATAGTTCTAACTCTCTGAAACCCATCTGACCATGAATGAGAAGATTCATGAGGCGGATGGATGAATTTGGCACAACCAAAGTGATGACGTGTAACTTTTTATTGTCATATTAGAAAAACACCATGTTGGAAAACGGAGCTGCTTCCAACTGGACTGTTGCTTGAAAAATGGACAAAAACTACCAACACATGGTGATGCACCCTCATATGTCATCTGTCCAACCAAGAACTGGTTGGAGGAACGCAACCTGGTGCTCTAAAGAGTGAGCAACAAAGACACACTTACACTTCAGCAGTCCAGGATTCATCCTTTGCTCTCCACAGTGTTCCAGGCTGCAGAGGAAAGGAGGACAGAGTTTAATTCAGACGCTTCTATGAAAATGTGACGAGACTCAGAGGGAAGCCTGTGGTTTACTCGGCTTGTTCTGCACGTTGGGTCCCACTCTGAGTCTGGCTATGAAATGTTCAGGATTTGCCACAGCCAGAACTGGACGTGTCCAGCAGGTGTTTGTTGTTAGCGTGGTGCAGGAAGCAGCTCCTTGTTACTGATCAGCCCGGGTTTAAACAGGTAACGTTGTCATGGTCTGTTTTACCTGAGGGTCTGCAGTCTCCAGCACGGATTATTCAGTCCAGCTAAGAGCAGGCCGAGTCCTTCCCCTCCTGGGTGATTGTAGTTCAGGTCCAGCTCCTTCAGATGGTTGGGGTTAGAGGCCAAAGCCCAAGCCAGAGAAGCACAGCCTTCCCCTGTTATCATGCAGCCTGAAAGTCTAGATACACACATTAATATATACTGAGAATATAGTTAATAGCACAGGAACATTTGGAGTCAGAATCTGATTAAACTGAACTGAATATTATTTATGTTTAAGTTGGTAGGAACTGGACTGCATGACACTGGATTTGAACAGATCTTATTTCTTTTTATGGTATTCTGTGATGATTTTCCACATCCGCTGGCCGTAAACAAGTAAAAAACAACTAAGTTAACATTGAATTAAGTATTAGAACTTAATGTCTGACCGGAGAATTTCCAGTTTGCAGTTTGAACTCTCCAGTCCAGCAGACAGCAGTTGTACTCCTGAATCTCCCAGATCACTGTTGTTCAGGTCCAGTTCTCTCAGGGAGGATTTCTGGGAGCTGAGAACCGAGGACAGAGCTTTATAACTTCTCTTTGACAGGTTGCAACCACTGAGCCTAGAAGATAGAAATAAAACAACTTATACTAAGAACCACATTCAATGTTTGCCAGTCTAAGCCCTCCTCCTGCCAGCTCGATCCTTTTCCTGCAGTTCTTGTCAAAACCTGTCTCTCTTCTCTGCTCCCTATCATGACTAACATCATCCACTCTGTCTTCTGGTATCATCCTCGCAGGATTTAAATCTGCTGCCATTACTCCCATTATCAACAAACCAGGTCTCGACCCTTCAAACTTCAACGATCTCCATCCTATCTCTAACCTACCCTTCATTTCCAAAGTTTTTTTTTAAAAAAAGTGGTTGCCAGTCAGTTGCATTTTCACCTATCAAACAATAGCTTGTATGAAGTTTGGTTTCTGACCCCATCACAGCACCGAAGCTGCCCTGGTAAAAATGACGAATGACTTCCTTCTTGCTGCCGACTCTGGTCTCTTATGCATTCTTGCCCTTCTGGATCTGAGTGCGGCCTTCGACACCGTCGGTCATTCCATCCTACTCCTCAGACTCCCCTCCACTGGCATTTCTGATACTCCTCTCGACTGGTTCCAATCTTGCCTTTCTGGCTGCGCTCAGTTCATTCAACTTCAGTCTTTTCACTCTCAGTCATTCCTCGTTTCAACTGGTGTTCCCCAAGGATCAGTGATTGGGCACCTACTTTTCATTATCTACCTCCTTCCTCTGTGTCACATCTTCCGTAACTTTGGTATCCATTTCCTCTGCTACGCATATGACACCCAGCTCTACCTGTCAACCAAACCCAACTCCAACTCAAGCACTGGTTTTCCAGTAATTTTCTCTAACTTAACAGTGAAAAAACCGAACTCATTCTTGTTGGCAACACACAGACTGAGGCCACAAGTTAAGATTTTGTTGCACTTTTGTCATACAAACACACAATCTTATACCCAAAAGACTCAAGAGTTGACTTGGACTCACTCTCAAAAGATTTAAAACGTCACATGGACTCACCTGGAAAAAATGACATGGATAGACGTATTAAATACTCAAGACTTTAAACTGCCCTCAAAATACCAACACCAAATGTGTTTCATGCATCAAAAAGACGTCCAACGTCTCAAGTTGGATGGTTGTGCGCTTTGCAGGAAGATGCTTGATACTGAGCGTCAAAATCGCTCTTGACGCTTCTGAGCAAAGTGTGCAAAGACGCTGGTTGGGAGGAGCCTCTTGACTGTTGGTTGTTTTCCTCTGCTGGTCTCTTTGTCCAATGGCGGATGAAACTGAGAGAGGAGCTCGGCTTTATTTACTGAAAGCAAGAGAACGTGGTGGTCGGGCATCTCAGCTCCGTGTCTGGATCCACCAGATCATTCAGAGGCGCTCTGAGTTTGGTGGGTTTCACCACCTTCTCCAGGAGCTGCGCTGACCAGGGTCGCTGTTTATTTCTGTCTCACCTGAACCTGCTTGACTGGTCCGAGATAACGGGACGGCCACAAACAGCAAAAGTTCAAATTTTCCAACTCTAGCATCTGCTGCTTTGGACATGCATCAAACGCTCGAAATCTGAAAATGCGCAGCGCCAGACACGTAAAATACTTCAAAACGTTTTGTGAGATGCGATGCGCCGCGATGTGCGGCGGCTTCGCATGTAAACCAAACACCCCGAGGCTCAAATCGCATTCAGTCTGAACACACATTAGGTTTGTTGTCTGAGTCATTTCTCTCCACTGTGGCTTTGTGTATCAGGATCTGGAACTGAACCAAACTTGCTGGCAACCTTTTAGGAAGCTTCTTAATAAATGCGATTAATTTATTTACTGACTTATTATCTTTCATGGATGTCTTTTCCAGTGTGTACTTAAGCTCCCACCCACTGACTGCTGGGACAAGCTCTGCACCAGACCATTAGATTGAGCCGTTTACAGACTGGACAGCTTGAAACGAACTGGACACAGCTGGTTTCAGTCTCATTTGGGTCCCGTCCACACAGACACAAACATGGTAAATTTTCATAAACAACTGAGAAAAAATGTGCAAACACATGACAGGATACAGCAGCCCAGAAAACACTGCAGTAGGTATGCCGGGCCAATCGGTGGCGCTGTAACACCGCCACTGAACGGCGCAAAAAAACACCGAACAACACCGAACGGCGCCATGTTATTTGTGAGCATGAGGCGCATGCAGCCTTCCAGAGAGATGGGGCTACGACATCATTGCATGCACACACAGAAACATGAAACTGGCGTTTTGAAATTGTTCCACTCTGGGACGTTTTCAAAAATGATCGCTTGTGGTCTCCCAAAACGCTGGGACCATGAGATGCAAAGCCTAATCTTTGTGGATACACCTGATCTCAGTGGGATGTTTGTTATGAAGTGATGCTAGACTGGCTAAGAAGAATTCATGTGTGCACCTACAGAGCTCTGCTGGAGGCTTGGACCACTGGCAGCAGCCTCAGAAGAGCCTCCTCTGAAGCTGAGTATTTCTTCAGTTCAAAGATGTCCAGATGTTCTTTAGACGACAGCAGGATGAAGACCAGAGCTGACCACTGGACAGGGGACAGTTTATCAGTGGAGAGACCTCCTGAACTCAGGTACTGCTGGATGTCCTCCACCAGAGAACGGTCGTTCAGTTCATTCAGACAGTGGAACAGGTTGAGGCTTTTCTCCAGAGAAAGATTTTCACTAATCTTCTTCTTGATGTACTGGACTGTCTCTAGATTGCTCTCTGAGCAACTCCTGGGCTTTACCAGCAGGTCCTTCAGTTTACTTTGATTGGTCTGCAGAGACAGACCCAGAAAGAAGCGGAGGAACAAGTCCAGGTGTCCGTTTGGAGACTGCAAGGCTTTGTCGATGTAAACTTGGTTCTTTTTGAAAGATCTTGTCTTTAACATCCCAAGACTGGATTTTGTTGACTTCTGTGGTAAAAATGAGATTTTGCTGCCGGTACTACAAGACATCCTCACGTACACAGCAGCCAGAAACTCCTGAACGCTCAGATGGACAAAGCTAAACATCTTGTCCTTGTCTTTCCTGCCACGCACCTCTTTGAAGATCTCTGTAAATACTCCGGAGCACACAGACGCTTCTTTGAAGTCAATGTTGCTCTCTATGAGATCCTTCTTGTAGAAGATCAGGTTGCCCTTCTCCAGCTGCTGATAAGCTAGTTTAGATAAGGACCTAATGTAGTGAACAGACATCTCCGAGCCATATTTCTCTTTAGTGTGGTCGATCTGGAACACCAGGAACTCTGTGTACATCTCAGTCAGGCTCTTGGGTAGCTCTTCTGTTTCTCTGCTCTTCAACATGTCCTCCAGAACCGTAGCCGTGATCCAGCAGAAGACTGGGATGTGGCACATGATGTGGAGGCTCTGTGACGCCTTGATGTGGGAGAGGACCTTGTTGGCCTGCTCTTCTTCTCTGAATCTCTTCCTGAAGTACTTCTCCTTCTGCAGGTCGGTGAAGCCTCTGACCTCGTTCACGCTGCTGACGAACTGGCGAGGGATCTGACTGGCAGCCGCTGGTCGGGATGTTATCCAGATGCGAGCAGAGCGTAGCAGTTTTCCGTTGATGAGTTTCCTCAGCAGAACGTCTGTTGTGCTCTTCTTTGTCACATCGACAGATCGGATGTCGTCGACGTGAAGATCCAGATGAAGGCGGCTCTCATCCAGTCCATCAAACACAAACAGAAGTTTGAATTTACTTTTGTCATAGTTGCTGTTTCCAGAAGACTGCAGAGCTTGGAAGATGTAATTCAGAGCCTCCTCTTTGATATCGACAGTTTCTGGGATACATTCGTGGATGAGCTGAGCTAAGCTGAATCTTTCTGCTCTCAGCGGATTCAGCTGACGGAAGGTGAAGGGGAAGATCAGATCCACGTCTTGATTGGACCATCGTTCAGCCCAGTCCAACACAAACTTCTGCACAAGGAATGTTTTTCCAATTCCTGCTATTCCATTGGTCAGAACTGTTTTTATGGGCTGGTACTCTCCTGAAGGATGGATGAACATGTCTCTGGGTTTTACTGCTATTTCTTCTGCTGGCTTCAACACATTCTCAATCTGCCGGACCTCATGCTGAGTGTTGATGTGTACGTCACGACCAGCGGTAATGTAGACCTCTGTGTAGATGTCAACCAGTCGCTGCTTATCTTCTGACCAGCCCTCCTGTGCACACATGAACTTGTCCTGGAAGTTCGACTGAAGCATCTGCTGGTAGAAGGTGATGGGATGCGGTTCGGGAACTGGAACCATTTTCTCTGTCCAACAGGAAAAAAGCATTAGTCTGAAATCAGTTTTTCTGGTGGGAAAATCAATCAGGAATAACTGAAGAATGTGGCTGTTGTGTTCGGAGCACTGTGGCAAATTACAGCCTGTATTTCACGGCACCAATAAATGTCCCTGTTAGCAAGCTAAAGAAGTAGCTTACAACTAAATATTTAGCTTTAAACTAAATATTTAATTAGCAAGCTAAATATTTAGCTTCCAACTAAATATTTAGCTTCCAACTAAATATTTAGCTTCAAAATAAATATTTAGTTGGAAGCTAAATAATTAGCTCAGAGCTAAATATTTAGTTTGAAGTTAAATAATTACTTGCTAACTAAATGTTTAGTTCAAAGCTAAATATCTAGTTTGAAGCTAAATATTTAGCTAGTTAATGAAATATTTAGCTTGAAACTGTGTCATTTAGAAATGAATGAATAACATGGTAAAAAATATGACTTTGAGAAATGAACCTCCATTTTTTTTTTTTCTCTATGACTGGCTTAATAACCCAAATTATTGCTGCTAATTTTTGACGGTATAACTTTACAAACAGCCCCCCCCATACTGTCTAACAGTCCAGAAAGACTTCTGCCACAGGTCTCGTTACAGAGAGCCTTTCTGAAGGACTCCAGGGTCATCTCAGCTGGGTGAGGCGGTCCATCTGGTCTCATCAATCAGAAATTTAACTTAAGCCATAGATTGGTATTAGACTGCTTTATATGCGCCATCGGTGTTATTCTGGAGACCATCTAGCATAGAGCAGTATCACCCTCCACTGCCTCCACTAGTTAGATCCATCGGTCCTAATTGATCCAGTTTTTCTTCAAATTTTATGGACTCCAGTAACAAACATCAACAATTGTAAGGGACCAATAATGCGAGTCAGAGAAAGGGGATTGTACCAGAATGGGTGAGTGCAAAGCATGATAAACTCCTACATTATGACTTCTTTACACACCAATAAATCCATGAACTTTGCTTTGAGTCTGAGGAAGAGGAGCTGAATGTCCTGAGTTCTCCAACGTTCTCCCAACATCGTTCACATCCCCTGAAAGACAAGGAGTTAGAAACTGAGATAATATCCAGCTTGACTTCTTTATCGTTGTTATGCATCAGTCAGACGGCAGGAGTTGTGTTCCCTCCCATCTGGGACTGACCTTCTGATCCCGAGATGATGCCACACAAAGTCTGCAGCAGGTCATTCCTGTTAATCTTCTCTAAAACCTTCTTGATAACCGTTACAGTTCCAGGAAGACCACAGGTCTGGACCATCAGGTCCACGGTGTCCTGCCTGCTAGCTGTCTGCAGACGGCTCTTTCTGATGGCTGGAAAGCCCAAAAGATTGCTGGTCTGCGGCAGGAGCCACTTGAATTTCAGGAACTCTTCCTCACCTAAGTCCTCCAGAATGTTCAAGAGGTCTTCTGGTGTCATCATGGACCCTCAGCGGAGACACAAGTTCCCTCCAATGATGCGATCTGATATGGAATCACAGTATTTATTTATTGTATTCTTGAAACAGACATTTTGTTCTCAACATGAAACATATTTCACCTGTTTAGAGCTGCCTTTGATTAGTAGTAAGTGGAACATTGATCAGTATTTACGAATTATATTTGCTTGGTGATCTTTATGATTTTGATGCACTGATACTTGCTTAATGATTTGGATGTATACTTAATTGATGTTTTCATATAAAGCACTTTGAACTGCCTTGCTGCTGAAATGTGCCATACAAATAAACTTGACTTCATTTCTTCTAATCTGCTAATAGCAGAGCTAGTTTTTCATTTAGTGCTTTTTGGTAACTTTGAAAATGTTTAGCGTCCCTAGCTTCCCCTAAATAAAATTTTTCCAGTAAACTCTAAAGCACTAATTTACTTGGCTGTTTTGTAAACTTTCAGTTGAATAAAGTTCAACATCTGTGAAGTTTTGGTTGTGGACTGTTAAGAAATCTTCAGGTAGTTAGATGTTTATATTCATGCTCTTATTTTGAAGTGGGTGAAGATAACTTTATTTAAAACAAGAAATATATAGGAACAAAATGAAACACAGACAGTAGAGAACAAGATATAAACATAAATACAATATCTAAAGGCATTATAGAACTTGTAAATTATGTCAAAATTAAACTGGGTTGCAATCTTTCAACGGAAGTTATAATTTAAATTGAAGCTAGAGCTATAGCATTAGCTTCTACTAAATGCTGTGTAGATATAGCAATTTAGCATTAGTTTTAGCTAAATACTGTGTTGCTATAGCGCTGTTAGCTTCCACTAATTGCTATGCTGATATAGTGCTTTCGCATTAGCTTCCACTAAATGCTTTGTTGATATAGCGTTTTAGCATTAGTTTCTGCTAAATACTGTATTGATAGAACTTTAGTGTTAGCTTCCACTAATTACTATGCTGGTATAGCGCTTTAGCATTAGCTTTGCTAAATACTGTGTTGATATAGCGCTTCAGCATTAGTGAAATTTCTGATTATGACTAAAGCTTTGGGTTAGCGCAGCTAACTTTCCAGTAAGCAGTGCCCACCACTGACTGAAGGTAACATAGGTCCTAGTATATTGCTCAAGGGAAGCTGAATTCAAACCAACAAACTTTCAGTTGGTAGATGAGTGCTAGTCCTCCTCTTCCCAGTTCCCTTTTTTTTTTTTTTTCATTAAAACTAACGAAAATAATCCATGTATACATTCAACCATCTATCTGACATGGCTTCACAAAGGTGCAGGAGGGAATCCCAGCAGGCCTTGCAGGTCCCAGTCTCCAGCACCTTCTTAGGGATCTGAAGGGATTCCCAGGTCATGTTGCTCGTTCTCAGTTTGCTATGAGATCTTCCTCTAAAGGGAGGCTCTGGGAGACCTTCTATCAGACACCTGAACCACATCATCTAGTGTCCTTTGAAGGCACCATCTGAGATGTGGAGGTTCTCCCAGTGTGCTTCACCCCAAGGCAGAGCCCAGCTGCCCAGCAAAGGAAGTTTCTATTGTCTCAGTGATCCTCAGTGATCATGATCCATATTTCGCCATAGTTAAGGGTCAGATAGTGGATGTAAAAGCTTTTCCAGAGCGCCATGATTCAGCTCAGCTCACTGTCACCAGAACAACTGCAGCAAAGATCTCATTACTGCAGATCAATCAAGCCTGTTTGTCGTGAAACTCAAAGCAGGAAGCAGGAAAGTGTTCAGGACTCACCGAGGACTGGGGGCGGTCTGGAGCTGTCCCCCCCAAAGTGTCCGACGGACTTCAGTCTGTGGAGTTTTATCCAGGAACCAGCAGGACAGAGAACCGTGAGGGAACAGGACCATCCCTCAGATCAGCTCAAACAGCAGAGCAGGAAGTTGGCGGACAGCAGAAAGAAATGTTGAAACGCTGAGTTTCCGTTATTACAGCAGAACAACACTGATGAGGCCAACAGGAGGAAGTCTGATGAAGCAAAATTTCCCCCAAATCTCAACAGATCAAATATTAATTTCCCTCCTGGACGTCATCATGCACGGCTGCTCTGCTTCCTTTAGGTTTCTACTCTGGATGAAGGGGTGATTGCCACTCACTGATTGGACGATCGCTTGTTCTCTGCTTCAAGCATCTAAGCACCTCAGTGAATGCTACGTTTTCCAAGCATTTTTACAGACTTTCAAAACGAATTCTTCACTTCGGTATTTTCAGCATTTATGAAGACAGAAGTGAAAAATGATTGGTTGAAGGATGGAGTTTATTTCTGCTTTAGTTTTTATTGAACTGTTGATGTTTCTAAGTCTAAAGTTGGAAAGATTATTCCTAGAAGTCAGAAAGCTGGAAGTTTCTAATACAGCACCTATAGAAAGTATTCACCTCCTTGAATGTTTCACCCTTTTATTGCTTTATAAAAATCAGTCATCAACAAAATTTGGCTTTGTTGACGAAAAAATGGAAAAAAAAACCCCCACATCTAATGGCGAAATTAAATTTGATTTTTCCAAAAATAATGACAATGAAATAAATTATTAAACATAAACTAGGTGACTGTATAAATATCCACCCAACCTTCCAGTCAGTATCCAGAAGCTGCTCCTCTGGCTGCCGTCCCAGCAGGGGGTCTCAGTCAGGCTGCAGTTTTCCTCCATTCTTCTTGCTAAACTCTTCCAGCTTTGTTACGTTGTCTGGGCTTTGACTAGGCCATTCCAGAACCTCCCTCCACCTTGTTGTCTTCAGACCATCTCTGTGTAGCTTCAGCTGGAGGCTTCGGGTCCTCGTCCTGCTGGATAATAAATGTTCTCTGAAGCTGTCGTTCTTCCTCGAATTGATTCTCCTTAAATCTTTTAAATCTCACATCAGAACAGCACACCTTGCTTCAGTCAGCAAGTTCCAACAGCGAACGAACAAACTGCAGAGAATGATCTTGTTAGCTCGCACTGCTAACAGTAATTAGCCTGATCACAGAACAAAACAATTAGCAAATCCCACAGAGAGATTAGTTTGACACCATCCCCAGCCCAAGTGTGGACTCGAGTTCAACTTATTATTTAAATTGGCAGAAAGTTTTCAGTCTAAGGAAACCCAGCTGACTGCATCGAGATGTTAACTTTGCAGCAATCCCTCATACCGGGCATGCATGTGGTGACAGTGGAAAGGAAAAACTCCATTTTAACAAGAAGAAATCTCCAGCAGAACCAAAACCAGGCTCAGTACAAGCAGCCATCTTCCCCTCCTGCCTGAGGGTTTGAGAAGGCAGAGCAGAGACACAGGAACACAGAAGCACTGATCCAGGAGTACTTTCTACTCCTACTGTCTGGGCTGTTCTGTTGACCTCCGAAGTCATAGATTTTACTATTTTCGCACCTAAAATTTATTTTCATCAACTCTCTCAATTACTTGATCTGCTTTTACATTCAATTCAAAATGTTTCAATTTTCAAAAAAAATTTCTCGGTTTATTTAAATTTAGTTATTATTATTATTAAACCATCTCAGTAACTGATTCTTGGGAAATCATCTCCAAAAGCTGCTCTAAATTCTCCCTGAGCACAAGATATTTGTATCATCTCCAGAAACACAAAAGATCAAATCTCATTTTGTTTGATATGTTTCACATACAGGCGACAGCGGTAGGAGTTCATCCGGTCAAAGGCCCGGCGGCGCCGGTGGCAGCCTCGGTTCTGTCAGACTGGCTCAGGGCAGCTGTGGCGACTCTGTAGCTCACCACCACCAGGGTGTGAATGAATGAATGAAGTGTGAAGCTATAAGGTCCTCTGGTCTACATAAAACTCTAAACAAGTACAGGCCGTTTACCAATTTTAATAAACAGAATAAATCATTTCAGGACCCAACACTGACCCCTGGGGGACCCCAGAGGAAATGTCCAAACAAATGAGACTGATAGTCTCGTTTCCACAGGTTGTTTCCTGTTTCTTAAACAGCTTTTTCTCCAGTCCTCTAACACCAAACCGTTTATTTTATCAGTTTGTTGGGATTGATTGTGTCAAACGGTTTGTATTTCCACTGCATACTGCTGTGATCAGATCAAGATGTTTTTACCTCGGTTTATGCCATAGATGATTATGTGTTCGTTCTGATATCATACAAACTTTCTAATAACACATAATATCATGTTATGTAGGAGGAATTATTCCAGTGTGGTAATGAGTAGTTTTTCCTATTAATTGTCCAGGAAAAAGCCTGGAGATTTGATCAGAAACGGGATTATTTTCATTTTGCTCCAGGTTGAACTGACAGGTTCCAGACATGTTGATGAGTTAAAAATATCATCAACACCCTGTTTAAACACGACCGTTATAGATTCACTGTATTTTAATGCACATGAGCCCAGATTCATCTGTCCTGTTTTTAAACTGCACACATGATCTTGGTATCATTCAAACGGTTTGAGTTTAATCCGAGTCGTCCTTTCAGATGAAATTCGCTTCAACCTTCAGCTCTACTGGGGGGTTTTGTCTCCACCGGGGCTCCGTAGATGCGGTGGGAGGATTTTTCTAACTTTCCAAAAAAAAGTCCAGTAAAGAGTTGAAGACACCAGTTGAACAGAGGGTTGTTCCTCAGAGAGGGTGGAGCTTTAACTGGTTTCCAGGTGAGAACCAGTCTGCCGGAACTACCTGTTCCACCTGGAAACTTTGGAGCCGCAGGCAGCCCGGGAGCACTGCATGCTGGGAGGAACTCAGCAGCTGACTGACTCCACCTTCACCTCCAGCCGTCACACACCGTCCAGCTGGCCGCTCCGACCGCCGCTGGACACCGCTGTCTTCACACCGAATCATGGACCTGCGGGACCGGTGTCTCACGGTGAGCTGCGCCGCCTGTCCGCGTCAGACGGAGCCGCTGGAGGAGCTGAGGCTCCGGCTAGCTCTGGGAAACAGGCTTGTTGTGCTTGGAGTTGGGCTCGGTTCTGGGTGGTTCTTCTGCTTAACTGAGCCGGACAGGGCAGAACTTACGGGTTTCATTTCTTTCTAACTCTGTGACCGGGTCGGTACCGGAGATTTGTGACGTTATTCGGTTCTCTCAGTTCACAGATTAGCTAAGCTAGGCTAAGATAGCTGCAGTGAAGCAGGAGTTCGCCCTGTTTGTCCGGTTCTTCTTCTGACTGGACCGGACTGGTTCTGAGCTGAAAGTGTCCGAACATCCACTTCCATGAACATCGAACCCCGGATGACCATCAGCGTTCCTCCAGCTGTCAGGTGGACCATCTGCTAGCTCCGTTAGCCTGCTAGTTGCTGCTGCTAGCTCCGTTAGCCTGCTAGTTGCTGCTGCTAATGGCTACATAAAGTGTCATCAGACACCGAGGGGTCCGGTGGAGCAGCCGGTTAAAAGGTTCGGAAACAATTGCTATCATGGAAACCCTCACTGAGGCTGTGGGCAGGTCTCAGGTCAGGTTCGTGTTTGGTTCTGACTTTAAGCTCTTGTCAGGTTCTGGTTCTGACCCTGGTTTCGGGTCAGTTTCCATGGCAGCACAAGGTTTTAACACGTCTCCCAGGGACGTTTCCTGCAGGTTATCTGGTCTTTCTGGTCCTACTGGTTTGCAGTCCAGCTCGGCTCCTGGGTCATACACCTGCCTATGGGTGTTTTGGCCCCGCCCACAGGTGTTTTGGCCCCGCCCTTAGCCACAGTTCCTTCTCTCAGGCCGAAGCGGAAGTTGTGCGCAGTTGAATAAGTGAAGATGAATCCGAGCCGCTTCTGGAGGTGGTGGCTGAGGAAGAGTCTGGGGCTGACGGTGAAGGTCCCTGAAGGCCTCGTGACTCCGCAGCTGGAAGCTTCCCAGCCAGCGGTGCAGATGTTCCCATCAGGAGCTGGAAGCGCAGATGGAGAAAATCCCAGAGAGCTGGGATGGCAGAAGTCCCGACAGGAAGTGATGCCATATTTGGAGGGGATCAGTGGGTTTCCTGGTCCGATGCCAGCCTTTGTCTCTTGGACAGGTCTTGGGGTTCTGATCGGGTTCTGTTCAGGTTCTGCCTCTCGGAGCTGTGTTGGGTTTCCTGTCACCATAACAAGTTTTGCTGGATGATAAACTGTCCCAGAAATGTTTTTAAACCATTTTCAAGTGATATAATGACAATGTTCGTTCTCTCAAAGACCGATAAAGTTTCATTTTGTAAAGAACATTTAACATTTCCACTGGTCCATTTTCCATTTTATTCCCAATCTTATTTTATTGGTTGCCTTTTATTTCATTATTTAGTTTTTCGTATTTTAGTTTATCATATAATTTCAGATTCTGTATTTTAGTAATTTTTTAAGCTATGTGGAATTTCTAAAATAAACCACAACCAAAAACCATAAATATAACACACAACTGGAAGCATCCATAAAACGGATCAAGACGTCTGCGGACACCAGTAAATATGAATCATCAGGATGGAAATGATTTTAGTTGATCATTGATTCTCTGCTTACGGCGACAGGCCTTCCTGTTTCCTGACCGCTTCCTGTTTCCCCCTCCCTCAGGTGTAGCCGAGGCGTCCGACCGGAGCATCATGGAACCAGATGTGATCCGGATGTACTCTTCGTCGCCGCCGCCGATGGAGGACGGCGCCGAGGAAGAGGACGATGAGTTCGGAGACTTCGGGACCTTCTCCGCTCTTCCCAACAGCATCAGCTTCTCGGAGTTTGACACCCCGACCACCTTCAACCAGAACCAGGCTCTGACGGCCACCTCGCCGCCCGAGGTCCAGAACGGCGGGGGGCGGGGGTGCTTTGGCCACGCCCCCTCCAACGGCCTGGACGGCCGTCCCTCAGAACGGACTGAGACGAGGAAGACCCTGTCCTCCTCGCTGGACCTCCAGGCTGACTGCAACGGCGAGGACGCGGAGGTTCTGACTAACGGGTTTGTGACCTTTGACCTGCAGGGAAGCCCCTCCTCCTTGAACTCTGTCCCCTCTTGTCTCAAAGGACCGTCCACGGAGGACGGGGACAGCATCCCTGTCCCAGAGGACGAGTTTGCAGATTTTGCTGCTTTTTCCAACTCTGAAGGAACACTGAGTCAGCGGAGGGACGCCCCGCCGGGGACGGACGTCCAGGACAGGGACGCCCCGCCGGGGACGGACGTCCAGGACAGGGACGCCCCGCCGGGGACGGACGTCCAGGACAGGGACGCCCCGCCGGAGATGAACGATCCAGCAGGGACGGATGTCCAGGACAGGGACGCCCCGCCGGGGACGGACGTCCAGGACAGGGACGCCCCGCCGGGGACGGACGTCCAGGACAGGGACGCCCCGCCGGAGATGAACGATCCAGCAGGGACGGACGTCCAGGACAGGGACGCCCCGCCGGAGATGAACGATCCAGCAGGGACGGACGTCCAGGACAGGGACGCCCCGCCGGGGACGGACGATCCAGCAGGGACGGACGTCCAGGACAGGGACGCCCCGCCGGGGACGGACGTCCAGGACAGGGACGCCCCGCCGGGGACAGACGTCCAGGACAGGGACGCCCCGCCGGAGATGAACGATCCAGCAGGGACGGACGTCCAGGACAGGGACGGCCCGCCGGGGACGGACGATCCAGCAGGGACGGACGTCCAGGACAGGGACGGCCCGCCGGGGACGGACGTCCAGGACAGGGACGGCCTGGTGGAGATGAACGATCCAGCAGGGACGGACGTCCAGGACAGGGACGCCCCGCTGGGGACAGCCGTCCATTCCCAGGGACCAGAGGACACAGTCAGGGACACACACAGAGCGGAGGCCCCCGCTGGCTCCTGTAACACTGACCGGGGCCCGGACGCAGACTGTCCCTCGAGGGACACGTCTCCGGGGCCCCCACTCTCCGGCTGCACTAACGAGCGTCTGTCTCTGAACGGGACGGACGCGGAGGACGAGGACGAGTCCAGAGAGGCGGGGGGGCAGTCGGACGAGAAGAGCTCGGAGACGTCGTTCGGACGCCTGCTGTCCACGGACGCCCTGGAGGAGTTCGGGGACATGAGCACCACGGGCTCGGTGCCGTCCCCGCCCCTCCAGGGGGACACGGCCACCCCCGCGGAGGACGAGGAGGACTTCGGGGACTTCGGAGACGCCGGGTCGTTGGGCGGTCAGGGCTTCGCTGATTTTGAGCAGCTGGAGGTCCAGAAGGACCAGAACCCCCTGCCGGGTCCAGCACCGGAGCAGGAGGACGACTTCGGGGACTTCAACTGTCCTGCAGTCCTCAGCGGCGGACGCCAGGACGGAGGGGCGTTTGCCGACTTTCCCACCAGTGACAGTTTTGGGAACTTCAGCTCGGCTAAAGACGGCGAGGAGGATTCAGGATGGAGCGCCTTCGGAGAGCAGAACCAGAACCAGAACCAGGAGGAGGGCGAGTCCTGGGCGGCGTTCAGCTCGGTGGCGAGCGGCGCTCCGACCGCCGCAGACAGCCGAGAGGAAGACTGGGAGGACGGGCCGGAAGCTGGGAGGACAGAACCACAGCCGGTAAGCAAACGGGTCGGGGTTCTGACTGGTTCTGATTATCAGGACCCGCAATGTTGACTGAAATCCTGGAATTGTCCCTGATGATGAAAAGTTGCAAATTCCAGGGAAAAACGTTGAATTCAAGGCAGGAACGTTGAGCTGAAATACTCTGAGATGATTAATCTGTCAGGTCGGACCTGCGAGTCCTCCGAGTCCTCCGGGACCGTGGGAGGCGGGTCGGCCCGGTTCTGACCCAGGAAAGCCTCCGGTTCGACAAACCTTTTCTGATCACCTCTGGGGCGGTTTCTCCCGGATTCGGAGGCCATCTTTTCGTTTGTGCCGTTAAACCTGGAGAACGCTCGTCTCCGCCTCCAGCGCCGCCGCGGCCGTGAGCCCGGCCGCGGCGGCGCTGGAGGCGGAGTTCTGCTGAGAAATCAGTCAGCGCAACGTTTCGGTCGCAGCGTCCTCTGATCCACGCTGCCCGAGTCCTCCGAGTCTTCCTGTCCGCCGGGCGACGGAAGCGCTGCAGGTTCAGCCCAGATGGGCCTCTGCTGCCAGATATGGAAACAAACCAAAACGGTCCGTTTGCTGCTGCTCGGTACCAGCCGGCGCGTCCCGGTCCGCGGCGGGGGCTGAACTTTGACCTGGAGCTGGTTTCCTGGGTCAGAACCTCAAGGTGCCGGCCGACCCGAAGCCCGGAATCTCGGAGCTGAACGGGACCGGTCCGACACCTGGGTCGATATCCCCGGCCAGGACCCAGGCCCCCGCTGGACCGGGTTTTGTTCCGGACCCAACCTGCCGTCATTTTCACGGCAGATTTTGTCGTAGTTTTGGTCCCGGTTCGGTCATGATCGTTCTCACTGGTGGGACGAGCCCGCAGTCGGCTCCGACCCGCTGCGTCACCGCGCTGCCTGGACGCAGAGGAACGGCCCCGGCGCCTCTGGTAAGGCACAGCCTCTCGTCCTGCTGCTGCGCCGAGCTGCGCCTCGGGACGGCGGAGCTGCTGCCTCTACGGTGAAGCGCGCCGTCGTCCCTCGCTGCTGGCCGGTCGCCTCCAGCACCAACAGAGAAGGGCCGCAGCAAAAAGCTTAGTGCACAATATGTGTGGCTTAAAACGCTGCCTTTGCACGGAGAGCTGGGCGACGTGTGCAGAGTCGTCGTGCTTTTACCCGACACGGTGGTTCTGCACGGTTCTCGGCGCCGTCGTCGAACGTCCGCCCTCCTCTTCCTCCCTAACGTTAAGGAAGGACAGCGGCAGGATCAAATCTGAGCTGCAGCCTTCCTAAGCGCTCAGCACTGATTGGACGCCTACCTCGTTGTCCCGCCTTCCCGCCTGCACTAAAGTCATTCTGATTGGAGCTCCCCTACCTTCCAGAAGGTACCGTCAGTTCCGATTGGCTGTCGTCTCCGTGTCGTCATTAGCTGATGAAAATGCCAGCTTCATCTCCTCACCGTTTGTATGCCATCACCTGGTTTCTGTTTACTTATCGTCTCGTCTTCGTCTCGAGATGAAAGTTTGTTGATGAAAACTGACCAAAATCATCGGTCAACAAAACGAACTCTGGACCCAACGGACGAGGACGAGGTTCTGCTTCCGCTTTCAGTCTGAACTGGTCCAGTTGGGTGAAACCTGATGGGACCAGTTCAGCTCTGATTTAAAGTGGAACTGCTGTCCTGAAATGAGGAGGAGGAGGTGATGAAGGCCTCTCAGATGAAGTTATCCCCAGCCGGAGCAGCAGGGGGCGCCGTGAGGAGAAGCGGTTCTGTTCAAGCTGCTGCTCTGCTCCCTCTGCAGGGGGCGCTGTCCAGCCGTCTGGAGAAGCTGTTCGCCAGCAGCTTCCCGACCTGCTCCAGCCAGAGCCGAGCGGGTGGGGAGCGGGTGGAGACCCTGGAGGTCCTGCTGGAGCCTGGAGGGGAGGAGGAGCGGTGCAGACGCAGCCGGTGAGTCGATGGCGTTCTCCAGGCTGAGCAGCATCAGTGCTTCAGTTACGAGACGAGCCGTTCTCGACGACACAGTCAAACTTCAAGCTGTAAACGCCGGTAGCTTGGCAGCAGCTTCTTTTCAAAAGGTTTGGAGCTTCTTAACATTTTTTTGTGCACAATTGGCAGCAATATTGTTTATATTTCAGCTCGTGAGGAGCGATGGAAATGCAGAGTTTTGCATTCCCAGGAGATGGGCTGCGTCTGTTCTGTGAGCTCCAGTCAGCTGTGACAACGGGCCGTCAGTCCAGACTGAGAGCTCGTTTGACTTTAATACGTAGTGTCATGAGAGCGTGAGAGCGCTGCACCAAGCCGAGTTCAAGGGAGGAACGCTCACCATACTTGGCATCGGGTTCACATTTCAGGAAGTCCTTCATCTTTTACCTCAGCAGCAGCAGGACTTGGAAACGACTGAATCCATCTCAGGGAAAGAACCAGAGACGTGACGAGCTGCTCACCTCAGATCCTGATGATCTGTCTGAGCTTTTCTTCTCTTTGGAGCAACTTTTCCCTCATAACTTTACGACTTTCTTCCACAAATATTCTGTCTTCATTCTGCCAGGAGCAGAACTATTCACGTAACACGACTCTGTTCTGATATTAGTCCGGCCCAGCCTCTGCCGCCATTTTTCTTTTCTGCGTCTCTCCTTTATGGAGGCAGACATGTTTCAGAACCTCACTTCCTGTCTGTGAACACTGCTGCCCCCTAGTGCCTGGAGGCTTATCAACATGAATAAAGACTAATAAAGTCCTGCTGCTGCTTCCCGACCGTTTGATGCATGATGATGTCATAGTTGACTGGTGAGCTCACCTGGTTCCTTCTGCTCACCTCTGATTGGCTGCTGCAGGTCGGCGCCCGGCGGCGTCTGGACGCAGCTTCAGGACGTCCACGAAGCTCTGGGGCTGAGGTACCAGTGGGGGGGGTCGCACTGCAACAAGGTGCTGCTCTGCTGCCTCGGCATCGACACCAGGAACATCGTAAGTCTGCCGGGCCTGGCCCGGTTCTGCCGCAGGTTCTGCCGGGCCTGGCCCGGTTCTGCCGCAGGTTCTGCCGGGCCTGGCCCGGTTCTGCCGCAGGTTCTGAGTCTCATTTCCTGCCGCTTTCCTCCTCCAGCTGTTCACCGGACAGAAGAAGCAGCCGGTCATCGTGCCGATGTACGCGGCTGGCCTGGTGAGTTCCTCCGCCTCCAGAACCTTCTGGGTCGGGTCAGGGCAGCAGCTGACTGGTTCTTGTTTTCAGGGGATGCTGGAACCGACCAAAGAACCCGTGAAGCCCGTCTCCGCCGCGGAGATGATCGCCTCCATCGCTCAGACGCCTCCTGCGGCCGCAGAGCAGAGCTCCTGCGGGTCGGACCCGGTCCAGGTGGGTCGCCTGTTGGTCCTTGTTGTGGGGTCTGGGTCCAGAACCGATCTGAGCTGTTCCCTGTTCTCCCAGCAGGAGGCGCTCCCCCCCATCCAGTTCGACTGGAGCAGCAGTGGCCTTACCAACCCTCTGGACGGTAGGACGTCCAGCCTGTCCCCGTCTGTCCTCTGTCCTCCTCGCCCTCCTCAGAACTTCAGTCCACAGCCAGCAGAACCACCCCACCAAACACTGACCTGTGTTCAGCTGGTTCTGGGGCCGGTTGGGTGAAGAAACAGAACCAGCTGGTTCTGACCTGAATGCTTGCTCGTCCTCAGAACAGCGCTGGGCGACACGCCCGATGTTCTTCGCCCAGATCCGATTTCAGTCCATGTTTTTCCTCGCTTTGACAAAGATGCCTTCCCTCCTGTGAGCTGGGCGACGGGGCCCCAGGGCCAGGCTGCCAGGATTTTACTTAATTAAAGGATAAAGTCAGAATGTTAGCAGAACAAAGACGTAATTTTACCAGAAGAACGTCTTGAAATGACAGGAAAACAGTGGTTTTAATGAGAAAAAAGCTCCTAGTTATGACGTGATCAGCTCAGTCCGTGCGGAGGTTTCCTCGAAACCGACTCCCTGCTGCGTTCAAAGATGAAGGTTTACCTTTGAGGTGAAACCGACACTAAACTATAACTTCAGACGCTCAGCATTCCTCACTTAATACGTTATTTTTCATGGAGGAGTTCTCAGAAAATTATTACCTCTCTCTCCGAATGCTGCGACTGTATTCTCTGAATTAAGAAATGTAATAATCGTAGCCTGGCCCTGATATTCCGTCGTAGCGCTGGCCCGAATTCAATGTTCAAATAAACAGAAGCTGTAAAACACGCTTGTCAAGCAAGATGGCCGCGCTGACGTCGCTCTGGACTACGGAAACCCGAGGAGAGCGTCGGTGCGGAAAATCCTGATTTTCCAAAAACTAAATGTTCATCAACCAAAAATTCGATGAACGGATGATCTGGATTCATCGCCCAGCTCAGCCTCAGAACCACGAGCTGAAGCTGTGTCTGTCGGTCCGGTCCGCGCCGACCAACCAGCTCTGCTCCAGTCCCACGGCGAAGCACAGTAGCAGCAGTATCATGCTGTGGGACAGGGTGTTCTGATTGGCAGCAGCTCCTGAGCTGCAGTGTTGTGGTTCTGATGGCTGGGGTTCTACCGGCCCACCTGCTCTGATCTGAGGTCAGCCTGCTCTGCTGCATGACTCTCTCTCTCTCTCTCTCTCTCTGTCTGTCTGTTGACCTCTGACCCCGGCCGTCCAGCCAGCGGAGGCTCGGCTCTGTTAAACCTGGATTTCTTTGGTCCGGTGGAGGATTCAGGCTCCAGCAGCTCAGCCTCCATCCCAGGTCAGCAGCTGCTTACCTCCTCTTCCTCACTGCAACCTCTCACTCATCCCACTGAACGGATCCGCACAGTCGAACATTTTCAGAGCGTTGTCGTAGAAACGGGTCAGACGTTCCTCCTGGACCGGGTCCAGAACTCGGAGCGCTCTTCGTCCTTTCAGCTTCTAGAAACTAACATGGCTTCAGCCAGATGTGGTTGAAGTCCATCAAGCTGCAGGTGAACTGGAAGCATGGAATCGTGACGTCCCGGGCCCTGGACCGGTCCCTGGACCGGGCCCCGCAGAACTTTCCTGTCGCCAGGAGGAGAGCGGATCCGATTGGTTTCATTTAAAATACCCAGCTGTTGTTAGATTGTTGCATCAATAATTACGGCAACAATAGTCTGGAAACGGGCGAGTCGCCTGTTGCCATGGTGACCAGCTCCATGCAGAGACCCCGGCTGGGGTCAGACCCCCCGGCTGGGGTCAGACCCCCGGACCAAGCAGCTTCAGACGAGTTGATACAGCGGTGAAAACGTCACATGACCCAGAACTCCTGGGGTTCGGAGTGTCAGCACTTCCTGTTCTGGGCTCATTGAAGGATGGCGTAGGATCCACACGGAAAGGCTAACATGGCGCACGGCAATAAAAATCCAGATCTGTAAACCATGCGTAGCACAGCAGCAGCAGCTCTCCGTCATAAATCCCAGCTGAACCTTTGCTACAAGGCCCCGCCCAGGCTGTGCCCTGGACACGCCCACTTTCAGACATAAACGGTCAAAGCCGCTCATGAACGTCGGCGTTTATTTCAGTGAGCCACTGATCGACCGTATTTCATGATTAATGGGGGAAAGAGAGGAAACGCAGTTTCTCCGAGGCAGAAAGCGTTGAGAGGTGGAGAGCTGGGGGGGCCACCGCCCCCTGCAGGTTACAGGGGAATAGTGCATCATCAGGCCCTAATAGTTGGGGTTCCACAAATTCACGTTTAGGACCCCTGTTCTCCCGTGGTGGAGGTAATCCGATGCATGGGCTGGTGGTGTTCGCGACGCCATCCGGGGCGGCGGCCATTGCTGCGCTCAGCGCTGGCGCTGATCTCCCAGACCCACGGAGAACTTCAGACGTTGCTCCTCAGTGGCTCCAGGCTGGCAGCTCAGTCGTGTTTCATTCATTCCAACTCAAAGCTGTCGGCTAATTCCCGCTGGAAGGAGCCGTCAGCAGGAGCCCCGGAGAGGTCACCAGCTGGAACCGGACAGGATGGCGTGGTTCTGGAGGGTCGCCCTCTCCACAACTGGACCCAGTTCGGCTCGTAGATCCCAGAGCGACGCTCCAGGGAGTCTCAATCTGCTGGTCCGCCAGTCGTCGTCATGGAGCAGAAGATCTTGGTGCTCCCTGAAAACGCGCTCCCTCCCGATCCTCCCAGTAGAGCCAGCAGCACCAGTGCATCCATGGCGCAGCTTTACGCAGCAGGTGTCCCGGCGCCATCTAGGGGCTTACAGGAAGCCCTTGGCATCATTTCTGCTCAGTCTGTGGTCAAATTAAACTGTGGCAGGTCTCACCCTGGAGCTCGTCGGGGACTCTGGTTCAGGGCTGCGGCCTTCTGGACCCTGATCGTCTCTGTCCTCCTGCACAGCTCTGCTCAGCAGCTGCGCTGAAGTCCGTCTGCGGTTCCGCAGTTAAAGATCTGAGGGGTCATGATGCAGCGTGGCTTCAAGTCCCCACCTCACCATCTGGGGCGCCATTTCGCCCGTTTCCAAAACAAGCAAGTGCGGTACGCAGGGTCAGAGGTCACGCGAGGGGCCGCACATGTTCACGTCTAGTTTGGGTTTTATGAATCCTTCGTGAGGAGAGTGGCGAACGCAGGTTTCAGGCCCGTTTGGTGCGAACGCCAGCTTTAGAAGTGAGAGCCCAGGTTGATCCGGGAACGGAGCGCTAGCCTGCACTCTGCTGCTCGACTCGCTCCTCGCCTGCCGCCGCCGCTCCTGAGCTTCCTCGCCATGACTTTCCAAACTGTTGACCGATGCTGAAACAGTGAGGGCGGGGCCAGTGCCGTGTGACTCCGCCCACTCCAGAACCGACACAGGCCCCAACGCTGCATCCAGTGGGCGGGGCCATACATCCTGCCTGCTGGTCTGACCAGAGGGCGGCGCTGTCGAGTGACTGCTGGTTAGTAATGGGCAACGGTAGGAGCAGGCGTCGACACCTTATTTGTTCTCAGATGGTTGAAAATACCCTGAAACTCAGAGGAATCAAGTTTAAAAGACTTAGAACCAGGAACGGGTCCGGCTGGATCCAGTGAAGTTCTGGTAAAAGTTCTGCTGAGCTCCTCCCTGTCCGGTCCATTTGGTCCCCCCCGGGTCACGTGTCCCTCTCTGTCTCTCAGGCGTGGACCCGGAGCTGTTTGAGCTCACCACCGCCAAGCTGGACCCGAGCGGCGCCGGCAGCCGGGTGGCCGACGCCTTCGCCCGCCTCATGTCCACCATGGAGAAGACCAGCACGTCCACCAGGTGAGTCGGCGGTCCGGTTCCGGCCGCCGTCGCCGATCAGAACCGCCCTGAGGTCCGGTTTGTGTCTCCGCTCCCACAGGAAGCCGAGGAGAGACGAGAACCTGAGCGAGGAGGCGTCCAAGGTGATCGCGGCGCTGCCCGACCTGTCCTTCATGCAGGCTAAGGTTCTGATGTTCCCCGCCACGCTGACGCCGCTCTGCTCGCAGGCCACGCCCGACTGAAGCCCCGCCCATTTCACCTGCATTACTTCCTCATTTACATGTTTGGGTTTTTTTCATCCTTTAGTTTCTCATGGGGGGTGTATATAATCAGGGATTTAATGTTTTGTTTGAATGATTCTGCTTTTATTTTGGCGGGAGCGTGAAGGAAACACTGGCTGAAGCTCTTAAGCTGAACATAGAAATCTGTAAAGTGTGAATTAATGCGTTTCTATCAACATATAGAGTCTATAAATGTATTTCTGGACTGAAGCCACACTGCCTGCAGGATCCAGCTGAATGTGGGGAGGCCTGAGTTTCTCCCGCAGCGACGCTCCAGCCGCCCGCCTCCAGCCGTCCTTCCTGTGCGTCGGGTCTGGTTCTGGAGCGGTGGGGGGGCGAAGGGACCAACCTGTCTGTGTGTCTGTTTCTGCTCTAACTACTGTCGCCGTCTCCCGGAGGATTTTGCACATTGTAAAGATGAGTTGGATGTAACCATAGTCCACTGTGGCTGATCCAGGAAGGTCCTGTGGAAAACAGCCGAACCACTGGAGGAGCCCGCGGGGTCGGCCTGCATGCCCGGCTCCTTCCCAGACTGGAAATCTGTAAATTTTAGTGTACACAAGAAATTAAAGTAATTTAAGAGGAGAGCTCTGCGTCCTTGGTTCTGGTGTGTGTGAAATCTGTGCTGTGGGTCCGTTTTAGGACGGAGGAGGTGGTGGAAAGTTACCATGGAGACGCCCCGGCTGGATCACCTGATGCTTCACGTCAAGCAGCTTTGAGAGCAAACCTTTCGTTTTATTAGAAGTTGGGCTGGTTGGCTCCCTCTGAACAGGAAGGACCTGCTGCAGCTCTTTACTGTAAACATCTCTCAAACGTGGATACCAGCGCAAACATTAGCATGCTCATAAACGTTAGCTCAGGCCGTATGTTTTTCATATTACCCATCAGCCACCTGAGTTTCAGAATGACAGCCATTTTTCAAGATGGCTGCCATTCTTGAGCCTTTTAAACCAATTATTGCCATAAAATGTTCCCCATTTTCATGACTTGGATGAACTTTATGTCACGTCATGTGTTTGACTTTGGTCGTCCTGTTTGTCCAACTTTAACGTAAAAATATGGAGGAAAATCAGAAACTGAGGACTTTGCTGTTTGCAAGATGAGGATGTGAGACAGACTGTTGTCTTCATGGTTACTGTTAGCTTCTGCTAATATTTTTATGTGCTTTGCAGTTTAGTGTTGGCCTCTGCTAATCTTTCTGTGTTCTCAGCGGTTCAGCTTTAGCTTCTGCTAATTCTTTGTGTTTAGCAACTTAGTGTTAGCGTAGCTAAGATTCTTATCCAGTAAATTAGTGGTTAATGAACCACTGGCAATGACTGCTGCTGATTTTAGTGCAAACATATATTATCCATCACAACCATAGCAGCCAATTTGAAAAATGTCCACCAAAACAAGGAAACAAGTTCAAGAAAATATACATGATTTCTATGGTTGAAAATATGTAACACATTCATCTAATTCGTGATTAGATGAAAATGTTATTTTCCATGACAACCATGGTGGCCATCTTGAAAAATAAAAATAAATCAGTAAATGATTTCTACGTATGATTTGACACCAAAATATTCATCTGTGATAAATATCAGCAAATTAAGTGCAATAATAAATTTTCCTCGACGCCTATGGCAGCCATCTTGAATTTTTCAGTAGCTAACGTTTTTTAAAACAAAGCTAGCCCCTGGGGACATCTGTGCCAAGTTAGGCTCTTGTATCCACATGTGAAAGATTTTGCTGAACTATTCAATCGCCTGCTGCTCTAGTAGCAGAACCAGAACCAGAACCATCCACCTGCTGCTTCTGACTGGAGGTTAGCGGATATCCAAGTGTGTCTCCTTTTAGCTTGAGGTCTGTTCAGCTTTTAAACTGTTTTTAATACCCTTCCTGGATTCAGTGATGTTTTTACTTCTTCTGTCAAGAACTTTATGATCTGTGTTTGAGGAAGCTCCTTTTAAATCAAGGTGTACTTACTTTCCAGTCAGGAGCCTGCGGTTCTGGTCCAGGACTGGTTTTCGTGCAGAGGAAACGAACACAGCAGTGACAGCGCCCCCTGGTGGTTGCTACCAAGAAACAACCCCACCTAAACAGTGCGAGACCGACACTGAGCAGAACCAGAACCCGAACCTCTGTGCAACAACACGGGCCTCATCTCCAAACGGAGCACAGACTTTTCCTCCTGAAAGTTCTGGTGAATCAGTAAATCGGAACCTGAGGCTGGTGGAGCCCTGCAGCGACCCCTGGAGGGGGTGAAGGGAACGTGAAAACATCGTCCACCCAGCTGCTGCTGGACCGCACCCACAGCGGACCGAGACGGGTCAGAACCGCACCAGTGGACCTTGATTCTGGGAGGCAGGATTCATCTCGTGATTCCGGTTCCATCCATCTGGGCTTCAGTTCTCGGAGCTCTGGGTCGAACCGGGCAGAGGTGGTCCAGCAGACTGGCAGGGCCGCCACCACGGGCTCTCCGGGGAGGGGGGCACCTTTTTCAGAGCTCTGTCCGGTGATTTATCGTCCTCTCCCGTCAACTCACCTCCCCTAACTGGCTTCAAACAAACGGTCACCAGCAGCTCCAGTTCAGCACCGGGAGACCCACTTCAGCTCCAGTACATATGAGCTAAAGCTGAAGTTTGAGCTGCATCCGGAGGGCCGGCAGCAGAGCCCTGGGGCCAGAGGGCAACTCTGCGGGCAGGTGGTGGCACTGAACGCTGCGCTGCCCCCGGGCACGGCGGGGCTGAGCGACACTCACCGACCTGGACCTGCGAGATGCCGACGTGCAGTTACGAAAATAAACGTCTAAACGAGGCGCAGCCACATATCACGCAGTGGAAATGCTGATGAATAACAGCAGCTGAAATCTCTGAGAACCGTGACCTGAGCGCGGCCCGGTTTCACCCTGGTGCCTCCTCACCCGGGCTGGCGAACTTTGCTTGGACTGTGTGGAACCCGACGGTGAGCTTCCGCACAGAAACCCAAGAGGACTGGGCTTATTCCGGGCCGGACCGAGCCAGCAGAGCTGACCTGCTCTGGCTCGCCGCTGGTGCGTTTAAAGACGGCTCAGAAAATCACCTTTCCACAAATTAACAACCGATTTAAGAGGAAGGTGCGGGGGACACGTCCCACGCGTAGCCCCCGCGTCAGGGACCGTGGGGCATGTGGAGAGGAGCGGGCCTTCGCTCTGGACGCCGGGCGGCTGGAGCTCTTCCTCCGGGAGCCTGCGGGCGAAGCGTTAGTGGATCAGAGCGGAGGTGGGACCGCAGCAGAAGAGACCACACAGGAAGCAGCTCTTATCAAACATCTCCTTCATTCTTTAATAGACACTGTGCCACAGAAAGGTCACATGGGCAGCCACCAATCACCTGCTCAGGTTTCTGCTTCCGTTCATCGCTGCTCGACAGGTTCTGCAGACATTTATGTATAAATATTTACAGTTTACGGAGCGCCGCTCAGCCTCAGGCCGAGCCGGCCGGCAGCGCGCACGCAGCCTGACGGGAATGTTGTCAAGGGGCAGCGTGGATTCTTCTTCTGCCGTGAAGGCACGTGGCTGTGGGGGCGGGGCCTGCCGAAGGGGCGTGGCGTGGCGTGCGCGCTGCCGGGCCGAGCGTCGTGCTGCTCTGCACAGCTGGCGGTGGAGAGCAGCACAAACCCAAGAGACTTTTTAAAAACGTTTTCTGTGTGAAGAGGAGAGGCGGTGTGATCTGTGGGGGCGGGGCTTATCGTCCTACTGCGGACTGACCAACAGGAACACCTGCTGTGTCCTCCTGGCTCTTTCTGAGGGGGGCTGGGTCGGAGAGGGGGTCAGGTGGCGGGGCCTCAGGGTTCTCAGCAGCAGCCTCCGGACGAAGTGTTGACCGGCTTGCTCTGGATCTTCACGTTGGACTTCTCGGAGGCGCCGGCCGTGGCCCCGGGGCCCATCCTCTTCTTGATCTCGGCCGCCATGGTCATGAAGGCCTGCTCCACGTTGGTGGCGCTCTTGGCGCTGGTCTCCAGGAACGGGATCCCCAGGTTGTCTGCGAACTCCTGGAGGAGACAAGAGGGCAGGTTTTCATTTCAACCGACGAGAAAGATTGAGACGGAGCCGCAGGAAACGCCGGCGGTGCCCGATGCGCCGGCAGGAAGTTCATTCCCTTCCAAAGGAATCAGTTTCCTGGTGAATCGTTAAACTGCTGCATCAAAACTGCAGTATGTAACGTTTACAAACATCTGGTTTCTGCATATCTGTTAAAACCGTCTCCATGGCAGTTTGCTCTGAGGCAGATGATCTGTGGACAGATGGAGCTCCTCCTCCTCCTCCCTGAGCTGCTATTGGTCTAAAGAAACGCTCCACTCCCGACCCGAAACAGCCAATCATAGCCAGGAGGCGGGGCTTAGCGCTGCTAAATGTGCTGATGGTGGAGAAACATCTCACCGCTCCAGGAAAACTGTTTATCCGCCGCCATCGGTGGCCATGCTAGCTAGCCTTAGCACTAGCAGCAGGCTGTGCTGTGGTGAACCAGCTGAGAGCAGGGGGGGGTTGGTGAGCAGTGCATACATGAGGGGGATTGGCAGCACTAAGTCCCGCCTCCTGGCTCTGATTGGTTGTTTCTGACTGACTGGTTAGCACTGGGAGAACTGGGAGAAGGCAGAGAAGCTGTCTGATGTTATACCGTCATACGAGCCAGTAATAAGTTTAACAAATATATATAAAAAACACATTTTTCATCAACGTCATATACTGCAGCTTCAACCTTTGAACAGAGACGTTGTGAGGTCAGGGGAGTCCCTGAGACGTCCACTCGGAGACCCGCCTACCTTGGCAGTAGTGTAGTCCACCACCTTCTTGGTGGTCAGGTCACACTTGTTGCCGACCAGCAGCTTGTTGACGTTCTCGCTGGCGTAGCGGTCGATCTCCTGCAGCCACTGTTTGACGTTGTTGAAGGACTCCTGAGGACCAACACAACGCAGCCTTCTTATTGTTTTATTAATCACCTTCATTTCATTATTTTTTCTCATTTTTTTGTATTTACATAGCAGTTTTTTTAATTTACCATCACTGTTTTTTGTTATGTATAGTTTTTCTAATTTTTCCCATATTCTGTATTTATTTAGTAATTTTTTTAAAGACATTTTAAAATGTCCAAAAACAACAAATAAAACAGAAATAAAACCACAAACAACTGAAACCATCAATAAAACGGATCAAGACGTGTCTGGACACCAAGCTGCCCTGCAGTAAATATTAGTCCTCAGGATGGAAATGACGATCGTTGATCACGTGGCTCCTCGGCTGTAGCCGTCAGCGAAGCTCGAGCTGCTGCTGACCTGATCCGTCACGTCGTAGACCACGATGATGCCATGAGCTCCTCTGTAGTAACTGGACGTGATGGTCCTGAACCTCTCCTGCCCGGCTGTGTCCCACTGCAGAGAGTCAGGTCAAAGGTCAGCTCAGAGCACACTAACGCGGGGAATTGTCCGAGGAACGCCGGCTCCTTACGATCTGCAGCTTGATGGTCTTCCCGTCCAGCTCGATGGTCCGGATCTTAAAGTCCACCCCGATGGTGCTGATGTAGCTCTCCGTGTACGTGTCGTCCTGCAGTCAGCGACAGACAGACAGGTGAGAGAGAGACCTGCAGCTCTGCAGCCAATCACAGAGCTCGCTCGCTGACTTACTGCGAACCGAAGCAGGAGACAAGACTTTCCCACGCCGGAGTCACCGATCAGCAGCAGCTTGAATAAGTAATCACTGTGAGGACACACACACACACACACACACACACACACACACACACACACACACGTTATCGGTCCAGCTCACGACTCAGTCCAAAGTGAGAAACCGGTCGACACCAACATAGAACTGGACCCCATGTTCTGATACGGCACCTATGGAAAGTATTCACACCCTTTAGCTTCTTGACCATCAGACAAGATGCCATGATTGGAGGACACCAAACACTGCACATCACCACAAACACCATCCCCGCTGTGAAGCATGGTGGAGGCAGCATCATGCTGTGGGATGCTTCTCAGCAGCAGGTCCATCAGCCAGAGAACGACGGCTTCCAGCAGGACAAAGACCCAAAGGCTCCCGCTGGAGCTACACTGAGAAGCTCTGAAGACAACAAGGTGGAGGTTCTGGAGTGGCCTATTGAAAGCCCAGACAACCTGACAGGGGGGGAGGGGGGATTTATGCAGTCACTTAGTTTATGTTTAATATTGTCATTTTCATTTTGTAGAAATCAGTTTTCACTGTGACATTAAAGGGTTTTGAACCAGCTGAGGTTCTGTCTCATCAGACCAACAGAGGGGCGAGGACATTTTGGTCCATCATTACCCAGAATTCAGTCTGGGAGTTTCGCTTTTCCAAAGAAAACATCCTTCCTTTGTGGAAAAGTTGCCTCCCTTCAGCCTGCAGCTGTTTCTCCCAGGACTGTTTAAAAGCATCAAAAAAACAAACAAAAAAAAGTCATCTTCTGTTTGGAACAGCTGCTGTGTTTTGGTTTCCAGGTTTACCAGGTGCACCTGAACACACCACCAGGTCTGCAGCTTTTCACAGTGATGCAGATTTACAGGTGAGGACCGAGTGATTCATCGATGTTAGATCACCAAGGACTAGAACCAGTTAATCTGGCAAAGCACAACAGAGACACATTCTATGTCTCTGAGAAGCTCTATGCTGCTCAGTTTTATTTGCTCCTGTTCTTTCATAAGCTGCATCAAAGTATGCCATTATTCTGGAGTGTGCAGTGAGACTGATCTCAGTACATATATCTATGTGAACAAACACATAAGTCTCTTTAAATCTCACACATGCTCAGTAGTGTTCTGGCTCAACTTTGGCTCCCCCATCTCTCTGCTCACGCCCGGCCCTCTGTCTGTGCTTGCAGCTAGCATGGTAAGTATAAGTGTTCCTTAATAAAACTACAAAATGAGTTTAGCGTTACTAGAAGAAGTGAAATAAAAGTATTTTTCACCCATCACACAGTTTTGCTAAAGAAATGCACATTACCTAAAATGCACAAAGTAAGAAAGCATGGCTGTAAGCTTAATTAAATATGATTATGGTATAAAATTTAACAGCTTATTTTATTATGTTTTCATCTCCCATTTCTCCCATTTCATTTCTAGGGCTGGACGATATGGCTTTTAAATAAAATCTCAGATGTTTTTCCCACCAGATCTGATTTTAATCAATTTTTTTCTCGCTTCCTTTCCTTTAAAAAAATAAAAAATAAAAAAATCCAAATGATAGAATATATTTACAAAAAGTGGCTTTTATTTCAATCCTCTCTTCTGTGAGTTGTACAACGGAGTATCAGGGCCACGCTACCAGAATTTTTGTTTAATGACGAGAATAAAGTCATAATATTAACAGAAAAAAAGGACGTAATTTTACCAAGAGTAAGTCTCAAAATTATGAGAAAAAAGTAGTTTAATGGGAAAAAAAAGCTTGAATATATATACATATATGTATATATATATATACATACATATATATATATATACATACATACATATATATATATATGTGTGTGTGTGTGTGTGTATATATATATATATATATATATATATATATATATATATATATATATATATATATATATATATATTTTTTTTTTTTTTTTTTTTTTTTTTTTTTTTTCCATGTTGGAGTTCTCATAAAATTACTACTTCATTCTTCAAATATTACAACTTTATTCTGGTAATATTAAGACTTGAATTTCATATAATTTCAACTTTAGTCTTGTAAAATCCTGATTTTATCTTTGTTGAAAAAACATAATCTTAGCCTGACCCTTATACTTTGTCGTAGATTTGACCTGAATTTGAAGTCCAAATAAACAGAAGCTGTAAAACACGCTTGTCAAACAAGATGGCCGCCGTGGGTGTGCTGACATCACTCTGGACTATGGAAATCCAGGGAGAGCATTGCTGAAAACAAAAACACAGATTTTCCAAAACTTAAATCTTTAAAAAGCACAAATAGGATAAATTGATAAAATCGATTTATCGCCCAGCCCTACCTGTTTTGTGTCTTAATTTCCACCATTTGCCCCAGTATTTTGATCTGCTGGTTGTGATTGGCTGCTTTGCATTACACAATGCAGTATTTCCAAGGAATTCTCTGATTGGATGAAAAACGCTCGTCTGTGATTGGCTGGTGGTGCAGCGCAGACAGACACAAGGCCCAGCATGACCAGAAAGTAGGCGGAGCTAGAGTTGTCAGAGTTGAGCCAGAGCATTATTGAGTGAGAGATTTAAAGAGACATGCCTCAAATTATTGTTTGTTCACATAGATATATGCGCTCAGATCAGTCTCACCACACTCAACTTGGTGGCACAAACATAACACCACACTTTAATGCAGTGGAAATAAAACAGTTACTGATTTTAACAATAACAATGGCATTAATATTTAGTTAGTTAATATTTAGTTAGTTAATATTTAGTTAGCACAACCATATTATTATGAATTTACCATAAAAACTATTTTCTGTGACTGCAGTTAAAAACTGAGTTTTCCAATTGTCCATCAAACACAGCATCTTGGATGCTTTGCTCCAGTCGCAAGTAGAGACGCAACCGCAGAGATTTCAACCAGCACAAGCTGCAGCTTGATGCTAGATGGTCTGAGTTGCTGCCTCGCAGCTAATGCAGAGCCAGTTAGCTTTTAGCCAGAGATCTGCAAAGTGGTCTGGTTGTCTTAACTGTTCCCAGTTTGGCCCATCGGCAGACCAAGGGTCTGTTATAATTCTCCACAACAGCAAAAATCATGATAAAGATTTTTCTGTTTTTCAGCGTCAACAGATGATAAACCAAGACAAAACTTCCTTTAGACCTTCAGAATAAGAGCCTTCAGCAAATATACTGACCTCTGAACTTAAAATTCCATCTAAAACTCAATTAAAAAAAATTTCCAGCAACTTCCCTTCCCATAAAAACACCAGAGCGAGTCCTCAGTGTGTGAAACTACTGACTAACCTGTTCTGACTGATACAACATACACTCAGAGGAAAAATATTCCTATCACTGCAACTGATAACATTCATGCTGAAGGTAAAACTGACAGAATTTCACAAAATAACCATGAAACCAGATTTCATTCTGTCAGGTCCTTATTATGTAGCAACAGAGCTCTTTACCCAGGTGCTACTGTTTACCTTTTAAACTCAGATTAAAGCAGAACCCTTTGTGCTTCTTTGAATATGTTTCAGATGTCAGATCCATGATTGCACAATTAAAAAAAAAAAACACCACAGGCATATTTTCTTGCCATATCATCTGCCTACAATAAATCCATCATGTTATTAATTTAAGATGCCACAACGCTTTTCTGGTTTGAGTATTGTTTCTACAACCACGAGCAGCTGATTAGCATGTCAAATAAGACCTGAACTTTGACCCCAAATCCCAGAGGAGTTGAACAGGAGGCTTCATAGATGCAGAGCAGAGAGAGAAGAAGGAAGTTCAAACCATCTCTTCCATCCATCATCCCCCCTACTCCAGCATCTTTCTGACCATACAACCAGACAGAGATCTAAAGAGGAGCAGCAAAAGCAAATGAGGTGGATTAGCAGAGCTGCTAACAGTTGATGGTCTCATCCAGGACATGATAATGACGAATTTCGTCTTTGCTGCCTGGATATTCAGCTGTTAGCATGTCATGATGGTCATGAGACTGTTACACAGCAACAGTCTTCAGTCAGAGGCCTCTTCAGCTTCATTTCAAGACTGAATGCTACTGGAGGTCCTTCCTGCCCACAGCATCACCATCCACAACGACTCTTTGAAGATACCTGGATGATCTGAGTTACAAAATCATTTACTTTCTCTTTGGGATAAATAAAGTATTTTTGAATTCAATTAAACAGAAAAACTGGAGTTTTGTTCAAACATTTAGTTATTAATTCATAGTGACTCCATTAAGTTTTTGCTGATAAACAGATTTTCCAGAAGGGAAAAGAATCATAACTTTTTAGGAAAAGTTTTAAGATCACGATTATTTCAAATGATTATTAACTGAGTCTGGAAACACAACAAATGGATCAAAAACAAACTGACTCAGCATAATCTGGCTAAATAATTTAAATCCTAGCAGATTATTTGTGTTCAGCACGAAAATTAAAATTAAAACACGAATATAAATAATAAACATCTCTTAGTTTCCAGGGAAACCGGTCATCAACGACATCCGTTAGAAAACAACTAACCAACCCTCAGACGGTAACGAGACCTTAAGAAAGTAACTAACCCGTCCCAAAGTAACTAACCCATCAAAAAGTAACTAAGTCATCGTCAGAATACAACTAACCCCTCAGATGGTAACGAAACCTTTAAACAGCAACTAACCCGTAAGAAAATAACAAACCAGTCGTCACACAGTAACTAATCAGAGTAAACAGAGTTAGCCGTTAGCCGCTAACAGTTAGCTACCACAGGACCGGGAACTCCCGTCATTTCTCGGCCTTCCTTCGGCTCAGTCTCGCTGTCAGGACCCAGTTCGGACACCGACTACACGGCTGTCGGTATGTGTCCCGTCAGGCGGTCCACTCAACGGCTGAACACCGAAGAGAAAAGCTGCTAACGCGACGGTCCGCCCGGCTAGCTCAGCGTTAGCCTCCCCGGTGAAGTGACAGCTCACCCCGGACCTGGACGTGTCAGTCCGGACCAGAACCAGACTTACTATTCCGGATTCATGGTTGTCTGCTGGTTGTGAAGTGTGTTGGCTGTGAAAGCAGCTGGAGGTGGATTCGGAGGGATTCTGGACTGGCTCTGTCGTTGAGTAGCTGTCAGAACACTGTAACCGAATCAAATATGGCCGACTGACTACCACCAACCCGGAAATACCGGACTAAAGGAGTCATGGGTACTGTAGTTTTGGGGCTATGGGCGTCTGCTCCCTAATAAACATGGATTATAAAAGGCGTGTTTCACCAGAACCAGAACCCGATGGGTCCATTTATCTGACTGTGAATGTTTTATTCAACAGCCAGCCCCCTGCTCCTGATTTTATTGTCAAAGAAGAAGTTCAACACATTTACATCAAAAATATACACATAATTTCAGATTTTGCCACATGTTCAGTGTTTTTAACATTTATAGTAACTTTTCTCCATCACTTTTGTATCTTTAGATTTAACTCAATAAAAGTATTTAAGAACAAAGGAGAGTTTTATCTAGATTGCTGTAGATCATCTAGATAAAGAGATGTTCTAGCTTTACTCTGTTCTCTCTGCAGAGAATCACCAATAATTCTGGGCATTCATTATTTTATGGAGCAAACCAAATATTTTTAGGTCGGTCTTTTCCAGCCCACTAAACATAATTAATATTGTTGATGTTGTTTTAAGTGAAGCCTGTAACTGTAAACAAAAATGTCATTTGTGAGTCAGATTGTGGTCAGAAATTGCTGAATGCGGATCATATAAACTAATAAACAATAACAACTGAATAAACAAGTCCTTTGATTATTCCAGCAGTTTACAAGAAACCGTCTGCAGTGGGTCTCTGAGATCAATCAAGTGTTTTCTGTGATGTGAATTCATAGATCGGTGCTGTTCTTTTTAAAACGATTATCTACTAACCAGCAGAAAGAATCATCTGCTCTGTGTTCGCGCGACAGATGGTCAGGGTGTTCCCATCCCATCCCATCCCATTCAGGGAGTTCCTCTGTGAAGCAGCAGTCAGTAAAGGATCAGAACCAAAGCAGAGACCAGAACCTCCTCATAAGATGATGGACTGGACAGTCATTATGAGCCTTGTGCTTTGTTTTTATCCCTCCAGATGGACCTCCAGCCATCTTCAGGGCTCAGTGGAGAGTCTTCCTCCTTGTCGATCATCTCTCTGGTTTCTACAAAATCCAGAACCAGAACCTGAAAGTTAAACCTCCCTGGAGAGAAGCTGTGCTGCTCCAGCAGACGTGGTTGACAAACATCTCCCCAGCTCACTGGTATTCCGTCATCGTGGAGGTGGAGGTGGTCGTGTCGCGATGAGATCAGGAAGATCCTCCTGAAGGTGCAGAAACTGGGAAATCACAGCAGCTGGGCTGATATATTTTCTAGTGATCCTGATCCCTCACCAGATGCTGTCAGCGGTGGCGCACGTCCGTCCGCCGAGGTGCACGATGGGGATAAGTGCCTGAACGGCTTCCAGCCTATTGGCCCCGAGCAGCTTGCCTTAGCCAAGGCCAGCAGTCACTTCGGTTAGCCCGAAGCTAACCGAAGGCTAAATACGCCTGGCAGGGGCGTGGGGGATGCAGCTGCCACACTTTTGACTTGATTTTAAAATATTTAGAAGGTTCTCAAACGGTTGTGAGACTTCTTTTTATTGACTTTTGTTCTGATTTTCCCTGCATCCAGCCGCACCTTTCAGCTGAGAAGTTAAAGTATCTCTTTAATATTGACGTTGGCTCATAGACTTCCTGACTGTTCGGTCTCAGAGGGACTTTCTGACGTTGTCTTCTCCACAGGGACTCCGCAGGGCTGTGTCTTGTCACCTCTCTTATTTATTATGTTCACAAATGATTGTCGCAGTCAGCAGCCTCAACGACATATTTTAACATTTGCTGACGACACGGCTGTTGTGTCTCTCCTCGGTAGTGACGACCCGGGTCACGGGGCAGTGATCAGGGAGTTCCCTGACTGCTGTGAGGCCTCCTTTCTACAGACTTTCTACAAACTAGGGAGATGGTCAGAGACTTCAGGAGGAGCTGTACTAGTCCACAACCTGCGGTCGTTTCGGACAAAAAAGTTGAAATCACAAATGATTTCAAGTCCCGGGGGACAGTGATTGATGATAGGCTGACCTTTGAACTCCACGTGGACTCATCAGAGGATGATTTTTAGTGAAAGCTTCGAGGTTTTAAAGTTGATTCGACTTTTATGTGTAAGTTTTATTCTTGTTTTACTGAGTCTGTTCTTACTTTTAACGTTGTCTGTCGGTTCGGCGCTTCAGCCATTAGAGACAGGAATAAACTCCGAAATAATAAAACAGCAAGAACGGCTCTGAGGGACCATGTGTCCGACCGAAGACAGGCGCCGGTGCAACAGGATCACCGTCCCCAAAACGAATTCCAGTCGAGGAATCGTCGCTGCAGATTCGAAGCTGCTCAGTGATGCGCGGTCTGATGGAAGCGAGGCATGAGACCGCAGATGGACCAGTGAACCAGACTGGGAACCAGTAAAGCAGACTGGGAACCAGTGAAACCAGACTGAGAATCAGTGAAACCAGACTAGGAACCAATGAAACCAGACTGGGAACCAGTGAAACCAGACTGGGAACCAGTGAACCAGACTGAGAATCAGTGAAACCAGACTAGGAACCAATGAAACCAGACTGGGAACCAGTGAAACCAGACTGGGAACCAGTAAAGCAGACTGGGAACCAGTGAAACCAGACTGAGAATCAGTGAAACCAGACTAGGAACCAATGAAACCAGACTGGGAACCAGTGAAACCAGACTGGGAACCAGTGAACCAGACTGAGAATCAGTGAAACCAGACTAGGAACCAATGAAACCAGACTGGGAACCAGTGAAACCAGACTGGGAACCAGTAAAGCAGACTGGGAACCAGTGAAACCAGACTGAGAATCAGTGAAACCAGACTAGGAACCAATGAAACCAGACTGGGAACCAGTGAAACCAGACTGGGAACCAGTGAACCAGACTGAGAATCAGTGAAACCAGACTAGGAACCAATGAAACCAGACTGGGAACCAGTGAAACCAGACTGGGAACCAGTAAAGCAGACTGGGAACCAGTGAAACCAGACTGAGAATCAGTGAAACCAGACTAGGAACCAATGAAACCAGACTGGGAACCAGTGAAACCAGACTGGGAACCAGTGAACCAGACTGAGAATCAGTGAAACCAGACTAGGAACCAATGAAACCAGACTGGGAACCAGTGAAACCAGACTAGGAACCAGTGAAACCAGACTAGGAACCAGTGAAATCAGATTAGGAACCAGTGAAACCAGACTAGGAACCAGTAAAGCAGACTGGGAACCAGTGAAACCAGACTAGGAACCAGTGAAACCAGACTGGGAACCAGTGAAGCAGACTGGGAACCAGTGAAACCAGACTAGGAACCAGTGAAACCAGACTAGGAACCAGTAAAGCAGACTGGGAACCAGTGAAGCCAGACTAAGAACCAGTGAATCCAGACTGGGAACCAGTAAACCAGACTGGGAATCAGTGAACCAGACTGGGAACCAGTGAAACCAGACTAGGAACCAGTGAACCAGACTATGAACCAGTGAAACCACACTGGGAACCAGTGAACCAGACTGAGAATCAGTGAAACCAGACTAGGAACCAATGAAACCAGACTGGGAACCAGTGAAACCAGACTAGGAACCAGTGAAGCAGACTGGGAACCAGTGAAACCAGACTGGGAACCAGTGAAGCAGACTGGGAACCAGTGAAGCAGACTGGGAATCAGTGAACCAGACTGGGAACCAGTAAACCAGACTGGGAACCAGTGAAACCAGACTGGGAACCAGTGAAACCAGACTGGGAACCAGTGAAGCAGACTGGGAACCAGTGAAACCAGACTGGGAACCAGTGAAGCAGACTGGGAACCAGTAAAGCAGACTGGGAATCAGTGAACCAGACTGGGAATCAGTGAAGCAGACTGGGAACCAGTGAAACCAGACTGGGAACCAGTGAAGCAGACGGGGAACCAGTGAAACCAGACTGGGAACCAGTGAAGCAGACGGGGAACCAGTGAAGCAGACGGGGAACCAGTGAAGCAGACCACCCCACCTTCTCCAGGTGAGCGCTCTGAACTCGGACCTGTTGCAGACGAACTTGAGTCGCTGTCAGTAAAATTAACACCAACGCAGGAAAATTCAAGTGTTTTCTTTTATTTTTCAGATTTTAGTTTTTTTCTTCGTATCTTTGACATCCATCATTTTAGAAACAATAAAAAAATAGAACTGAAAAATGTACATCGCTGACCTGATACATTTACATATACAGTATAGATTCATATATTCCGTTTTTTACACTGGTATAAATGTAAGTCATGTATAAAAAGACAAACGGATGAATTGCACCTTTGCTTTTTTCATCATACAGTGATGATAGTGTGAAATATCGATGAGGACACGATGAAGAGGAGGCTTCAGGCACTTTCCTTAACATCTGAAGAGAGCCAGCGCAGGACGGAGACACGGAGACGGACAGGAAGCGGCTTCGCCAGACCAAGAGCAACATCGCGAGGGACGCGGTGTTGCTTATTGTGAGGCGCGTCTCCACGTCTGACGGCGGACATGACGGTCCTGCTGCTCTCTGCAGTGTCTCTCTGGATCCAGCTGCTGGGTCAGGAGGCCAACGCCAGAGGTTTTCCTTCCACTAACTTTATAGTCTGAACCGGAAAACGTCTGGAAAAGCAGACTGGAAAACAAACTGGAAACCAGTAAATTGGACTGGGAACTAGACCGGGAGCCAGAGTGGAAACCAGTAAATTAGACTGGGAACCAAACTAGTAAATCAGACTGGAAACCAGTAAATCAGACTAGGAACTAGACTGGAAACCAGTTAATCAGACTGGGAACCAAACTGGGAACCAGGCTGGAAAACAGTATATCAGACTGGGTACCAAGCTGGGAACGAGGCTGGAAACCAGTAAATCAAACTCGAACCAAATTGGAAACCAAACTGGAAACCAGTAAATTAGACTGGGAACCAAACTAGTAAATCAGACTGGAAACCAGTAAATCAGACTAGGAACTAGACTGGAAACCAGTTAATCAGACTGGGAACCAAACTGGGAACCAGGTTGGAAAACAGTATATCAGACTGGGTACCAAGCTGGGAACGAGGCTGGAAACCAGTAAATCAAACTCGAACCAAACTGGAAACCAGTAAATCAGACTGGGAACCAAACTGGGGACCAGACTGGAAACAAGTAAATCAGACTGGAAACCAGTAAATCAGACTGGGAACCAAACTGGGAACCAGACTGGAAACAAGTAAATCAAACTGGGAACCAGACTGGAAACCAGTTAATCAGACTGGGAACCAAACTGGACCAGATCCATCAGAAATGGACTGTAAAACCTCTGTCTGCTGCAGGAAAGGTGCAGCAGATGACATCTGACCTCATCACATCCTGACTTCCTGTTTACCACCCTGACTTCCTGTTTACCACCCTGACTTCCTGTTTACCACCCAGCATCTCAGCCGGAGCAACCATGTGGCCTGGATCAGCGCTACCTGCTAGCATCGCTAAAGATTTTACAGGAACTGGATCACTTTGCACAACAACATCTAAAACAACCAGGGAGCTAGGTGCTAGCAGGAGCCATTAAGCTAGGCCACATGGATCGACCCGAACCAGAACTCATCGCTGGTTAAACTTAAAAACAACGGATGAAGTTCCCAAATGTGATCGCATTCATCCCGACATCAAACTGCTCCTGAAAAACACATTCAGCCCAAAAACCAAAGACATTTAGATGAGAGCGAACACCTGGATCATCTCCGGGTTCTGAGCCGATGCCGGACGCTCCGGTTACTGCTCCTGATAACGCCACTCATGTCCACTGCTTTCTGGGTGCTGAACTGTTGTCATTATGGCCCACTTATTATCCATGTAGCTTATGTTGCATGAACAATATATATATATATATATATATATATATATATATATATATATATATATATATATATATATATATATATATATATATATATATGAGTTATATATAACTTGGGGCAGTCACCCCCAAGCTGGAGCAGTGGCTAAAACAGATCCCAGGAACAACGTCAGACATCTCAGTCCAGAAATGCGCAGTTCTCGGCACAGCCAAGATACTACGCAGAACCCTCAAGCTCCCAGGCCTCTGGTAGAGGACCCGAGCTCAGAGGTTGAGAAAGACCACCCGTGGAGGGTGAGAAGGGAATTTATTTTAAAAATTATATATTTATATATATATATATATATATATATATATATATATATATATATATATATATATATATATATATATATATATATTTTTATTTATTTTTTTTTTTTTTAATTTTATATGTATTAATATAAGTTATAACTCAGCTCCTAAATGCTGGCCAGGGGGCGGGTTCTGGAGCATTTCAGTTGATCCAGACTAAAAATATAGTTTCTGGTTTCTATTTGTTCAACTTTAAACCCTGATTATGATGTTTGTATGTTGAGTGAAGCTAATTTTATCCACGTCATCCTAACATCTGCAGAAGGACCGCAGCATGTCTGCTGTGGGTCCAGATGTTCTGGTCACCTGGGCCAGAATCGACAAGTCAAAGTACTCCTGGGCCACAAACATGTACTAAAAAAACAATAAACTGATCATCAAATATAATAATTCAAAGAATCAAGTTGTGTAAATGATTGTACAGTTGGACCCTTGGTATCCGTGGGGGTCGGGGCCACAGCACCCTTTGGCACAGTTGCCTCGTTAAGCGCAAAGTCTCCAATAAGAAAGTATTTTAGGGATTTCTTGGACCAGAATTTTTTTTAAATCTATTTTCATGAACAAAAATAGGATTTGGGTCCCTCGCTTTGAAAATGATCGTTACAATTAGAAAAGTTTAATAAAGTTATTAAAAAACAAGGTCTCCACCTGCATCTACCAGCTGTGCTGTCAGGGGCCGCATTTTTGGACACCCCTGCATTAGAACGGAACAGGTCATGGGAAAACTGAAAAAAGCTGAAGGGTAACTGGGACGTCGACTCATTTCCACCACAGCATCTTTGTGTTTGGAGAAGTGATAAACCAGGTAAACCAGTTATAACCAGTTATAGTGCAGCAAATATCTGTAAAATCTCTCAAGTGTGGATACCAGCGTAAATATTAGCATGCTCACCCCTCAGGTCATATGCTTCTCATATTTCCCATCAGCCACTTTAATTTCAGGATGACAGCCATTTTTCAACATGGCTGCTGGTTTTTTTTAGCCTTTTAAACCAATTATTGCCATAAAATGTCCCCATTTTCATGAACTTTATGTCACATCATGTTTTCGACTTTGGTCGTCCTGTTCATCCAACTTTAAAGTGATAAAATGGAGCAAAACCAGAAACTGAGGACTTTGCTGTTTCTGAGTCTCACACCAGTCGTCACTGGAAGGAGATGAAGATGTGAGACACAGACTGGGAGACAGTCGTCTTAATGGTTTGCGTTAGCTTCTGATCCTCTTTTTATGTGTTTAGGGTTAGCTTCTGCTGATTTGTTTATGCATTTACCAGTTTAGCGTTAGCATAGCTAACATTCTTGTTTAGTGAATTATCAGTTAGTGAACCTAACTTTTTGGTTAACTGTGGCTAATAACTACTGCTCATTTTAGTGCAAACATATATATTACAACAATGGCAGCCATTTTGAAAATGAAAATGAAAAAGAAAACAGTAGATCAAGAAAATACATATGACTTATATGGTTCAAAATATATAGGCCACGATTTGACACCAAACACATTAAGTTAATTGGTGATTTTAGTGCAAAAATTATTTTTTCCATGACAAACAAGGTGCCCTTTTGAAAAATCAAAAAATTACCTGTAAATATTATTTCTATGGGTGCAGTTATGTATGATTTTACACCAAAAATCTTAATCTGTGATAAATATTGGCAAATTTAGTGCAAAAATACATTTGACTTGACGACCATGGAGGCCATCTTAAATTTTTCAGCTAATGTTTTTTTCTTTCTGTTTTTAAAGTAAGCCCCTGGGAACATCCATGCCAAGTTAGGTTCTTGTATCTACATGTGAAAGATTTTGCTGAAATATTCAGTTAAATGCTGCTCTATTAACTGATGTCAGATTTCTCACGTCTCATATATTTATGCCACACAGAATGATATATTTCAAGTTTTTATTTCTGTTCTGACTCTGGCATACAGCTGATGAAAACCCAAAATATATCTTCTCAAAAAACCTGAACACCACAGCAGACCAATAAAAAGGTCCAGTAAGTCAGAAAAGTTCTGTTATGACAAGTGATGAGGAAGACTGCTGAGCTGGCAGATGTCCAGCAGACAGTCACTGACTCCCTCCACACGGAGGGGAAGCTACAAGAGCTAAAGAAGCTCGCAGCTAATAGACTGCTTTATACAAGTCTACCAATGAAAAGTTAAGTGGAAGGAAAAAGTATGGCAGAAAAATGGGCACAAGCAACAGCCCTGAAAGGATTGTGAAGAACAGCTCATCTGAAGGCTTGGGGTTTTCTGGTCTAATCTAATATTCAGATTTTTGAACTGAATTTTGGGTTTTCATGAAGCCATAATCATTAAAATGAACAGAAATATCCCTCTGTGTAGAGTAAATGTCTGAGTTTCATGTTTCTGTGATATTCTGATTTATTATAAAACCAAGAGATTGAAGCAGCTTCTTCCAAATGAAGGCCTCAGCATCACCACAACCCCAACCCCACCTTCGTCTACCTGCAGAAATCATTTCTGGATGTTCTTCAGATGATTTTCTGCTCTAACAGACCCAAATACTTATACTTTAACGTTTTATGGAGAGATTTTCTTCACAAAGCCTTTTGGTCCTCAGAATGACAGAAAAAGCACAACGGTTAACACGAAGTTTCACATCCTTCTACAAATGAACCACATCAACAACAGAAATAACAGCGGCGTCGGTCTCTGTGGAGTGGGCGGGGCCTGTGACAACTCACCCTGCGGCTCTGTGTTTCCCGCCGCAGCAGCGACAGGCCACGCCGCAGCGGTGGCAAGCCCTCAGGGGGGCGTAGCAACACATGCAGGGCGCCACCAGCGACAGGCCAACCAACGCCGTCCAGCGCAGGCAGAAGCGCTCGTCACTGGTGTCGCAGGAGCATGGGTCCGAGTAGTCGCCCTCCGGGTCCGACATGCAGTGGTACAGCAGGGTGTCGGCGCACCACATGAAGCTGACCCGGCGGATGCAGGTCTGGATGGGGTCAGGAGCCTCCTGGCACTGGCCCCGCCCATTGTCCTCGTGGTTGAACATGTCCTGACAGTAGACGCAACGGAGACGCTCCCCATCTTCCATGCGACACTTCCCTTTGGACTGAGGAGGCCGTGGCTGCAGCGTCACCACTGCCCTGCGACTGCCGCCCATCTCCAGGCGGCCCAGCTTGCCATCGTAGCCTCGCTGCACGCTGCAGCTCAGGGGGTACGGGTACGTGTAGTCGTGTTTGGGTGGTTCGCTCTTGGTGAAGTGCACGCAGGTGTCTGGGTTGTGCGGCTGCGTGAGTTTGTCACGCGTGGAGTTGGCGTGACGGTAGTCCTCGTAGCCGGTGAACCAAGTTCGCTCTTGGCGGCTGATACGAACGATTTCCTCCTCCTCCAAAGGGAAGTTGGGATGATGAGGAAAGATGTGGACCGCCTGCGAAAGCCAAGGGGACCGCATGAATCACATAAACAAACCTAAATGTTTCTAGAAGTTGATGCAGAGTAGGGCTGCACAATACTGGAAAACCTTGCAATGGCGATAATATCGGCAAATATTGTTTTTGCTGGCAATGTCATTTGTGTCTAATTTGAGTTTTTCTGCCGTGAGACTGTCATACTGGCTAAACATTGTACTAGCATGAAAGATACAACTTCAGAACTCCTAAAAAATATTAGCCAACAATCTTTGTACTCCATACACTTCTTTCTGATATGAATATTGCGCACGCCGATATTGCAATGACGATATAATCGTGATATATTGTGCAGCCCTAATGCAGAGACAACAAAGAGTCTCACAGGGTCCAGGAAGTAGTGGTCTGAGGGCCGGTGGTGTTCGTACAGATGTCCCAGGATGCAGTGGTGCCGACGCGGTTCACAGAAATGTGCTGGAGCCAGCATGGCGGGCTCTCTCCTCTGAGACGAGTTGGACGAGCTGTCGGTGGCCGTCTGGAGGACAACCGGAAAAGATGGAAGGATTGAAACAACCTTCAACAACCACTGACATCTGGGTGCAACCCACATGAAACACCAGGCTACTAAACCCGTTTAGCTAATTTAAGCTGTGACTAACAGAGTGTCCACCAGAGGGCAGGCGAGTGCTTCTATGGACTTGAAGGTTAACACAGTTTAGTCATTTTTGCTATTTTCTGAGGCACTGACCGGAGAAAACTGTGGAGCTTGTGAGCCATCTGTGACCTCTTGTTGACAAATAACCCTGGCTAGTGAAGAACTCCGATGAGATAACTTAGCATACAGCTAATGTAAAGATAATCTACACGGTAAACTGCCAGATACTAAAATACTTCTATAAATAAACCAATCTGGAGTTTGTCTGACTTTGTCCTAATGTTTTAAATGCTTTGGTGCATTTTACATCTTTTTAGTGATATAAAATATTGTAGAAATGCTAAGTACGATAATGTTAACCATAATAGTGCTAATGTTAAGGGTCTGTTTCAATTTACAAGGCCAGAATTAGCCCTACAATGATAGAGAATGTGCTTTTTGCACTCTAAATTGTATTGGTTTTGTAAAAAATACTTACAGTTCATAGTTATAAACCATCTTAAGGCTACAACAAGTTATTATAAATACTGAAATCGTTATAAATTAATTTATCGACATTATTAAAAGCAGTTGAAAGGTAAAATGTTTTAAAATGCCTGATTTGTAATTAATTCTAACAGTGATTTTGATTAATTTCCAAGGTATGCATTACATGTTTAGCTGTCAGTGTATTTTTGGTTTAACAGTGATTTAATGCTAATTCACCATAAACTCCTGGATGGCTCGCCACGTTTGTAACATTCTTACAGCAGACCAGACATCTGGTTCTACCAAAAGCAATAAGATAATCAGTTCAGCTTTCTCTTAGTTCATTATTCCTGGTAGAACCTAGTAGATGTCCTAGCGCCTGTTCTGTACTGGTCCACTTAATTGGGTAAAACCTTCCAGCTGTTAACTGAACAAGTTGCAGTGCAGCTGAGGAAGCCCTCCGTCCTCCTACAGAGTGTTTCATCCTGCATATCTGAAGGTCACTTTCCAGGAATCTCTTCACTAGAAACACATGGATTTCCTCCGGTTCATGAAGCAGACTCCAGGAAGGAAAGGAAAACTCTGCAGCCAATGGTTCTGTTAAATAAATGGGATCTGTGACGACTCTCTGCAAGGTTGGACATCCTGGTGGAAACTATTCCGACTGAAACAGGAAGCAACACATCTGAAATCTGCAACCAAAAAAAAAAACTGGATAATTTTAATTTTCTCTCTTTTTTTAATTAATTTCCATTTCAGGGAACACCATACCAAGGTTGTGTCACTGCAGTTCCACACCCACTCTGCAATATTCCCACTCCAACACTTTAAATCCTTTATGTTGATGAAGATCCCAATCCATGAAAAGCTCCAGCTGTTCCAGCCGTTCCTCCTGGAAACAGGTCTTCAGGAGTCCAACAGAACAGGGTAGTCTCTGGTTCCTGCCTGCTGCAGGGAATGGTCACTGGAAACGGGCTGGAGGCTGTTTTTCCTGCTCGATCCAGGATACAGATGTATCTGCCCCCCAGAGAAGCTGATTATGGACACGCTGAACTTCAAGTTTCTAATCCCGGCTCCTTGTGGTTCTGTCAGCTGTTGATGTGTCTTGATGCCTTCTTCCTGCTGCAGAGTTCGGCAGCTTCTTACTCAGAGATGTTTGCTAGTTCCTGATGGAACATCATCATCACCAAACCTTAAATATCAACTCATCACAAACATCAAACCAACAAACTTCTTACCGTGAAGACATCATCATCCCCAAGCTCAGCTTCATTCTGCAGTGTTGATGAAGATGTGGTGGAGCCTAGAGAACAGAGAGCAGATCAGTCATGAGTCCATCATGGGCAAGGCTGGTTTCCTCCTAACAGACCACTAAAGGAACCTCTATGAGCCCAGTTTGCTCACCAGTCCTTCACTTCAGGCCTCTGTTCTTCTGACCAACAACGTCTCATTTTATCCACTGACAGTGATCTGCTGAGATCCTTCAGAACCTTCTTGGCCGTTACAAAGGAAATCCAGCTCCGTCTCCAGACCTTTTCCTCAGACCTTTAGATCTTCTGCAGCTTTGAGGCCCTCAAAGATGGTCTTCCATCCCTCAGTTGTCTTCCGCTTATCTGAGATCAGGTTGCAGGGGTACCAGATCCAGGAAGGAAACCTGACATGGCTCTCCCCAGAGGTCCTGTCCAGCTGACAGAAGGGAGATATACTCCTTCTAGCAGGTTCTGGGTCTGACCCAGGGCCCCCTCCCATTCAGAGGCCCGAACCACCTGAGCTGACACCTCTTGATGCAGAGAAGCAGCAACTCTACTTCAAGCTCCCAGGATGATGGAGCTCCACACCTTCTCCTCAAGGCTGAGATCAGCCATCCTTCAGAGGCAGATCATTTCAGCTGCTACCACTGAAGATCTTGACCATACGTGAGGATCAGAGGAACTGGTACATCGAGAGTTTCGCCTTTTTGGGTCGGCTCTTTCTCCATGACAGACGGGACCAGCGCCTGCATTACTGCAGATGGGACCCTGCTCTGTCTATCAATCTCCTGCTCCATCTTCCATCACACCTGATCAGGACACCAAGTACTGAAGTTCTGACCCCTGACCCGGAGGGAGCAAACCAGCTGTTTCAAGTTGAGCATCATGGACTGAGAGCAGCTGACTCTCATCCAGGTCACTTCCCAGTCAGCTGTGAGCTGCTGCAGGAAGGAGGACTCACTGTGGACCAATCTTCTGCTTTAATGTGGGCAAAAAGGTGCCCTGAAGCTCAACCACATAAAGTTCAACTTTGGGTCTAGAATGTGAACACAGCACTCACTTTAAGGACCTCCCCTAGAAAAGCCAAAAGTTATAGTTAGAAAGTTATAGTTAGTTATAGTGTCTCACTGTGTGACATTTAAAGTGCCTCTGAAAGGCCAGACATTCACATCTCTTCATTCTTTAATGGAGTGGCCCCAAAGATCAGTGTTGGGAGCCAAAAGATCAATGGTGGGTCCCCAAAGATCAATGGTGGGGCCCCAAAGGTCAGCGTTGGGACCTCTTGTTTTCACATTTTACACCTTCATCTGTTCAAATGGCCCTTTGGTCTCAGAAGAAATGTCTGTTCATTGCTCATCTTCACATACATGAAGATTTGCCACCGTAACCAAGACAACATCAGCATAAGTCACGCCTTCAACCATTCCTTAGAGAATGGATGAGTCGTGGTTCCATGTGACTCCATATTTCAGCATCTCTCAGGTTAGCATCAGTAAAAGCCTCCAACTCTTTGTGCAGGCCAACGTATCTCAGTGAAGCCTCCACAAATGTTCTAGAACGTTTCACAACCTTCAGTCTTTGACATCCACTGGATCCTCAAGGCTGCTTGAACTAGATCCAAGTCCCTGAGGCTGCCTAGTGAGGAACTTCTGGTTCTGATGCTCTTGATGGATCTCTGGGTTCTTCTCAGAACACCCTTTACAAGCCAGTTTCAGTCCAGATTGTTCTCACATGCAGCTTAACGATGATGGAATAAAGCTACCAGACTACAAGAGCAGGATGCCCCCCTCTCATGTCTTCTAACACCTAAACACCAGCAACACACACTGACTGTTGTGGTTGTTGTACTGGGAATCTGTCCTTTAAACTGGTTTAATACTTCATGCTGCAGAGATTTTTTTCTGAAAACACTTCTGGAGCTCTAGTTCCTCACTGAAAGAATCTGCTCAATAATTAGATGTGAAAGGAAGGGTTCCCTTGGTGGGAGGGGACAGTATGAAGTACTCGGGTTGTAGTATAATAAGGTAGTATACAAGACTTACAGAAGCAGATTCAGAGGCCGTCATACCTTCTGCCAGGTCCTCCAGAGCCCGCCGCACCCCCCCGGTCGAAAGCCCGAGCATCCGATGAGCATTGGAAGGTCAGGCCACACTTCTTGTTGTCCACCTTCCAGTGGTGGAAGGTGGGTGTGGCCTTTGTGTAGACCAGGTCTTTCTTCAAGAAACACTCAAGAATCACCTGAGAATCAAGAAAGTAAAGTTGGACCAGAAAACAGAAACACAGTTGAAACCAGATGTTTACATTCACCAAACAACACATGAAAAAACTTTTCCTTTTTTAGGTTGTTTCTAAAATTATTTCTAGTTGTTAAATGTCTGGACCATAGGATGGACCAGACCGGTGGAGGTCCAACCTTCTGGTGTCTGAACCATAAGATGGACCAGACCGGTGGAGGTCCAACCTTCTGGTGTCTGGACCATAGGATGGACCAGACCGGTGGAGGTCCAACCTTCTGGTGTCTGAACCATAAGATGGACCAGACCGGTGGAGGTCCAACCTTCTGGTGTCTGGACCATAGGATGGACCAGACCGGTGGAGGTCCAACCTTCTGGTGTCTGAACCATAAGATGGACCAGACCGGTGGAGGGTTGAGGTGCTGGAGGGTTGAGGTGCTGGAGGGTTGAGGGGCTGGAGGGTTGGAGGGTTGGAGGGCTGGGGGGTTGGAGGGTTGGGGGGTTGAGGGGCTGGGGAGGTTGGAGGGTTGGGGGGTTGAGGGGCCGGGGGCTGGGGGGTTGGAGGGTTGGGGGGTTGAGGGGCTGGGGGGTTGAGGGGTTGAGGAGCTGGGGGGGTTGGAGGGCTGGGAGGCTGAGGGGCTGGAGGGCTGGGGGGTTGGAGGGTTGGGGGGTTGAGGGGCTGGGGGGTTGAGGGGTTGAGGAGCCGGGGGGGGTTGGAGGGCTGGGGGGCTGAGGGGCTGGAGGGCTGGGGGGGTTGGAGGGTTGGGGGGGTTGAGGGGCTGGGGGGTTGAGGGGTTGAGGAGCTGGGGGGGTTGGAGGGCTGGGAGGCTGAGGGGCTGGAGGGCTGGGGGGTTGGAGGGTTGGGGGGTTGAGGGGCTGGGGGGTTGAGGGGTTGAGGAGCCGGGGGGGTTGGAGGGCTGGGGGGCTGAGGGGCTGGAGGGCTGGGGGGGTTGGAGGGTTGGGGGGTTGAGGGGCTGGGGGGTTGAGGGGTTGAGGGGCTGGGGGGTTGAGGGGTTGAGGGCTGGGGGGTTGAGGGGCTGGAGGGTTGGGGGGTTGAAGGGCTGGGGGGTTGAGGGGTTGAGGGGCCGGGGGGGCTGGAGGGCCGGGGGGCCAGGGGGGGTCATGTCTCGGTGTTTTGGTTCTGGGTTTCTGGGTCTTTTTCTGAGGAAAACTGAAACTTTCTGCATGTCTGCTGGACAATAAAGTTTCAGATCTGAACGCTGCTTTTTGTTTCCCTCATGTTTTCCACGTGGTTCTGAGCTTGGTGTTCTGGACCGGAACCGATACTGACAGAGCAAAACTGTACCAGAACCGGGCCGGCTGAACCCACCTGCCTGTCCTTGAGGCGCTCTCCGTGGATCAGGAAGCTGTTGCGCCCCTGCAGCTCGCCGGGTCGCAGCCTGCAGACCCCGACCCGGCTCAGGCAGCCGTCCAGCGCCAACCAGCCGCCGCTGGACTCGTCCCAGGTCATCACCATCGCTTTGACGCGCACGATGTAGCTGTCACTGCAACAGAGGTCAAAGGTCACAGAGACACTGGTGGTCCAACCGGACGGCTCCTGGTGGTTCCGGGTGAAAACTGGCCCTTCAGAACCAGGCGTCGGTGGGAGAGCAGGTCGGATCCACAATCCAAGACTCGGTTCAGAAAAGGTCATCAGCCAGAACCGCAACCCAGAACAGAACCCGGAACAGAACCTGGACCTGAACCCAGAACAGAACCCGGAACAGAACCCAGAACAGAACCTGGACCTGAACCCAGAACAGAACCTGGACCTGACTCTAGAACAGAACCCGGACCTGACTCTAAGAACAGAACCCAGAACAGAACCCGGAACAGAACCCAGAACAGAACCTGGAACAGAACCCAGAACAGAACCTGGACCTGAACCCAGAACAGAACCTGGACCTGACTCTAGAACAGAACCCGGACCTGACTCTAAGAACAGAACCCAGAACAGAACCCGGAACAGAACCCAGAACAGAACCTGGACCTGAACCCAGAACAGAACCCGGAACAGAACCCGGACCTGACTCTAGAACAGAACCCGGAACAGAACCCAGAACAGAACCCGGAACAGAACCCAGAACAGAACCTGGACCTGACTCTAGAACAGAACCCGGACCTGACTCTAAGAACAGAACCCAGAACAGAACCCGGACCTGAACCCAGAACAGAACCCGGAACAGAACCCAGAACAGAACCCGGACCTGACTCTAGAACAGAACCCAGAACAGAACCTGGACCTGACTCTAAGAACAGAACCCGGACGTGACTCTAAGAACAGAACCCGGAACAGAACCTGGACCTGAACCCAGAACAGAACCCGGAACAGAACCTGGACCTGATTCTAGAACAGAACCCAGAACAGAACCCGGACCCGAACCCAGAACAGAACCGGAACATAACCCAGAACAGAACCCGGACCTGACTCTAGAACAGAACCCAGAACAGAACCCAGAACAGAACCTGGACCTGAACCCAGAACAGAACCCGGACCTGACTCTAAGAACAGAACCCAGAACAGAAGCTGGACCTGAACCCAGAACAGAACCCGGACCTGACTCTAGAACAGAACCCGGACCTGAACCCAGAACAGAACCCGGACCTGACTCTAGAACAGAACCCAGAACAGAACCCAGAACAGAACCTGGACCTGAACCCAGAACAGAACCTGGACCTGACTCTAGAACAGAACCCAGAACAGAACCTGGACCTGAACCCAGAACAGAACCCGGACCTGACTCTAGAACAGAACCCAGAACAGAACCTGGACCTGACTCTAGAACAGAACCCAGAACAGAACCCAGAACAGAACCTGGACCTGACTCTAGAACAGAACCCGGACCTGAACCCAGAACAGAACCCGGATCTGACTCTAGAACAGAACCCGGAACAGAACCCAGAACAGAACCTGGACCTGAATCCAGAACAGAACCTGGACCTGAACCCGGAACAGAACCTGGACCTGAATGTAAAAACAGTCTGTACCAAACTTTCAGAACCTAACAAGGTTTTAACGGGTCCAGAACAACCCTGGCTGGTACCGAACCAAGCTGTGGAGCAGAACCAGAGTCCAACGGGAAGAAAGTTCTGGATTCAACCTGAAACTGGGCTGCAGCCCAGAGTCCACCAGAACCAAACAGAACCTCAACATCAGGACAGGTTCGCCTTGTGGGATCGACCCAAACAAGCTGTTCCTGAGATACAGCTGAGAGGGAAAAGTGATGGGAAGAGAACCAGAACCGGCCCAGAACCGGGTCATCAGCCCGGTTCAGATGGAGCCCATCTCCATCTGAACCTCTCTGCATCCATATGACTCAGTCCACAGAACCAGCTGGTTCTACAGAACTACCTGGGTCTACAGAACCGCGTGTTGGACCTGAAGACATTCTGGGTTTTAAACCTTTTTCAGGAATATCTGGAATTCTGTGGGATTCTGAACTTGGACCTCGGATAAATCCTGGAAACAGAACCTTGGTCCATATCGAATGAACAAACCCGTCCCATCAGAACCTCTACGCTGGGTCCCAGAGTGTCCAGCTGAGATCAGAACCACATCTCAGAACCGGCCCTGAGTAGAACTCCAGGAACCTCTCAAGGCTTTCTGCGGATGGTTGACGGTTCCATGAACTTCAGGAGGAAATGGACCGACCGGGCCCGTCTGACCAGAACCTCCAGCTTCTTCTCAGGGAGCTGAAACCTCTGGTTCTCCTGCTGGAAAACCCAGATTCACCAGAACCTCCTGGAGCAGCAGGGTCCACATGAAACCAGCTCCCAGCAGCAGAACCAGAACCAGTATCAGAACCAGCTCTCAGCCGCAGAACCAGAACCAGCTGTGTCTGAGCAGATCTGGAGCAGAACCCGAAGCAGGTCTGAGCCACAGCAACCAGCCGGAACCTGACGATGACTCACAACATGCAGCATTTCAGGGATCACAGTTACAGAACCGAACCGGGTCAGCCACATCCTCCCCCGGTCTGTCTGCGGACCTCCTGCCTCGGTGAGGAAGAGGAGGCCCTCCTCATCATCATCAGTGGAGCTCAAACCGTGTCCACGTGATGAGACGCCTCCTGTCACTCACACAGCACCAGAACCACGACCAGAACCACGACCAGAACCGGTACTCACTCGTCCGGCCGCGGGTCCTCGCTCATCTTCACCGGTTCAGCTCCGCCTGGATCGAGCTGCCGCGGCCGCCGCGCGGTGCGGCGTCTTCATGGTTCCGCAGCAGCGGCGGGAGCGGTGGATGCGGTTCTGGTGCCTCCTCCTCTTCCTCCCATCAGCTCCTTCCTCTCCTTCAGCCTCCTCCACCGAACCGGGCCGGGAACGCTGTGACCGAGCAGGAGGTTCTGGTGTCGGTGAGGAAGGCACCGCACGATCCCCATCTCCTCCTCACTCCATGATGGACTGGGGGGTGGGGGTGACGTCAGACCCGAAGGACCGCAGAATCACGTGTCTTCACCACGCAATAATAATAATAATAATAATAATAATAATAATAATAATAATAATAATAATAATAATAATAAAGTCTCCCTATGAGGACCGCAGTATCTCAGTGGGTTTGAAGTTCTGGCTCTGAGTAGGACCCAGTTCCAGTATAACGGGATGGTACCGGTCCTGGGTCCTTATGGAAGCCCATTTCCGCCATGAATGCAAGAATAAAAGCCCAACAGCAAGTCATAATTTAGAGTTATAAAGTCATAAATTTTGAGAAACTGCGTGACTTTCTGTCTCATAGTTCTGACTGTAAACCTCAACAGTAGGACTTAAAGGGCCAGCGTCGCGTGTTTTCCAGCCACATAGAATCATTTTAAAGCTCAGTCCGGTCACCATGTTCCCTTCAGTTGTTATGAAAATGCTGCATAAATCAAATATGACCGAAAAGAAATTTTACTTCGTAATTTACTGCCTTAAAATTGGGCCTCTGTCTCTTTAAGAAAGTCCTGCTCTTTCTGAAACTCCGCCTTCAGGAAGTCATCACAACATCACTCCTCTATTAACCCTTTAATAACATTTTTACCAGCATTTCACCGAGAAGTAACTCATATGATGAGCTTAGCAGATGCGCAGTTCCACCAAGTGTTTGCTAATTCCTGCTGATAGTCTGGAGGAGCTGAGTGGGGGAGTCGCGGGGGAGGGGGGCTCTGTAAGATGGAAGCTTAGAAACAGCAGCTCTGCGGAGGAGCTGCATCTCGAAGGTGGAGCTGTATCCATCCAGGCGTTTTACACAGCTGGATGGTTGCCATGGAGATTTCTCAAACATGCATGAAAGAATCAAAGCAGCGCTGCAGGTGTGTTTCTGATGAGGGAGAAACATTAGAACATGAAGGGAAGCTCAGAAAAGTCGATTTTACGTGATACTGGCCCTTAAAACTCAAACATGTCACTTCCTGTTAGTCTTTTATTTTTGCTTTCATGGCAGAAATGGGTTTCCATAGGTCCTCCTCCTTACTGCTGGGAGCTTTCTGTTAGCTTTTATTCTGAAAGGTCAGTCCTCAGGATTTAACTAGATAAAAGCTCAGGTCACATGACCTGGTGAGGACAGCAGAGTTTATCTGAGTAATTTGCTGTTATTGGTTTTACAGTTTATTATAAATAAAGTTTACATGAAATGAAATAAAAACAAGAATAAGGGTAAACGAAAGAAAATCTAATAAACATTCTGCCTGTAGAAAGTTTTCACCCCCTTGGATGTTTTACCGTTTTATTGCTTTAACAAATCAATCATATTCAACTAAATTTGGCTTTTTTGACAAAAATATTGACAAAAAAAATCTTTAATGTCAAAATGAAAACTGATTTCTACAAATGTATGACAATTAACTAAAAATATTGTTGAAAGTATCAGTCAGGAGATGGAGACAGAAAGGCCCTGAACATCCCTGGAGTTCAGTTAAACCATCATGAAGACCTGGAAGGACTTCATGGAAATCTGCCTGGTCCAGACTGTCCTCACAACCTGAGACACGCTGGAGGAGGAGACCAGTGAGAGAGGACAGCAGGTTACCATGACGACGCTGGAGGAGTTACTAGCTTCAGCAGCTGGGATGGAGAGACTCTGAAGACAACTGGTGCCCTGGTTCTTCACCAGTCAGAGCTTTGTGGGAGAGAGGCGATGAGGAAGACACTGTTGGAGAAAACTCAGATCACGGCTGCACTAAAGTTTGCCAAAAGGCACGTGGGAAGAGACTCCATGGTCGAGAGGAAGAAAGTTCTCTGGTCTGATGAGACCAACATGGAGCTTTTTGTTCAGTCCAGATGCTATGGCTGGAGAACACCAAACACTGGACATCAGCACAAATACACCATCCCCACTGTGAAACATGGTGGTGGCAGTGCCAAGCTGTGGGGCTGCTTCTCAGCAACAGGTCCTGGAAGGCTTGTAAAGGTAGAAAGAGAACTACAACCTCAGAGAACATTTATTATCCAGCAGGACGTTGACCTGAAGCCTCCAGCTGAGGCTACCCAGAGATGGTCTGAAGACAACAAGGTGGAGGTTCTGAGTGGCCTAGTCAAAGCTCAAACCTGTTCACAGCAGATCCCCACCAACCTGACAGAGCTGGAGCAGCAATGGAGGAAAACTGCAGCGTCCAGATGAGCAGCCTGACTGAGACCTGTCCACACAGACTGACGATGATGATGGTGAAGCAGAGGTTTTCAGGTTACTGGGATACTGAAAGCAGCAGCTGAATAAGAGCTCCATGACTGAGGCTGGACTCAACAGTTTCCTACAGAGCAACCAGACCGTGAATGCAGCACATAGAAGGGGTCAGAGTTCATTTTGTCAGACCATAGCAGGAAGCTTCCTGAGCTCATACTGATGGTTTCAGTTTCCCGCTTCCTGTTTTTCTGATCCCAACATCCCATTTCTCTGCTGTGTTTGGACCCAGTGAGGAAATCCAGCTCCATTTTTCATCCTATGAAAGCCACGTCACTAAATGTTGCTGTTCTTTGTTGAGCACGTGACTTTATAAAGCGCGCCCACAGCGTTTATCTCTTTAACTTTAATGTGGATTTGGTGTTTTATCAATGTACCGTTTAAAGGTTCGCTATAAACTTAAAATCAACCAAAACTGATTTTTAGTGAAAAACTCGGAATGTACATTTTCCGCGTAGTTTTAATGTTTTTGAACGCACCGTCGAAAGGAACTCTGGGAAAGAGGCAACATGGCGGGATGTTCAAACCCTCCGAATGATTTTGAGCCGAAGTCAGGTTGAGTTTACTCCGCGGTTCGCCGCTTCCGCCATGAAGGGAGGCCGGAGGAGGCTGGAGCCTCTGCCTGGAGTGGAGCCGCAGGCGGCCGGACCTCCGAGGAGGAACCGCCTGAGCCGGAGCTTCAGACAGAGCCAGGCGGGTCCGGCGGAGGGCTCGGATCCTCAGCGGAGCCCGAGAGAACCGGTTCCGATCCGGAGCTGTAGACAGAGCCAGGCGGGTCCGGCGGAGGTCCTGGAGTCTACCCGGACTCAGAGAAAACCAGGTCTGACCCGACAGGTTCTGTTAGGGGCCCAGTCCATCGGGTCCGTTCAAGGCTGTCCGCCGGATTACATTCAGAAATCTGTGGGTTTTAGGTTTTCTCCAGATTTCTCCGCTAATGAGCCGGTTCCGATCCAGAAACGGATGATTTTACAAAGAGTTCTGCTCCAGCTTCTATTCGGCACCGAACAAATTTCTGATCCGTCAAATCCAATTTAAATGTCTGGAAATGTTTTAGTTTGGATCACACAACCTGTGTCCAGTAAAGTCTTCAGAACCCAGACCGTTTAGGTTCGGTTCGGTTTAATGAAAACATGACGGTAGGGCTGCACCTAACCACTATTTCAGTTATCGATTATTCTGACGATTAATTGGAGGAAAAAATTGGAACATTCTGCAGATTTTAAACCAGATTTTAAGTTTTTTTTTATACAATATCAAAAATACATTAAAAGAGGCAAATAAACAATTAAATTCCTTTTTATATATAGGAAAATAAACATTTTATTGCCTAAAATGCAATAATGTAGCTTTCCTTGAGTGAATTTGAACCAGGTGAAGCTAAAAGTGCCACAGTTTTGGGTCGAACAGATTTACAGACAAAGGTTGTTTTTATCTTAAATGCTAAATGTTGACATTTTGTCCAGTTTGGCGTCCCTGCAGCGCTGGGGGGGCTGTTTATTCAGCTCGTGGCTGGTGCTCCAGGTAACGATTAACCCGCGACTAAATTAGCTGACGATTATTTCAGTAATCGTTTAATCGGTGCGGGCCTACGTGACGGTGAAATCTCCAAACCGTGGTGTTTCATCCTCCATCAGAGTTCTGCTCAGTTCTGGTTCTGGATCCGATTCTGACGATTTCATCTCCTCCCCTCAGAGTTTAAGACTCCTACCAGGATCTCCAGAACCAAATCCGCTCCGGCTCCCAGCCTGGACTCCCCACACAACGACCCGGACCTCCAGCAGGACATCGTCTGGGACGCCACCTCCCCGCCGCCCCACAGACCCGGTAAGGTTCTGACAGAACTTCCTGCTTCGCTGCTTTCATCTGCTCTGGTTTCCTGTAAGGTTCTGCTTGTGTTGCGTTCAGGTAAAAGAGGAAAAAAGCCCGGCGCTGCAGGAGTCGTCAACATCTCTGAGATCGTCAGCAGGATCGCTCCGAAGGTCAGAAGCTCTCTGCTTGGGTCCGGTGGTTCCGGGTGGTACCAGGACTCCAGCTGATGTTCTGTTTATGTCCATGCAGCACGGCCGGCCGCGGGTCACAGAACCGACCCTACAGCAGTGGATCGGAGACAGCGCCGCCATTCCCTGCACTCCGGACCTTCAGGCTCCCAGGGCCAAGAGGAGATCCCCGAGGTGGGTTCTGTTTGGACCCAAAGGTCCGGTTCTGCGTGCTGAAAGCAGCGTAAGGTGTCCTGCTGCTCAGTGGTTCCTCTGTAAAGGTGAGAAGGCTCAGACGATGGTTGAGAGGTTCTGCAGAACCGAGGCGAGACGTGGACGCGTCTCACGCAGGACTTTCCTGGACGATCTGCGGCCCCAGGCTGGGATCTGTTTAATCCAGGGACTGTCGTGACCTTTGACATTTGCATATTTTACGCTGTACTTGCCATGAGGGCCAAAGCTGAAAGCAGTGGGGGCCACAAAATGTTCCGTTTTCTTTTAAATAACATGTTTAAAACGAGCCTTTGGTGCCTTTTTTATTTTACCTGCTCAACAATAAACTAAAGTTTCCAGTTTCTTAAAACGAACAAGCTTGTCTAATTTTGGTGGAAAACGGATGTGAAAATCATTGCAGATACAAAACAAAACCAGGGCCCAGGTTCTAAGGTTTTTGGGTTGTTTCCTTATATGAGAAGTAAGATTTGCTTTTGAGAGAAGTAGGTCAGTGTTTGTGCTTCTGGTTCTCCAGCATTAAGATGAATGCAGAAACCAGTCGAGCTGCAGGATTTCATGAAAAATATGTTTTTTATATAATTCTTAAAATTATCACGGTATCGTATGATGGTATAATATCAGACAGGTCCTCTGCCTTCTCCCAGTGCTCCCAGTGCTAACTGCAGAAATCCACCAGTCAGTCAGAAACAACCAATCAGAGCCAGGAGGCGGGGCTTAGCGCTGCCAATCACCCCCCGCTACGCTACAGCTGGTTCACCACAGCACAGCCTGCTGCTAGTGCTAAGGCTAGCTAGCATGGCCTCCAATGGCGGCGGATAAACAGTTTTCCTGGAGCGGTGAGATGTTTCTCCACCATCAGCACATTTAGCAGCGCTAAGCCCCGCCTCCTGGCTCTGATTGGCTGTTTCGGGTCGGGAGCGGAGCGTTTCTTTAGACCAATAGCAGCTCAGGGAGGAGGAGGAGGAGGAGGAGCTCCATCTGTCCACAGATATCTGCCTCAGAGCAAACTGCCACCACATGGAGACGGTTTTAAGAAATATGCAGAAACCAGATGTTTGTCGGGTTAAACACAACGGCTCTTTAATCATCGTAGTTGGTTCAAACTCTTTCTTCTGATGCTGAAAAATCTCCACAGCTGAAGTCTGTGAAGCACACCGTGATGTGAATTCGCTCAGCCAATAGAAATGCAGAGAGCTGCTGAGGAAAGCTGTTACCATGGAAACGGATTTAAATCCTAAACGATTCAGCTCCCATCTGTCACCTAAAGTTTCTGTTCCAAGACCGACACAACTCCTGCTGACTCTGGTCACAACGTTGTCGGACTCGTGCGACAATAATTCATCAAACGCGACATTCGTCCCACTGTGCAGCGCTGAGGTTTTCACGACTTTTTAAAAATAGCAACACATTTACAAGGTTGGAGGAGAAGCACGTCAGTCAGCATGTCCGATGGAAAGTTCCCGAGGCTACGTCGGGAATGTCCGACGGAAAGCTCCCGAGTTTACGTCGGGAATGTCCGACGGAAAGCTCCCGAGTTTACGTCGGGAATGTCCGACGGAAAGTTCCCGAGTTTACGTCGGGAATGTCCGACGGAAAGTTCCCGAGGCTACGTCGGGAATGTCCGACGGAAAGCTCCCGAGTTTACGTCGGGAATGTCCGATGGAAAGTTCCCGAGGCTACGTCGGGAATGTCCGACGGAAAGCTCCCGAGTTTACGTCGGGAATGTCCGACGGAAAGTTCCCGAGGCTACGTCGGGAATGTCCGACGGAAAGTTCCCGAGGCTACGTCGGGAATGTCCGACGGAAAGCTCCCGAGTTTACGTCGGGAATGTCTGACGGAAAGTTCCCGAGGCTACGTCGGGAATGTCCGACGGAAAGCTCCCGAGTTTACGTCGGGAATGTCCGACGGAAAGCTCCCGAGTTTACGTCGGGAATGTCCGATGGAAAGTTCCCGAGGCTACGTCGGGAATGTCCGACGGAAAGCTCCCGAGTTTACGTCGGGAATGTCCGACGGAAAGTTCCCGAGGCTACGTCGGGAATGTCCGACGGAAAGTTCCCGAGGCTACGTCGGGAATGTCCGACGGAAAGCTCCCGAGTTTACGTCGGGAATGTCTGACGGAAAGTTCCCGAGGCTACGTCGGGAATGTCCGACGGAAAGCTCCCGAGTTTACGTCGGGAATGTCCGACGGAAAGTTCCCGAGGCTACGTCGGGAATGTCCGACGGAAAGTTCCCGAGGCTACGTCGGGAATGTCTGACGGAAAGTTCCCGAGGCTACGTCGGGAATGTCCGACGGAAAGTTCCCGAGGCTACGTCGGGAATGTCCGACGGAAAGTTCCCGAGTTTACGTCGGGAATGTCCGACGGAAAGTTCCCGAGTTTATGTCGGGAATGTCCGACTTGTTTTCACAAAGCCCGCTTTAGGTCGGATCTCTTTCAGAACCGCTTGGAGTTCTGAAGGTTGGTTCTGGGAGAACCTGGAAACCAGAACCATCTGGAAACGTGACCCGTAGGATGAATCCAGAACCCGGCTTTAACTTCTGGTTCTGTTTCCTGCAGACGGACCGGCGTGGAGGACCTGCTGCGGCTCGCCAGGCAGCTGGACCGGAACCTGCTCCACCGGGATCAAGAGGAGGACCAGAACCTGGAGGAGGTTCTGACTGAGGACTTCAGCAGTCAGCATCTGGGTCCGGCTGGACCGGAACCACAGCCTCATCCGGACCAGCTGGAGGACGACTTGGACTTCCTGTTTGACGGTCCGACCCAGAGGATGAGCGGAAACCTGAGTCAGCCTCCGACACAGAACCGACCCGCTTCGGTGTCCGTGGAGGTCAGCAGGTCCATGTGTGGTTCTGGTCCGGCTGTTTCCGGGACGGGAAACAAATCCGGTTCGGTCCAGTTTGAGGATGACTGGGAAAACGATGACTTGCTGAACGACGCGCTGGTTCTGGAGATGACCCAGAATCCTCTGAGCTTCGTGGTTCCGAAGCTCCGCTCCACCCAGAGACCAGCAGGTTCTGTCAGGGATCCAGGTCCGGTTGGTCCGGGTCAGAACCCCCTGGGTCAGAACACTCTGGGTCGGGTCGCTCCAGGTCAGAACCCTGTGGGTCGGGTCACACTGGGTCAGAACCCTGTGGGTCAGAACCCTGTGGGTCGGGTTGCTCCGGGTCAGAACCCCCTGGGTCAGAACCCTGTGGGTCGGGTCACGCCGGGTCAGAACTCTGTGGGTCAGAACCCTGTTGGTCAGAACCCTGTGGGTCGGGTCACGCCGGGTCAGAACTCTGTGGGTCAGAACCCCCTGGATCAGAACCCTGTTGGTCGGGTTGCTCCGGGTCAGAACCCTGTGGGTCGGGTCGCTCCATCACTCGGAGCCAGAACTGAGAAGGAAAACCTGAAACCAAGAGCAACTTTTCAACTGGAGCGGAGTTCTGGTTCTGGGAACCGGGTCCAGACGGACGTGTCAGTGGCCCGGCGAGTGGACTGCAGTTCTGAAGACGTTGATCAGAACCGGTCTCCATCCGTCTCCGGACCTCAGCTAGCGGGGGAACCGGGTCAGAACCGCAGCCTTCAAGCTGGATCCCAGCCACGCGGTTCTGCCGCGACCCTGGGGTCCGACCTGCTGGACGACGACCTGGACTCTCTGTTCTCCTCGGAACCGGGCTGGGGCGACCCGGCTGACGACGACCTGCTGTGCGAGATGTGTGACGACCTGGAGAGCCGGATCCTGACCGCCGTCCAGGTCCGAGCCCTCCCGTCCCCCAGACAGACTCCGACCCACGGAACCTCTGGGAACTGGACCCGACCGGACGCGGCCGGCGGAGCTGCTGGCAGCTCATTGGCTGCTGGAGCTGCTGCGCAGGTGACGCAGCCAATCAGATTCCTGGAACCTAAACCTGCTGCCAGCGCTGTGTTTAGGAACTCCCAGATGAACAGAACCGGGTCAGAACCGTCTGCAGCGCCGCGACCCAACCACACCCAGCACTTCACCTTCAGGAGGCCCGGCAACCTGGTAACCATGGCAACAGGAAAAGGTGAGAACACCCAGCTTGTCATCGTTTGCTTGATTAACTCAAACCTGCTCTGTTACCATGGAAACGGCCTCGTCTGCAGGAAGTAAACACTTTGATGCGTTTAATCCAGATTAGGCTCAGTTGTTTGATCACGTGTCATGTCACAGTTTGAGTTGATGATGTCATTTCCTGCTCTTGCTGCAGGGAAATGCTCTGCGGCTGAAATTGAGCTGAAGAAGCAGCAGGCGCTGGAGAGACGGCGCCGGCGGCTGCAGGCGGAGACCGGCCGGCCCGGGTCAGAACCAGCTTCTGTTTTTCCTTCGGTTTGTTTTAAATCAACAGCTCAACGCGACGATGCGTCCAGGTACCGCAGGACGAGCTGCCACCGCCCTACAGGAGCCCAGAAAGGACCAACTTTGGACTCTGTTCCTGTCGGTTCTGTTCATATCTGTAATTATTAATCGGTTCTGAGATGGAAAATCCTGCCGTTTAAAAATGTTTGTTCAGTTTCAGAAACCTTATTTCATCTCTAGAAAGAATTTGTTAAATTCATAAAACTGATCATATCTGCAGGAGGATCTGTGACGTCATCAGCACCAGGTTGCTCCAGCTGATGTTAGCAGACGCTAACTCCCGTTGGATTAGATGCTAGTGGATGTTCTTCCTGTTGTACTGTCCCTTTAAGGCCCCAGAGGCCTCCTCCCCACTGAGCGCGCTCAGTTACTGTCACTGATCTGCACCTTATTGAATGTGCTTGTTAATAAAAGGACTTTAATGTTGCTGCGGCGACGTGATGAATCGTTTCCAGGTGTGGGGACGTGCTGTCCAGTCAGGACGAAACGTTCCTGCAGCTGCGCTCCTGCGTCCATGCATCCATCCACGCTGCTGCAGAGGGCGTTCCAGCTGCAGGAGCCTCAGGCTGCGGGCGGGCTGGGCGCGGCGGCCTGATGCCTGGAAACTTACTGCCAGAAATTACCAGCAATAATTTGGGTTATTCAGCGTCAGAAGAGAAGAAAATGGAGGTGAACGTTTCATATTTTCGTCATTCATTCATTTATAAATGTCAGTTTTAAACTAATTATCAAACTGAATATTTAGTTGACCAAATATATATATGTGGTTAGCAAACTAAATATGTGGTTAACTAAATATTTTTGCTTGCAAACTAAACATTTAGCTTGCTAACTACATAATTAGTTAACAAGCTAGATATTTAACTCCAAACTAAATATTTAGCTATTTAGTTTGGAGCTAAACCTTTAGCTAAAAAAGCTTAGCTAAATATTGGAGCTAAATATTTAACTCCAAACTAAATATTTAGCTATTTAGTTCGCAAGTTAAATATTTAGCTAAATATTTAGTTAGAAAACTGAACTAAATATTTAGTTTGGAGCTAAATATTTAGAAAACCAAGCTAAGCTAAATATTTCAACTAAATATTTAGCTGCAAACTAAATATTTAGTTAGCAGCCAAAATATTTAGGCTGAAATTGAGAGATTTATAAATGACTGAATGTTGAAAATATGAATTTTAAAAACCAGCTCCCATTTTGTTTTCTCTTACGACAGGCTAAATTACCCAAATGATTGCTGGGTTTTTCACAAACGTTGGCAGGACATCCTGATAAGTCCAACATATTCATGCAGTCTGAAACTAAACGATAACAAACAGCGTCTCCCTCCGAGTCAGTTAGGACATGGAGAACGTTTATTTCAGATTTGATGCGTTTCGGTGTGGAGGACCTCCTGGACTAACAGCGTCCCCGCTGGTCCGCCTGGGTGTCTCCGTGCTGCAGAGACCGCTGCCCCCCAGCTGATCCGCGTCCTTCAGAGTTCTGCTGCTGTGAACGTTGATGGCTCCTGTCCAATCAGATGTCCACCACCATCTTCCTGGTGAAGTCCAACCCACCAACCATCTGCAGAGGAACAGGAAGTGAGGTCAGAGGACAGACAGGATAAAGCCTCCAGGTTCTCCAGAACTCCAACCAGACGGTTCCGTCGGTCTGGACCGGAACCCCTGAAAACTCACGGCGCAGAACTCCTCGAAGGACACCCTGCCGTCTCCGTCCTTGTCGGCGCTGACGATGGTTTTGTCGACGATCTGCTGCAGCTCCGTGTCCTGCAGGTTGGCGCCCACCATCATCTTCAGGACCTGGAAGAGCTCCCCGTTGGAGATGAAGCCGTCCTTGTCCATGTCGTAGACCCTGAAGGCGACTGGGCCCGGAGACAGAAGCACAGCGGGGTCAGAGACAGGAAGTCCGCGCCACGTCTCGAACAAAGATGGAGGAAGAGCCGAACTCACAGCGGAGCTTCTGCAGCTTGTCTCCTCTGATGCTGAACTGAGACACTCCCTCCATGAACTCTGAGGGACAGCAGGACACTTCGTTGTCATTCAGACGCTGCAGCTGACAAGAGCGTCGTTATGAGCCGTGAACATCCCATAATAACCCGGCAACATCACTGGCTGATGCAGCGCATCCCTTCACAGCAAAGCAAGCAGCAGCTGCGGCCGGGAGTCCAGAGCCTGACTGAGAGCCGGGAGGTGGCCCTTCAGCCAGGTCCGGATGTCACGGAACCGCTCGTGGTTCACTGAACTGGTTTACTGAACTGTTCGTGTTTAACTGAACTGGTTAACTGAACTGTTCGTGTTTCACTGAACTGGTTAACTGAACCGCTCGTGTTTCACTGAACTGGTTAACTGTTCGTGTTTCACTGAACTGGTTAACTGCTCGTGTTTCACTGAACTGGTTTACTGAACTGTTCGTGTTTAACTGAACTGGTTAACTGAACCGCTCGTGTTTCACTGAACTGGTTAACTGAACCGCTCGTGTTTCACTGAACTGGTTAACTGTTCGTGTTTCACTGAACTGGTTAACTGCTCGTGTTTCACTGAACTGGTTTACTGAACTGTTCGTGTTTCACTGAACTGGTTTACTGAACTGTTCGTGTTTAACTGAACTGGTTAACTGAACTGTTCGTGTTTCACTGAACTGGTTAACTGAACCGCTCGTGTTTCACTGAACTGGTTAACTGTTCGTGTTTCACTGAACTGGTTAACTGAACTGTTCGTGTTTAACTGAACCGCTCGTGTTTCACTGAACTGGTTTACTGAACTGTTCGTGTTTAACTGAACTGGTTAACCGCTCGTGTTTCACTGAACTGGTTAACTGAACCGTTCGTGTTTCACTGAACTGGGTTAACTGCTCGTGTTTCACTAAACTGGTTAACCGCTCGTGTTTCACTGAACTGGTTAACTGAACTGTTCGTGTTTCACTGAACTGGTTAACTGTTCGTGTTTCACTGAACTGGTTAAATGAACCGTTCGTGTTTCACTGAACTGGTTAAATGAACCACTCGTGTTTAACTGAACTGTTCGTGTTTCACTGAACTGGTTAACTGTTCGTGTTTCACTGAACTGGTTAACTGAACCGTTCGTGTTTCACTGAACTGGGTTAACTGCTCGTGTTTCACTAAACTGGTTAACCGCTCGTGTTTCACTGAACTGGTTTACTGAACTGTTCGTGGTTCACTGAACTGGTTAACTGCTCGTGTTTCACTGAACTGGTTTACTGAACTGTTCGTGTTTAACTGAACTGGTTAACTGAACTGTTCGTGTTTCACTGAACTGGTTAACTGAACCGCTCGTGTTTCACTGAACTGGTTAACTGTTCGTGTTTCACTGAACTGGTTAACTGAACCGCTTGTGTTTCGCTGAACTGGTTAAATGAACCGTTCGTGTTTCAATGAACTGGTTAAATGAACCGTTTGTGTTTCACTGAACTGGTTAACCACTCGTGTTTAACTGAACTGTTCGTGTTTCACTGAACTGGTTAACTGTTCGTGTTTCACTGAACTGGTTAACTGAACTGTTCGTGTTTAACTGAACCGTTCGTATTTCACTGAACCGTTCAACTGAACCGCTCGTGTTTCACTGAACTGTTTGTGCTTCACTGAACTGGTTAACTGAACTGTTCATGTTTAACTGAACCGCTCGTATTTCACTGAACTGGTTAACTGAACCGCTTGTATTTCACTGAACTGTTCATGTTCAACTGAACCGCTCGTGTTTCACTGAACTGGTTAACTGAACTGTTCATGTTTAACTGAACTGCTCGTATTTCACTGAACTGCTCGTGCTTCACTGAACTGTTCGTGTTTAACTGAACCGTTCATATTTACCCATGAAGTCTACTTCCCCGTTCCCATCGGTGTCGAAGATGTCGACGACTCTCCGGACCAGCGGGTTCTGCTGGAGTTCTGGCAGAGACATGAACTCGTCCACGCTCAGAGAGCCGGACTGGTCCAGGTCCAGTTTCCGGAACCTCTTCCCCAGCCTCCTGACCTCCTCCCCCTCCTCTGAAACGAAACGCAGAGAAACGAGTTTGCTGCCGCGCTCTGATTGGTTCCGCCCGCCGCGTCTCGCCTCTCTTTCCTGCAGACTCACCTGCCGTCTTCCTGGCGCTCGCCATGTCCGTCTGCAGCTGCCGGCCGTCGGGTCACTAATGCCGCGTCATGTGAGCCGTCTGTCACCGCTAATCCCTACTGATCACCGTAAAGCAGCTTATCCTGAGGACTGATCGGAGAGGAACGACTGCCACCTCCATAAAGGTTCTGTTCGGAGGTCCAGACCCGGCCGGCCGGTCCTGGTTTCCCTCCTGGTTTCCCTGGAGTGCTGTTCTGCAGCAATCACAGCTGGTTTGCCGTGAATAACTGAATAACCGTTGAGGGGAATTACTGACGTAACGAGGCGTTTCGATCACGCTGACCCTGGCGGCGGGCCGAGACTGGGCGAGGCTGCTGGACCGAGACTGGGCCAGCAGCCTCGCCCAGTCTCGGCCGGGGGCCATGAGGGTGCGGGAATCCGTTCAGCTCCGACGTTCTTCCAACAGCGGGGAATGAGCCCAGCTCCAGCAGTTATTACTGGAGGTACAGCAGAAGAAACAGGACCAGTAAGATGATGCGGTGCCGTCCCAGTTCAGTAGAAACTGGGACGGCACTGGGACGGTTGAACGCTGAGCAACCAGGAAATGAGGCTGAATTATCCTGAACGAATTCAGAGGCGAACGCGTCACCGTGAAGCGGCCGGTCGCCGCTCCGCGTCGTCACGTTACGGGATGAACAGACGGTGCTTGAAGTGGAAAAGAAGCGCTGGTTCTCCACCAGCTGCCGTACTGGTATGGGACAAAACCCGGGTGGTGTTTTCATACAGGTCTGTCAACCTGGAGCTCAGAGATGGCAGGGCAACGCCAGACTGGGAATGCTGGGAATGTGTTGGAGCCTCTTCTTCCCTTCCAGCCTGCGGCGTTGCCATGGAGATGGAAAATAACACTGGAAAACACGATTTTCATTATAGTCTTAAAAATACCAAACTTTACACAGAACTTTAGATTTTTTGTCTGATGTCGTCATTTTTAAATGTGAAGTCAGACGTGACCAGTTCCTCAGTGTCTGAGGAGCCATTTCACCAAACACTTTCATTCCTGGAACAAGTTCTTGATGGATCCTTGGGAAGTTCTTCCCTGGCGCTCCCTCCTCTGCTTCTGGCTGATTCCTGCTTTATTCGCGCCGCTTAACGTCTGTTGTGCTCCGCTTCCTGAACATCTGCTCCTCTCATCATCTGCCCTGTTTTTATTGCAGCTACGGTCTTGCCATATTTTCTTCAGTCTCCTGTATTAATTATTGACCAGCAGGTCTTGCCATACAGGTTTTCCCTCTGGACCAGTGTGGTTTGCTTAGACCAGTTTGCGCCTGTCTTGGGTTGACTGCTGTCTGCTCTTGAGCTGCTCATGTCATCGCTCTGCCTCCGGTCTGGTCCCGCCAGGCTCACCAGTGCTCTGCCTGCGGTCCCGCCAGGCTCACCAGTGCTCTGCCTCCGGTCTGGTCCCGCCAGGTTCACCAGTGCTCTGCCTGCGGTCCCGCCAGGCTCACCAGTGCTCTGCCTCCGGTCTGGTCCCGCCAGGCTCACCAGTCCTCTGCCTCCGGTCTGGTCCCACCAGGCTCACCAGTCCTCTGCCTGCGGTCCCGCCAGGCTCACCAGTGCTCTGCCTCCGGTCTGGTCCCGCCAGCCTCACCAGTCCTCTGCCTGCGGTCCCGCCAGGCTCACCAGTCCTCTGCCTGCGGTCCCGCCAGGCTCACCAGTCCTCTGCCTGCGGTCTGGTCCCGCCAGGTTCACCAGTGCGCTGCCTGCGGTCCCGCCAGGCTCACCAGTCCTCTGCCTCCGGTCTGGTCCCGCCAGGTTCACCAGTCCTCTGCCTGCGGTCCCGCCAGCCTCACCAGTCCTCTGCCTGCGGTCCCGCCAGGCTCACCAGTGCTCTGCCTGCGGTCTGGTCCCGCCAGGTTCACCAGTGCGCTGCCTGCGGTCCCGCCAGGCTCACCAGTCCTCTGCCTCCGGTCTGGTCCCGCCAGGTTCACCAGTGCGCTGCCTGCGGTCCCGCCAGGCTCACCAGTCCTCTGCCTCCGGTCTGGTCCCGCCAGGCTCACCAGTGCTCTGCCTTCGGTCTCTGGTCCCGCCAGGCTCACCAGTGCTCTGCCTGCGGTCTGGTCCCGCCAGGCTCACCAGTGCTCTGCCTCCGGTCTGGTCCCGCCAGGCTCACCAGTGCTCTGCCTCCGGTCTGGTCCCGCCAGGTTCACCAGTGCTCTGCCTGCAGTCCTGCCAGGCTCACCAGTGCTCTGCCTCCAGTCTGGTCCCGCCAGGTTCACCAGTGCTCTGCCTGCAGTCCCGCCAGGCTCACCAGTGCTCTGCCTCCGGTCTGGTCCCGCCAGGCTCACCAGTGCTCTGCCTTCGGTCTCTGGTCCCGCCAGGCTCACCAGTGCTCTGCCTGCGGTCCCGCCAGGCTCACCAGTGCTCTGCCTCCAGTCTGGTCCCGCCAGGTTCACCAGTGCTCTGCCTGCAGTCCCGCCAGGCTCACCAGTGCTCTGCCTCCGGTCTGGTCCCGCCAGGCTCACCAGTGCTCTGCCTTCGGTCTCTGGTCCCGCCAGGCTCACCAGTGCTCTGCCTTCGGTCTCTGGTCCCGCCAGGCTCACCAGTGCTCTGCCTGCGGTCCCGCCAGGCTCACCAGTGCTCTGCCTGCAGTCCCGCCAGGCTCACCAGTGCTCTGCCTCCGGTCTGGTCCCGCCAGGCTCACCAGTGCTCTGCCTTCGGTCTCTGGTCCCGCCAGGCTCACCAGTGCTCTGCCTGCGGTCTGGTCCCGCCAGGCTCACCAGTGCTCTGCCTCCGGTCTGGTCCCGCCAGGCTCACCAGTGCTCTGCCTCCGGTCTGGTCCCGCCAGGTTCACCAGTGCTCTGCCTGCAGTCCTGCCAGGCTCACCAGTGCTCTGCCTCCAGTCTGGTCCCGCCAGGTTCACCAGTGCTCTGCCTGCAGTCCCGCCAGGCTCACCAGTGCTCTGCCTCCGGTCTGGTCCCGCCAGGCTCACCAGTGCTCTGCCTTCGGTCTCTGGTCCCGCCAGGTTCACCAGTGCTCTGCCTGCAGTCCCGCCAGGCTCACCAGTGCTCTGCCTCCGGTCTGGTCCCGCCAGGCTCACCAGTGCTCTGCCTTCGGTCTCTGGTCCCGCCAGGCTCACCAGTGCTCTGCCTCCGGTCTGGTCCCGCCAGGCTCACCAGTGCTCTGCCTTCGGTCTGGTCCCGCCAGGCTCACCAGTGCTCTGCCTGCAGTCCTGCCAGGCTCACCAGTGCTCTGCCTCCGGTCTGGTCCCGCCAGGCTCACCAGTGCTCTGCCTGCAGTCCTGCCAGGCTCACCAGTGCTCTGCCTCCGCCCGCAGGCCTCATCGCCCCGCCCGCAGCTCAGGCTCTCGGTCTTTCTCTCTTCGAGCCTGATTCACTGGCTCTTCGCTCCTTTCCACGCCCCGTTTCCTCCGGTTTGTAAGTTTTGCCGATGAACTTTCTCTCCGCCGCCTCTCATCAGCGGCACACTGGCTCCGTCTCTTCAGCATGAACCCTGCCGGCTGCCGTAGTTCCTCTGTACGAGCGCAGCGCGCCGGGTGCGGGTGTTTGGGGAGCATCGATGGGCCCCGCCCTGACCGCAAAGTCGCTGGTTTACAACAATCCCAGCGGTTTCCATGGCGACTCCAGCTGGGTACTACCTGAGTGCAGAGGACATTTTGTGTGATGATGACAAACAGAAGCCCGTCGGAGCGTTTTGTCTGGCGCTGACAGGAAGCTGCGAACACACCGGAGGAACTGCCAAAAGCAGGTCGAGTCAAGTGGTTCCTGCAGCAGATCCACCCGTGGATCTGCCGGTGAAGCGCTGACGGCCCACCATCAGTGAAGATGCTGCAGATCTTCCCGGCTCTGAGGGAGTCTGCTGAAGGAGCTCCTCCAGAAGGACGAAGACGAGCAGAAAACTGCAGAGCAAGGGGCTGAGGACTTCATCAAAGATCTGGAGCAGGAGCCCTCTGACTGCAGCAGAGGAGCAGCTCCTCCAAAGCCCCCCCGGCAGCTGGAGGAGCTGCTCCTCCAAAGCCCCCCCGGCAGCTGGAGGAGCTCTCTGAGGCCGAGGCAGCCCCAGCTGAGGCGGCGGACCACGGGAACGAGGCTCCTCCGCTCCTCCAGAGGGCCAGAGCTGCTGCTGGCCCTGCAGCTCCTGTGCGCCCCCACGCCGCGCTGAGAGGCTGGGGGTGTTTGTGGGCTCTGGAGAGGGTCTGGTCGCTGCGGCTCTGACCCCCCCCCCTCCAGCCGCTGTCCAGTCTTGGCTTCATCTGTCCTGCTGGTCGGACTGGGGGCAGGCGGTCCAGTTCCTGCTGGGACAGATCAACCAGTTCTGAAGCAAAACTCCACCTGCGTTGGGTTTACCTGGGAAGTCATAACTGGGGGCGGAGTTTGACGGGTTGTTAGAAGTCAGAATTTCAACATGGCGGCGCCCAGTTGGTCGCAGAACCTCTTAAACATGGTTAAGCTTCGCTGCTGGCACCACTGCTGATGTTTCCGCCCCGAGCTGCAGGCGCGCTCCTACATCTGCATCATGTAAAATGAATACGTCACTACTGTTCATGCGACGAGCGGCCATATTGAAACGCCCTACAAGTGTAACTGGGGCTGGTCGGAGTAGCTCCCAGTTTCCCAGTTCCGAGGACAACTGGAACGCGGCCTAAATCAAAGGTATTTTGGTCCATTTCGTGTTTTATTGAAATATTTTGGGCTGGAGGACGTAGACTGGTGAGCTGGATTTTACAGACAGGAACCACGTCGATGCTGAAGGACAAAGGCTGCCTGGTTTGGAGGGTCTGTGTTCTCATGAAGTGAAGCCCTGTGAACTGCCTGCTTGCTGAGATGCGCTTTCCTCATAAACATGAGTTGTTGGATCTGAGGAGCAATGAGTCCCCAGCGGGAAGCTGCTTCGGGTCGGACCGGGATTCAGGGCTTTAAGCCCAGCTGCTGCCCCTGGCCTTTCCCCCGCCCCCTCCGGTAAACACCCAATCAGCATTCAGTATGCAAATGAGCCTTGAAGCTGGAAGACGTGGAGGAAGCAGTGAAGCTCCGTTAAACTCATTGAAGTGATTCATGTGAGACGCTTTATGAGTCATAAACTACAGAAACCAGATGAAAACACAGCAGGTATTTGGTTCAGTCAGGCCGGAACCGTTTCTGGGTCTCATCAGCGCAGACAGCTGGGTTCCTGGTGCCACCCAGAACAACCACAGCAAAGCTGTTCTCTTTCCACTCACATTTCTGCGGTTCATGAAGATTATTACATTCTATTGTTTATTGAAAATATGTCAACATAATATTAGTGTTATCAGCTTTGCTCGGATGACAGTTATATATTTGGCTGGATGAGCAGGTTTTAAATGCAGACGTCTTCCAGAACTTCCGGTGACCCAGTAGGAACGCATTCATTACGCAACATCCGGGGAATCCCATCAGCACCTCATGATCTCCTCAGATATATGACAACTTTATAACTGCAATGTATCGAACAATAAAATTGCATCATTGACATTTTTGTCAAACTTTTTAATCCATCGGGTTATTTTTAGCACTGACTGCAGCTATATCAACTAATATTTCGCGTCTGGTCAAAACGATTTAAACATTTTTAAAATGTATATTTGATATTATTTTTATTTTAGCAATACAACGGTAAAAATGTCAACAATAGAAACGTCCCAGATTTCCTCTCCAGCACCGGAACCAGACTTCCCTCCATCTTGAAAAACTCTCCAGACAAACAATACAGACTTCTTCTTCTTCAGGCATTTTCTTCTTCAACCTTTTGCTCCTCTATACTCCGTTTGTGTAACTTTTACTTTCTCCAATTCTTTTTTTTTTTTTTTTTTTTTGCCTTCTTGAGGACAATGCTCCATCTTCCTCCTCCGGCGTGTCGGAGTGGCAGCGGATGGCACCACCTGCCTGCTTCCGTCTCTCGGGGACACAGCGCCCCCAGAGGTGAGGCACAGCACTACATTGCTTCTCTCCGGACTTCTTCCATGTATTTTAACAGGCGAAACCGAAATTCAGCGATTTTAAACATAAAAATGTTGGAATCTTACAGAAACCAAATTTATAGAACAGCCAAGTAGACAAATTGATTTTCTCTTATCATTGTTAGCATGACCGAATGCCATTAGCCGTGTTTCCATCGTTTTTTTTGTGTGTATCTTTTGAGGTATCGCGTCAGAAAAGTATGGAGGATCTACGGAAGCCGAGAGCGGTCGTAGTGGCATGTATTTTATCCCGATGGTTAACGCGAAATAACGACATAACGAATACAGTTTTCTCGAGATAATTATGTCGTTATTGTGAAATAACGAGTTAATTTCCCAATGGATTAATCATTCGACCAACAACGTGTGTCATTATGGTTCACCTATCAGTTATTCCCATAATTATTCAGAGAATAATTATAAGTCCTCTCCTGCTGGTGTGGCATTTGAATGATGGAATCAGGTTTAACACACACACCGATCATCTCGTGATCTCGAGAAAACAAACTTTGTTTTCTCGAAATTAAGTCGTTATCTCGAGAAAACCATCAGAAAAAGTTTATGCTTAACACGTCTGCTCTCTGCTTCCGTAAGGACTGAACCTAACATGATTAAAAATAAGAGCAGGATTATATATATTTTGTTTTGCCTTTTCCTTACACAAACATTTGTTCTTTCTACATTTCCTCATCTCCTCTTTTTACTTCACCGTCTGCTTTTCTGCCTCATTACGCAAATGAGGAGGGTGGCCATCTTGGTCCAGCTCCTCTACTATTGGTCAATAAACAGGAAGGAGCAGGATCCATGTGCAGATCGATTGTGCATGCCTGCGCCTTGGGCTTCAGTTTAGCAACCGAAGTATCGTTATGGAGAGAACAGAAAGATGGTCTGTCGGAGTTGTTAAGGGGAGCTGTTGGCGGAAATAAGTTTTCAGCTGACCAATAGTAGAGGAGCAAGATGGCCGCCCTCATTTGCATAATGAGGTAGAAATGCAGACGGTGAGGTAAAAAGAGGAGATGAGAAAATGTAAAAAGAACAAACACTTGAATAAAGAAAAGGAAAAACAATATCTATAGTTTTTGACAATATATATATATATATATATATATATATATATATATATATATATATATATATATATTTATTTTTTCCTGCTTTTAATTACGTCAGTTTCAGTCTTCTAAAGAAACAGTTGATGGAAACAGCAAAACTCAAAATGTTTTCCTGTTTTGCTAAAAATGTTTTTATGCTTCCTTGAGGTGGTCTTTGGCTTTTCCAGAAAAGAGTTAATGCGCTAAAGGGGAGATAGAAACATATGTACCGAATAAACTCTGAAGTATCGAACTCCCATCCACTGGTGGGTCTGTGCCTTACCAGAGGCACAACACTCAGAAAAATTTTAATGTCCAAACTTCCAGCTTGGAGGGGAGAAATCGCTCCATTTTTCTGAGAGGTGTGCTCCATGCTAGTTAGCAACCTCTACTTAGAAGAAGAAAAAGAATACCTGTATTAGTCCCCCAGGGGGGAAATTACAGATTACAAGGTGGACAGGTGTCTGAGGCTGCAGCCATCTTGGGAGGCGCTGCCCTGAGGCTAGGTGGGTGAGGTGTCTTGCTCAAAGACTTGTCAATGGAGACGGACGGAGCGGGGCTGGAACCTGCAACTCGCGGATTATGAGACGAACTTCCTGTTTATTACAGCCACGCGCAGCGTCAACATGTGACGAAATCCTGCTTTGCGTCGCCTGGTTGATTCGCTCCAAACCAGGAGATGGACACACGCCTAATTCACTTAATGTTTGCAACATTTTAAAAGTTCACTCAAAATTCACATAACAATTGGATGGAAATATAGCAATTTCTTTGTTTTGTTCACTGTAATTATCCTGTCTTGGCCATCATGTGAAGTTCCAGTAAAGTTTTGTCTTTTCTCCTTCGTGCTCAGCATCCGTCCACACCATCCAAAGTCCAGGGCACGATAAGCTAGCTGCTAGCGCCCCTCAGCTCAGACCGGTTCGAACCGGGTGAGAAACGCTGAGCGCTGACAGAACTAGGATCCGGACCTGAGTAAGGTGTTTCCTGTCACTTTACTGAAAGCTGTTTTTCTGGTGTCAGAACCTGCTGGACATCTTCATCTGAATCCCAGATTTAATTCAGCTAAAATATTTCAAAATAATTCCCAGAAGCCTTTGCTTCAAACCAGAGCGATCAACAGACTTTTGATCAACTTAATGAAAACTTCTCCTTACATAGAAGCCAGTTTCATGTTCTGCTTGTTTTCCGAATGAGTGTGATCACTGCGAGGTCAGGTCTTGGTTCTGGTTCCGACTCGGTCTGAGGTTTAGTAAAGATTTTAGATCCTACAATCAATCTGTTTTTATCAAGATAAAGACGAGCTGACTGGACCCGTCAGGCTGCTGGTTCTGTGACTTCATGTCCGACCCGTCGGTCCAAACCCGGACCGAGCTCTGTCAGTGACGAGGCCAGCAGCAGCTCCAGGACACGGCTTTATTCACAGCTACGCTACGGCTGAAGACAAAACAAGAAGCAACACATCACATTTGGCAAAATGAATGTTTGATCGCAGGAAATCAGCGGCTGCAGCAGACAGAGAAGCACCGTGTGAGGAGAAAACCACAGAAGAAGAAGGCCTCCTCACAGCAGAAGACGGCTGGCAGGATTCATCCGCTGCTGAAAATAGTCCCAGACAAACGCTCCGAGCCTCAACAGGGAAGCGCGTTAATTTTCCATGATTCTGTGGCTGAACTCAAAGTTTCTCATCGAAACAAAAATATACAGAAAACAATCAGAACAATCAAACATCATCTGATCCAGCCTGGATTGTCCTTCCAAGCAGCCAGAACAATTCCCATCATCCCAGATCAGGAAGTTCAGATATATCCTGAAGGACCTTCTGAAAACCTGGAGAACCAGACCAGTTTAACCAGTTTAACCAGTTTAACCTGCCTGCTTAGAAGGAGAACATGAAGGACTGGATCAGAACTTTTAAACACAACCTTTCTTCATCCTGGTCTTCAGTGAACATCACGCTGACCGAAGCAGGAACCTGCTCCAGCGCTGCGGGTTCTGCTCACATGAAGACCAGCATGGTTCTGGTCGGGCAGAGCAAACATCAGGATCTGGACAAACGCGGCAGACAGCAGGTCCTGCTGAGGTTCTGACTCAGTTGAACGCCTCCTTGTTGATCCACATCAGGGTCCGGGTCTCGTTGGGTTTGCACTCGTACTCGATGTTGCTGAACTTGTTGCCGAACTGGCAGTGCTCCCTCTTGTAGTAGTTGTAGTACTTGGCCTGCCAGACCGTCTCGAACGTCCCGGCCTTGTTGAACTGCAGCGAGACACAGAACCACCAGAACCAGAACTGACATCAGAACTCCTCCTGGTCACACAGAACCACCAGAACCAGAACTGACATCAGAACTCCTCCCCCTGCTCGGGTTCATCTGCATCTGCAGAGCTGCTGGAAGGAACTCAGCTGAACTGAACCTAATAGAACTGAACTGAACTGAAATTAATTGAACTGAATTAAATTGAACTGAATTGAATACAATTAAACTGAACTGAACTGAATTGAACTGAACTGGAATGAAGTGAATTGAATAAACTTAAAGTGAACTTAGTTGAATTGAATTGAACTGAAATTAAATTAACTTGAGTAAATTGAACTGAACCGAAGTAAATCAAATAAATTAAACTGAACTGAACTAAACTGAACTTAGTTGAATTGAATTGAACTAAAGAGAACTGAACTAACCTGAATTGAACTGAACTGAACTAAACTGAACTGAGCTCAACTGGACTGATCTAAACGGACCACTGAAGATAAACCGTGTGAATAAATCTGATCCTACGTCAGATTCAGGGGAGGGAGCTCCTCAGAAGGCTGTAATCCTGTAATCCCAGTTCATCTCTCAGCTCAGCAGAACCTTCCTTCTCCGTTTGAACTTCTAACAGCTCCATTCTCCGGGTCACCACCTCTCTTTGGGTCACATCCTCACCTCTATGCTGACTTGGACGGGCTGCCGGTCTCCGCTCTTCGTATGTGGGACGCCCTCCGTGTCGTAGCGCCCGTGGTAAACCACCGACTCCTTGTCCCTGGACTGCTGCTCCAGAGGGAAGACGATTCCTCCGATGTTCATGTTGCTGTGAGGAAGAGGAGGAGGACTGATTCATCACATGATTCATCTCAGAGGAAACCGCTTCCTAACTGGACTCTGATGAAGCTCAGAACTAAACCGTGGTCTTCAGGGGGATCGTTTCTGGGATCCAGAGCTGAAGGGATTTCAGATGAAATATTGACAACGTGAAATAACGTCTGTTGCATGAAATCAGGGAGAAACCCTGGAGGTACAGAGCTTTGGAACGTTTCAGTCCCACACTGGATTATTTCTTTGGGTTCTCCATGTGTCTATAACACAGGGAAGTGTTTTCTGGGATTTCTTTGTGTCAATAGGCAACTTCTCATCGGAGCGGACAGAAGTCACATGTGGAGTACCCCAAGGTTCAATCCTGGGACCTCTCCTATTTAACATCTCCATGCTCCCATTAGCTCAGGTTATAACAAGTAATCAGATCAGCTACCATAACTATGCAGATGATACACAGCTCTATATCACGATGTCACCAGGTGACTCCGAACCCATCCAACCACTGAACAGATGCTTAGAACAAATCAGTGCGTGGAGGTGCCAAAACTTTCTCCAGCTGAACAGAAACAAAACTGAAGTTATTATCTTTGGACCCAAAGATGAACGATCTAGGGTCAGCGCGCAGCTTCAGGTATTACAGCTAAAAACTCGTGATCAGGCCTGAAATCTGGGTGCAGTGATGGACTCAGACCTGAACCTTCAGAGACACATAAAGACAGTTACAAAGTCAGCCTTCTATCGCCTGAAGAACATTTCCAGGATTAAAGGACTGATGTCTCAACAAGATCTAGAGAAACTCATCCATGCGTTTATATTTAGTCGCATTGATTACTGCAACAGAGTCTTCACAGGTCTGCCTAAAAAAAAAAATCAACCAAGTGTAAAGCACTGAGCTGCTGAAATGTCCGAGATGAATAAACTGGACTTGACTTCCGGAGGGAACGTCTGCCTCGGATCTACAGCAGCAGAGGATCCTCCAGAACTTTGACCTTAAAAGGAGACCAGACTCGGGTCTCAGTTTGGTTCTTAAAAGGCTGCGGAGGATAAGATCCATTCAGCATGATGAAGACAAGTGTCCACCGAACCTGTCTATCAGAACCCGTCTGTCTATCAGAACCTGTCTGTCTATCAGAACCCGTCTGTCCACCGAACCGTGTGCAGGCCAGCCTGTCTCACCTCCGCAGCCGTGCTTCCATCAGGGCTGCGCAGTTTGGCTGCGCAGTTTGGCTGCAGCCACCGAGCTCCCGCACATTTTCTGCCGGTGGCTGAAGCGGCTGCAGCCGCCCAGCCTGATCCCGCATCATTTATTCAGCGGGTGTCGGATGCGGCGGCCCGCAGGAGGAGGAGGCCGCGGACCCGGCGGGGCTCTCTGCAGGCCACCTGTCCTCCTCCTCCTCTTCATCACCTGTGAACTTCCACACAGCAAACCGTCACGGAGGGAAGCGTCTCCTTACGTGGCCTCCACGGTTCCGGGCTTCACCACCACCTCGATCTTGTACTTGGAGCCCGTCAGCAGCTTGATGGTTCGGCTCTGGCCGAACCGGGTTCCGTCCACCTTGAAGAAGACGGGGCCGTCGTTCGGCTGGATCCGGAGGGCGATCTGGATGGTGATGATCGGCGGGACGTCGTCCATGTTCCCGGGATGGAGCTCTGCCTGCTGGGGGCCCGAGCTGGAGGAGAGGATGCTGAGGAGGGACACACGGCTTCCGGTGAAACCTTTCACAGTAAGAGCGGACCCAGCCCTGGGGGTTCATCGGCGATGACGTCATTTCCGCCCAGACCCGACCCGCTCCAGAACAAGGGTCCGGATGGTCCAGACCCAGCAGAACTTTTTACTTTCTTTTATTGTCTTATTTATGATTCTGTCCGTTTTCATTTCATTATCATGTCAGTGGAGCCTCGTGTTGTTTTATTTAAGCCCATAAAGTGACATTTCCCTCCTGTTTGAACCACGTCAGTTTGAAAAGGTTCAGATCCAGCTTTCATCATAGCTCTGCTTCTTCCCCTCCTGCTCCTGAACTGATTTCACTCCGATTATCAGTGTTCTGGGGAGTTCTGCTATGACTGTTGGTAAGATCACTTATGAGTTTTAAAAAATTTAAAATTTTATGCAAATTTCAGCCACACTTAATTGCACTGAAAATCTTAAACGTTCAGCCAAAACTTTGTGCCGTTTGCCAGCTTACTACTTCTGCTGACCTCAACTTTTAAACAAGTCACAGACCAGTCCGCTGCCTTCATAGGCTTCAGCTTACAGTGTTTCTAAGATGATTTCAGTTTCATGCTAACTTTGGCTGTTTTCAGTTTTCCGATGCCGGGATTCTTCCACTGGCAGAGTGCGCACTCCAGAAACTGAAACTCTACAGGGTTCTCACAAGCAAAATGCTCCTGTTCGTACAAAATTCACTCTACACAAATGATTTATGCATCAAAACGTAGCCACAGGCGTCTGCTTTGAGGAAATATCAGCGTCAATGCTGTAGGTTTTACAGTTTTCTTTAAAACGCTCCCTGAGCGCGGGAAAGTCACCCCTTCCTCCATTGGGCTCCATTTCAGATTTTCAGCGACTCTCGGTTAAAAGGGTCATCTTCAAATCGCTCCTTCTCCTAAATGGCAGCATGTAGAGACATGAGCCTCGACACATTTTTAGCTACATGGGTCTTGGCCCCACAGTTCAAGCACTTATTGGATACTGGTTGCTGATTTTAAATGAGAGGAGTCTGAGCTTCAGCAGCTGCTGGTGCGTTCATTCAGCACATTAGCATTCAGGTTTTCTACGAACAACTTTACTTTGTTTAATTAGTTAATTTTACAAGATGAATGTCAGATCAGCCAGTAGTTTTATAGATGAGGAACATTATTATGGTCAACAACAGCATAAACATGTTTTATGAAGTTTTCTCTGACCATCTGTTGAGCTAAATTAATAACACATGATGGATGATCCCACCTGGGAAGTTAAATTCACCCTCCAATAAAAACAGTTCATCACCCAGAAGGATCGGACTAATTTGGACAGAACCTGGTCCACATGCAGGACGGCCGCCATGCCTCCGCCGGCCACCAGGGGGCATCTGTGGGAGCAGCAGGAAGCTGGACCCAGGCCGTGACCCAGATTCTGGTGGTTCTGCTGTCTGATGGCCCACCGAGCTCCACTCAGCCTTGAGACGGGAAGCAGGAAACGGACCTTAGACGGAACCAAGCAGCAGCAACACAGAACCACCAGAACCAGAGCTGAACTTCCAGCTCAGCTGTATTTACATCAAATTCATCCTCCATGATTTGTTTTCTTTAAAAAAACACTTTAAAAAATTATATGTACAATAATTTGTGTTGCATTAAAGTGACTCAGAGAGTAAAACATATATTAGAGTCAAGATCAGAGAGAAGAGCTTCAGGGGTCTCCTCATCATCATCATCATCTGTCGAGCTCCGCCTGCAGGATCTCTCCCCACGTCTCTGCGTCCAGCGGCGCCATCTTCCTGCTCAGCAGCTCGTCCGCAGACCTCACTGTGCTGTAGCGTCCCGTCAGCCAGTCCGACTTCACCCGGCTGCGGGTGTAGTTCCTCAGCAGGGTCACCTGGGAGGAGAAGGAGCCGCGTTCAGCTCATCCAGACAGGCCTCCTCACTCATGTCCGCCATTAAGACATCGGTTCAGACACAGCAGAGTGAAAATGAAACCACAGAAAGAAGGAAGGAAAACAGGAAACAGAACCAGAGACTGGACCGGTTCCTCGTCTGCAGCCAGGAGAGGCTCTCAGAGAGGAACCGTCACCAGTTTAACCATCAACCTGCAGACAGACTGAAGCTTTCTGTCCATCTGGAAACATCAAAAAACCACCTGGTGGTCAGACCTTCCACTTTCACAGACTTTTCCTCCATGTTTGATTAGTTAACAGTGGCGGGCTCGGCTAACTGAAGAGCTAGCTGCTCTAACCCTAAAGCGCTAATCCTTAACATGAGCTCCGCTAACACTAAAGCGCTACATCGAAATGGTATTTAGCAGAAGCTAATGCTAAAGCGCTAAATCCAACCATTTTGACAATGCCTGTAGTTCCACAGCGATGCATTCTGGGTAGAGAATAAACACCACATGACGGGTGGGGAACGTGGCGAGAGAACTGCTGCATAAACAGTCTTCTCTCCCTTCTGGGGCGCGGCGGCGGCGGCGCGGCGTGAAGTGTGTGACCCATTTACGGAGGCCTCGGTCCTCTACGCGGCCGTCACGAGTTCGAGTCCCGGCCACCGACCTCTACCGTATGCCCCCCCACAACCCACTTTCCTGTCCATTTACTTTCAAATAAAGGCCACCAGAGCAAAACAAATCCTTAAAAAAAAAAAGTCTTCTTTACTTCTTTCAAAATAAGAGCATGAATATAAATGTCTAACTTTAGCGCTTTAGAATTTATCTGGAAAAATTCACTTAGGGGAAGCTAAGTGTGCTAAACGTTTTCAAAGGTAGCTAAAACACTTATTAGTATAATTAGCAGAAGTGTGCCCCCACTGGTTCTTAGCGACTGAAACACTGTTGCAGAAACACGTGAAAGAAATCACACGCAGCTTTTCCATACGTTCTCTAAGCAGACCCACAGCTCCCACCATCACTTTCCACCGCGAGACAAGCTCAACTGGAGAACCTGGCTCTGACAGAGCGCTGCAGGCCGGGAGGAAGTCCAGTAACTTCTCGAGGTGGAACCAATCTGTGGCCATCTGGACGGATTCAACAGCTGGTGAAGATCTTCAGCATCCAGCTTCTGCCAGGACGACGTTTCTCCTCAGTCTAAAAGGCTTCTTCAGCTCTGACCCTGTTTCTCAGAAACTTCCACCACATACTGGATAAAATGGTTGTTGCTCTTAGTCCAGAGCAGAGCAGACTCACCTTCCAGGAGAGGCCATCGCTCCGGTCGCCGTCCACCTCCCGCTGGCAGACGGCCCGGACCAGCAGGCACTGCTGCCTCCACAGCTGCTCGCTCCGATCGATGATGGAGTGCCACAGCTTGCACGTCCTGGAGGCCCTGCAGAGGCTTTCTGCATCCAGCTCTCTGAAGATCCTCACGCTCATCTCCGTGGGAAGAGTCTCTGCAAAGTTCTGAGAGCTGCAAGCTTCCAGTGACCTCAGGGAGGCTCTTCCTTGGCAGAGCAGGAGCACCGGCGAGGGCCCCGCAGACTCATGCTGCATACTTCTCCAACAGGGTGGACCACCTGCGACAACACGTCACACAAACTGAAGGGGAGCAGAGCCAGGACCACCGTTCAGGTCCAGACTGGGGGAGGGACGAGGATCCCACAGCCGCAGAGAGAGCTCCCTCCAAAGACAGAGCGCTTCCTGGAGAAGGAAACATGGTTTCATTTTCAGGAAAATAATCTAACATCTGACTGAAAAATAGCTGAATAAAAGAAGGAAATCAGAAAGAAGAAGAAACACAAATGTTCATTAAAAAGACAATAACGTTGAACTTTAAAAAATTGTCTTTAAAGCTGCCAATAAACCTAAAAACTACCGACTGCGAGGAACCTGGAAGGTCTTTCAGACCCATCCGGACTCCAGATCGGCCCTGCGGGGTGTTAATCCCTCAGGCTGGCCCGTCAGTATCCTTTCCTTTCTGCTGTCTTTGAACCAAAACCTCCCTGCAGACCATTAGAACCAGTCCGTTTCTGTCCTCGGTCAGTTTGTGGACAAACAGAAGATATTTTTCTCCATTACTGATAGAATGTTTGCCATTTTCTGCCATATTTCCTGATCTCCCCGCAGCAGTTCCTCCAGCGGCTGGAAAACCTTCAGAAACGGTTTCAGGATCTAAAATCCCGAATAAACTGCGATAATAATTGTGAAACTTTCCCTCATAGTTCCTAAAAACAATATTTGGATCACCTCATTTACAAAAAAGTGTCTTTTTACCTGCACTGACGGAAGGCTTTGCAGCAACGCTCTTTAAATGTCCCAACGGCTGTTTACACTGAGACATGACGTCAGCACGTCATGAAGGTCTGGCGCATGCGTAAAAAGCTCAAAAAGCCGTTATTTTGTTTTAAATTTCTTTCTTTCTTTCGTTTTTGTCAAACAAATTAATAAAAGCAATTTTTACATAATGAGATTTTAGATGTTTTTTTAATATAATCTTAAAAATATTTTATTTTTCGCTTTGATTTATCAAATCATTGCCAGAATCCAGTGTTTCATCAGATATTTAAAATGTAAAATTATATTACATTTATAATTTAAAATTAGCTTCATATCAGATTAATCCAAAAATATCATATATAATTAGGTATGATTTAAATAATTTCCTAAACATCAATCCCCTGAGTTTATTTGTATTTTCAGTAATAAAATAAGCATAAAGCCCACTCAGTAAAATTATAAATGTAGTAAAGTGAAAGCAGATATGCGGAATTAAACTGTTTTATTAATTATGACGTCAAATGCTTTGAAGTTTTTATTATATGGGAATATTTTGCAAATAACCAATAACATAATAAAAGTCGATATTTTCAGAATGGTGTTTGGTTGTTCTCTCTACTGCGCATGCTCTTCTGTACTCCGGAAGTTTTGAATCTGAAAGTTGGGGAGCTTCTAGTTTAACTGTAAACTGTTTTTTCATTTTAAATATTTAAAATTATTTATTCCTTAAACTCATTTCGTCTGATAATTCCTCCGGAATCTAGCGTCAAAGCCTCCCGCTGTTCTCCCGGCTGAGCTAGCAGGCCACCGGGGAACCGCCGCTCTCAGTCCCGCGCGGAGCAGAGCCTCATGTCCGGCTTAGGCCTGGTCCCGGTGGACGGCGGGGACCTGGTCCAGCTGCCGCCGGGTGAGACGGTGCTGGGCCGGGGTCCCTTCCTCGGGGTAAGTCCTCTTGAGAGTTTCAAGTGATTTTATGTGATTTCAGCTCCTCTCAGTTTATCTAAAGAGGTTCAAAGGTCAGACTACTGATAAGCAGCTGGGTTTACTGGGACCAGTTTACATTGCATTGAATGTACTGGACAAGGGACACATCTAACAGCTGCATGACACCGGAGATCCTTGTGTCGGTATATATTTGCTATATCTATATAATATAGATCTAGTACAGTATTATATAGACTGTACCCATGAAGACTGCTGCTCTCACATGGTGGGACGTCGCCTCTGCTGGAGGAAATATTTTGAAAGCTAAAAAAGAATCAGCATCAGGTAAAACTGACTTAAGCATCTGGAAGCTAAAGAAAAACCAGAGACTGGAAATTAGCCAGAAAATTCTGATCTATAATACTCTACAATTTTTAATTTTGTTATTTTTTTTTTTTTTCATATTTTAGGATTAAAGTCTGATAATACAAACTAAATGTAGATAATGTGATTTAAATAGACATTTCTAGTTAAAATCATGAAATGCTTTCAGGTTTTCACTCTGAAACGGAACATATGAGGTTTGCTGCTGGGGTGAAACAGTTTGACCCTGCTTCATGGATGGATGGTTTGTGTAGGTTCCATATTACCACCTGACCTCTTTCCACTCTAAACTGTATTTGTTTCTATTTTAAACTGGGATAAAGATGGCAGAACTCTGGAACCATGAAAGAAGCGAATGAAGGCCGTTTTTTAGAAGTCGAACACGTTCTCTGTTCCTCTGGTTCTACAGTGGATCTGTTTCTGTCTGAAGGGAGGTGAAATGTAGGTGAAATCTTCCTGTTTCTGTGTTTTCCTCCTGCTGCCGTACCAGATCAGCGACACCAGAGTTTCCCGACACCACGGGCTGCTGGAGAACCTGGACGGACAGCTGCGCCTTAAACCGGTGCGTTCAGCTGAACATCCTCACTGCTGCTGCATTCACCAGTCTGTGGGTTATTTGTCTCATTATAAAGCAGCATATTACTGTTAGGTTCAAACCCCCAACATTTTTATAACACTGCATGGAAAGAAAGACACAGACAGTTAAATGTAGTTTTACTCGCGAGGAGAGTGCCCCAGAGACGTACTCAGTTACAATCTCCGACACACTCTGAGATACGTCCTGGCTCTCATCGCTTTTATTTTCTCAGGTTGCCCTGGTTACATGGGAGTTGCAGCTTCTATGGGGTGGGAAACAGACACATTCATTCCCAAGCTGCAACTCGTTGATTACACACAAGGTCACATATCATGCTCTGCTAGATGCAATTCACACGTTTATCTTCGTGAGAAGAAGATGTCTCAAACTTGTTTACCGCATGTTCTGTTCCTGTTTTATCTAGGTGCAGTTTCACAACACGATTAGTTACTATCGGAATTTGTTCTAGTCACATGTTTTATTAGAACAAACATACTTATAATATCATGAATATAAAGTAAATGGGATAACAAGTATATACATAACTCCAACAATTACTGTAAAAACCTTTCAAGTGTGGATACAAGCATAAAACTTCATGTCGTATGTTTTTTGTATTTTTCCGTTTGCCACCTGAATTTCAGAATAGTGGCCATTTTTTGAGCTGGTAGCCGTTTTTGAGCCTTTTAAACCAATTATTGCCATAAAATGTTCCCAATTTTCATGACTTGGATGTTTTCCACTTTGGTCGTCCTGTTCATCCAACTTTAAAGTAATAATATGGAGCAGAATCAGAAACTGAGGACTTTGGTGTTTGTGAGTCTCACACCAGCCGTCACTGGAAGGAGCTGAAGAAACATACTGAGAGACAGTCGTTTTAAGGGTTAGCGTTAACTTCTGCTAATTATTTTATGTGTTAGCTTCTGCTTATTTTTTTTTGTCACTTGTGCTAGCTTCTGCTAAAATTTTTAGTTGTTTAGCGTTACCATCTGCTAATTTTTTATGTTTAGTGTTAGTTTCTGCTAATTTTGTTACTGTGTTTAGCGGTTCAGTGTTAGCATAGCTAAAATTTTTGTTTAGCAAATTGGTGGTTAGTGAACCTAACTTTTTGGTTATCTGTGGCTAATAACTCCTGCTGATTTTAGTGAAACTTATATGTCCTCCAGAAGAAGGAAACACAAACTCAAGAAAATATGATTTCTACGATTTACAATTTGTAGGCTATGATTTGACACTAAAAACATTTATCTAATTAGTGATTTTAGCGCAAAAATAAATTTTCCATGACGACCATGGCGGTCATCTTGAAAAATCAAACAATTATCAGTAAATATGATTTTATGGGTCCTGTTACGTATGATTTGACGCCAAAATGATTCATTGTGATAAATATTACCAAATTTCATTCAAAAACAAAAGATCCTTGACAACAATGGCGGCCATCTTGAATTTTTTAGTGACTCATGTTTTTTTTTTTTCGAAAAGTAAGACCCTGGGAACATCTGTGCCAAGTTAGTTTGTTGTATTAAGATGTGAAAGATTTTGCTGAAATATTCAATCATCTGCTGCAGTATTAGTCTTTTCTTCATGTTTTTTTGCAAACAGCAGATTTTCTCTCAGTGTGTAAAAATGAACTCAGAAAAGCAAACAGTTCTTCTAGTTTTCAGTCAGTGTGTGATGCTGTTTAGTTCAACACAACATGTTCAGCAGGGGGCGCTCATGCATCCCTTCCTCCCATCAGACCCACGTCAATCCGTGCTTCGTCCTGTCGTCCCTGAACGATGACCCCCGACCCCTGGAGAAAGGCTGCTGGCACCGGCTTCATGCCGGAGATCTGTTCTCTCTGCTGCCGGGTCGCTTCGTCTACAGGGTGGAGGCCGTGGGCGGAGAGGAGAGCGCTCCCAGGTACTCTGTCTGGAGCGTTGTCGTGGTAACGACAAGGCTCGTTAGGCGTCTCTCTGACTAGTTACCAGGATGAGGTTAATTACCGAGCGGTGCTTCGTTTCTGCAGCAGGACTGAAGGAGTTCTGTTGATTCATGTGTCCTTTGATTCATGTCTGAAGATCACATCAAAGGGACAGACAAGGACACTGCAGAGAACGTCTGCGGCGTCCAGCTACCAAGGCCTGTGAAACATTCATGTCCCTCATGGAGCTCTGAGAACGTCTCCGTCTCACGTCTCTTTCTGCAGAAACAGTCAGAGCCTAGAAGAAGAGGGAGATGTTCCTGTTCCTGCCAGACCCGAGGTGGAGCAGACTCCCGGTCCAAACGGGAACCAACCCAGCAGAGGTGTCAGGCAGGTCTGTGTCCCCAGAGGACAGGATTTCAGAACGCAGTGTGATAATGTCTGGAGTCGGCCCATGATGATGGAGGAAAAAATAATGAGACCACAGAGGTGGAAATGTCCAAATTAATTTCATGTTTACAAGAAAAAGCTTGGATATTTTCTGACCTCAGAGTCATAAACTTGACTGAAAAAAATGATCATTTTCACTGATTAAAGGCATAAATTTACGACTTTTTGGCGCCAAGATCATTTCTGACATAATTAAGTCGGAGAACAGGGACAACAAATACCAGAAGTACTCTAGGATTGAGGTGGGAAATGTAGAAAACAGATCTGGAAGTGGTAGAAGTGGGTCGGAACCTCTCCTGGGTCCAGACTCGCCGTGAGCGCCTCAGACGAGTCCAGAACACGCCTGAGATGGTGAAGAAGAAGCTGCAACGTGGCTGCATCGAGTTTGGTCCCGGGAGAGGTTCTGACCCAGGAAAAAGTCCCTGAATCTACCGTTTCCTCTCTGGAAAATATCCAGACCCGTCTCCGTTTCCACCTTCGTCCGGGAGGACTTCTGGCTGTTTGGTTGCAAAGGTTTGACTTTATTATCTCTGATTCTGATCGTTTACGGGTTTTTTTTTTTTTTTTTTTTTTTTTTTTTTTTTTTACAAATTTCAGACTTTATGTTAGATAATTTCTTAGTTTTGATATCATAAATTTATAAGAATTCTTGAAATTTGATAACCTTTTGAATATCCCAATATTTTCCCATAAATAAATTAAATTAATCTAGAAATTCTGAGTTTTGGGGTGAAAATATCCTCCTCCATGGCCAATTATTTATTTTTTTTCTTTTATCTACAGGGGTCCCAGTACTCCATCCTACATTTCCCAGTGTTTCCATCAGTGGAAATATTTCCTTCCTACAGAAAAGCTTCAGTTTATTTTACAGATGCTGAAGTTTTTGCCTCAATGTAATAAAATTCAAAACGCAGGTGCTTCCTTTTCTACAGAATAAATGTTCAAACTTCAAACTTTATTGTAAATAATCAGAGAAATCAAAAGCTTTAGGTAATTTATGTACATTTTGAAAAAGTCTGTAACTGTGGAATGACAACAGTGTCATAAGCCAGAAGGACATGGGAATAATTTCTGTGTGCATTTACGCTGTAATGGTGGATCTCTGTGTGGAAATCAACAGGAAGTCGTTTTTCTCCCACAGGATGACTCGACTCAGATTGACGAGGCTCCGCCCCCCCCCAGGAGGAGGGTCCTACCTGCCTGGATGATGGCGGCCGCCGCGGCTCCAAGGACTCCACCTGACACCTCCAAAGGTAACTATCGTCATGACGTCGTCTTTATGGCGTTACCACAGGGGCCTAATCAAAGGATCAGTTTTCCTCTGAATGTTTTAATCGATGGATTAAACGTCACAGTATCATCAGCGTAACGTTGAACTCATCGTCTGCTGCTGTCGCTCTGCAGGTCAAACACTCGTCGACCTGGTTACCGCTTGACTCGTGTTTGTTCAGTTCATTCAGGTGTGAAGAGGAGTAAACCAGCTGCTGCGTCTTCAGCCACCAAGGCCACGCCCACTTTATCCGCCCTACCTGTGGGGGCGGAGCTCCGTGAGAAGGAGGAGGAAAGGCCAAGGAAGAAGAGTAGGAAGATGAGCAGTGAGGAAGAAGCCCTTCCAACAGAAACAGTTAGTACAGCTGATATGAAAACATCTGAACATTTTAAGAAACTTTGTTTGTTGTAGAAATAGTTTGATGATCTAAAATATCTGGATGTGACAAAAGAGAAAAAACAGGAGTAATCCCAGACGAGCGAAGCGACGCCCCCGGTACCACGGCGCGTCGGGTCACGGTAGATCGCAGGAACAATGATGTCGCCACACAGGAGTAGACGTCTGCCAAAAAAACGTCTGGATCAATTTCACATATTGTTACTAACTGATATATAGATGGATGTTCTCTGATCTCAAAAAGACAGAAATTTTCAAGAAAGAAATAATCATTTTCCATGATTAAGGCATAAGTTTATGACTTTCTGACATACAGGTCCATTCAGTAAATTAGAATATTATTAAAAGTTCATTTATTTCAGGAACTTTATCACTAAAGAATGAAACACATCATACTGATTAATTACACACAGATGGGTGTTTGAAAGCCTTTATTTCTGTTAATTATGATGATTTTCCACTTACAGTTAAAAATGACATTTGAAATTAGATTACATCAGGCAAATAAAAAACATTTTTAGTAGAGAAATATGGGCTTGAAAAGTATTTGATATCTGCTTAAAGGTTGTTTTCAAAAGGTACTTTCTTTTTTTTTTTTTTACATATATTTATTGAACTAAACAACCAAGTGATACAACAGACATAAGACTCATCTCAAACAACCTAATCCCCAAAGTAAACAAATCTAGAAACCAAATAAACCGCACACATAATGGAAGAAACAACAAAAACCCAAAACTTGGCACTAAGCATCATTTTCCCAATGAATTTCCTTCATAATGTCTCAGAAACTCAGTCAACAGTGACCACATTTCTTCCGTTCCCTTTCCTCTGACGATAAGCGAGCCGTCGCAGCCTGAAGGCAGTCAGTTGTCGTTCTCTGGATGTAAACCCAACACACACATTTTTACCCCAGCAGGTGCACTTACTCCAGCAGTCTCTGATGGTTTCCAGTACTGCTGGAGCTTCAGACGGACGCCTCTCCAGCTAAACGTCTGGTGCAGCTACGTGGGGCGTTAGGTGGCAGCCATTCAGCTTGACCGGAGCGAGAAGAGTTAGAAACTGTGTTGTTTGTTACAACACTGGCTTTGGGATTTGTATATAGAAGCTTCAGCCATGAGAGAACATGACTTCCAAAGCCACGTCTCAGGAGAACGTTAAACAGATACGACCATCCTAGTCTGTCAAAGGCCTGACGAGCATCAAGTGATCATAAAGCTGAATCTTTCGCATCAGATTTCTCATGGATTATGTTTAGAACTCTTCTTATGTTGTGAAACCCTTTACGTTTTGGCCCAAAACCATTTTGATCGTTGTGAGATGAAGGGGTCTCATCTCTTTGCAAGACTTGACAAAGTATTTTAGTGTCGACACCCATCAGCCTGACTGCTCTAAACGAGGAGCTCTCAGATGGCTCTGCTGCTGCCGTTCCAGAGGCCCTTATGCTGCTAACTGCTCTTTCACTCTGCGTTTCTTAATTCTCCATGCCAAGAGTTTTCCCGCTTTTTCTCCTTGGTCGTAATAAGATTCCTTTAACCATGTTAAACTTTTTGCTGCTGCATCAGAAGATAATTTATTATATTCCATTCGCAAACATAACGATTCACCTTGCTGTATTGAGTCATTGCTGGTGTTTAAGTCTAACTTCAAAGATTTAATTTGTTTATCCAGGGTTTCTTACTCCCATAGCTAAGATTTTCCCCTCGGATACATGCTTTAAATCCTTCACATCTCACCGAGGCACAGTTTTGATCTGTGTTTAACTGCCTTTTCTCCCCTATAAACTTAACAGTTTGGATTCTGGAGCCATCTTGCTTGAAACCGCCAGTGGAACTGGTTATGGATAATATTTTGCATGTGAATGTTCAGCGAGATAGCTGCATGATCACTGATCACGATGCTGTCATACGACATTGTCTGGTCCTTGATAAAAGTTCTCTTGAAACTAAAAAGTAATCTATGCGTGAGTGGGATTTATGTATACTTGGGAGACAAGGGAATTCTGTTTTATCAGGATTTTGTTCTCCACATTTCCACCAAGCTGATATCTAGCAGATATTGATTTATTAATTGTCTAGTTTGAGCTTTATTGATATCTGAGCCTGTTGAGTGGTCTATACTCGGGTCTAAGGTGCAATTAAAGTCTCCTCCAGTTATATCAAGTCCTTGCAGAGTCCATACCGTTAGAAATAGATCTTCAAAAGAATTTTGGTTTATCTTCATTTGGGCCATACAAACTCACTAAATTTAAAGCTGCCGTATGTAACTTTAACAAAAATATGTTTTTTTGCATATCTGTTAAAATTGTCACCCTGTTGTGAGAGTTTGGTAGGAGACAGATAATCTGTGGAAAGATGGAGCTCCTCCCTGCGCCTCCTTGGCCTTCTGAAGAAACGCACTAATATGTCTGCTGAAGTAACGGCTCGATGCCTGACCAGGAGACCGGATGTCATGTCTCGGGTAAGCGACAGAACCTGAAGAGCAGCTATTGGTCAAGAGCAGCTGATTCTCTGGTCCAGGAGCGGAACCACAGCCTCCCGGAGATGGGAGCAGCTGCATCTTCCCGTTCTGGAGGATCCTCATCCTACATGGTTCCACTGAAACCTGCAGAACATCCCGTCTCCGCTAACACCTCCTGATGATGCCGGACTCAGCTGAAACAGTTTGCTTCCGTCGCGTCTGATGTTGCTTCGTTTTGTGGAGCGGAAAACAGACTCCTGATCTCGGGAATTCGGGAATCTGGTAAGGGCAGCTGTGTGTTGGTTTGGCTTTGGGGGTGCCACCGCGGCAGCGTCTCCTGTATGAACGCCGCTGACCGCCGGCGCCCTCCCAGAGGCCGCACCGGCTCTCCAGGCCGCTGGTCTTCGCTTCATGCCAGGAGCTCCTCCGCCGACATGATTCTAGTTTCAGCCTCCTCCAGCCATGCAGCGACGGACTTCATCCCTGGGCGCCCACTGTGCTGCCCGCTGCGGTTCCGGATCCACTGAACTCAGAGCGCCGCGAACCAGCGCTCGCCTCGTTATCCTGCTCTGCCGCCGACATGTCGCTTTTAACTGGTTTTTGGGAACTGCGTTTTCGGGTGAAATTATCCCAGTCCTTGAGAGTAGTCATTTTTGACATTTTCCAATTCAGTTTATGTTTCTAATCCCGGGTTTTTCGAAGTTTTGATGCGGGCTACACGGAACACCCACTTTAAGCTGCCATCTTGGTTCGCGGTTCCATAGCGCCTCCTCAAAAGTTACCTTTAATCTGACAAACAAGCCTCATCAGAACACATATTCTAATTTATTGAATATGGCTGTATTTTCTGACATCGTTGCGTCAAAAATGTTTTCCTCACATTTCAAACAGCCAAATAGCGTCCTTAACGTTTCCGGTGCCCTGACCAATCAGATTGCTTGAAAGACTGCGATGGGGCAGCCTGGCCAGGTAAGTTCTTCCTTGGAGATATTACAATGAGTCCGAATGTCGGACGGTCTTCAACAAACACAGGTTTTTAAGTTGCTTTAGTTTAATCTTCTGTCTGGGAGTTACTTTGAAATTACCGAGATTATTTCATCTCCATCATCGTCTAAGGTCCCAGAAGGGAACTGATGTCTGCAGACATGAGGACACCGATGTCTGTCCCTTAGAGACTGAAACTGAACGCATGTTCTCTGACTTCCAGGATGTTCTTTCAGACGTGTCGACCTCCAGATTTCAGACTACACCCAGCAGGTCAGGGGTCAGCTCTGACCACCCCAGCATGGACCTGGAAGATGAGGGGAAAGGAGAAGGTTCGTCACAGACCTCCGAAGCTAGGAAACCACAGAAGGAGATATCCCGGTCCGGAGACAGAACACCTTGTCCGTACGGGAAGGACTGCTACAGGTAGCGCCACCTGCTGGTTGTCTCTGGTAAAGCGGAGGCGCTGGTTTATCTTAGAGGTTCAAGTTGGTCTTTCTCAGATGTTCTTCTAGATCTGTGAGGAGAGTTTAGCAGCAGTGATCATTTCTCTGTGTGAACATGATGAATCAGCTGTCGACCAATCAGCCCTCAGCATCTGCTCTGTTTGCTTTTCCAGGAAGAACCCGCTTCACTTCCAGGAGTCCAGTCACCCTGGAGACTCCGACTATGAGGAGGAGGAGGAGGAGGAGACGGATCGACCGGAGTGTCCATACGGCACCGACTGCTACAGGTCAGACGTTTGTCTCAGCAGGTTTAAAGTGTAACTAACCCATCTGTGGAAGCCCTGCCTCCCAGACAAATCTAGAAAAACTTCACCAAGGTAGACGGAGCCAGCATACACTGAGGGGCACGACTAAGTGTGGAGACCAGTGGAGGGTGTTTAGCAGGGCTGTGGTCAGGACAACAGAAGCACTTGTTAGCTTTGTCGCTATATTTAGTGACTTTTCACAGACCCTCTAGGATTAGGGGTGTCCAAACTTTTTGTCACGAGAGCCAAAATCGGCAGCTCAAAAGTTCTCCTTGGCCAAAAAAATATTTTTAAAAACTAAAATCACCAAAGATGTTGCAACTGTTTTTAACCTACTCAACAAAAAACTAAGCATGAACTATTTTAATGAAACAAATAAAGTCATCAGATTTTTTCTGTAGGAACAGGATCGTAGACTTTAGATGGTTTTTCCTTGTTAAATAAAAGGCGTCCAGTTTACTTATTATTCTGGGCTCGACTGAAGAAAACAGAATAAATATTTTGTCTGTTCTCAGCAATAAAAACAGGATCCAGGTCAGTCCTCATCTGAAAACATTTCTTGTATTCAGCCAAGTTTTAATAAAGCAGTTAAAAGCAGATCTGGCTGCACCAAAGTGGACTTTAGAGTGTAAGTATAAAACGGACGAATCAGAGAACAGTTCACCTTTCTACGTAATTCATATTTTCCAATTAGAGCACACTATCAAGCAAACAGCCCTCCCTTTCCCCCCTCCCCCAGCTGATACACCGGCTAATTTCAGGGCTAAGCCGTGCTAGCATGTCTGGCTATTCCACTTGAGAAGAGGATGGCTACTAAAAAGCAGAGCTGTTATCTCCGAGGATCAAAAATGGCTGGAAGTTTCCACTTTACTCCCGAAGGATGAGAGAAGCAGAGCAGAGAGGCTGAAGCTCATTTATGGGGAAGGAGCACGCAGTTATAACCTCAATCTGAGACGACGTTCAGCGCGTTTTAATGGAGAGTTTCCCAAATGTGGTTGTGGCCAGTCAGAGTGACATCAACTAGGTGGAGCCACATATCATTACCGTGCACAAAATCAGTCCAGGGGCTGCAGATGGCCCCCGGGCCCCACTTTAAGCACCCTTGCTCGAGCAACTTCTTATCTAGAAAGCAACTAGCAACAAATCTAGTAAATTCTTTTGTTGGAGACATTGCGAAGCAGCATAGTTGGCGAGCCAGGCAGGAGAGATTATTGATGGACAGGAAGTAATGCAAAAAATCACGCTTTATTATATTTAAATATTCTAAAACTGAGTCATTAAATGTTAAGTAGAATAAAAATGGTAATCAAAACATGACAAAGTCTGATGCAGGAAAGCTTCTTGACTGCTGCTTCCTGTTACTTCCACAATAAAAGCCTCCTAGCCTAGTGAAACATCTATTGGCTTTTATTCTGAAAGGTTAAACAGGGATTTGTTCTGAATCTGTCAGTTTACCAGGAAAAGAAAAGATCTGGTTCTGAGCTTTAACTGTCTAATCTGGTTCCTGATTGGCTCATTATATTTTAACGTTGAGACCTAAAGGAGCATCTCCATGGTGAATTTTATCAGAAGTTTGTTTATTCTTCCTGATTCAGATCAGATGGTCTGGTGTTCTGTTTGCTCCAGGATGAATTATTTGCTGTGATAAAACCTTTTGTGATGTCATGGCCGTGTTTGGGTTAAACTCCTGTTGTCTCAATGTTTTCAGGAAAAATCCTCTCCACAGGAAGGAGTTCAAACACTCAAAGAAACCTGGTGAGTTTAATGATGATGATTTATTTCGGATTATTTTCATATTTTACTGACCAAACTGACTGGAGCCAAATCTAATAAGTAGGTCCATCTCCAGGTTCTGATCAGTGCCACTCGAGTTTCTCTTAAATCTGACTTCAACAGCCAAGATAACTTCATAACCTGAATTTGACTGCAGTGTATTATAACTGGGATGGAAGCGGATGGATGTAATTTAATGGGAGGTTTGATGGTTCTGGATATGAACCAGACCTGTTGGTGCTGTTAAAACTGGACTGACCTGAAAAGGCTCAGAACTAACCGGAGACATGAAGAACCAGGTTTTGATCCCAAAGGTTGCTTTAATCCTGAAACTCCTCCTGGTTTCTGTGTCCGATGGAAACGTTAATGTGATCAGAACACGGGAAGATGAGCGGTTTAACGTACACGGCCTCTGTCCCCATCGCTGCAGCTCGCTCGGCTCGAAACGTGGCCAGAAGCCCCCCCGATGACGAACACGGCTCTGGAGACGATGACAGCTTCATCAACGACGACAGCGACGACCTGGGCAACGACTCGGACTACGTGCCTCAAGGTTCGGACGACAGCGAACGGGAGGACATCCAGAGACTGGAGAAGGAGGCGAAGGCCTTCCTGAAGAAGAGGAGGTGAAAGGAGGAAAATCAGCTGCTGTTCGAGTCTCGGACCGGAGGACTCGGTCTGTTGGACTAAAACTATGTGACTCGGACCAGGCAAGGGTGAAGCCTTCTTCCTGCTGCTGCAGGTCACATGAACCGATCAGACCAGCGTCTGAGCTGTAAGTCATCGATTGTTCATTTACCAGCGAAGAACAAATACTCCGGTTCTGATCAGCCCACGAAGGTCCAAGGAGTCGTCAGCCCGACGACAGGAAACGCTAAATAAAGGAGGACAGAAAAGACTTTTCACATTAAGAGCTTTATTTACCCAGAATGTAACACAGGTCTGGAGCCCAGCACCAGCTGGAATACTCAGCTAATAATCAGGATACTTTTTACTTGTGAATGTTTCTAATTCTTTTACTGTGTAGAATTTCACATTAAAAGTCTTGCAGGCTTTTATCTGGATGCTTTCAATTTGAAAAGTATCAGGAAATCTCCACGTGCCTCAAAGCAAACAGGGATCAGTTGATCCCATTTTAAACAGCTTTTGTTGTTCCTCTTTGCTTCAGTTTTTTTTTCTTTTACATTAAAATTGTTCAAGCTGTGTAACGCATGGGCTTTTAATCTGAAAAGCTGTGAAAGGTCTTCATTTGTTTCAAGAGCAGCCAAGAAGAAACAGCTGAACATGTGTGACATGAACACCAGGGTGTCATTTTTATGCCAGAAAAACCCAGATCTATAAACCATCCGCAGCAGAAGTCAGCTCTCCTCATAAATCCCATCAGCTCTACAAGCCCCGCCTCCTGCGCCGCCCTGGACACGCCCACACTCCGCCATATATGGTCAACGCAAAGACCCTCATGAATGCTAAGGTGTATTTAAATGAGTCAGCTGATCAGTCTTATTTCATGGTCACCATGGCAACCACAGGGAAAAACAAAGAATTTCAAACAAGGGAAAACCAGTTGGGATCAACGCTTTTCTGTTGGTATTCATGGTTTTTTAGTTTCATGTCCATTTAATCCAGTTAGTCTCAGTCTGGGAGAAAAACACCAGTTATAGACTTTGGTCCCTTCAGTCCGGGCCAGAGTGGGCCACATTTTCAGTCCTGGTTCATGCCTCAGACTGGCCAACTGTGGATAAGGACCTATTATTATTATTATTAAAATCATGTAATTATAATCTTACATGTTAAAGCTGCACTAACTTTTATAAAAAATGGTTGGTTTTTTTTACATATTTGTTAAAATTATCATGTCATGACAGTATAATATCAGACAGGTCCTCTGCCTTCTCCCAGTGCTCCCAGTGCTAACTGCAGAAATCCACCAGTCAGTCAGAAACAACCAATCAGAGCCAGGAGGCGGGGCTTAGCGCTGCCAATCACCCCCCGCTACACTACAGCTGGTTCACCACAGCACAGCCTGCTGCTAGTGCTAAGGCTAGCTAGCATGGCCACCGATGGCGGCGGATAAACAGTTTTCCTGGAGCGGTGAGATGTTTCTCCACCATCAGCACATTTAGCAGCGCTAAGCCCCGCCTCCTGGCTCTGATTGGCTGTTTCGGGTCGGGAGTGGAGCGTTTCTTTAGACCAATAGCAGCTCAGGGAGGAGGAGGAGGAGGAGGAGCTCCATCTTTCCACAGATATCTGCCTCAGAGCAAACTGCCACCACATGGAGACGGTTTTAACTGATATGGAAACACACTATGTCAAAGTTCCTGCAGCTTTAAGGCTAAAATAACGTGTTGTTTTGTCATGTCTCGCAATTCAGTTAATTTTTTCTCAAATATTTCCAATTCAGTGCAGAAATTGGAAATATTTGAGAGTTGCTTTACAATGTAGATTTATTTCAACAGGAGTCCACATTTCAAACAACATTCTTTACAGCACATCCTTTTCAACCATATCAGACTCTATACTTGGTTCAAATTAGCTTTCAGAAATATCTGAACCATGAAAATGAAATGAGTAAATAAAAAAAAATTAAATATCAAGTTTTTAAAAGTAATAAAAAGTGTTGCACCTTCTTTTAACGCCATCATCTCTTTTTCAAGGAAATGGTTCAATCACAACTTCGATTTCACAGATATGAGAATGTGAATTAAAGGGCAAATCCCCAACACTAGTTTGTGCATCAGAATTTCCTTTTCTGCAATATCAAGCAAACTAGTGTTCATAGATTTCTGATGCTTATGATTAAAAAATAAAAAACTGCACTGTTCTCTACAAGTTTGTTGTTCACAGTGAGACGACTTTCTAGCTAGCCTATTATCTTTTTCCTCTTCATAAGAGTAGCTGAAAAGAAACGACGCCAGAACATTAAGACAGTGAGCAGTGGACCGGCCTCTGTGACTTTGTTTATTCCAGGATCGTCGTCTAAAGACCTGATCATTTCTTTCTCAGCTCCTGGCTCTGCTTCAGACCCTAAATCACATTTTAAAAATGGTCGTAACTCAGCAGAAACCTCCTGTTTTTACAGTCAGAGTAATCCTACCTGTCCACCAGGTAACCAGGGACTCGGCAGAGGTTCTGGTTCTGGGGGGCGGTGGGACGAACCGTGTGGGTTAATAAACCCAACAACGGACTCGTAGCTTCGCCATCGTTGAACTCGGACTACAGTAATGAAAGTGTTTTAAAAGCAGCACCTCCTCGTGTTTTTGCAGGTTTTCAGCTGATTTCAGGGTTTTTCTTAATGAAGTTCAATGTGACTGAAGGTCTGGAAGCAAACAGAAAGCAGAGATCAGCCTGATCTCTGCAGACACGTTTTCGTCCTGAGAATAAAGTTCTGGCGCCGAGTCGTAAACTCGCCGGGCCGGTCCCAGGACCCGGACGGCCGGAGGCCGCTGGCCCGGCAGCAGGAGCCAGCGACGGATCACCTGCTGAGGCCTGGAGCGGCTCTCGTGGCCGCAGGACATGAATCGCATCAGAAATCTGTTGGATGTGAGTTTTTCTGCACAGCAGCACCAGGACTTGCTTCGGGGTCTGGACTGGAGACGAGAGCCAGATGCTGGGCTCAGACGGCGGCCCTTTTAAACCCATCAGCCGGAACCGGTTTCAAGACCCGATTAGAAGAGCAGCTCCCAGCAGCAGGCGCCGAGAAGAGTCGCATGAGCTGACAGATGGAATAACATCAGGGTCCGAAAAAGTATTCACACCCTCACAGATTTATTTATTTGTTAGCAGGCTAATTATTCAGTTCACTAACTAAATATTTAGTTTGTAACCTAAATATTTAGCTTTATAATGGAAAAAATAGTTTGAAACTGTGACATTTATAAATGTATTTAGTTAGCGAGCTAAATAATTAGCTTGTGAGAGCTACATTTTTAGTTTGCCAACTTTTAAGTTTTAAGTTTTTAATCCAAATATTTACCTTGCTAATTAAATATTATTTGGAAAATGTGATTTATAAATGAATGAATAATAGTGAAAATATGACTCTAAAAAAATTAACCCCCTTTTTTTTTCTCTTATGACAGGCTAAATAACCCAAATTTTTCCCAACAAAGACATAAACTACACCAACAGCCCACCTGTGAATGGTTTAAAACAAAAAACAAAAAAACAACAACAACAAAGGAGAGGCCTACTCAAAGTCTGGACTTAAATCCAACTGAGATGTTGTGGGGTGACCTTAAATAGGCGTTTTTGGTGTTGAGCATCTATTTACTCAAACCAGTTGATTGGACTGAATCGTCCAGCCTTCATTGCACTGGAGACATCACTGCTAAAACGTAATAGGTTAGTTAAATACGACGATTTAGTCATCTTTTCTTTTATATGCTTGTTAATTCTTCTCACTGAAGAGCTGCTGATTATGTGCTGTGATTATTGTTCTTTGTCATTCTTGATGCTTTAATGTTGCCATCTGTTTGAAGTGATTTGTATCTAAGGCCTGTATACAGAGCCGCTCGTTTACAGGACACCAGCGACCAGAGTCTCTCACACCAGCACTTTTCGAAACCAGGTCATAGTGAAATGTTTCTGTCACACCCCCCGCGGAGGTGTGAAGTACTCTGCAGGTGTGAAATTGCAGAACAAATGGCCGCAGGGTTTATTGTATGCATGCACCAGCGGATAACGGATAGCACTGTGCTAAGTGTGCTACTTAACCTGTTCAGTTTAACACAACTTCTGATAAGGAATATGTTACATGAGCACTTCCTTCATGGGAGACGGGTTACTGTTTACTATGAGGTGGAAGCTAAGGATCAAAGGTGCATGCAGGTTCGATGACATGCTAAAGTCACATGTAGTGGCCTGGCATGACAACGACAGCTCAAGGTGTCTCGGTGTCGTCTAAACGTGGAACTTTTCCCCAATCAGCATCTGAAAATACCGGCAGTTTCTGAGCAGCGGTGTCGTGGAAACGTAGCCTAAAACAAAGTTTGAACAGTGCGTTGGAATCAAGCTGCATGTTCATATCGCTGTCATTATTTCCTCTGTCTTTTTCCTCACACTCACTCTGTCGTCATATAGTCCAGAGTCCTGAAGCCACGTTTCCTTTGTCTAGTTTTAAAGTTAGGCCGGAGCACATGTTCACGGTTTTATGACTCTGTTCCAAAGTGGCGGAAGGGTCTGAATGTGGACAGCATCTCCAGACCGGACATCAACCTCCAACTCATCAGTCTCACTGCAGGGGGCCATACTGATCCGCGATAGACTGTTTTAGCCGCATTGTGGTTCCGATGATCTTTAATTTTTTTCTCTCGTTTTTAATTAATTAGTTTTGAAGTAGTTTCAGTATTTCACTTCATTTTATCGTGTTTCGTTCGTTAACTCAATTTGATCCTTCTATTATCATTCAGTATATGCATCCCTTTAGTCTTTTTCATCAGTAGCTAGATCATATGTTGGTAGTAAGAGGAAGAGGTTAGTGACGGGATAGTTCAGATGTAGATTTGGGCTATTTTGTTCATAAATTCTCAGACTTTATTTGAGACAAGCATGTTTGTGATCATTCCTTGTTGAGTGAGGAGTTTCTACTGTAAGGTAGCCTTGAATTCATTCCTTCATGAGAGATTTCATTAATAATAAATATTTAATCATAATTACTGATGATTGCATAACCCAAATATTGATGCATTTTTTGATTCCCAACATTGGTTTGGAAGCTTTTTCCCTTTAAGAAATTAAATCATCATTTAAAAACTGATTTCTGTATTTACTTGTGTTATATTTCTGATATTAACAACTTTTAGATGATTAGAAACTTATAACTGTGACAAAAAATAAAAATATAAAAAATCCCAAACAAGATCCCTTAATGAGATCGTCTTCGTTTGAAATAAAGAAATCCATACGAGCTAAACTCTGAGGTGCACAACATGATGTCATCTGCATACAGATGAACACAAATCTAAGTTGCTACGGAAAGACAAGTTTCTAAAGACCGTTTCAGGATTTCTCGATCTCTGTGGACGACTCCCACCTGCTCCTGTCGATGAATGAGATCCTAAAGATTATAATTCCTACTGTCAGCATCAAGGAAGCCTTCAGAGCAGAGAGCTGATGAGCTCCCAGAATCGGGTTCCCTGGTCGGTCCGGTCCCGGGTCGAATCATGATCTGGGTTTGAAGCTCGGGAGTTCTCCCGCAGCCGTTTTCCTGTGAATCCAGACGGTTTGGTTCTGGATCCGGACGGAGGAGACCGACCCGGAGAGGTTCTGGAAGCGGAGGAAAAGCTGAGGACGGACCCGCAGCCGGCGCTCCTCTGGAGGAGGGAGCGAGTCCGAGCGCGTCCCGGCGGACGCCAGGCTTCCCTCCAGGGGAGCCTCCTGTCGTGTTTACATTCATTTCTGAATCAACGTTTTGTCCCGAAGGCAGAAAACAAACCGACGAGGCATTTAATTGCTTTATTTTACAAAAATCCAGAGGTCTTCCCTCTTCACGCCGTCCAAAATGAAACAAACTAAAAAAGAAAAACCGTAGAAACGGATTCGAAACGACCCAACAGAACCCGGCTCCCCGCAGTCTGCGCCCCAGCAGGAACTACTTCTTGGCGTAGGTGATCTTCATGGCGCAGGTGGCTGTGATCCTGAAGCCCTGCAGGGCGTCCTTGGCCACGCCCGCCTGGGTGTCGCTCTCGAACTCCACGAAGGCGATGTCGTGTTTCCCCGGAACCAGGCGGACTTCTTTGAATCCAGGAAACCTGCAGGAAGCAGACGCGGCTCAGTAAAAACACTACGAACTGTGTCCAGGTCAACAGTCAAGACTTTGTTTAGACCGCAGGTGTGACACAAGAACCTGGCTGTGTAATTCTGAACTGGGACCAGCACCAGCCCGCTGGTCCGTCCCTGGCTCTGGATGGTTTCCTGTCGATAGAAAGTACTCCTGGCTCAGTCACTCAGCCTGGTTATAGCAGCAGAGGCGGGACCAAGTCACTAGTTTGCAAGTCTCAAGTCCCGAGTCTGAAACTTGGAGTTTCAAGTGTGTTTTCAACAACGCTGCACTTCTATATTAAAATCAGAGATCACGTGTGCATTTCTAAATCTGTATTTATGTCAAATCATGACGAAATGTGCGACTGGACTTAGAAAAATATTTTAAAAATAATTCTAAAATTCAACCTCTGTTATACGGCTTCATTAAAATTAGTTGCAAGATAGTCTTCTTTAAAACTATCATCTTCCAGAATAAACGCACTTTTTAAACAATATGTTTTAAACTTGGCATCAAGTTCTCTTCATATTGTTGTCATTTTATGACTTTGTACAGTGACTGTATGTTGGGTATGTGGGCACTTTCAGCGTGTTGTGTGTTTCATTAACTCACCTGCTCAGGAACTACAGATGGAAGCTAGCTTTAGCTAAATCTGGGGCAAAACATCTTTTATTTATGGTTTTTTTTTTTGCACATTTCCCCTTTTTAAATAAACTAAAAACTTCAGATTTTGGGTGAAATATCAAGTCTTTTTCAATAAACAGGTTCAAGTCATTGGTTTAAAAGTCCAAGTCAAAAGTCCGAACATTTTTTCAGATCAGGTCTAAAGTCATAATATTAATGACTCAAGTCCAAGTCACGTGACTCAAGTCCACACAGAGCCTGGTTCTGCTTCTGCTGGAGTTTTCTTCCTGTTAAAGGAAGTTGTTCCTCTCTACTGTGGCCACATGCTTGTTTGATGTAATGAGCTACGTTAAGCGGAGCACTTTCTGTGATCGACCAGCATGTTTGTGGATATAAGGAAGGTTTCCAGGGGGAGAGGGCCTGGGTCGGGGGTGCGGACTCACTGGTTGAAGAGCATGGACAGCATCATCTCGTTGGTCTCCTCAGGGAGGTTGTTGAGGAACAGGATGTGGTTGGGAGGGTTGTCTGGAACCTGAGGAGATAAACAAAGATCTGGATGAACAGCGGTGCGGCGTCGGCTGGATTTAACCCATCCGGAGTCAGAACTCTGTAGAACCACCTCCAGGTCCAGCTGCAGGTCTCCTGGGGGTTCGTCTCCTCCAGCCTGAACGTCTGGCTGGGTCGGACTGGTTGGACAACATCTGAGAACGTGTTTGGACTTGGCATGGGCCGGTATGAAATTATGACCTGAGGTAAAAATCGGGGACGCACCGATAAATCGGCCGACGCCTGCATGAGAAACCGATGGAGTCGACCCGTCTGCTGTGAGCGAGGGCTGACGGACAGGCACCAGCTCACGCCTGGTGGGCGGTCACCCACTGCCGCCAACTTAGCAACTGTTTCACAATATTTAGTGAGTTTTCAGACAAAACAAATGAATCGGCAAGTCGGCTCTTTCGGGCCAAAAAAATGCAACCGGTGCATCTTAGTAAGAATACCACAGTATTATGACCATTTCTCTAAAATGGGTTTTGCTTTGATGCGACTGCATCGGCGAGCTGCTTCTCCAGTGTTCGCTGATCTTCGCCCTTTGACCTGCTGCTGCCAGAGCCACCGCTGCTCCAAAGGAACGTTCAGGGCAGACCACAGCCTCTGCAGTCGTCGTCAGCTGCCTGTACATCACAGGTGCGACGCTGAGGTCTCACTCCTCTCCTGCAGCTGTTCTTACGCTTCTACTCGAGCTCTGGCCCGCACCAAAACGCAGCTAAACGCACCAAAACGCACCAAAACGCAGCTAAACGCACCAAAACGCAGCTAAACGCACCAAAACGCACCAAAACGCAGCTAAACGCACCAAAACGCAGCTAAAACGCAGCTAAACCACACGGTTCCATCCATCGAACAGGATGTGAGCAGCGGAGACAAGTCAGGCTATGCTGCGCGACAACAGCCGTCGTTTCTAAACCTGCTGCTGGTGTTCTCTACAGAACCTCTGAGACCAGAACCAGAACATCTGGACTCTGATGAGGTGAGCTCAAGCTGAACCGGGTTCAGAACATCTGCACACCACACTTTTCAGATTTTTCTCTGTGGAACCAGTATGAACCCGTGGATCTTCACGGTCGGGTTCTGTTCTGCCAGTCGGACGGGTCAGCAGTGGGTTCAGCTTCAGGAAGCTGCTGGATGTCCTACCTGGACTGCAGGCGTCTGCGCAGGCGTAGCTGGAGTCTGCAGACAGGAAACACAAACAGAAGGTGTGAACCAGTAGAAAGGGGTCCTGGTTCTGTGAGCTGGAGAACCTTGTTGGGAAGTTCTGGGAACATCAGAACCAGGCTGAAACCCAGGATGAGGTCCCTCCTAGCTAAGCTCACTCACCGCTGGCGGCTTCTTGGCGGCGTTGGCTGCTGCCGCCGCCTCCTGAGCCTTCTTCTTCTTCTCCTTCTTCTTCTCCTTGTCGCTGAACGTCCCCTTCATCTTGGAGATGACCTCCGAGTCGGTCTTGGCGTACTGGATCCTCTGGAAGAAACCAGAACCAGTTAAAGCTGCTGCTCCAGAACCGGAGCCGTGCAGAGAGAGGCGGCGGCGGCGTAGGCGTACCATTGGCTTGTTGTAGAAAGGGAACCCCTGCAGCTGCCTCAGAGCGTTGGTGGCTGCCGTCAGCTCCTTGAAGACCACGAAGGCCTGACCCCTCATCTTCATCGTCTTCATGGCCACGATGTCGACGATCTGACCGAACTGAGAGAAGAGCGCGTAGAGCGAGCGCTTCAGCTCTGCAGGAGGGAGGGCCCGATGGTTACAGCTAGCACCTCAAGTTTCAGCGCTTTAAACACGTTTCCATGGTAACCGCAGTCCCTCGATTTAACGACCATCCTCATTGATTCACAAACATTCACGTTATTTACTGCGGACGAGTGAAAAAGCCAAGCAAGAAGGAAAAAAAACGGCCTTTCTCAATCTTCCATTTCATTAATTAAGATATAAAAGTTGCAAGAATCATCGATCTCCCCATTATTGACCCAGACGTTTATAAGAACTCCACCTCAAGCAAGCTTAGAAACTTTTACTTTTGTGAAACTGAGGAAGTTATTTCAAATGTTGCCGTTTTCGTCAAACTTTTCTGAAACGCGAATGAAAAACGTTGATGAAAAAAACCTGATATCGTCATCGCAATATTTAACAACATTATCACCATAGCAAGATCTTCTAATATCGTACAGCCCTAATATGAAACAATAAGTGAATAATATAATGTCTGGAGTGCTGAAACATTTTTACTTTATTTAGAAGTCCAGTACTTTCACACGGCTTCTAGTCCAAGTTTACGATCCAAAACAACCCCTAAAAACTGAACTACAAGGACTCGATCCACTAGATCTACATCTATGATGGGATCTTCTATTTTTCTGTTCTTTTATTCCAATTTATCAATAATTTCATTTCTTTCAGCCACACAGGAAGTTCAGACATCTCAGCAACTGATCTATCATCATTTCTAAATCACTCCCAGAACCAAATATCATCAGGAAACACGATGAGTTCTAACATTTTAGACATTTCACAGAAAAAGCTTCGGTCCCAGCTCCGAGCCTTGGGGGACTCCACATTCAATTATCTGAAGATCTGATTTTTCATTTTCGTGGTGAACAAATTGTTTCCTGTTGGTCAAATAACGACTCGATGACTTATGAACCGTCCGTCTTATCCCGTCATCTGGAGAGTAATAAAGTGCGACCAATGGTATGAAATGATTTTCTTAAACCAATAAACATCCCCACTGAATATTGCTTCCTTTCTGTCACTGCTGCAGTTTCTTCATTCAGTTCAAATGTTGATTTATTTGGTCTAAATCCATCCAGATTCTCACTCAGATAATTATTCTTTCCTATAAAACTCTAATTTCTGGACAAACCTATTTTTAAAACACGTTAGAAAGCTGGAAGGTTGCTTGTTCTTCTCAGACTGGATGGATCCGGTTCTCCCAGATGTTGTTCGCATTAGGGGCAGGCGAAGACTTAATTTATTTTAAATCACAAGAATAAAGCCATAATAATATGAGGACACAATCATAACATTAACATAAAGAAGTAGTAATTTTATAACAACTCCTATATGAAATTAAAATGAGTGTTGAGCATCTTGTGAAGTTATACTTTGGCATCGGTTTTACAGATAAGGAAATATTTCATCTTTTAACAAATCAGCATCAAATTATTATCAGCAGCGGGACTTTGAACCGACTGAGTTTATTTTGAAGAAAGAACCAGACGGACTGATCAGGTCACGCCAGATCTTTATGACTCTATTGAAGCTTTCTTCTCATTAAAATTACTTTTCTTGTAATTTTAAGATGCTTCTGGTAAAATTGTATCTTTATTCTGCTAATATTATGACCATATTCTTGTAATTAAACAAAACTTCATGTAGTCTGTCCCTGATACTCCATTCTACAACTCCCAGAAGGAATGATTGTAATAAAAGCCACTTTTTGAAAATATTTTGGGCATTTCTAATTTCTTACTTAGAAGATAAAGTGAGAACTTCAAAAAAATTAAATTCAGATCTTAGGAAAAATCAGAGATCTTATTTTTAAGCCTCGTCGCCCAGTTCTAGTTCTAAGTTCTGCTTCTGCAGGTCATAAAGACCCGTCAGCAGAAGTCCTGAAGGTTGCACTGCTGAAACGTTTTTATGCTCCATCCTCTGAACCCCCCAGTTATAGAAATTCCTCCTAAAGAAAGTGGACCGCTTCAAACTGACCTTCTTTCTTGACTTTATCGTTGATGTTGTTGATGTAGATGGTGTGATTTGGTCGAATATCCATGATGGAATCTGTGGAAACAGGATCAGAAAGTTCACCTGCAGGACGAGCTGAGGGACCCGTCCACACCCGGGATTTAAACCTGTCCTGACTGATCGGACCGCTCTGAGCCTCGTCAGACCCCCGTCAACATGGCGCCATGCGACCGGGCCTGAACGGGTCCGCTGATGGGCCTGAAACATCTCAGCGACATCCAGTCACTTCAGCCCTGCAGTCAGTGCACAGATTAACCCGAGTCACATTTAGGAGGGGGTTTTCACCTTTGACCTCTTTATTTTATGGGCTAAATGATGTCGCTAAACAGAAAATCAAAACTGAAGAAATAATAATCATGTCCCCCACTGCAGGAGGTTCTGGAAGTAGGACGGGGGGGGATCTTTGAGGCTACGTTCTCAACACCAGCAGGCCTTGATGCTGCTTCAGCTCTTTCCTGCGTGGTCGTTCATCCTACTGATGAAATGCGACGCAGTCATGCAGAGGCATGACGGGTTAAAGCGACACCAGAAGAAGAAAGTAGCCGCCCCCCAGCAGTAATCATGGCCGCCGGCGTCTCTGGACGGGTCCTACAGCACCGCCACCGGATCAGAACCAGACGCAGGAAGCTGAGCAGCAGGAAGAAGAACCGACAGCAGCGGCCTTCAGCGGAGCATCGCCTGCAGCTGCTGGAGAGGACCTGTCTGGAGGTGGAGTCGGACTGGGAGCACTGGGACCGGGATGCGTCTGGCTTCTTCTGACGCAGAATTATGACGCATGGCTCACGACAACGACATAAAAATCGGATAAAACGCGACCTGGCCGTTCAGACTGCAGACGCTCTGAAAACTATCGGATTTAGTTCCACATGTGGAAGCGGCTCAGACCGGCCCCGTCTACTTCAGTCCGTGAGGCGGACGCCCCGTCGACTTCCCAGATTAGGCCTAAAGCTGTCCGTTTTGATGAAGCTGATAGGTTCAGCTTATCCTGAGCCATCTGTCGCTCTGCTGCTAAAGGCTTAGGCTTCTCTCCACTTCTCACTCTGCTACTTTCTCCTACTACTCTCCAGTTATGCATTACCTGCTGTTATTGATGACTTTGTGCTCTCTGTTTGTTACTCTTCAGCAGTAGGTCAGTACCCCGAGCTGACTCGGACCCACTTGGCCCTGTCTCTGTGTTTAACCCTGTGACTGTGGCTCATTTATTGGCGTTAGCAAAAGGGTTATAAAGAAAAAAATATACACGTTTTGTTGTTAAAATTGTAATTTCATTTAGTTTACAACCAGTTATGTTAAAAGCATAGAGTGTATAAATGTACATTCCTAATGCACATTGTGGGCTTCCTGCACACTAATGTCTCAGAGTTTTATGTACAAGCAAGTTAAGGAGTCAGTTATGCAGGAAGCAACAGTTTTTTCACTGAGTTTTACCATTTTAATTTTGTTTTTCATTTAACGTCTCTTTTTTCTGATTAAACACGATTTGACCCTTTAGAACCAGTGCCAGAACATTTATCACCTTCAGGTTGTTTCGGGTCGGAATTATTTCTGTAGCAACAAGTTTAAAGACAAAGATTTAAAGAAACTGGAAACAAGTTAGAAGTTCAGAACAGAAGATGATGAGCAGTTTACGTTATTTATGCCTTGGTTGAATGTTTTGGTGAAACTCGTTGATAAATTCGTGTTATTGTCTCGTTTTGTTTAATTCATACTGCATGAGCTCATAAGGCTAATGTTAGCATATGGCTAACAACTCCAGTTTAAACCACTTTTGTTGAAGCGGCGGGCTTCACCCCGAGTCAGAACCATCCAGATAGTCAATCAAAGCAAAGCTGAGTCAGTTACTTTCAAACTGAATTAAATAAGGAGAGAAAACTCACCTGTTCAGAGGGAGACAGAAGCCACACCGCTGTCTGCGCCCTCAGTTTCTTCCTGTTCAACCGGCAGCCTAAAGACGCCTTATCGCCCCCTTCTGCTCCGGAGGGGAAGGCCGCGCTGATCTAATTTTGATAGAAATCCCCTCATTTATTAAATGTTTCCCTTTATGGGACTTTTAAACCAGACTCATTTCAATTTTAAGATTATTTAAGTGATTTCAAGCCGCTTACAAAGATTTCCTGAGGCATTCATGGCGACCAAAATATGCCTCATGGCTGGAAGTAATTCCATGTATGGAGGAGGCGGTGAAGGCAGGTGATTCAGCTGCTTGATTTGAAGGCAGGTAAAACCATCCTGGCAGAGGTATGATGCTTTTAACCGTTACTTAAAGCCTTTTATTATTTTAATAGCTGCTGTTGACTTTTAAAGGTTCAGAAGTTTTTAGCGAGCGACGTAGACGACGGAGCGGACCGACCCGTTGAATTTAACGGGAGGTAAAACCGATTGGCTCACTTTTCCCTTTAGGTTGAGGTGCTGGGCTGCGGAAACGTTTACCAGCCGGAGCTTGGACGGTAATTCAGGAGCAGAATCTCCTAAAAACGAGAAACTTTCACTTTGTAACGAGATGCAAAACTCACCAAGACGACAAAACTTTCTCGTCTTGACGAGACGAAACTCTTAAGAGATTTATATCTTGTGAAAACCAAAATAAAGCTTAAATGCATAAACGGAATGCATTTTTTAGAGAGCCGTAATCTTTCAGAAGAGCGTATTATGCCTCTGGTATAACGAGATGCTGCTCCTGACTGTATTAAACGCTTCAGTACCGGGCTGATCAGGTTTACAGGTGCTGGTCATAAAATTAGAATAGCATGGAAAAGTTGATTTCACTAATTCCATTCAAAAAGTGAAACTTGTATATTATATTCATTACACGCAGACTGATGCATTTCAAATGTTTGTATTTTAATGTTTATTATAACAAGTAAAGACCCCAAATTCAGTATCTCAGAAAATTAGAATATTTAAGACCAAGACCACACCAGCAGATAGCACGGCACTCCAAACCATCACTGACTGTGGAAACTTTACACTGGACCTCAAGGAATGTGGATTCTGTGCCTGTCTTACTTCAGATTCTGGGACCTTGATTTCCAAAGGAAATGCAAAATTTACTTTCATCAGAGAGCATAACTTTGGACCACTCAGCAGCAGTCCAGTCCGTTTTGTTTTTCGCCCAAGCGAGACGCTTCTGATGCGATCTCTTGTTCCAGAGAGGCTTGACTCAAGGAACGCATGGCGTGCATGTCTCTGCCTGGTGGTTCTTGAAGCACGGACTCCAGCTGCAGTCCTCACATGAATCTGCCCCACATTTTTGAAGAGGTTTTGTTTCACAATCCTCTCCAGGGTGCGTTTATCCCAACTGCTTGTACACTTTCTGCCCTTTTTTGGACCAGCTGAGGGGAAATTTAAGGGTCGTGTTCACCAGGCTTCTTTGTGTTTGCGTTTGAGAACACGTTTATTTTATTTCTTCTTCTTCTTTTTTTTTTTTTACAATTTGTACTGGATCCGAATTCCAGTTTCTGGGCTCCTACTGCCCCCTATTGGGCGCTAAGGAGAACTGCAGAGTTACTCTGGGCTTTGCTGTGCTCTGTTTGTCCAACAGGTGGCAGTCATGAACCAAAGGCTTACCCTTTGTGTGCCTCGGTTAAACCGGACCAGACTGGCGTTCTCCCTGCTGTGCGCTTTCAGTCTTATCAGCATAGATGTTGCTGTGTTTATCTGGAAGTTTTATTGTCGTAGTTGAAGGCAGAAGGAGCGTGGAGCCCACCACTTGTTGTCAAGGCTGTTTCAACGACTTTGGTTCTTGTGTCATCGCCTTGGAAATCACGTTCCATCTGACGTAAGGCAGTCTCTGGTTACCCATCATGCATCTGTGCCAAGAAACGTCCAAGATGCAAGTAAAATGGAACAAATCTGCGGACAAACTGGGTAAATATTTGAAATGTGGGCACAGTTTGGAGGGAACAGTTTATTCAGCTGTAGGTCTTCATGTTCCGATGTTGCCTGTTGATGGGAAAGTGAAAGTACAACCGTTAGTGAAGAGAAGGTGGACTAGAGGAGTTTAAATACCGCTCCGTGCCCACTTGCTAGTGTCCTAGTTCTCTAGGACATATACTAAAATTGGAACGATACAGAGAAGATTAGCATGGCCCCTGCGCAAGGATGACACGCAAATTCGTGAAGCGTTCCTCATTTTTATTTTATTTTATTTTATTTTTTTTTTTTTTTTCATTTTACGGCACATCGTGACGCTTAGCATAACTTCTACAGCATGTTTAAAGCCTCAAAACGAGTTGACCTTTCTGACACGGATGACCATTTCGTGTGCTTTTCGAAGCACTTCTTCTCTGAGTGGGCGAGGCTAACGTGATGTCATCAGTCCACAACACCAACGTGTTGTGCAGTGCTCTCTGATGATGCACACAAAATTGGATGCAGATCGGATGATGCATCAAGGAGATGTAGCTGTTGAAATAGTCCAGGCGGCGCGGTGGAGTCAAATTCCAATGTCATCCAATTGGCCTCTTTAGAGGTTGACAAACATCATTCGTATCCAATTTGGTGCAGATCGGAGCATTTGTGTGCGATTTACAGCCAACCGTATGGAAACGGCGAGGGATCGAAAGTCGCCGTTCTGCCACGCCCGCACGGTCCAGCCAGCAGACGCTGTTCAGAGACGGATGCGGCATCACCTTGTTCTGTGTCAGACACAGGTTGAAACTTCTGAGTCAAAGTCAAAAGAAGACGCTCAGCAGCAAAATAATTGACTGCCAAGAGGGGAAAGGGGCGTGGCTAGAGTGCTGTCACCAATTGACCATGTGACTATGTTGAGTGCTGGTCTGTTATGACACCCAGAAAGTTTGATACAGCTGTGAGCTTGTGTGTGGAAGTTATTCCACCTTTGTTGCATCAAAAAGCTTTTGATAACTTTTGATCTGCCATGCCTCAGGACTGCGCTGAGCAGTAACATGGCCACACCCGTGAGCAGCGTGGTCATAAAGGGCGGAATCACGACGTTCCGTCTGTCTTCGCTCACCTCCGCCAAGAGGAGCTCTTTCTGTCTGCGTAGAGCTGCTCACGTAGCTACGAAATTTCAGAGGCGCGCGGCGCGGAAAATTTGGTCCGCGTGGCGCTGTGCCAACCTCGCAGACGCGTCAAGCGTAAATCAGGCTCGAGTCGTGTGACTGAAGGCCCCCACGTATTCGGGCGGACTTGAAACGGAAGTCCGCCGGACCCGTCCGCGCAAATAAAGATTTTTACCACTGCGTACGCCTGGTCTCACCGTAAACTGTTCAGTCCCCCCAAAAATATGACAATGGCTGGCGCCGTCTCCCCTGCGTGTCCCACAAGCATCCCCAGTTCCCCGGTACCTTTTCTGGACAGGAGCTGTGAAGAATCTTATTATGCTTTTCCAACAAAATTCACGCCACCTTCGACCTTGTCGTCATCCGCTGTCTCTCGCGTACGTGTTCCCAGCTTCCCTCGGTTATTGTCTCTTTTCCCCCCACTTCGCTTGAACATAAGCAGTGCTGTCATTCTGACACCGCAGGGTGGCGTTGTACAACCTGGAAACAGTTTTGAGTGCTCTCGATTTAGTAAACGCTATGAATGTTTCCACAAATCCCAGGTTATTGTACTTTTTAAAATCCTGATTAAAGTAATTTCTGACCTGTAGATGTCTGAAGAAATCGTCTGCGCATAAGTTACATTTTCTTTTCAGGCTCTCAGAACTTTGACGCGCCCCCTTGTGGACAAATGCATAATAAGGTCTTTCAGCGGCACGATTGCTCAGATTCAGATTGTCACCACAGTGTTTACATGGTTCCAGCAGTCAGTCAGATTCTGACGCCTCGTCACGTTGACCGTGTTCACCTGTGGTTCTCATCAGCATGGAGATCATCTGGGGAGAGGAAGGTGGTGGTGAGAAAACTTGGGAAAACGTTGACGCCACTCTGAAGTCGGCTCATCTTCTTACATGAATTACTGTGTGGACATTTGGGGAAACACAAGCAAGTGGACTTTACAGCCGCTTTGCCCATTTATGGATCTTTTCAAATTGAAAATTGATCAAATGTGGAGGGGTGGGGGGGTTATGAGTGAAGAGGACAGCTGAATTTTAGAAAGGAAAGAACGAACAACGAGGAGTATGTTTGCAACGATCTGTGGCGTGAATTTGTTGACTTGAAACGCTGCATGAATATAAATCAGTTTCAAAAATTCTCCTAAAAAACCCTGTTGGAAAAACTCCATGAATGTCAGAGTTTAAAGCCCACAGTGGGGATCCGGAGGCTGAACTGTACATTAAACATGATGGGACTATGGGATGTTGTGTTTATATAATGGCTCATATACAGTGGCTTGCAAAAGTATTCATACCCTTTGAACTTTTCCACATTTTGTCACATTACAGCCACAAACAGAAATATATTTCTTTAGAAGTTTATGTGACAGACCAACACAAAGTGGTCTACAACTGTGAAGCAGAAAGAAAATTATACATGATTCAAAACATTTTTTACAAATAAAGAACTGAAAAGTGCGGTGGCGATAGTATTCATCCCCCCGAGTCAATCCTTAGTGGAACCAGCTGCCGGTCTTCTCGGGTCTGTCTCCTCCAGCCTTGCTCGTCTAGCGGCTGGACGTTTCGCCCCTTCTTTGCTAAACAGCTCCGGCTCAGTCGGATTAGATGGAGAGCGTTTGTGAACAGCAGTTTTCAGATCTTGTCACGGAGTCTGGACTTTGACTGGGCCATTCTAACTCATGAATATGTTTTGAACCGTTCTGGCTTTATGTTTCGGGCGGTCGTCCTGCTGGAAGGTGAAGCTCCGCCCCAGCCTCAGGGCTTCTGCAGACTCCAGCAGGTTTCCTTCCCAGATTGCCCGGATTTGGCTCCATCCAGCTTCCCTGCCCCCAGAGCATGATGCTGCCACCACCATATTTGACAGTGGGGATGGTGTGTTCAGAGTGATGTGTTCTCCACCACACACAGCGTTTTGCATTTTGCTCTCGTCTGACCAGAGCAGCGTCTTCCACGTTTGCTGCGTCCCAACACGGCTTCTGGCGAACTGCAAACGGGACGTCTCAGGGTTTTCTTTTAACAACAGCTTCCTTCTCGCCACTCCTCCATGAAGAGCACGTCTGTGCAGAGCACGACTAATAGTTGTCCTGTGGACAGGTTCCCCACCTGGGTACCAGAAACACGTTTCCATCATGAGCCCTGTAATGCAGCGTGTGCTGTTGTCTCACATCAGCAGCTCAGACATGCAGGTTCTGGTTTAATAAACTGCTGGGATCGTTTTGCTGTCATGTTCCATAAACTTAACAACTGTTTTCGGGCTGAAACAATTAATCGGGTTAATGGTGATGAATCGATTATTGAAATAATCGTCAGGTAATTTAGTCATCGATGAATCGCTAACTGGAGGATACAGACTCAAAAAAAGGCCATTTGGTAAAGAACATCATCAGAGCAGTGACGAAACCAAAACTGCGCAAAAATATATACATTTTGCATGTAAGACAAAAAAACCAAACTTTGTCTATAAATATGTCCTACCCAGTTTTAGCTTCACTTGGTTCAAATTCTGAAAAAAAACAACATATTGTATTAAGTACTTTTGCTATCCAGTCATTAACTGGTTAGTTCAAAAACCAACCAGCAGACCAGCCCTCCGCTGATGCTGAGCCCAGCAGGAAGAGCTGAGCTTTTCTCAGCTGCAGAGGACCCATCGATCGCTGGAGGCGTGTCGCTGCCGCATTTTAGGCAAGAAAATGTTGATTTTCTTATTTCAAAAATGAAATGTAATTATTCATTTTTTGCATTTTTTAATGTATTTCTAATTTTATATAAACTGAGCTTAAGTGGTGAAATGAAAAAATATGCAGAATGTGACAATTTTTTCAGATTAATTAATCAGTTATAATAACAGTAGATCAAATAGTTAATTACTCAGATAATCGTGAGTTTTTTCATACATTAACTCCCTAAAAATGTAAAAAAATATGCAGAGATGAACAAAAAAGCAAGACGTGTCACTCTGAGTGGTTTTGAAACAGCAACCAAACTCAGATAAAGGATCAGAAGTGACGCAGTCGCGCTGGCGTCCTGCTCCCAGCAGCCTGCGGTGGTCAGACTGATGAAGTCCCAGACGGTCACATCTTCTCCAGTTTCCTGCTGCGAACACGCAGCTTCAGTCAGCAAGGTTTCATCTCTTGATCAGATCGTTCTTCATGCTGAGAACATCAGAGCTGCTGTTTGATCACTTCATCGGGAGGATTTTAACTTTATCCTCAGCGAAGAAGAAAGGAAACATCTTGTCAGTGAAGGTGTGTATGTGTGAGTTAGTGTCCAGATCAGAGAAGGACAGCCTTCCTCCGTCCCAGTCCAGATTCACTCTGATCCTCTGGAGCTTCTTCTGGACTGGGAGAACTGTGGGAGGAGCTGCTGGAGACTGGGCTGAGTGTCTACCGTCAAAGAACCGCATGAACAACCATCCCGACAATATGACTCCCTTCCTCTGGACAGACTCTGCTGTCACTCCAAGTCTCCAGCCTTCACCGTCTCCAACATCAGCATCCCAGCTGTGGCTCCCTGAGCTGAAGCCCTCAGAACTCAGGACAGACCCCCAGAAGAAACCAAACCTCTCTGCAGGAGAACAACAGCAGCTTCCTGATAATCCAGTCCCACTGCTCAGATCCTCAGCCAGGATGAGTCCTGGACCAGCAGTGTTTGGGTCCAGGATGAGGGGAGTGTAGGACACCATGTTCTCCATGTTGCTCCAGATGTTGAAGGCCAGGTTGCCCAGATGTTTGGCCTGGTCTATCAGAGCTCCTGAGGGCAGCTGTGGATCCTCCAGCAGGGGGCAGCGCTGGACTCTTTCCACTGCAGCCTTGAAGTTGTGCAGGAATGAGACGTCTTCAGCTCTCAGCTCCTCCTCTGTGGCTCTGACTGTGTCTGAAAGAGCTGCTATCTCTCTGCTCAGAGCCTCCATCTTCTCCTCCATCATCCCCCTCTTCTGCTGCTCTTCCTCCCTCAGTGCAGCCAGCCTGGCCTCCTCTTCCTCTGCTAGAAACTGATGAAGCTTCTCAAACTGCTCCTTAATCTGCCTCTCTGTGTGTCGGGCCTGGACCTTCATGTGTTCTGCTGCCTGATCAAACTTCTTCTGAACTTCCTTCCTGAGCTCCAGCTTCTTCTTTAAAGGCTCCAGAGATGTTTTCAGATCCTCTCTGTGATCCTGAGCAGCTTCATCGATGGGTCTGAAGCTGTGGTTGGTGTGTCTTCTTGAATCTCTGCAGATGAGACACACTGGCTGCTGATGGTCCAGACAGAAGAGCTTGAGTTTCTCAGAGTGCCGACTGCAGAGATCCTCTGAAGCTCTCTGGTCTCTCTGCTCTAAGAAGCTCTCACACAGGTTCTTCAGAACCAGGTTAGAAGGTGGTTCGGGCCTTGAAGATCTCCTCTTACAAACTGGACACTCTCTTGCTGGTTCCTGTCTCCACCAGTCCTTCAGACACTCCTTGCAGAAGCTGTGGCTACAGGACAGAAGAACCGGATCCTTAATGACGTCCTGACAGACCGGACAGCAGAGATGCTCCTCTGATCTGGAAGCCATTTAGTCTCTGAGTGAAGCTGCAAACACAGAAGGTCCAGTCAGTCATGGCTGCCCTCCCTCAGAGCGACTCTGGGAGGCGTTCTTGGTCCAGCTCACCTTCAGTGTGAGCAGCTCGAAGCAGCACCTTCCCCTCCTGCAGCTGGACTCACTCCGAGGAAGCTGGTGTGGTCTGAAGGTGGATGTGATCGTCTCTCTGCAGGGACCAACGACCACAACCTGCTGCCTGCTTTAGTTCAGGCGTGTCGGGTGGTGGGCGGAGCTTAAACCTGTTATTCGTGCTTTACCTGTAACTGACGTGTGTTTCCTCTGATCGCAGCCACCGTGAAAACTATGAGGGCTGGAAAATTTAACTAAAAGCAAGAAAGAACAAGAAGCTGATCCGAAAGTCTGCAAATCATCATACCTGGAAAGGAAGCAGGTGAAACTCCTTCAGGGCTGAAGCAGGAGCAGATCTGAAGACTGGACTCTAGTTTAAGTCAAGTTTATTAGTATAGAGCATTTCAGGAACAAGGAAGTGCTTTTCATCATAAAAACATAGAACAGAATTATGAAACAAGCAATAAACATGACTTTTTATCAAATGCCATCATCAGAAGCATCAAACAGATGTACATCAAAAATATTCATCAGTGTTCCCCTTCCTGCTGATCAGAGGCGGCTCTGACCAGGCGGGTTTCAGCCTTGATTTAAAGGAACTCAGTGTTTCGGCTGTTTTGCAGTTTTCTGGGAGTTGGTTCCAGATCAGTGAAAGCTTCTTCTCCACGTTTGGTTCTGGTTCTGGGGATGCAGATCAGACCAGAACCAGAAGACCTGAGTGGTCTGGAAGGTTGATACGACGACAACAGGTCCTTAAGCCGTTCAGTGATTTATAAACTAGCAGAAGGATTTTAAAGTCTGTTCTCTGAGCTCCAGGGAGCCAGTGGAAGGACTTTAGAACTGGGCTGATGTACTCTATTGTCCTGGTTTTACTGGGAACACCAGCAGCAGCGTTCTGGATCAGCTGCAGCTGTCTGGTTGATTGGTTAGGCAGACCTGTGAAGACACTGTTGCAGTAATCAATGCGACTAAAGATAAATGCGTGTTGGGAATCAAAATTGTCGTCAATGTTTGGCTTATGTAATTATTAATCAGTTGGATTAATATGTTATTGATAATAAATCATTAATAAAGTAACTTTTTCTTAGTTGTGGTTTTTAGTTGAATCAGGGCACCAATTCCAGTATCTCTGGAATCATAAGTCAATCTTATCACTCTGGTGAAGGAGTGAATTCAAAACTACCGGCAGAAGAAACTTGACACTGACACGCTGATTTCCAATTAAGTCATGAATTTATTAACAAAATAGTCCAAAATAGTAACTTCTTTCTCTGACTACCATCATGCAGTCTAACAAAAAAGTTGAAATTGCAGTAGAATACCGGAACATACCTTCAAAACTAATTAATTAAAACAAGAAAGCAAAGGAAAAAGACCAGCAGAACCGCAACTGCAACCAAAATCCAGTATCGCTAATCAGCATAACCTCCCCTGCAGGCAGTGAGAGAGATGAGACGGAAGAAACAAAATTGGAGGGTTGGGTCTAGTGACACTGTCCAGACTCAGACCCGTCCACCACTTTGGACCAAAGAGTCATAAAATTGGACCATGCGCTCAGGGCTAAGCGTGAGTTAAAACAAGCATCGTGACTCTGGGACTCTGCACTACATGATAACAAACTTAATGTGTGGAAGACTAAAGGGATAAAAAAAGGGGGAAACAGTGAAAGAGACATGCAGAGATGAAGGCTTCTTTAACATCTGCTGTTGATGGAAATCACTTCAAGCAGCATCACAGCATCAAAATGACAGACACATCACCATCACAGCATACATCTACACTCTTTGGCGAGAAGCACTGAACAACGTAACTAAAGAAGAAGACAAATAATAGGCTATTGGCTTTTTTAAACTATTTTATGTCCAGCTCAGACTAAAATTCTGATCTGAGTTGGTACCTTTCATTCAATTTCTTTTAGTTAAGAATCAAAAACTGAAAAATTAAAAAATGACTTATTTCACTATTCACTTTCGCATGAAATTTAAAATGTAAAATATATCGAGGTTTTTTTGTATGTTTGACTTGATTCTCGCATCAAAAATCAAACATTTATAGAACGTTCAGTTATGATGTGACATCTTGTGCGATATGCCGCCCCCCTGTGTCGGAGGCGCGCACTGCAGCCAGAGATGCGGGGAGACAGTCACAAGCTGCGTTTCCATTTCAAAAATGCGCAAATCTTTGTCGATTTTCTGCTAATGTCGAAAAACACAATTTTGCAATTGTGGTGTTTCCATTAAATGAGAAATTAAATCAAAATCACACGTGAATACGCGATAAGTCATTAAAAACATGCTGTGCTATGATCCTCCAACTACTTCCTGTTGTCTTCTTCTTCGTGGTTTGCGCCTGCAACAACATCCGGTTGTAGATCACGTGACTGGTGTGATGAAAAAAAGTGTTTCCGTTGCAGTTTTGCGAAATAAACTAATTTCGATACGGAGGAAAAACCACCTCATCCTAGCGCCAAAACTTTTTTCTCAAAAAAATATTTTTTTTTTCTTAAACGGCGTGTTTCCATTAAGCGAATTTATTTTAGTTATTTCAAAGCCCACAATTTCAAGGTTGATGGAAACGCAGCTTGTATCACAGCATCACAGATTTTCTGGTTGATTGGTCAGTAAAATGACGACAGGTAATCATGTCAAGGTAGTCACTTTATTTTTTAAAATCCGTTTTTTTTTTTTTGTTTTTTTTTTTATATACATATTTTCTTTCTCTTTTTTTTTAATAGCCGAGAGAATTAAAGTCTTTTCCAGCTTGTGTCATGTTAAATTCAGCCTGGAGGATATCAGTCAGCCACCACACACTGCTTTCCAACACATCGTGTATGTTTATAATTTTTTATAACGGATATAAAATGATGGAAGTTCGCTCTGCTGGACAAGGGAAATTAGGCTTCCTGAAAAGATGAGTGAAGGTTTATTATTTTGGGAAATGGAGTTCTAATGTAAACAATGACACGTCAACGGGGAACAGAATATTTCAGCCTGGCGCTCACACCCTCATGATTTACCCCATGGGACATGAACCATCCTTCGGTCGTTCATTCCTCACGTCTGACACAATTATCCAGTGAATCTGGAGATATTTGGTTCTTTGCCAAAGTTACAGCGCGGGAACCTCATATTTCAGCCATCAGTGCTGACAAGACTCCACAGCAGAACCGAACCGAATATCGCAGGAGATGAGCTGCCACGTAAAGGATGGAGCCAGTTCTTCGGGGGGTGTTCTGTTTCCCTCCTGCGCCCTCTGGTGGTCGAACACAGTAATGCAGTCATTTTCAAGGGCCTAAGCTCATATTTTCACTCATTATTTTTGGTGGATTAATATTTAATTTCAAGACAATAAGAGACTTATTGTGGAACAAGTGAATGGTTTTAGGAGGCATTATTTTAAGGACTTGAAATGGGGGGGCGGACAGCTGGGAGGGCAAGGCTCTGCTGCAGAGGTTTTGGATTTGAGAATGTGGCTGTAAGCCGTCCCACCAACCCGACCAGGGTCGAAAGTCCCATTTCTTTCTTTTTTTTTTTGGGGGGGGGGAAAGATAAACAGTCTTGTAGTTAGTAGTTAAGCTGCTTCTGTATCTTCCTCCATACGTCCCCGTCTCCCTCCCTGGAGGCTCTTTTTTTTCTTGTTTGTCGAAATGATCCAGTCCAGTTACCTATTACTGTCACATACTGAACATAATAACGTGACACATTTTCCTCCTTTTTTTATTTCATTTTTAGTGTAAAATTACAGAGCCTCCAAGAGGACTTTTTTTTCTTTTGTGTTCCATAAAATAATTTCATTCTTTTGCAATAGATTTTTCTATCCCTCACAATGCATTTGCAAATACACCCTGGTCTACTTTGCATGCAGTCACAGTGAAAACAAATGTCAATTTAAAATTGCACATATACTTTTAAAGATCCTCAGTGAAAATCTGTTGATACGTTCTCAACTATTTGGTGCAGAAAACTGGCTGCACGTGAAAACAGGCCCTTTATTCGTCAGTCAGACTATCATCGCAAAAAAGACTCAATCAACCAAAACTGTCAAATGGCAATATTAACCTGGGGAAAAAACTCAGTAAAGTTTGGATTTATTTATATTTTCTATCTTTCCTTCTTACAGAAAGTTTCTGTCATGTTTATGTCTTAGAGCAGGGATGGAAAGCCCATGTTGGACTTGTTTGGCCTACAGTATTTTGTTTGTGGTGTGTTTGATAAAAAACTTCAGATATCTCACAAACGAGATATTAACGTTCATGTAAAAAGCATATAAAAATCATATTTAACAGAAAGACTTTTGTTTTACAAGGTGCAGCATTAACTGGCTAGTGCAGGGGTCTGCAGATTTTACAGTCCAAAGAGCTATTTTTATCCTCAGTACAGCTAAAAAACTTTGTATAGAGCTGCACATGTTACATGACCTATTGAAAAAGACAACTTCCCATTTTTCATGAATATCTACTGTAAGAATTTTGTTGCAGTTTTTGAAGAGTCATCATTTTATTTCTGTTCCTAGGTTTTAAAATAAAAACCAACATAAGACATTTGCCAACAGAGGGTAAATACATTGTCTTCTATGGGATGTTTATTTTTGTGGAAAATGATGTAAAGAAAAAGTACATTATTTTGAGAACAAGAACAATAGCCTGTTTTGACAAATGAAAAACTTTCATGCTGTTGTTATTGTATCCATATTTAAAAATGTTTTTTAATCCTCTTCGCCAAAGTTATATTGAGCCAATGTGTAAGATTCAAAGAGCCACAGGTTGCAGACCCTTGGGCTGGGGAATACATTATTATTACAAGGGAACACAAACTATTGTGTGGGAATGCAATACTTGTGCCTGAGAAAGCAAAAGAAAAAAACCCCTATGCCCCCTCGGATGCTCTGTTTAAAGTGAAGAAACAGAACTAAACGTTTATTAATTTTTTATGTCTCCCGTTTTGGTAATATATTTTTCTCCAGTCCAGAAAACATTTTTGTCCTTTCAGGGCTTCCATAAATCCCAATGTTTTTATCAGCTGATGCGGGAGCCGGTCACGCTAAGCTAGCGGGCTGCTTACCGGACCGGAACATGATCCGGTTCGTGCCGCGGCTTTGACTCGGTGGTCCCCGGCTTCGATAACATTTATCCAGGCAGCAACTCCCCACCTCCTCCCCCATTACTATCAGCAGAGTTTGGCCCCCTGTCCGCCGGTTATCTCCGGACCTTTGCCCCCTCCCCCCCGCCGCCGCTGCGTTAGCCGGGAGCTAGCTGCTGCTATATAGAGGAGCGGGGAGCCGGAGGCTGACTGACCGGGAGAGAGCGCGCCGCCGCGGGATGAGCCATGGCGTCTGTCCGGGTGGCTGTGCGGGTCAGGCCGATGAACAGGCGGTGAGTGGGGGACGCCGTGGGTTCCTGTGGGCTCGTTCTGTGGTTTGCGGCTGGATGTTGGTTATTCTGTTGACCGCTGGTGCTGGAAGTCTGATATTTTTAGTTGTTTTCGGAGATTTTCTCCCAGTTTGAGGCTGTTTCGGGCCTTAATGCGGGGCAGCAGGTGATCCCTAGCAGGCTGTTTCCCACCTGGTTTCACCTGAAACTCTTTCTGCTCGGAGTTAAATAAAGACTCGGAGTTATTCCCACATATACGAGTCCAGACCCGGAGGTTCTGGTTCGGTCCATTTCCCCGTTCAGGGCATCGTGTTAAAACGTATTTATCGCCTTTCTAACCGCAGTTGGGCTGATTTCCTCCACCATGGAGCAGAGTGGACTGAAGGCTGCTCTGGGTTGAGATTTTAAAGTATTTAACGTTTAAATTGACTATAAAGTGAAATGTTTCTGCAGCTTCTGCCATGTCTGCTCTTCTTGAGGATTTGTGAGGAAATAATCCCAAACCAGAGAAATTATAGAAGGAGAAATTAATTGATTCGTGTCTCATCAACATTTAACCTGGACAATAATCCGAGTCATTCTGGATTAATTCTGACAGCAAGCATGAGATGAAGTCAGAGGAGTGATCATCTGACCGACCTTCATCCTCCTCCTGATTCCAGCTCCAGAGAGCGTGGAAAGTCTTCCTCAGGCTTCCTCCTTTCTTCCCATCAGCTTGCTGTTTTTCCAGGGAGGAAACCTCTGGATCCAAGAAGCAGCTGCATCTCTTTTCTTTTTAAAACCTTTGTCTGATTTTATGGAAATAGTAGCAAAGTTTATGAATTGAGCTCATAATAAGTGATCAAACCTGTTCTGAGCAAAAAACCTGAAACATTTCCAGGAATTGATTTTGACATTGACTGATTATTAATCATATCTCATTTTTGCTATGCACAAACAGCAGCACTGATCAGCTTTTCTCTTTCTAATCTTTAAAATAGATTTTTTTTTAACATTTATTTCTTTAGGGATGAACATTTTTAAACAGAACTTTCTATTAGAAATTATCAGAAAACTATTTAATATTTAATCATCTAGTGAAAACAATAAATAACATGTTGATAAATATTCATTTAGTTTTGTTTTTTAGAGGAAACCCAAGTCTTTTAGTGAGAATCAGAATCCGGTCCGGTTCCAGAACCACATTTTATGTCAAGACCGAAGCCTTTTCCTCCACAGCTGTGACCTTTGCCCCTGCTTTACTGCAGCATGCCAGCTTTATGTAAGGTTGTTGTTGCGCTCAGATAGCAGAGTCTTGTGCTGACGTCGGGCTGTCTCTGGAGCGCCGCCGCATCGACCTGCAGCCAGCCGTCCAACCCGCAGACAAACAGAGGTGCAGCTGCAGGAGAGCAAACATCCTGCAGATGAGGCGGCGTCCAGAGCGGGGCTCCGGCTCGATGACGTCCGTCACAAACATCAACAGAACCTGAGCCAGTTTGGAGGCTGCATATTTAGATCTGATTAGGCCTGAATCGATTAATGGGATTAATCGATTATTGAAATAATGTCAGCTGATTTAGTAATCGATTAACCGCTAACTGGCTATAGAGTCTCTATAAAAGGCCGTCAGCTGAAAGAACAACACAGTCAGAGCAGCAATGAAGCTGAAAAATGAACAATGAATATAAATATTTAGCATTTAAGATGGAAAAAAAAACCTTCCTAGTCTGTAAATCTGTTCTACCCAGAACTCCTCGGGAGGCAGTTTTAGCTGGATTTTGCATCCAGTTATTAATCCAGAAAATAACGAACCTGCCCTGTGTTGATGCTGAGTCCAGCAGGAGCAGCTGAGCTTTGCTCATGTTGATGCTAGGATTTATTCAGCTGCAGGTCAGTCATTCACTAAAGGAATGATGTTTTAGGCTATAAAATGTTTATTTTCTTATTTAAAAAAGGAATTTAATCATTTGTTTTTTGCATCTTTGAATGTATTTTTAATATTGTATAAAATAAGCTTAAGTGGTTCAGTGAAAAATCTGCAGAATGTGGCAGGTTTTTAGCCGATTAATTGTCAAATCAATCGATTACTAAAATAATCTTTAGCTGCAGCACAAGATCTGATATATTATGTAGGAGCTATTTGTCTATTTTTTGTTATTTTCTGGCTGAGTTATAATTTGTATTTTTTTTTTTTTTTTTTTTTTTTTTTAAATTGTAGGCTATTAATTGTAGTTTTTAGTATTTATTTAGTTTGGGACATGAGTATCTGAGGTATGAATAGGTTCGGTAGATCAGGATGCAGGACGTGGTTTTGACCAGTCAGGAGAGGCAACCTGCCACTAAACTGCGTTTCTGGACCTGTTCAGTTTGTGCTGTGTAAACCACAATCCCCACAATGCATCAAGTGCTTGAGTTACGTTCTCCTTCAGTTTGATCACGCTTTGTTTTTTTTTGGTTTTCATGGAGAAATAATCTCTAAATATTAGACACAGATGCACTTTTATTTCACAGGAATGTCTGGGTCTGAATTAGTCAGATTCAGAAAACCGCCATGTTTTCTTTCCACCGACTCATCCAGACGTGAACTTGTCCTTGAAGGTCTTTTAGCTGCTTTTCCTCCCAGTTCGGTCCAGAACATTTTCAGGCTTTAATCCTGTTTTGTTTTTGTTTTTTAACTATGTTTTTAACACCTTTTGATCTTTTGTCTGAACCTATGTACCTTGATGCTGCTGCTACACCTGAATTTCCTCTCGGTGGGACACGAAAGGATATTTTTATTCTATTTATGATCATTCAGTAACATAACACGTGTCTCCAGCTGAAAGTGTTCTGAGTTTGTTTTTAAGAGTTTCCAGGGTTTTTATGTTTGTGTTTTATGACTCAGTTTATTCTGCCGTCATTGCGTCCTGTGGCTCGAGGCGGTTGAGGCTACGGCTAACTAGCCGCTAGCATACACATGCTAGCTAGCTTTTTGTGTCTCTCGTGGGTGGTGGACTCGACACATGAAACGTGATAGCGTCGACAGCGACAGCAACTTTCTCATCGTGCTAGATCCAGGAAGTCGCTGGAGAGGAAGTGATGTCACTTTCCGTGTGTCGAGACCTTTAAGCGGGAATTTATCGCCGGTTGACCGGACGACATTCGTTCTCATCGCTTCTGTTGCCCACCCATGTGCAGCTAGGTGCATCCTGTCTGTATGCTCCAGTTAATCGATTACTAAATTAGTTGTTGTTATTTCAATAATCGATTCAGCTGATGAATCAGCCCCAGAAATTTCACAGTTTTTGTTCTGCTTGATTGTAACGCAGCAGGATCCCCCAACCAGCCCTACATTTCAAGTTTTTCGGTCTTAAATTTCATTCAAGGTGGCATTACAAAGCTCTTAAAGTCTTAGATTTGACTTGCAGATACCCTGTTATAGCTTCATGTTGGGTTTTTTGTTTTCTGGATGTCGATGCTGTGGAGCTGAAGTAGAAACATCAACACATCGTCTTCATCACGCCTCTTCCTAACATCGTGCTGCTCTGGTTTTATATGTCGCTCAAATTTGTAAAATTTCAATGTTTTAATTTTTATTCTGGAGAAGAATCTTGTTTGAGTCAGAAAGCCAGATGTTCATCCAGACGTTTTCTCCTCCAGGGAGAAGGACCTGATGGCCAAATGCATCGTCCAGATGGAAGGAACCAAAACCAGCATCACCAACCTGAAGGTTTGCTTGTTTCTGATCTGGTTCTGATCTGGTTCTGATCCACCGGGTCCAGAACTTTTCTGTTTCTGTGTTAAAGATCCCAGATGGAGTGGTCGGAGACTCGATGAGGGAACGGACCAAAACCTTCACCTACGACTTCTCCTACGACTCCATGGACTGCAGGAGCTCCTGGTTCGTCTCTCAGGAGAAGGTGAGGCTGCTGCTTCTCTCTGCTGGTCAAACTGCAGGAGGGATGCTTTGACCTATGACCCCGAGACCGTTTCTGTTGTCTCCCTTCAGGTTTTCAGAGATCTGGGCTCCGACGTGCTGAAGGCAGCCTTCGAGGGCTACAACGCCTGCGTGTTCGCCTACGGTCAGACCGGCTCCGGGAAGTCCTACACCATGATGGGCGTTCCAGTAAGGCCATGAGAAAATGTTCCCAGTAAAGACTGGAGCGTCCGGTCGCTGTGGGAGATGACTGATCTGTGTGTTTAGTGGACGTCCGTCTGAATTCGCCTGATGCAGATAAGAGCAGAGAGGAAGAGTTTTACTGTTTACTCAGCTTTCTTCAGGTCATCCGTTCAGTTTTTATCAGGAGGGAGATGATACTCAGAAACCGTCTCTGATTGGTTTTTTCTGGAAACTGATTCCTGGTCCGAGTCACTCCATCCATTTTTCTGCGAGAAACTCAGACAAAATCAACAGACCCCTGCGTTTTTTGTGCTAATGCATAATTGTGAGTTTGTTGTAAATTTTCCTCTAAAATGGTCAAAAACATGGGGTTTAAGTGATGCTAACTCCCACCTGCAGGTGGCAGTATTGCCTTCTTCTACTCCACTGCTGCCTCAGCCTGACCTGATGACAAGTTATCGCCTGTGATCGATGTGGCGAGTAACAAAAAGTCACATTTACCATCATACTGTTCTCCGATGGGGGGATTATTTTGCACACCTTCAAAGAGTCGTTGTGGACGGTGATGCTGTGGGCAGGAAGGCTCTCCTGTAGCAGTCAGTCTTGCACTAATCTGAAGAGGCCTCTGACTGAGCATCGTGAGACGCTATCAGCTCAATATCCAGGCAGCAGAGGCGATATTTCTCAGTAGCCTGTCCTGGATGAGAGCATCAGTTGTTGGCAGCTCTGCTAATCCTCCTCCATTGCTTTTGCTGCTCCTCTTTGAATCTGTCTGGCCGTGTGGTTAGAAAGCCGGTAGCGAGATGTTGCAGTCGGGCAGTGGTGGAAACACTTCAGCTAACAGTGGAGTTATTTTTTTTGGTTTTTTTTGTTTAGCGCTTTCGTGTTTTTACTAACTTTGAAAATGTTTAGCGTACTTAGCTTCCGTTAAATTACACACATTCTGCAGATTTTTCATTGAACCACTTAAGCTCATTTTAGACACTATTGAAAATACATTCAAAGATGCAAAACAAATTATTCCTTTTTTAAATAAGAAAATAATCATTTTATATCGTAAAACATCATTCCTTTAGTGAATGACTGACCTGCAGCTGAATAAACCCTAACAGCAACATGAGGAAAGCTCAGCTGCTCCCGGTCTGCATCAACACAGGTTCGTTATTTCCTGGATTAATAACTGGATGCAAAGATGCTTAACAGCAGATTTATTTCCAGGATGTGAAGCTAAAACTGCCTCTGGAGGAGTTGTGGGTAGAACAGATTTACAGACGAGGAAATGCTAAATATTTATATTGTTCAGTTTGGCTTCATTGCTGCTCTGACTGCGTTGTTCTTTCCGCTGACGGCCTTCCTTAGAGCCTCTACTCTCCAGTTAACCGTCCAGCCATTCCTGAATCAGCTGAAGATCATTTCAATAATTGATTAACCTGATTAGTGGTTGAGCCCTAAGTCAGATTAATCAGAAAAGTTAGCGCCCCCTGCTGACAAATATGTCCGCTAACCAGAGCGGGAGTCCAGATATGGGGAGGGGGCGTGCCGTGCTGCGTTCATGGACCTGGGAAAACCTCGTGAAATCTGAGGCGTTTGGATCAGGAAGCAGCTGGTTGGTTTCTGATCTTCTAACAGGAACAGAGTTTAGAGCCGGTTCTGTTTCAGGACCGGTTCTGGTGGCAGACGCAGCGTGGCGTTGCTGAACCACAGCTTCAGCTCTTCACCTCTGTGCTCCTCACAGTGCCACCAAAACGCAGTCTTTTCACAATAAAAGCACAAACAAGCAAACGTGTGAAACCTGATCAGATTTTACTGAAATATAAAAACACGACGATGCTTCTGTTTCTGAAGCGGGTCGAGCCCCACGAGGAGGGAAGATTTTCTCCGGACTTCGGTTGGTTGATGGGTGGTGCTGTCGTGGGCTGGTATCCGTTACCATGGAGACGGAGCCAGGTAAGCGGGCAGCCAGGTTGCAGAAAGCCCAGCCTGAAGCTTCCTGATGGTTCCTCGGATTTTGTCGCTGATTTTGTGGCGCCGCTTTAGAAACCTGCAACATCTTTTCCATCTTTAAGCCTCTTTCTAAATCTACATATAGAAGAAAATAACAAGCAGACAGACTGGACACAAACACTTTTACTCCTTAAAGCAGAGGTGCCCAAACTTTTCAGCCTCTGACCCCCGAAACGGACGTCAGGGCCTGGCCCTCCGTACTCCTCGGGAGTCACATCACTATGATTCTGGAAATCATATCGTGCCCCCCCACACACGGCCGAACACTGGACATGAAGTCAGACTGAGGCGGCAGAGGTAGGAAACAGCGCCACCTACAGGTGGCGTCACTTAAACCCGACGGTTTTTACCATTTTTGTGGAACATTTCAAATAAACTCACTATTATACATTAGTGTGAGAAACGCGGGTATCTGTTGGTTTTTGTCTGAATTTGTGGAGGAACGAACTGCAGTTGGCAGTGTTGTCTCCAGCCTGGATGGTGATGATGAAGGCAGAGCTGACGCCCACTGAGGGAGCCGTGACATTTTACTGCATCAGATATCTTCACAGTTCTTACCAACATTACCGTCAGTGATGTGGTTTTCCTGGACCGCATCGGTTACCATGGTTACAGGGATGCTGATCCTGACCGGAGGTCTTCCCTGCCGTTTCAGGGCGATGCCGGTCTCATCCCGAGGATCTGTGAGGGTCTGTTCAGTCGGATCTCCGATGCTTCGCGACGGGACCAAGCTTCGTTCCGGACAGAGGTCAGGTGGGTTCATTACAGACACCTCCAGGTGGCGCTGTTGCTCCTGTCGGACCCAACTCACTCTTTGGCTCGGTGACTGGAGCCAACTTTGTTTAGAAACACTCTGAGAACAGACTACAGATGTCAGCTTTATCTGGGCCAGAACACTGCCGAATGTAGATGAGACGACCAGATGGGTCGCTCGTTGTTCTGATCCGACTGTTCGGTTCCCGTCTGAAGAGTGGTGCTGTAGGCTTCCAGAAAAGGCGGGAAACACCATAGCAACTAGAGATCGACCGATACACTTTCCTTTAAGGCCGATACAGATTATTTTGACATCAGTCTAACCGATCCCCAATATGTGCTGCCAATTTTTTTTTTTTTTTTTTTTTTTTTTTTTGGGGCCAATTCTTGAAGCCAATTTCACTTTTCCTTCCTCCATTTACATGATAAAATGACACAATGATAACAAATGCTACAAAAGTCTCAGTTTAAACAAAATAAAATAAACATTTATTAACAAAACATATTAATAATGCATAGCAAACAATGTAGAACATTTAAATACAGGGTTTCCCCTCAGAAAACTAGCTAAGCGCGGTGGTCGGGGTGCTAAGATGGTCCACCAGCGGCCCACCGTGTTTTAGTGTTAAAATTTTTTAAAGTTGATGGGAAATGTAATAATATGACTAGGTAACTATATGTTATTGGAAGACACTGTTGACAATACTTAAACACACACCGATAGAGTGTTAGTCTTGGCTTGGTCTGAAAACACGCTGTCCAATACTGGTCACATTCAGAGCCGGCCGAAGGCATAGTGGAGTTGAATTTTAACACGGACCACAGATCTGGGCGTTTAACGTTTATTGAGAAATGCAGTGCTGTTAAATCTGATTTACTGGTTTCATCAGAGATGCATTAAAACGCTTCAACTGTTTTACATTTAAATTGAAGATTTAAAGGAGTTGGCAGGTTTGTAAAAGCGCAAAAAAAGAATCTTTGTAGTTTGAATGTTGTTGCCATGGCTACAATGTGATGCTATGAGTTTAATTTCTGTGTTTGAGCTCAGTTTAACTAATCCATCCCAGCAAATGACAACCAACTATCACTGATTGGTTTTAGGCCCCCCTCTCCCAGATTTGACCAAATCTGTACTGAAACGCTGTTAGTGGTGGTGATGTTCCTAACTGGAAGAGGGGGCCCTGAATCACATTCTGCTTGAGGCCCCATAACATCTTGGCCCAGCCCTGGCCAAGATGTTACAGTAAAGGTCGGCCGTTGTACTGGTTTTCTGTCTGGTTATTTCCTGGAGACAAGCACCCAGTTGACCTGTCGGTTCGTCCCTTCAGCTACCTGGAGATCTACAACGAGAGGGTGAGAGACCTGCTGAGGAGGAAGTCCACCCACACCTACAACCTGAGAGTCCGGGAGCACCCCAAAGACGGGCCCTACGTGGAAGGTAACACCCTCTGGAGGCAACATGTTGCCGCTGGCTCCGACTTTAACGTGAAGGCGTATTTTTAGCGTTTTTTTTGACCTACTTCGTCCCTTGGTTCTTTCCGCAGATCTGTCCAAGCACCTGGTGCAGAACTACAGCGACGTGGAGGAGCTGATGGAGGCGGGGAACATCAACCGAACCACCGCCAGCACCGGCATGAATGACGTCAGCAGCCGCTCCCACGCCATCTTCACCATCAACTTCACGCAGGTCGGTGATATTGGATCGATGTGGAGTCGGACCTGATGTTGGGAAGTTGAAATGAGCAGCATGTCGACTAAAACGTCTCGTTTCAGGCCAAGTTTGACGCCGAGATGCCGAGTGAGACGGTCAGTAAGATCCATCTGGTGGATCTTGCCGGCAGCGAGCGGGCCGACGCCACCGGAGCCACCGGCGTCCGGCTGAAGGAGGGCGGGAACATCAACAAGTCACTGGTTACGCTGGGAAACGTCATATCTGCTCTGGGTCAGGAACACCATGATCTGGTGGAACCACTGAAGCTTGTCGCGGTCCGTTTCTGACTGACCTGTCTTTGTTTCCCTGCAGCCGACATGGCGCAGGATGGCGGGACCTCCAACCTGAAGAAGAAGTCCGTCTTCGTTCCCTACAGAGACTCGGTGCTGACGTGGCTGCTGAAGGACAGCCTGGGCGGGAACTCCAAGACCATCATGATCGCAAGTGAGCTCCTCCGCCGACCGTCTGAGGTAAGCATGTTGTTAGACTGAGATCTGATCGTTTCGTCGTCGCAGCCGTCTCCCCCGCGGACGTGAACTACGGCGAGACGCTCAGCACTCTGCGCTACGCCAACCGAGCCAAGAACATCATCAACAAACCCACCATCAACGAGGACTCCAACGTCCGGCTGATCAGAGAGCTGCGGGCTGAAATCGCCCGGCTGAAGGCTCTGCTGCTTCAGGGCAACCAGGTAATCCACAACAGGGAGGGTCGTTAAAGCTGTGAAACGTCGCATTTCATACCAAATACGTCAAACTGTTAATGATTCTGCTCGTGCTCAGTTTAGACTTCTCCCTACGATAACTTCAGAAAATGAATCCATCCAGGTTTTCAAGACTGCTGTAGTCTGCCTCACTGATTATATTTATGGATCAGTTTAGCTGAGTATCATCTGCATAACTGCCGGGCCAAGCACTGAACCCTGAGGTACTCCACAAACCAGGGTGATTGGTTCATAGCCGCTGACTTAAAGAACACGTATTTCTGTCTGAGAACTTGGACAAAACAGATTTCCCATTGGATTATGGAAGAATTAAATAATTTAAGAGAAATCCATGACTTTAAAATTAAAATAGACTTACAAAAATGTTAGATACAACACAAAGTGATGATCTGGTTTCCTGTTGTCATGGTAACCAGGACCCCATCTGCTCATTGACTTATACTCTAAAGTCTTACTTAGTGCTTTTAACACTATTATTAAAACTTGACTGAATATAGGAAGTGTTTTCAAATGAAGACTGACCCAGATCCTGTTTTTATTGCTGTGAAGATTTTTTTTTTTTTTTTTTCCCAATTTTCTTCAATCAAGCCCAAAAATAATAAGCAAATTGGACACCTTTCATTAAACAAGGAAATCTTGCAAAAACCATTTGAAGTGTTGGATTTACAATTCTGTTGTTACAAAAAAAGATTATTCAATTAATTAAAACCGTTCATGCCCAGTTTATTGTTGAAAAGGTTAAAAAAAAAAGAAATTAAAAAATTGCAGTACGTTTGGTGATTTTTAGTTTGTAAAAATGATTTTTTTATTTTTTATTTTTTTTATTTTTTATTTTTTTTGGCCTGTGAGAACTTTTGAGATGATGATCTTGGTCCATGTGACAAAAAATTTGGACACCCTTGGCCTTCCAAAGCCTGGAGGCTCTACTATGGGTCAACTCTGGACCTGGCTGAATAGAATAGAATAGAAATATCCTTTATTGTCCTTCAGAGGGGAAATTCAAAGCTTGTAGGTTCATACAAAGATAAAAATATAAAATACATAAAACCAAAATTAAAAATGGCATGCTGCACAATTCAGAGGGTCCAGCCAGGAACTTCTCTGTAGACCTTTGAGGACCCAAGTGTGTTGATCTGATAGAGGAGGGGGCGTCGGTTGGGTTGGTTGATACATCTTCCTCTCATGCTAAGGTTACTAGTAGAAGTGCTTTGATACCATCTAGTGGTCAGAGTATGAACTACATGTGGTTCATGGATGAGGAAGTGAGCAATGGGCCGATAAACTCAGTAAATAATCTTAACCCTGAGCTACATTTTGCAATAAAAAATATATTTAGTGTGACTAATTTCAATAACTGATATATCAGAGTAAACGTGATCAAAATTCTTAGTTTTTTCTAATTTTGTGTTTGAAGCTTTTTAGCAACACTCAGCAACTAAGGAATTGAATTAAGTAATACAGGCGTTAAGAAGCAATATATAAAACTTAGGTACAATTGTAGAGAAAGTAAATTATGTGCACATATTTTGATTATGCAACTTTGAATCAAAATATTACTTAAGATTATAAGAAATCATATATAAATAGTGGGGCCAGGACATGTACCTGCTAATTTTGATTAATTAATTACAAAGATTTTAAAAATTTTAATGCAGTTAATTAATTAATCTTTTTTTTTTTTTTTTTTTTTAAATGCAAAAGTCCTGAGCCGGAACCTTTGTATTGCATTTCTGGTATGCCCGTAAATCTGACGCAAAAGCGACCTCCTCTAACAACAGCGATGGATGACGAAGCAGCTCCTCTGGGCCCACTGGGGGTTAATTTCTGCTTCTAGAGCCGATCTGATGCTGGAAAAGACTCCAGTTGTGTTCAAGTTGTACTAAAAGCACAATTTTTAAGTCTTGTTTAAGCAAAAATGGCATCAATAAAATGATAAAAATACCAAGATTGAACAGTCTGTTTCATTCCTTAATTGCTTGGTGGATCAGATCAGCATCATAACTAAATTTACACTAATGGTGAGTCCAATTTTCAAATTTATTTTCTCTAAGTAGTTTAATGTCTGAATGATTGAAAAACACCAGTAATGTTTTTGGGTTTTTTTTGTACAATTGGACATAAATTCAGGCATTAAGGGGGTTAAAGGTTAAGGTCTCCGAGGCTGAGATGATCACCTTGCCTCCTGAAAACTGATGCATGTTTACTCCAGACTGTTTCTGTTTGATCCTCAGATCGCTCTGCTGGATTCGCCCACCGCTCTGAGCATGGAGGAGAAGCTGCACCAGAACGAAGCCAGGGTGGGTCACATGGTTCCTGCTGTCTTCACACGGATGATAAATGATAACAAAAATATTTTTAAAGTTGAGATAAAGACAGAATCCTGAAAAACATGAAGGAAAACCTCCTGAAATATGAATAAAATCAGTTTTTTTTTTTTATGGTCTTGCATTCTGTCCCAAAGCTCTGGAGCAATGTTGCTGTTCTTGTCTGCAGGTTCTGGAGCTTACCAAAGAGTGGACCAATAAATGGAACGAGACTCAGAACATCCTGAAGGTAAGAGGCGGTTCTGTTCTGTTGGACCTGACCCGATTCATGTTGACAACTCTTCCTGAATGTGTTGTGGCGCTGCAGGAGGAAACCCTGGCTCTGAGGAAGGAGGGAATCGGAGTGGTGTTGGACTCAGAGCTGCCTCACCTCATCGGCATCGATGACGACCTGCTCAGCACCGGCATCATCCTGTACCACCTCAAGGTGGCGCCACAGTTTCTGTTTGAAGTCAGAAATACCTTCTGAGGTTTTAACTGGAATCAGGCAGCGATGTGTTCGTGTTGGTCAGGAAATGTCTGTTTTGTCCCTCAGGAGGGACGGACATACGTGGGCCGAGAGGACGCGTCCACCGAGCAGGACATCAGTGAGTCGGACCAGTTCAGTTTTTCTGCTGTTTGTCTCCGTATGATGAAGACCTCAGAGGAGGTTCTGGTGTTGGGTTGATGTTCTGTTCTGCTTCTGCAGTTCTGCACGGCCTGGACCTGGAGAGCGAACACTGTGTGTTTGAGAACCAGAACGGGACAGTTACTCTGGTGCCGCTCAGCGGAGCCCAGTGTTCGGTTAACGGGGTTCTGGTGACGGCGCCGTTGCAGCTCAACCAAGGTGAGGAACCAAAGGAACCAGATTATTTTCACTGAACACCCTTGGTGTAACCATCAGCATGGTTCTGGGATGGTTTTGGACAGTGGTGGGCACCGCTAACTAAAAGGTTAGCTGGGCTAACCCTAAAGCACTTATCATAAACATTAGTTCTGCTAATGTGCTATGCCAGCATGGTACTTAGCTTAAGCACTATACCAACGTGGTATTTAGTGGAAGCTAATGCTAAAGTGCTATACCTACACGGAACTCAGAGGAAGCCAGTGTTAAGGCACCATACTGACACTGTATTTAGGGAAAGCTAACGCTAAAGCGCTATACCAACACTGTGTTTAGCAGAAGCTAACGGTAAAGCGCTATAGCAACATTGTATTTAGTGGAAGCTAATGTTAAAGTGTTATACGAACATGATATTTAGTGGAAGCTAACCAGCACTATAGCAACATAGTATTTAGCGGAAGCTAACACTAAAGTGTTATAGCAACATGGTATTTAGTGGAAGCTAACGCTAAAGTGTTATAGCAACATGGTATTTAGCGGAAGCTAACGCTAAAGTGTTATAGCAACATGGTATTTAGCGGAAGCTAACACGAAAGTGCTATAACAACATATTTGGCAGAAGCTAATGCTAAAGCGCTATACCAACTTGATTTTAAAGGAGCAGTATTACATGATTTCCAGGCACATACAATCATTTTATAGCTCAATCCAGTAACTATGTTACCTTCCTTCAGTTGTTACAAAAATTCTGTATATATTAAATATGACTTAAAAGGAATTTGACTTTGTAATTTAACGCCTTGAAATTGGGCCTCTGTCTCTTGAAGAAAGTCCTGCTTTTTGTGAAACTCCGGCCTCAGGAAGTCACCACAACAGCGCTCCTCTATTAACCCTTTAACAATGTTATTACCAGCATTTCACTGATAAGTAGCTCGTATAATGAACTCAGCAGATTTGCAGTTCCACTAGGTGTTTGCTAGTTGCTGCTGCTGCTGCTAGTCTGGAGGAGCTGACTGGGGAAGTCGCGGGGGAGGGGGACTGTGAGGCGGAAGCTCAAAGGGTATGAAACTGCAGCTCTGAGGAGGAGCTGCACCTCAAAGGCGGAGCTCGGTCCATCCAGGCGTTTTGCTCAGCTGAATGGTTGCCATGGAGATTAGAGGATTTCTTAAACATGCATGAAAGAATCAAAGCAGCGCTGCAGGTGTGTTTCTGATGAGGGGACAACATCAGAACCTGATGGAAGGATCAGAAAAGTCGATTTTACGTGATGCTGCTCCTTTAAGGGAGCGCTAAAGCACTAAATCGAACCCTGTTGATACGGACTATGTGTCACGATGAGAACGTGAGGAGGCTCTCTAAACAAGTCATGTGAGTTTTTGCATGTATTTGTTTATTAGCGCCCCTGGTTCGTTCATCAGGTCCCTGCAGTTTTTTGGGTCTGGTTCTGGGAACTGGATCGATGACTAACTGGTTTGCCCTCCGTCTTTGGTCCAGGAGCCGTTATTCTGCTGGGCAGGACCAACATGTTCCGCTTCAACCATCCGAAGGAAGCAGCCAAGCTGAGGGAGAAGCGGAAGGTGAGTTCAGGGAAGTTCTGGGAGGACCAGGATCCTTCAGTCTGAGGAATGAAGTGGCTCTGGTGTCTCCTCAGAGCGGCCTCCTGTCCTCGTTCAGCCTGTCCATGACGGACCTGTCCAAGTCCTGCGAGAACCTGTCCACTGTGATGCTCTACAACCCGGGGTGAGTCCATCCCATCAGAACGTCCTCCTGCTGCTTGCTGACATCAAGCCTCGGCAGATTTCCACAGCTCCAGGCTGGGGGCCAGCTCTGGCTGTGGATCTCTGAGACTCAGCTTCAGGTTGATTTATTCATCAACGTTTAAAGCTCCCAGAGTGCAGACCTCAGGACGTTTCCTCCCTGAATGAGCAGACCTTCAGCTGCTTCTGCTTAAATCAGAAAATCATCAGAAATTAATTCGTCATTCCATTCAAAAAGTTTAGATTTTATAGATGAATTTCAACCAGAGCGACTCATTCCAGATGTTAACTTTGATTCTGGTTCAGAGAACGAAAACCAAACGTTACATCAGATCAGGAAAGGTTCTGGGCGGGTTCTGACCTCCACCATCCAAGTCTGCTTCAAATTGAAGGTTTTAAACATCCCATAATTTCTAACAGCCTGGAAAACTGTTTTTACATTTCAACCTGCTTCCTTCAACTGAAACCCAAATCAGACCAGTTCAAGTGATTCCTTTAGCAAAAGGTTTTAGGTAAAAGTAACACATAACAGGTAAAATAAATGTTCTATTTTGTTTTTATTGAACATTTCAGTCGTTTCCAAATATTAATTTCTCAGTATTTCTTTGCTCTCCTTAGATTTCTCTCTTTCTTCCTGAAAGGCTTCCTTCTGTCTGCCTCAGTTTTTGTTTTATTTAGTTTAATTTTGATTTTAAGAGATTTTTAAAACATTTTTCTTTGACTTTAACCCCTTAACTGTCACCCTGAAGACACTTCCATGTTATCCAATGGGTCTTCTTGCAGCTGCTTTTAAAAAGAGAATAAAAACTGTTGAGTTTTGTCGGTTTTGACTCTCGGCACCACAGAAGAAGAATTGTTGTGACATTGCTCCTGCTCGGATCTGAAGTCAGACCCAGGAATTAACTGTGTCCCCCTGTCCTGTTGGCAGTCTCTTCACTCAGAAGGGCCCCGTCTTCCTCAGGTAGACTCAGTCGTCCACTTCCTGTCTAACTGTCCCGTCCCGACCCGAAGCCGTCTGTCCACTCGTCCACCTCACCCCCACTGTGTGTCGTTATCTCATCAGCTTGCTGCTCTGTCCTCACTGTGATGTCCACCACTAGAACCCGTGTCCGTCCCTGGAGTTTCACGTCAAGCTTGCTTTTATTTGCTGCCTCCACCCACTCAGCTCGTCTTGTCCTCTGAGCGTCTTTTGGCCCCCAGGAGACGTGCAGGAAGCTGAACCGTGTTTGTTTCCTCAGGTTGGAGTTCGAGAGGCAGCAGAGAGAAGAGCTGGAGAAGCTGGAGATGAAGAGGTAAAGCTGATGGTGTCCCCCTAGATGCTCCTGGTGGTCCAGGCGATGAGTCTTCCTCAGGTCGTCATCATCTGGACCCCTGAGTGGACCAGACTGATCTCTGATCAGCAGCTGGAAAACTGGAGCTAAACACAACCGTTGTTTATTAATAAACAACCTTTACTAATGAAACCACCGTATTAAAGACATAATATTAAATAATCAGCTCTAACTGATTATATCAGTAATTGAGTAATCTATCGATTATTATTCTGACGATTAATCGAGTTTAAAAAAATGGTCCCGTTTGTAGCCGCTACTTCAGCAGGTTCATCTGTTCCTTTTTTAATAAAACATTTTTAAATTTAAATACTTTCTTGGTCCCAAAGGGAAATTAAATGTTGTTGTAACTCATTTAATTAAAGTTATTGTTTGTTTATTACTGAAAATATGAAATGATTCAAACGTCACTTTTAGTCTAAAGTTTGAAGTATGAAAAACTTTTTCAAAAAGTGTGAAAACAGAAAAAACATAAAACATTTGACATTAACTTTTGAAAATTAAAAAGCAAAATTAAACTGAGACATTTGTAAACACAACCTTTTGTTATACTTTCAGTTTGAAGTATGAAAAACTTTATAAGATGGATATTTCTTTTTTTTTCACATCATCACCCTTTTTGATCAGCTTGTATATATAATGTACCAAAATGCCAAAAAGTATTTCCTTGTGCATGTATAACCTGCCAGATTCTGTCCTAACAATCACGGATAAGAGTTAGTTTTTTGCAAATGGAACAAAAACGTTCCCTGTTGGCAGCCTCCAACGAGCTCCATGCATGTGGAGGATGTGTGCTGCTGAGGGATTGTAGTATCGAGGACGTTTTATTGTGAAACGCCAGCTCTGTTCTGCAGAACTCGCACTGAGCTGTTATCTTTTCCACTTAGCTTAAAGCTTCCTCTTGAGATCTTCCTGAAATTTTCTCTTCTTTCTCTCTACTTCTTACTGAAATGTGCAAACGGCGAAACGTGCAAGAACCACATGAACGATGCAAACTACAACACACAAATATCAAAAAAACACCGCTAATAATAAACGGTGCAACCACAGAAAAAAGAAGCAAAACTGAAAATGTTGCAAATGGCAAAAACAGCAGGTATAAAACACTGCAAACACAAAACAGAAGTCCTCCAGACCACTAGGGGGAGTCTGGAGTTGGTGATATTACCTATGTAAATGCGCTGCTGTTCCATAATGTAAAAATTATGAAGGACAACGCACCTTTTCTTTCTTCCTCTAACTTTCGTCACAACATCCTGTCTTTGGTGACCGACTCCCCCTAGTGGTCTGGAGGACTTCTGTTTTGTGTTTTGCAGCGTTTTATTATTGCTGTTGCTTTTGCTTCTATTTCCTGCAGTTGCAGCATTTCTCTGTTACATTTGTTTTTGTTGTGGAGTTTGCATCATCCATGCGCTGGCAGCTGTCGGCCACCGTGATTACCACCTGTCAGACAGAACTCAGGGCAGTGACGCGCGGTTTATCCGGTGTGGTCTTCATCATGTGAGCTGCTGCGTTTCTGCAGGAGGCTGATCAAAGAGATGGAGGAGAAGCAGCTGAGTGAGAAGGCGGAGCTGGAGCGCCTCCAGCAGGAGGTGGAGAGTCAGCGCAAGGAGTCGGAGGAGGTGCAGCAGCGGATCCTCCGTCAGGAGGAGAGCCTCCGCCGCCGCAGCCAGGACATCGAGAGCCGCCTGCGGGACTTCCTGGCTGAAAAGGAGCGCTTCGAGGAGGAGAGGCGCTCCGAGATCCAGGAGGTGGAGCTGCAGCGTAGGAAGCTGCAGAAACTGCAGCAGGAGGAAAAAGAGGAGGAACAGGAGGCGAAGCGGCGGCAGCAGGAGGCCGTGGAGCAGACGGAGATCTACCGGGAGCTGGAGCGACTGAAGAGGGAGCGCGAGGAGCAGCAGCTCCGCCTGGAGACGGAGCGGCGGCGGCTGGAGGAGCAGGAGCGGGAGCAGCTGAGTCTGGTTGGGAGGCTGGAAGAGCAGCTAAGGGAGAAGCAGGAGGCGGCGGCGGCCCTGCTGGCCAGGGAGGACGTCCGCCGCCTGGAGGAGGAGCGGCGGGCGCTGGCGGAGATCAGGGAGGCGCTCCTCCGAGCCAAAGAGGCGGCCGAGCGGACGGACGTGGAGGACGCCAGCAAGGAGGCGCGATCCGTCCAGAGGCAGTACACGGCCTTCAAGGAGGCGCAGGTGAAGGAGCTGGGGAAGCTGGAGGAGGAGCTCGGCCAGCAGAGGGAGCTGCTGGAGCAGGAGGTGGCTGCGGAGAAGAGCACGCTGCTGCTCCTCGCCCACGGCCTGAAGGAGCGCCAGCAGCGGGGGGCGCAGGACGCCTCCGCCGCCTGCCAGGAGGAGCAGCTCCTCAGGCAGGCGGAGCACCGGCTGCACTTCAAGGAGCGGCAGCTGGCCAACATGGCCGCCAGCCTCCTCCCGGCGCTGGCCGAGGAGAAGCAGCGGGCCGCGGAGGTGCTGGAGCGCAGCGCCGCGGGCGGCGACGACGACCGCGACGGGCCACCCGGGCTGGACAACACGCTGTTCCAGGTGGAGAAGGAGCTGGAGGACAAGGAGGAGAAGCTGCACCTCCACTGGCACAGCGCGCAGCAGCTGCAGCAGCTGCAGGAGACCTACGAGTTCACGGCCAACGTGGCGCGGCAGGAGGAGAAGGTGAGGAGGAAGGAGAAGGAGATCCTGGAGTCCAAGGAGAAGCAGCAGCGGGAGGCCATGGAGCAGGCGGTGGCCCGGCTGGAGAGGAGGCACTCGGCTCTGAGGCGCAGCGCCTCCCTGGAGCCGGACTCCCAGGAGCAGAGGAGCTCCCCGAGGCCGGGACCCGAGCTGGACCAGCGCAGGTCGGGAGCCGGTTCTGCCCCGCTCACGTCGGCCCGCCTGGTGGAACCCGGAGCTCAGAGCTGTGGTTCTGTTCCGCAGGGTGGAGCGAGAGATCCAGAAGCTGCGGCAGCGGATCAGCGAGGGGGAGAACCAGAACCGGACTCAGTCCGTCGGTGCCGAGGAGAAGACGGGTCACGGCAGCTCCCCGGTCGGCCACATCCAGAGCCTGAACACGCTGCTGCCGCTCTCTGATGACAGGTAGGGTCCGGATCCTGGTGCCGCTCGGTCCAGGTGTGCCGGCTCTCTGGACCGGTCCAGATGCTCACGCTCCGGTTCTCCAGCAGGATCAACGCCTACATCGAGGAGGAAGTCCAGCGCCGGCTCCGGAAGATCAACCTCCTGAACGGCACCGGCAGCGTGGGTCTGTCCGTGTCCTGCGAGTCTCTCAGAGTAAGACCTTTGACCCCTTACTTCCTGTTTTATCAGAACCTCAGCGGGTCCTGCTGCACCTCTGAGACAGAACCTTGGTCTGGTTCTGAGCTGCAGATGGGTTCCAGAGGTTCAGCACAGATCTGTTGGGTGTAGAGTTGATGTTTGAGTCCAGAACTGATGTTCAGCTCTTCGACTCCGCAGGACGACGAGGAAGTTAGCGACTGTAGCTCTGTTAGGTTAACAGACGAGGTAAGGCCAGGAGCCCCCGCTTGACCCCTGCATGGCCCTCTGATGGTGACGATGGTGGTTTCCTGGGTTCATCGTCCCACTTTTTGTTGGATCCGCTTCCCTTCTCCTCTAAACCAAACACTCATTCAAAGATCATAAATAAAATCCATCTTGTTGTTGAGCTGATTGAAAACTTTTATATTTTATGATGCTGTTAATTTGTAATTTTTGTTTTCAGGAGGAAGAAAAACTGCAGAACATAAATCCACGAAGACTCAAGTATGAGGTGAGAGCTTATCTGCATTTTAATTCGTATTGGTTGCATGTTAACTGCATGAAGCTAATTCATAATAGAAGTAATTTTTCTTCTCTTATAAATGGAGCAAGGCTTCTGTCTTAAAGGAACAGTTCAGCTTTCTTGGTTGCCTGCAGAGATGCGTCCATTAGGGCTGAAACTACCAGCATGCAGAAAACAATTTCTGACTTTAGGAGCGGAGGCGCCGTCACACTGGGTGTGAGAGCAGAACTGTTTTAATATGTATTTGGAGTTCACATTCAAAGCTGTTTTCAGCGTCTCGTATTATTAAGATGGACTGGAGACCAGTCCAGGTGCTACCCCCTCCCCCCGCCACCCTGCAGGAAGGGGTGGGTAGACCAGGGGTATCCAAACTGTGGTCTGGGGGCCATTTGTGGCTCTTGAAATGATTTTGTTTGGCCCCTGACCACCAGTCAAGAACGGTAAAAATTCGGCAGACAGTACAGAAAACAACTGATGACCCAAAAAATTTGGAAATTGTCAGTTTTTCTTTTAATAAAGCAACAGTTTTATGTTTCTGATCTTTAATGATGCAGATTTCTTAAAAACTTTGTTGCTGAGCAGGTAAAACAAAAAAAAAATCAAACATTTTTGCATTTGTAATTTAATGAATTTTGTGGCCTGCCAGTAGTTTAAATTAGCCAGTTTTGGACCCCAGGGCAAAAAGTTTGAGCACCCCTCCTCTAGACGGTGAGTGGATATTAACTAGATCAGAGATCGTAGATCTAGGGAATTTAGATCTCAGATCTCCAGTCGGCCGACATGATGAAAACCTTCAGCCTGGTCGGCTCTGGGTCACATGACGACAGTCAAAATGGCTGCCTTGGGGTCTTCTTCCCTCACTACCAGCGTCCACACCGAAGAGTGCTGTGGTCCGTTTGTGTCTGTGGATTTGTGCCGCTCTCTCTGGTTCTGGTTAAAATCGAGCGGTTGTGTGTCGTCAGCAGTCGGATCGATCCCTGCTGGTGCTGCTGGAACCGACTCTCTGGGTTGGAACGGTACCTCCAAACCCTGCTGGACGTGTCCAGATCCGGATCAGGGAGGACTCCTGCTGGTTTAGCTGCTCAGGATCTTCAGGGTTGGAAGAGGAGTGTTGTGAAAACAATGGAGCGTATTGGTGGAAAAAATCTAGATTTTACAAAAATTAAATCTTTAATAAACCAAAAATTTGATAAAAGCTGCAGTGTGTAACTGTACAAAACTGGTTTCTGCATATTTGTTAAAACCGTCTCCATGTGGTGACAGTTTGGTCTGAGACAGACAATCTGTTGAAAGATGGAGCTCCTCCTCCTCCTCCTCCCTGAGCTGCTATTGGTCAAAAGAAATATTCCGCCCCCGACCTGAAACAACCAATTAGAGCCAGGAGGCGGGGCTTAGCGCTGCCAGTCACCCTCATGTACGCGCTGCTAAATGTGCTGATGGTGGAGAAACAACTCACAGTTCCAGGAAAACTGTTCATCCGCCGTCATCGGTGGCCATGCTAACTAGCCTTAGCATTCATTAGCAGCAGGCTATGCTGTGGTGAACCAGCTGTAGCGTAGCGGGGGGGAGTGAGCGGCGCGTACATGAGGGTGATTGACAGCGCTAAGCCCCGCCTCCTGGCTCTGATTGGTTGTTTCTGACTGACTGACTGTCAGTGTGGACTGACTGACTGGTTAGTACTGGGAGCACTGGGAGAAGGCAGGGGAGCTGTCTGATATTATACTGTCACAACATAATGATAATTTTAACAAATATGTAAAAAACATTTTTTATAAAAGTTAAATACTGCAGCTTCAGTTGATAAAATCGATTTTATCACCCAGCCCTAGTTGAGGTTCCGCTAGCTAAGTGATATGTGAACATGTTGGTGGGGGTGTACTGTATGTATAGTTTTGAGCCTGTGTGAAAATCGAGTTTGGTTCTAGAAATTTCAATTTTATTCTGTTTTTTTCTGAAAGTTTCGTTCCTCTGTGGGAAAAGAATCGTTCAGATTAAATATTCATGTTTATAGGAAGTGGATTAAAACTTCGGCCTATTTGAATTTATTGGAGTTATTTTAAATCATCCCTTGTCTCTGAAATAATCCTGCTTAATTTGCATGTCATCCTCTTCACCTGTCACTTGTCTAACCTGTGCACCTGGTGGTTGGACTGTAATTCTCAGTGGGTGGATCATGGACTTCGGTTTAATTCACACACATTTTCCCACCTTCTTGCCGATGTAGTCATGGACTTCCCCCTTGTGCACACAGAACACCTGCTGGTCTAACATCCTGGTTCCTCCGGGGTTTGAGACAAGCTTGCTCCCTGATGTCCAGAACATGTTTGAAGAACCAAAGGATGAACTCCTGGAGGATCGCAGAACAAAACGACTCGAGTCCTCGGATAAACTCTTGATTGAAAAAGATATAGACAAAGAAAAATGGTGGGAAGGAGAAGTAAATATCCAGGGGTTCCAAGCTGTTTGTGGACCTGATTGTTGTTACAAAAGCCAAACAACCAACAGACTGAGTGGAAGCAAGAACATGACCTGTGATGGTTATTACATCTACTCTGATTGTGAGGATCTCAAGAAAATGTTGAACAAAACATTTTATTCCCACTCGGAGAAAACGATCAATAATCAAACATGTGAAGAACCAGAACTTTCAACGTTCCAGATCAGCCCCGAGCAAGATTCACAAGAGGATGGCAATGGTTCAATAAAACTAGAAGCAGAGGACATATCAGTCAATTGGTACCACCAACTAGAGGATCTCAAAAATGTCAAGAATCAAGCCCAGAACGTTCTCAACTATGCAACAGAGGAGTTCGATCTTTTAAAATTGGAAGGTTCTGGCAAGGAGTTAATCGGGTCTGAGCAAGTTTGGAAAGACAAAACTAACAGCATGATGAAACAAGAAGTGGAGAAGGTTCTGGACTGTGACACCCGTGTTTCAGAGGACGTCAACGTTCAAACTCAGAATCAGGAGAAAGAGTTGGGACATTCAGATTCTCAGGTCTCTGACAATGATTTCATCATCTCTGGGCAGGACTCAAAACATGACGTCTACAAACCGTTGAAACGAGAAATGTTGGAGAGCAAGAACCGTATTTTAGACCATCTTGAAAATGTCAAGAATCAAACTGGCGAAATGGAGAGAGCAGATAAGTCTGAACTTTTAAAGCTGCAAAGCTCTGGCAGTGAGTTTATCATCTCAGAGCAAGATTCAGAAGACACCATCAATGGTCCATTAAAGCCAGAGGAGTCAGACGATGGGAACAACGTCCTGGAGAACATTGAAAATGCCAAAAATCAAAGCCTGAACCTGGGGGGTGACGAAGAGTTGGAACAAGACAGAGACACATCAGCAAAGCAGGAACTGACCAACAGAGGCTATATTTGGGATTACGTTTCTAAAGTCAAGAACCAAACTCTGTATCCGTGGACCGCCAGAGAGTCCGAACTGCTCAAGTGGTTAAGTTCTAGTCGAGAGTCCAACCAGGACATAAGGTCGTTTAATGATGAAACACAGCAAGGAGAAGGTGACGCTGCAAGAAAGTCGTCAACCGGCTGGAGCTACATCTGGGACAATGTTTCTAAAGTCAAGAGCCAAACTCTGCATCCGTGGACCGCCAGAGAGTCTGAACTGCTCAAGTGGTTGAGTTCTGATGGAGACTATATGAGCTCCAAGCAGGACATAAGGTCAGTTAGTGATGAAACAGAACAAGAACAAGGTGACGCTGCAGGAAGGGTGTCGACTGCAAGGAGCTTTGTTTGGAACTATGTCACTAAAGTTAGGAACCAAACCCTGAACCCATGGAGACCAGAAGAATCTGAGGTATCCAGGGATCAACCATCTGATCTACCCAACTCTGGCAAAGAGTCCATTAAGTTTGGTGGCAGTGAAATGGGACAAGAACCAGCTGAAGCTCCAGAAAGGGTGTCCTCTATTAGGAACAATGTTTGGGAGTATGTTACAAAGGTTAGGAGCAAAACCCTTTACCCATGGAGGCCAGGTGGACATAAGAGTCAGGATATCCATGCCATCAGTCATCATAATGGACAAGAAGAAAATGAAAAGGCAGTGGACATGACAGCCAGTCGGACAAACCTTTGGGACTATGTTACAAAAGTCAAGAACAGAGCCCTGTACCCGTGGAGAGCAGAGGAAGATGAACTTTCCAAGGATCAATCAACCAAGTTGCAGAACTCAGAAAAAGATTCTAGCCGAGATCTGAGTGAGACAAACACGAGCCATGTTTTGGGCTACTTTACAGGAAAACTTTCAGATGCTTACAAAGACGCAGAGAGACGACTTCAGGGCACACGAGACTTCATTCTAAATGTGGGAGTCAATGATATGAAGTATGCCGTCTCTCAGTATGTCTTGAGGTCCAGAGATCTTCCGCTGATCCAACCAACAAAACTTCACTCTGTTCTGGAAAATAAAGTCACTTTGGTGGATCTGTCCAATACTTCTCAAGGGTTTGGCTTAAATGCCATGTCTGTGTCCTCGATCAGAAATGTCGGTACAGAGGACTGCCGTCCAGAGGAGTTTTATCAGGGGCTGATTGAGTTGCCACCAGCTTTGACACAGCTTCGTGGTCTCTCAACCCAGCAGATCATGGAAAAAACTGAATCTCTGTCTCCCCAAAGACTAGTTGAGACAATTCTGAGCATCTTCTGGCTCAGAGCAGCCAGCTTTGAACAGCCCAGTCCAAAACCAGCCTGCCTCCTTCTATCGGAACAGGGCCTGACGGTAGTTTCAGCTGACAAAGACTCTCCAGACACCCTCAGCCTTTTCCATCATTTTGACCTTATGGAAATCAGGGAGGTTCAGATCAGCTTGTCAGGGCAGCACGTGCGTCTGATCGGATCTAGTGAAGATTCGGTTCTGGCTGTCTTCACTCACAACCAGGAGCTCACACAGGACTTCTGCAAGACCATCCTGAAGGCTCGCTGTCCTGAGACGTTCTCTGAGACGGCTAAAACTCACCCGTTACTCTCGGAGGACCTCATGGCTCTGTCTTTGGATTGGGCCTCCAGGGTTCCTGACATCATCTCAGACAGCGGTCTGAACGTCACCTCAAGATTCAAGCGGGTCCTTGCGGACCTGCTCTACATCGTCCACGGGAACATGGATGGTCCCAACAAACCTTCTCTGGCGGATGTATGTCCTCTGCTCTACACCAGTGTCAGGGTGACGAGCTCCACCCGACTCCATCAGGACTGTCTGTTCCAGTTCCTTCTGACCGACACTCACATCGCTCTCCTCCAGGAGGACGGAGTCTTTCATCCGGTACCGCGGGGGTCCAGCCAGGTTCCCATTCAGCCCCAGTTCCAAGGACTAAAGCTGCGCAGGCGTTCAGACATCAGGTGTCTGCTCGTCAGGAGGAACGAGACCTGCTTCGACGTCGATGTCGTCTTTACAAATCGCAATCAGCAAACTCCGAAACGGAAGGCGGAGTTAAGGCGGAGTTCAGTCGACGTTCCCTCCTCCAGCCATCTGTGTGACTCTTGGAAGTTACGTTTTGGCTGCTCCTCAGAAGCTCAGATGCTCATCAACCATCTATGCATCTAAAGGTGGACCTTAGTAGAGCTTGTCTACAGCAGCAGAGATTGAAAAATTTAAGATCTAAACAATGAAATTTTAAATGTTTTTAACATTTTTTTTTTTTCCTATATTGAAATCATAAAGACTAAATCTAAATCTGTGCGATGAAGAGAAACTGCTGCTGACCGAAGATGGATATTATTATTATTTTAGAGGGAGAATGATGATGTCACTTTACTGTTTCTATTTCCTGTCATGACTAAATAAGTAAATGTTGAATTTTGCAGTGTGTATCTGTTGAACTAAATAAAGATTACATCAGTTTGAACTCTTTGGGTTTTCTTTGATCAGTTTCCACACGTTCTCATCGTTTATTACCAGATTGTTCAGAGCCGATCTTTTACTTTCTGCTCCTCTTTCCTTCTGTTTTTCCCATCTGGTTCTGATGATTTCTCCCGCAGCATCTGATGTCCCGATCGGCCGGGACGAGCTGCAACGCCGTCAAAGAGCCCGTCAAAGTTAGCATCCCTCGCTACGTCCTGCGTGGGCAGGGCAAGGACGAACACTTCGAGTTCGAGGTGAAGGTGAGTCCACTGAGCTCAGGTTTACATCCATGTGAATACAAGGTGTCTGCGCATCCTTAAAAAGCCTTTAAATTCATGTATCTAAAATTAAGGGCTTAAAATGTCTTGAATTCATTTAAAGAAGTAAGTTGGCTGTAAATTGATAAATCACAGGTCTTAAATTTTGTCTTGACAGGTCTATTTAATCTCGTATATTCTGTTTTGTTTTGGGTTTTTTTTGTTTTTTTCTCGCGGGACTTTTCTGTCAGGCAAAAGTTTGAGTTGCACTCAGGCATCTTCATTGCTTTCTGTGTCTCGAGACAATTGAGGCTACTGCAAACTAGCTGCTAACATACCCTTGCTAGCTAGCTAACTAGCTAGCTTTATTGCGTCTATCCTGTGTAAGCGCAAATTTCTTGTCAGTTGGAGATGTAGAGCTTAAACTTCAATAACAATGGTCTTTGAAAAGTCTTAAATTTGAGTTGGTGAAACCTGCAGAAACCCTGGAACAGTTTGCTACAAAAGCCACAGAAACGTTTTTTTTTTTGTTTTTTTTTTTTTTTTAAACAACTTATTACGGAAAACTTAAAAATGGCTTTTCAAGGGACCTGAGGAAGATTCACCATGAGGTAAAAGGTCCGTGCAGGGATGAATGAGGCAGGTGGGTCTTGGTGAATAACAGGGCTGTTTCCTGGGTGTATCCCATAATGAGCTCCGTGGATGTGGCGAGTCGCTCTAGAAGGTCGAGGGGTTTCCATTCTGGTTTCAGGCTGGTGTGAAGCATGGAGGCCGGTCCTGAGTCAGAGCTGGATGGGAGTTTTGGATCGCTCCTCATAGGCTACGTTCTCACAGCAGGTCTTGAAGCTCAATCATCAGATTTTTTTTTTTTTTCTGCATGGTCGTTCATACTGCTAATTAAACGCGAGTCTGTTTGGCACTTTAGCGTTAGCTTCTGATAAATATATTAGTATAGCGCTTTAGCATTAGCTTTTGCTAAATGATTGCTAAGTCTGATTTTTGTTTCTGCGTGACTCAGAAGTCACATTTAATTAGTAGGATGAACGGTTTACGACCCCACAGTGACCCAGAAGAAGACTGTCGCCGCCCCCCAGCAGTAATAACCGCCGCCGGCGTCTCTGAACGGGTCCTACAGCTGCTGAGAGCCGACAGCACCGCCACTGGATCAGAACCAGACGCAGGAAGAAGAACCAACAGCAGCGGCCTTTAGCGGAGCATCGCCTGCAGCTGCTGGAGAGAACCGGTCTGGATGTGGAGTCGGACTGGGAGCACTGGGACCGGGATGGGATGCTTCATCATCAGACGTTGTTTACGTCCAGATTCACCGTCCGACTTCTGACACATGGCTCACGACAATGACGTAAAAATCGGATAAAACGAGACGTGAGCGCTCAGACTGCAGACGCTCTGAACGCGATCGGAGTTCGGGCCACAGGTGGAAGCGGCTCCGACCGGATTCGTTTTGGTGGGGGGGGGGTCTGCAGCGCATTTACCTGCTGTGTGAACGTAGCCATAACGACCACCTGAACTAGGAAATAACGTTCTATACGGTTGCAGAATAAACTATTTTGTGCAGGGTTTTTTTCAGGTTCCTGTGAAAACAGAAAACTAAAAATCAACATCCTGTAAATAGAATAAAAATATTCAATATGAAAGCAAAAACAAATGTTGACCTAAGAACACATTTCCATATTCCTGGTTTTATTGCAGTAGTTTTTATTCGTGGCAACAGAAACGCCAGCAGCACCTCAGTGCCTGGGCGGTTCGTTCTCTGGTCTGTTTCTAAATACGACAAAAAACCATCTTGCGGGGTTCCTTGGTTTTAGTTTTAAAGCTTAGCTGCAAAACTGAAGCTTTATTTTAATGGTTAAAGAAAAGGGAAGCTTCATATTTTTCGGTGCGCCGTTGTTCATGGCCTGAATGTTGCGTTTCCCTGAGCTCTTCAGAAACGTTGCTCTGTCCTCACCAGATCTCCGTGATGGACGAGACCTGGACCGTGTTCAGACGCTACAGTCGCTTCAGAGAAATGCACAAGAGCCTGAAGTCCAAATATCCAGAGGTGGGCCGCACCCAGAACCCTGACACGTTGCTCCAGGTTCTGACAGGAGGTCAAACGTCAACCATGAAACTGTTCTGACGGGTCGTCCTTGTTTTCCAGCTGGCGGCTCTCGAGTTCCCACCCAAGAAGCTGTTTGGGAACCGAGACGAGCGAATGGTGTCGGAGCGCCGCAGCCACCTGGAGGTACGACCGTAGAAACACAGCAACCAGAACCGGACCTGTTTAGAGAGAGTTGGTTTGGGTCCGGTGAGGTCGGGAATCAGGAAACATCGGATCAGTTCAGATGTGGTGAAAAAATTCAGATTAAAGTCCTGGAAATAATAAAAACTGCAGTAAAAACCAAAACAGTCACAGGTTGAACATAAAGGTGATAAAATGAACATGTTGTGATTCTTTATTGGTCCGGTCCGACCCAAACTGGACAGGGTTCTGTTTAGGTTAAAACCAAAATTAACAGTGATTCTAAAACCCAGAAACAACCTAGCAGAACTGAGTCAGAACCATCAGAACCATGTTCATCTGTGGGGTAAACTTCACATATTTTAAAATAAATCACATTCATTTTAATCAGCGGACCAGAACCAGAACCCGTCAGAATCCTGAGAACATCTTCTGCTAGCGCCACCTCCTGGTCGGTCTTTAAACTGAAGCCTTGATGAGTTTGATGGTCGGATAAATCCTGCTGTCTCAGCAGGTCCGGTTCTGATCCAATAACCATGTGTCACGTTCTTTTAAAAATGTCCATAAACATTAAATCCTCTCTTCCCCCTGATGTTTGTTGCATCCAGTGATGGGCACACTCCTGCTAATGCGCTACTAGCAGAGCTAATTTTTCACTTAGTGCTTTTGCTTATGTTTAGCGCACTTAGCATCCTAAAATTTAATTTAGCATTAGCTTACACTAAATACCATGTTGGTATAGCGTTTAGCATTAGCTTTTGCTAAACACTGATATAGCGCTTTAGCGTTAGCTTTTGTTAAGACCGTGTTGGTATAGCACCTTTAGCATTAGCTTTCACCAAGTACTCTGTTGGTATAGCACGTTAGCATTAGCTAAATGCTGTGTTGGTATAGGGCTTCAACGTTAGCTGAGCTAATGTCTGAATAGTGTTTTAGGGTTAGCATAGCTGGCTTTTTAGTTGGTGGTGCCCACCACTGGTTTCATGGTTCTGATGTTCTGGTTCCTGTGGGTTCTGCTGACGTCTGAGATGATCCATCTCTGTTGTCCACAGCGGTACCTCAGGAACCTGTTCCGGGTCGTGCTGCACTCCTCCGGTTCTCCTCTCAGAGCCGACGAGGACGGAGTTTTCCGACTGTCCAAGTTCAACATCTGCGAGTTTTCTCCGTTCTTCAAGAAGGGCGTCTTCGAGTCCAGCAGCCACGGGACCGGCTGAAGGAAACCAGAACCGGAGGAGGAGGCAGAACCTGCGGTGGAGATCTGGACCTTCCTGTTTACGTGCTGCCGATGGTTCAGACAGCAGGAGCAGCTTCAATTCTGGGCGTCTCTGGTTCTGGAGGACCGATGCTGCTGGACCCGAAACGTGTCTGCTCAGATTCCAGAACCACCTGGTTCTGACACCTTCAGCCTGTTCCGCTGCCCAGGACATGAAGGAACGGAACCAAAGGTCTGGATCAGAAGGATCCTGGAGATCAGATGATCTGCGGATTATTGTTTGTGTCAGAGATTATTAATGTAATCCTGGATCTCTCAGATTAAATCCAGCTGCAGCTGATCGGTTTATGGCTGATTCTCTCACAGCTTCATGTCATCTCTAGCCGCTGGTCGGTTCTGCTCGGTTCTTTGTGAGCAGATGAAACCCACCAGGATCTCGGGGTCAGAACCGACAGCAGCTTGGATCAAAGTCTTCCAGACTCAGCAGCTGGGAAAACTTATTTAAATGCAACAAAAATATCATAAATACATGAAAAATGATTTGTTCATTAAAATCTGATTATCCTCGGTTTTTCATTTCGTTCTTCCAGCAGCGCTTTGAGTTTTTAAAGTCAGTGGGCGGGGCTAACCCTGTTCTTCAGCAGGTGATTGGAGGAGTTTCATGATGGACTGCAGCACAGGAAGCTCCATCCATCCATCATCTACACTCGCCTAACTGGTCAGAGTCCGGACCTGAGTCTAGCTGAGGATCTGTGGAGAGAATCAGATGTTCTCCATCCAACCAGAGGAGGTTCTGGAACCAGTCAATCTCCTGCAGAATATTGTTTCAAGCATTTAGTGGAAGGAAAAACTTGTTTCATTGAGGGACCGCTACACAAACTTACTGTTGAGTTTTTAAAGCTTTGTTCCGACTCTTGTTGCCTTTAATGATCAGGAAATAAACTCGTAGGTGGAACACATCACCTGCTAGCGTTAGCAATAGCGCCACCTATCTGTCCTTTAAGGGCTGTTTTGAAAGCAGCCATTAAAGTGATCAGTGATCGGCGCTGAGATCATTGAACCTTTGCTGCCTTTTTAGGAACTTCCTCTCCTCCGACCTGAGGAACCCCAGGATTCTCATCAGAACCCTGCAGAACAGCCTGGTTCTGTTCAGGGGGATCAGAACCTCTCAGCTGTGGTGGATCAGCGAGAGGAACAGAAACCAGTTGTTCCAGTGAAACGTCTCAACATGGTTTATTGGTTCCTGGTTCAGAGTTCATCAGCTCACTTCAGGAGATTAAAATCGTGGCTCAGTCGGATCTGTTCCAGTCCCTGCGGTTCCGATCCGGCTTCCTCCAGGGTCTGCTCGGCGGCTCTGAAGGGAAGGTCGAGCGGCGAGACTCGATGAGTCTCCGGCGGCTGCTCCTGGCTGTGCAGCAGCTCCTGGTACTCCTGCAGGCCAGACATGGAGGTCAGCGGCTGCAGAGACGGGAGGAGGAGGAGGAAGAGGAGGAGGAAGGCTCACCTGAGACTCCTGGTCCAGGTCCTGCTGCAGGGCCTCCATGGTGGTCCGTTTGGACTCCAGGATCTCCTGGAAACAGAAACAGGTTGGATGTGACCTTACGGACGGACCTGGAGGGACGAAGTGATCCCAGGAAACCAGAAAGAAAACGCGGCTCCATCTTTAAAAAATTAATTGGTCACAAACTTTGTTTAACTTGGCAACCTAATAAACGTTGATAGGGTTAGGCAAACAAACACTTTCCTGCTGCTGCACTTCCGACATTCCAGAGAAAATAAAACGACGGATTTGTTTTACGCAGACGTCAGAAATGAACACTTCTCATTTGCAAGACCTGCTCTTGGCAAGGTGGATTATAACTCTAGCCTTTTCTCTATGAAAAACCACAACTACTTCACCAGCACTACTTCAGAGTATTTTTAATCACGTAACTGGAAAAAGTCCAAGAAAGAGACAAAAATAAAAAGTTAGGGGCAAATTCTGGTTCTTTAAAGACTACCACAAAACAATTGATGCAAATAAATAATAATACCAGGGGTGTCAAACTCATCTGAATTTTGGGCCACATCTGGATCATGAATATTCTTAAAGGGCCCGATGTCCCAGAATATAGTGATAAAATCCATTAAACTGTTATATTAATAAATACCTGTGTCTGCATGTGATCAGTACTTCTTAAAATTAAATAATACTGAGCATCTTTTCACATCGATCCCTCCAGAATTTCATGATTGTTTTTATTTTATTTTTTTGCAATCATAATTACTGATTTTCTGGAGCTAAATTAGAAATACTTGCAAGGAATTTTTTTAATATTTGCGCTGAAGAATGACGTTAAATGTGACTTTTTCTTACTCACCGTATCGATAACCAGACATCAAGTCAGGCTGAGGCAGCAGAGTATAAGTACTGCCACCTGCAGGTGGGAGTTGGTTGGCATCAGTTTAACCCAATGTTTGACCATTTTTGCGAAAAATTTGCAATAAACTCTATCCATTAGTGCGAAAAAGTGTTATTGATTTTGCGTGAAAAACTAGAGGAAGTGATTGACGTAATTTGGCAGAATACAGATAAAAACTGCTTTGATAAAAATAATATTTAAGCACAACTGTTATCTTGAAAGTTCTATTTAAGCTTCCTAATGGAGTCTAGAGGGCCGCATAAAAACCCATGGCGGGCCGGATTTGGCCCCCAGGCCTTGAGTTTGACACGTGAATTATAAAGTAACACAGTCTGGGAGAAGAAACACATAAAACTTCTAAAAATTAGTACAGTATTAAAACAGACCAAAGTACTTCTACTGTTTACTGTATATTCTCTGGAAAATAATCTGTAGGTCTGAGTCTCTGGTGCACTTCTGGTTAAACCCTCCCAGTTCTTCTTTCAGTGAAGTAACTAGAGTATTACTCCAGCAGGAGTAGCGATACTTCATAACAATAAATCCAAAAAAAAGAAAACTGAACTTCTGCAGTTGAAGACGGTGGTTTCTCATGCGAGGAGCTTTCTCAAATCTAAAAGCAGAGAGAGTGGAGTTGAGCTTTAAAAGCTGAGATGTTCTGCCCTCACTGATTGGCCACATGACTGCAGAAGCTGATTGGAGGGAAACTGACTGGGTATCAGGTAAGAGCTGAGTCTTGTCCTGAAGAGGTGGCTCTCCTGTGTTGAGCCAAGTGTCTGTGGAGACGCCGTTTGGTTTCTGCAGTTCTGGACTTTCCTCGCTGCACCGAACGACAAACACCGCAGCGCTCAGTTTGTGCTTAGGGTGGACCAGCCTCTGTCTGAGAGTCCTGGTGGGGCTGAAATGTACCGGGATGCTGTTTGGAGAAAAGCCTTCAGAGTTTCTCAGATACTCCAGCAACAGAAGGGATGACCACGTCTCCGTCTGTTCTCCTCCTCGTTCTGTTCAGTGATGTTTTGGAGATTTCCTTGCTGACTTGACAAAAGCCCAGTTAGGATATCCACATGTTTGCAGAGCTTTTTTTGATGTTTTTGTTCCTTTTCCTTCCGCTCCTTCTTCGTGAGGACATGTTCGCCCGATGCGTAGCGTTCTGATGACAGTTTGTGTCCCAGTGGGTGGTGAGAGTCAAACAGAAGGTACTGATCTGTGGGTTGGTTTCCTGCTGCCCTCTGCTTCCATGTGGACTAGACCGTCCAAAAAGGGCAGTTTGTTATCGCTGGCATCAACTCCACCAGAGAAGATGCCGTGTCTGGTGAACGCTTCTACTTCTTTGGCTTGGGCTTTGACCCAGGTATCGTCCACATAGCTGAACCAGTGGCTTGGCGTGGTTCCCTCAGAGGAGTTCAGGGCTCTCTGTTGCACTTCCTCCATGTAGACTGGCCGCAGTCGGTGACCCTGGAGATCCCGTGGCACAACCATGCTTCTGTCTGAAGAAACTGTTGTGATATAAGTGGTGGAAAGGCAGAGGTCCAGTAGGGTGCAGATCTGGCCTGGGGTGAAGGTGGTCCTGTTGGTTCAATCGTGGTCTTGTAGGAGTCGCCTTCTGATGTGGGTACGCAGGTGAAAAGAGATTCCTTCTCTCTGTATTTTGGGAAGTCCGTGCAGGCGGGGAGTGGCTTCACCTGGGTAGAATCTGTGTTACAATGATCGATTGGTTGTTTTGTCCTTTTCAAGTTCTTGCAGGTAACCCGTGACCTTCTTTTTGTAGGTGCTGGTTGGGTTCCTCTTCAGGGTGCCATGGGTGGCGCTGTTGCTCAGTAAAGGACTTATTTCTTCCTGGTACTCTGAAGTGTTGAGGACTGTGGTGCACCTTCCTTTGTCAGCTGGTAGAATGGCGATGTTCTGGTCCTGGCTGAGTGCTGTGACAGCTTTCCTTTCCTGTGGGTTTGAAGGAGGCGTTGTTCCTGAAGGCGGATTCAGTGGCAGCGATTAGTATTTCTAGTGGAGAGATGCCAAATGAAGTCCTTTTGCCAGCACATTGGTGGCAAAAACACGCCCCTCAGGCTCTGTCCGACAAATTTCTAGCCCACTGGGCCCCGTTTCAGAAAGCGGGATGAGTGAAAATGCTGAATAAGTTCACTTCGTGCATATCCCAGGTTTTCAGATTCAGACAGCCGTTATCCCGAGTGAAGCAGCCGTGCTCGGTTGCAGGACAGGGTGAACGAATCCTGAGTTGGTCCTACTGTTCTGCTGAGACCTGGCACAAGGGAAGGGTCACAAACAACGCAACCTTTTCGAGAGGAGCCTGTAGATGTTGGAGAGGAAAAACTCTCCGTCGGGGACGGTGATCAGACGTCTAATCATTTCAGATTCATATATTTTCGAGCATTGCCGTTTTTCACCACAGTTAGTGATTTATTTCAATAAAATTTCAGCCCGACACTCATAAGGCCAAGGAGGTCATTGTTTGTGCTGGACTTCGTTTTCATGCCAACGGGCCAATAAGAACCCCCGTTTGGTCAGTAGTGAGTGGAACACTGATCAATATTTCTGAATTATATTTGCTCGGTGATTTTGCTGATTGTTTTTAGATGTAAAGCCCTTTGAACTGCCTTGCTGGTGAGATGTTCTGCACTCATAAACTGGACTAGGAGGTGGTCCGAGTCTCCAGCTCTGATGTGGGAACTGGGGTTCGACCCCCGCAGGAGCTCATAACTACAGCTTTCCTGTTTCTCCTTTATGTTATTGAGCACAAATAGCTTAGTTTTAGGAACATCTTATTTCATTGCTGGTCATGTATAAGTAGCTCTGGTCTGAAAACCGTGGGCAGCCCTAAAGTCACAGACCCACCAGAATAAAAGCAGAACTTCACTGCATCGCAGATATCAGGGAAGCAATAATGAAGTCGGTGTCACATTTTAACACTTTATTATATTATCTATTGATATATTTAAGCTTCCCAGGCATAATTGGCTGCATAGATGGCATCACATTCACTGCTGCTTCACCACATAACGGAGATTATAGATCATATTCCTCAGTTTACAAGTGTTTACGTTGATGCCGCCATCAGTGTCACCCGATGCTGCTCCTGTAACTGCCATAGCAATGCATGGAGGCCCCTGTTACTCTCCACCTCCAAACTGCTTTCTCCGTTAATGCGGCCCGAACCGTGGTGTGCACCCCCACAACATGTGTATATATATATATATATATATATATATATATATATATATATATATATATATATATATATATATATATAAAATTCCCTTCTCACCCTCCACGGGTGGTCTTTCTCAACCTCTGAGCTCAGGTCCTCTACCAGAGGCCTGGGAGCTTGAGGGTTCTGCGTAGTATCTTGGCTGTGCCGAGAACTGCGCATTTCTGGACTGAGATGTCTGACGTTGTTCCTGGGATCTGTTTTAGCCACTGCTCCAGCTTGGGGGTGACTGCCCCGAGGGCCCCGATGACCACAGGCACCACTGTGGTCTTCACCTTCCAGGCCTTCTCCAGTTCCTCTCTGAGGCCCTGGTATTTCTCCAGTTTCTCGTGTTCCTTTTTCCTGATGTTGCAATCGCTTGGTATTGCTACATCCACCACAACGGCTTTCCTCTGTTGTTTATCCACCACCACGATGTCCGGTTGGTTCGCCATTACCATTTTGTCTGTCTGGATCTGGAAGTCCCACAGGATCTTAGCTCGGTCATTCTCCACCACCTTTGGGGGTGTGCCCCACTTTGATCTCGGGGCTTCCAGTCCATATCCTGCACAGATGTTTCTGTACACTATGCCCGCCACTTGGTTATGACGTTCCATGTACGCTTTCCCTGCCAGCATCTTGCACCCTGCTGTTATGTGTTGGACTGTCTCAGGGGCCTCCTTGCACAATCTACACCTTGGATCTTGTCTGGTGTGGTAGATCTGAGCCTCTATTGCTCTGGTGTTTAGGGCCTGTTCCTGTGCAGCCAGGATGAGTGCCTCTGTGCTGTCCTTGAGTCCAGCTTTTTCCAGCCATTGGTAGGATTTCCTGATATCAGCCACTTCCGTTATTTGTCGGTGGTACATCCCATGTAGGGGCTTATCCTCCCATGATGGTTCCTCCAGCACCTCATCCTCTGGTCCCCATTGTTTGAGACATTCGCTGAGCACATCGTCGGTTGAGGCTTTGACCTTGATGTATTGATGGATCTTGGATGTTTCATCCTGGACAGTGGCTCTCACACTCGCTAGTCCTCTGCCTCCGTCCTTACGGCTCGCGTATAGTCTCAGGATGCTGGATTTAGGGTGGAACCCTCCATGCATGGTTAGTAGTTTCCGAGTTTTAACATCCATGGTCTTTATCTCTTCCTTTGGCCAGCTTATTATTCCTGCAGGGTATCTGATTACTGGCAAGGCATAGCTGTTTATCGCACAGATCTTGTTCTTGCCATTGAGCTGGCTTCTCAGGACTTGCCTTACTCGTTGGAGGTATTTGGCTGTGGCTCCTTTCCTTGTGACCTCATCGAGGCTGCCATTTGCTTGTGGTATTCCCAGGTACTTGTAACTGTCCTCAATGTCTGCTATTGCTCCCTCTGGGAGTGAGACCCCTTCTGTGTGGATGACCTTCCCTCTATGTGTAACCATCCGACCACACTTCTCTAGTCCAAATGACATCCCAATGTCAGTGCTGTAGATCCTGGTGGTGTGGATCAGTGAGTCGATGTCTCGTTTGCTCTTAGCGTACAGCTTGATGTCATCCATGTAGAGGAGGTGACTGATGGTGGCTCCGTTCTTGAGTCGGTATCCGTAGCCAGTCTTGTTGATGACTTGGCTGAGGGGGTTCAGACCTATGCAGAACAGCAGTGAGGACAGAGCGTCTCCTTGGCATATGCCACATTTGATGGACACTTGTGCAATTGGCTTGTAGTTGGCTTCAAGGGTGGTTTTCCACATCCCCATCGAGGCTGCAATGAAGGCTCTTAGAGTCCTGTTGATGTTGTACATCTCTAAGCATTCAATGATCCAAGTGTGTGGCATTGAGTCATAGGCTTTCTTGTAATCAATCCAAGCCGTGCACAGGTTGGTGTGTCGGGTTTTGCAGTCTCGGGCGACTGTTTTTGTCTACCAGGAGTTGGTGTTTGGCTCCTCTGGTATTTATGCCGATGCCCTTCTGTGCTGTACTCATGTATTTATCCATGTGCCCACTTATCTTAGCTGCTATGATGCCTGACATGAGCTTCCATGTTGTAGAGAGACAGGTTATTGGCCGATAGTTGGATGGGACCGAACCCTTTGAGGGATCCTTCTGGATCAGGATATATATATATATATATATATATATATATATATATATATATATATATATATATATATATATATATATATATATATATACACAAAATTCCGGCTCGTTCTCGAGATGTGTGCTATTACTCAACTTTTCGTTTCGAGTTACCATGGCGATGTAATTAGCGAAAAACTACCCCATACAAAGTCAATGGAGCGGGGTCCTTAAGACACCCTAAAAAAACCACTATTTTTGAGGATTTACTGTGTCATCATGGTTTTGCCTATAAACGCCATTCAACACTCAGTTTGTAGATACGTCCGTGCTGTGTCAGAAGTGAAGACGGAATGTTGACACCTCTGACGGTTTTTCCACAACACGCCTCTAAGCGACCCAGAGTTTTAGGGAAAAATCATGATTTTACAGTGTAACTGCAATTAGCTGCCGCTCCGTTAGTGTGGGAGCAAGGGGATTTCAGAGCCCAGATTATTTTTCAACTCGCCGTCACGCCTACAAATATTGCCGAAAATGGCATGATTTACGGTCATGATATCAAACCCTCGTTGGCTTTCAGAAAATGTTTTCCAATTTCCTCTTGGGCTGACGGTTTTCTTTCAAAGTGCTTCAGAGCAATGTGTCATCGGAGGAGGATAAGGGAGACGCTCGGCTGTTCATTTTCCTGCCATTTTCATGATCTCACCACCTTTCCCACACATTCTTTCGCTCGTCCCTGCTTTCACTGTGAACGAGGTACAGATGTGAGTCGTGGGACTAACGAAGACGAAAGACGGCCCTCGCTCATGCTTCGAGAATTGTTCCGATACCTCTTACGGTTCCCGAACGGGAAGGAGCTGTTCGGAAAGGTTTTCCAGTCAGGCTGCCTGCCTCAGACATCTAGAACTTTCTCTGGACCAAAGTGAGTGTTGCTGTCAGTTGGCAGAGGGACATTAGTTACCATAGCAACAGCACACTGAGTGGGGCAGCCACAGCTTTGATCTATGAGGGCTCCAGCTGGGGAGCAGAAGGTGCCTAGAAGCAACATGGCCGCTCTGCTAAGGGGCTTGGTTGACTTCAGTGATGAGACCTGACCAGCCTAAACTGACAACCACACTGGACTTTCAAAATAAGAGCTCAATATACCCTACAAAATAAAAGCCTTCATGTTTTACACAGCAGGTAACTGCAGCTTTGGGCAAAATACGACAGGTTTGACTTAACAGTGTTACACATGGGATTGGTCTGGCCTTTGAAAATGACGCTCACTGACAATTTAAAAATAAAAGCCTCATACTTCCTTACCTACACTATGTTTAAAGATGAGAAAAGAGTACATTGGGATGTTGGATTAGGACAAAGGATCTATGCATGTGATAGCCCTCATTCTTATGGTAGTGTCACGATGCCAGTGGGACAACATGCTAGTCATAGCCACAGACTAATGGTAGCATTTAAGCTAATATTAGCATGTTAGCTTAGTTTCATATAAAAGCATGATATTTACTTACTAAATGAAGTAAGTCCATTATTGTCAACATAACTGTGATAACGCACATTCTACTGGTAGTATCAACATGCTAGCCGCTCTACATGCTAGTTGCTCTACATGCTAGTGATAGCCGTCATGCTAACATTAGCATATATCTAAAATTAGCATTTTAGCCTTATTTTGCAATAATAATAAGGTTTAACATAATAAATGGAGTGAGTCTATGTTAGTCAACAGGGTGGTGACACTCCACATGCTACTGATAGCATTTTAGCTAAGATTAGTATTTTAGTTAATTTTAGCTTATACACCCATATGAAATTGAATAAAACCATGTTAATCAGCATTATAGTGATAACCTAGATCCTACTGGTAGTGTCAATATGTTAGTTGCTACACATGCTAGTAATAGCCCTCATGCTAACATTAGCCTTACAGCTGAAATAAGCATTGCAACTCATTACTGATGTATTAGCTACGTTTAGCATACTGAATGAAGTAAGTCAATGTAAGTCCACATGCCAGTGACACCCCACATGCTACTGATAGCATTTAAGCTATCATGAGCATTTTAGCTAATTTTACCTCATACACCCATATTTGCACATAAAATTGAATAAGTCCATGTGAGTAAACATTATAGAGATAATCAAGATCCTACTGATAGTGTCAAGATGCTAGTTGCTCTTCATGCTAGTGATACCGCTCATGCTAACGTTAGCCTTATAGGTAAAATAAACATTTTAGCCTCTTTTGGATACATTAGCTATATTTAGCATACTGAATGAAGTAAGTCAATGTAAGTCCACATGCTAGTGACACCCCACATGCTACTGATAGCATTTAAGCTAGCATTAGCATTTTGGCTAATTTCAGCTCATACACTACAGTTTGCATACTGAGTGGACTAAGTCATGGTTACTCAACATGTCAGTGATATTCCCCATCCTACAAACTTCCTTGTAGATAACCTTTGCATTGCTGATCATCTTTTGCATCGAAACGCCTCTTTCAGCTCCCACCGACACACACACTTTGGCAGGCCCCTTTTAAATTTCTTCAGAAATTTTCTAGTTAATGCCTTATACACGTCCTTTCTTTCACCCTGGGTTTTATTAGTCTCTCCTAAACAGCCTGTTAAAACTTCTTGTGGCTCCTGGTTTCCGTGACTGCTTCTTCTAGCTTTTAGTCCGCTAACATTTTCTCTGGTTTTAGTGGACCTGGATGCTTTCTTTGCCCCTCGCTTTGCTGCTGCCCCACACCCGACTTCCCCCATGGTGGGACGATAAAGGAGATTCTATTCTGTATTACATACACTTAACTATCTGCCTGTCTCTCTCTCTATGTATATAATCACTTCCTTTACTAAAGACAATAATCCATTAATTTCATAAAGCGTTCTTTATTGCCTGCAAGTGAAAATAAAGTAGATGTTAATATTTTGTTCAATCACATAAAACCACCCACCTTGTTTTTGTCTGGTTGGGGGGGCAAGTGTAGCATGGAGAGTAAAACTTCCTGTCGGACCCCACGCATTAGCTTGGTGTTGCACTAACTCGCTATTTTACAGCAGCAACAGTTTCGTTTTTTTTCATAAATACGTGTTGACATCCTCCTTATCTGTCGTTAACATTTCTAACTCCGTCGGGGAGAACCTTGGAGGCTTTTTCCTCCCGTTGCCATGGTGAATCTCGCTATCTGCCTTTCGTTGGTGGGGGCTTTTTAAGTTGTGGCGCTGAGCTCAGGGCTGAAGCTGGAAACCCGGAGCGTCTGCCTTCGGCCCTGGGCTAGTTGGCCCTGCTCTCTGGGCCTGAACGCCAGTGTTGGTGACCTCCTGATCTCGCCTGGTGGCTGGAGATGAGGAGGCCGTTCTCTGTGCTGATCCAGAGAGCTGAGCTTCGTGGCCATCGGGCCTTTAAGCCTTCCAAACATAGAGGTTTCTCCAGATCTGTTGCAACACTGACAGCTACAGGAGATCCCTCCTCTTTGAATAAACATCTGGTTTTTCCCCTCAGGATGAAGCAACGTTTACTGGATGAAATTTCTTCTCACGTCTCTGCTGTGACGGAGCGTCTCATCAGCGCCCGAGGAGAAGTTCTGGTTCTCTTCCTGTGAACCTGATCTCCAGCATCTCCTCTTACCTGCAGCCTGTTGACGGCGTGGCTCCTCGCCGCGGGCTCCGTGCTGCACACCTCCAGCGCCGCGCTGAGCTGCGCCTCCTTCGTCTCCAGGGTCTCCGTCAGCACCTCCAGCTTCTTCTGCAGCAGGATCTTCTTCAGGCTGCTCCTCTGCTGGATGTCCAGGACGCTCTCCGTCTGCCTCCTCAGCAGCTCGTCGCGCTCCTGCTGGACCTGCGGGGAACGTCCGGAGGCGTCAGCCGGCCGCGAGCCGCGCAGGAAGAGCGGCGGGACGGAGACGCTTTACCTGCTGGAAGGCCTGCTGCAGCAGCTCGTGCTCCACCATCCGGTCCAGGAGCTCCTGACTGACACGCTTCTGCTGGGCTCGGTACCTCTGCTCAGAGCACACACCACCGTCATCATCATCGTTACCACCATCCTCCTCCTCCTCAGGTCAGCCCAGGGAGCTGCTGCTCCTCCAGCTGGGCTCCAGATGTGTGTTGCTGAGAAGCTTCCAGATGTTTCCTCCAGCTCACCTCCATCTGGTCCTTGGAGTTCTGGTGCTCCTTCAGCCGTCTCTGCAGCTCCGGGAGCTTCTGCTGGACCTCCTGCAGCGTCTCCTTCAGACGCCGGTTCTCCTCCTGAGCTGCTGACGTCTCCTTCTCCCACTCCAGCTTCTGGTTCTGTAGTTTCTTCAGCTCCTCCTGGAACGCAGACAGACGGGGAGGGGGGCTCCTCTGCGGTCTGAACCAAAATGTTCCTGATGTTGCTGCTCTGTGTGCCGTCGGGATCTTCTGCTTACCTTCCACCTGGTCATCTCCTCCTGCCGATTCTCGTGGACTTGGGAGAGGTTTTCCTCTCCTCTCTGCAGGATTCGGTCATGCGTCTCGATCAGAGACTCCACGCGAATACTCATCTGCTCCTCCACCTCGTTGACAGCCGACTTCCGCTTCTTCTCCTCCATCTCCATCAGAGACCACATCCTCTGTTGGAACTTGGTCTCCATCTCTGACGGGGAACGACAGGATGAAGCAGGACAGGAGGAGGGGAAGGATGGAGATGGGAGGGGAGCTCACCGTGCATCCGCCGCTCGTACTCGTTGCTCAGCTTCATCAGCTCCGCCTGCTGTTTCTGGGAATAATTCAGCAGATGATTGAATGTTTTAGCAAAATCTTTCACATGAGGATGCAAGAACCTAACTTGGTACAGATGTTTTGAGAAAAAAAAAAACGTTAGCCACTGAAAAATTCAAGATGGCCATCATGGGTGTCAAGGAAAATGTGTTTTTGCACTGAATTTGCCAATAATTTTCACAGATGGATACTTTTGATGTAAAATCATACATATTTGGACCCATAGAAATCATACTAACTGATCATTTTTTAATTTTCCAAGATGGCCGCCATGGTTGTCATGGAAGATTAGTTGTTGCATTAAATTTGCCAATTAGATGAATGTGTTTGGTGTCAAATCATAGCCAACATATTTTAAACCAAAGAAATCATATATATTTTCTTGATTTTGTGTTTTCTTCTGGTGAGCATTTTTCAAAATGGCCGCCATGGCCGTAATGGAAAAGATCTGTTTCGCAAAACAAGAAATTCTGCTAATGCTAAACCGCTAAACTCATGAAAACATTAAAGGAACCTAATGCTAAACTCATACAAAAAAATTAACGGAAGCTAATGCTTAACCACTACACATATAAAGTTTGCGGAAGCAAACACCAAACACATTAAAAATTTTGCATAAGCTAACACTAAGCAAACAAAAAATTAGCGGAAGCTAATGCTAAATCGCTAAATGTATTAAATTAGCAGAAGCTATTGCTAAACCAAAAAAAACTGTGGCATCTAGCACTTAACCACTAAACCTAAAAAAATAACGGAAGCTAATGCTAAACCGCTACATACATTAAAAAAAAATTAGGGGAAGCTAACACTTAACCACTGAACATTAAAAAAAAATGAATGGAAGCCAATGCTAAACTCCTAGATGCATAAAAAAATTGTCGAAGCTACTGCTAAATAGCTGATAAACTTCTAAGCACCAAAACATTAGCGGAAGCCAACGCTAAAACAATGACCCAAAAAAATTAGCCGAAGCTAACGCTGACCATTTAGACGACTGTCTCGCAGTCTTATTTCGTTTCCTTCCAGGTGACGACTGGTGTGAGACTCGCTGACAGCAAAGTCCTCAGTTTCTCATTTTGCTCCATATTATTACGTTAAAGTTGGATGAACAGGACGACCAAAGTGGAAAACATCTGATGTGGCATAAAGTTCATCCAAGTCATGAAAATGGGGAACATTTTGTGGGAATAATTGGTTTAAAAGGCTCAAAGATGGCAGCCATCTTGAAAAATGGCCGTCATCCTGAAATTCAAGTGGCTAATGGGAAATATGAAAAACATACGACCTGAAGGCTTAGCATGCTAATGTTTATGATAGTATCCACAGATTTTTAGAGGAACATGCTACAGTAGGAGGATGAGGAGGCATCAGATGGAGAAGCAAACCTTCAACCGTGAGCAGAGCAACATCTCCTCACCAGCTTCAGCTTCTTGATGGCGTTGTACCCCTGGATCTGCTTCTGTCTGCTGCCTGTCTGCAGCTCCTGGAACTCCCTGCGCAGCTCCACCTCGGCCTCGCTGTTCCGGTTCTGGAGCAGCGAGGAAGCGGTGGTGGCGTCCACCTTCACCTTGGAGGTGGCGTTGTGCTGCTCAGACAGGACGTGCTTCAGCTTCTGCTTGTAGACCTGAAAACCCGACAAGGAGTTGAGATGTTGGACCGGATCGGACTCGGCAGAGGGAACGTCAGGATCAGGTTAGTCTGGGTCCAGTTCTAACGATGTGGACGGGCGGGGTTAAAGGTCATATTGCAGCTTTGTTAGAATCGCTGAGCTCACCGTTATCTCCACGCTGTGGCGCTCCTCAGCCTCATCCTTCTGCTGGATGCTGTTCCTCAGCTTGGCCTCCGTCTCCTCCAGCTTCCTCTTGGACATCTCCCAGATGCTGTGGATCTTATCCCGCTCCAGCTGGAAGTAGCTCCGCTCCTCGCGCTCCCTGCCCAGCTCCTCCCGGAGCCGGATGATTTGCTCCTCCAGCTGCAGGTGAGGACACACCTGTCAGCTGGGACTGGATCGAACCTGCTGTTTTATTCCTAAACGCCTGATCGGACCTGGTTCTGAGCCAACTAATCTGGTGCCAAACCTGGCAAATCTGAACTACTTGCAGGCCACAAAATTCATTAAATTAAAAATTAGTTTATTGTGATTTTTCTTTTTCTTTAGTTTTACCTGCTCGATAAGAAATAAAATGTTTATGAAATCTATAAATCCTTAAAGATCCAAAACATAAAAAAGGCTTCGAACTGTTGCCTTAATAAAAATAAAAAATAAAAAAAACAGACAATTTCCAACTTTTTGGGGTCATCAGTTGTTTTCTGTTTTGTTGACCAAATGTTTTCTGTTCTTGAGTTGTGGTTGGGGGGGCTGATCAGAATCCTTTTAAGGGCCACGAATGGCCCCCTGGCCACACTTTGGACACCCCTGCTTTAGTGGCTTAGAAGCAGCAACAACATTCCTCTGAGGATGCGTTGGACTCACGCTGAGAGAAAATGAGCAATTGTTGAAAACCTTCAGAGAGTCCAGAGAAAATGGATCAGAACCATTTTCTGACAACCTGGGAGGAAAATGGAGGGAAATACCAGACTGGAAACCTCCTGATGGGTCCAATATGGTGAGAAAGAAAGTCATAGTTTTAGATTTCTCTGTAAAAACAGCTTATTTTCATGTTTTTGGTCTTTGTCTTGAAAAACCCTGATAAACCCTGATAGTCTGGTGTGACAGATGATGCCTTCATTCCCGCAGGTAAATGGCTAAAACCTGGACTGGTTATGTGGAGAAAAGTGAGGCTCACATACAGTCTGCTGCTCTGGTGTAAAAGTTGTATAACGGAACGAACTGAAGCATCTGCATCTCAAAAAATGAGAATATTATTGAAAAGTTTATCCCACGTGACAGAAATAAAGTTTTAAACTACCCCCCCACTCTAAATTATCCTCTTTAAGATAAAATAAAAATTAAAAATAATATATTAAAAAATCAGATTTTCAATGTTCATTTTACAAAAACACAGAAATCAACCATCCCAGAAATCTCCTATACTCAATTTGACATCACTCAGTCAAACGCTATATAGATTAATTCACCGAGACTGATGTTTTCAAGCCTTTATTCCTGTAATTATGTTTTATTCCTCTTTAAAGATTATATTTAATCTGACAAAAGGGCCTCATCAGAACCAGATTCTAGTTTACTGAGATGTATCTGAATCCTGACAGAACTCTTTTGTACAGTGGTGAATTAGAGGCAGACTAGGCTTTTAAATCCTCTCCCCCCCTCAGGTGCCGGTTTCCGAGGTCTCCTGACTTCATCCTCCTCGCCACATGAATCTTTACTTTCTGAATTCAAACAGGAGCTGTGGACTTTAATTAAAAAAAAGCTCTTTAACCCATTATAGATTAACAATAACATAATTTCTGATTCAAACCTATTATTATATGATTGTATATTGATATATATAAAATTACAATAAATGTAATATCTGCTGTTACTTGCTAAACAGGAACTTGATGTGATGATCTGCAGAATTATCCATACTTTGAGAAAACTGAAATTAAAATTTAATTAAAATGATCATAATCTGCTGTTGCAATATAAACACTGTACAGTAAAAAAAATGAAGTGTAACTGAATGAAACAACACATTTGTAATGAATATGTTGCCTAAATTATACTGAAAATGATGTGAATTTAAGTAAAATCTGATTTTAAAACTAACAGTAGCAGAGGGAGGAGATCAGCTCCGTTACTGAGAGATGTTTACAGAAGTAGTGAATGAATGTCAGGACCCACAGGAGGACCTTGGCGTTTGCCTGAGTTTGACCAATCACACGTTGAGATTGTATCTGTAATTCCTACAGATCTCCAGCAGATGGGGCTGTATGCGCGCTTTCAGGACGATGCCACAGTCCAGGGGTTCGATCCCCGGGTCCTCCTCCAAAACCGTCCATTAATCTGCTTCATGTTGGTTCCGACAGGTAGAATCAGGTCCAAACTGCTCAGAACCGGACTGAGTTTCATTTTTTTAAAATTTCATTTCACAGATTCATTAAAGACTAAATAAACAACAGTTAGCCTCGCTCGCATCAACCAGCAGGCCCCACCTGATCCTTGGCCATCTCCTCCGTGGACAGAGCGTCCACCACCGCGGTGGTCTTCGCCTTCCCGGCCTTGTTTCTGTTCTTCGGCGGCTGGAGAGGGGAAACCCGGACACATCCCACCGTTAGCGCTGCTGATGCTAAGCTAACATGCTAACAGCACTTTTAACCATATTCAGATGCTGATATTTACAGAGTTCTTCATTAAATTAAATATTTTCTCACCATCTTTATTCGTTGAGCGGCTCCACAGCAGCAGCAGTTTTAAAACCTGCAGGTTTCAGTAACGCGAAACGAACAGCAGCTCTGCCAGAGTAGCAACAAGAGGCGCTGCCATGGCAACATGGTCACGTGACAGAAATGGTTTAAAGTTACCGCCCCACATCCCCAAACTTAACCCCTTGAAAATAAAAGAAAAGCAGAAGAAAAGTAAAATATTTAAAAATCAGATTGTCAAAGGTGACATTTTACAAAAACGCATCCCTGAAATTTAACATATTTAATCTGACGTCATTTTCATATTAACTGCATTAATCTAAATCTTTTCCTGACGGTATAAAACCAACAAGATTAAAAAATATGAGTTTAAATTATCCATATCTATTGCTATATAATAGGGACAGATGAGTCAGTGCTACTAAAAAACGAATTATTTCAAATTTCACAATTGTTAAACATGTTTGAAATGAATTATTACTGAAATCTTCTCAAATTAAGAAACTTCACACTGGTTTTTGTTCAGTGTTTCGAGATAGTAAATCTCAGTCTTGAAATATTTTGGTTGTTAACATTTTTAATACAATAAACTGTTTATTTTAGAGTTTTTATTGAAAAATCCATATTTTTGTAAGTTTGAAAAGAGAAAAATTACAACTGAGAATAAAATATTATTTTACAATCCGGTGGACACATCAGGAATTTGATTTATTATTATCTCAACATTTAACTTAATAAAACATGGTTTTAAAGCATTGCATCACAGATCTCACCAATAAATAAACAGCTCATTATTAGTTTATTTAAAAATAATAATGATTCATTTGAAGCCTTTTTTCTTGTACAGGTTTTATTTAGTTTTAAATACCACAAAACTATTAAAGACACTAATAACGGTGTGGTTTAAAAGTGACCTTTAACCCCAGCTCTCCTTCATATATTGTCCAGTTCGGATCTTTGGAAGGATTTTTAATCTCCATCCTGCGAGAACTTCAACTCAGATAGAAACATTCTTTCATTCTGCACCTAAGTTCCTGGTTTGAACCAGTAGACTTTACTGGACCAGTCCGGTTGTAATATCTCCAGTCGGGTGGTACCGATGCAGGTCTGTGAAGGCAGAACTTCTGGATCATTTGGGTCCACAGATGCGGTTCTGCTCTGGACCAGGAGGAGGAAGGAGCACAGGTCCAAGCTGGACTTCAGGTCTGGTTTCATTCGGAGAATCTTGGGTTCTGGTCCAGGAAGTAGATCCCGCTGCAGCCTCCGGTTCCGAGCTTCTTCCCAGAGCTGGACCTGGACAGGTTCTGCTCTGCAGGCGTGGAGGTGTCGCATCCGTGATCCCTGACGGTTGAGTAGTACGGATCCTCCAGGTCAGAAACTTGCAGCAGGATCTCCTCGTAGACCACCTCAGGATCGGTCTCCTTCCTGTTTCTCACCTCCGCTCTCTTTGAGGACCACACCCTCAGGGCCAGGAACGTCAGGAGCACCAGAGCAGCTCCCAGGAGAACTCCAGCAGGGATTTTCCAGGAGTCCCCCGCAGCTGCTTCCTTCTGCTCTGATTCCAGTCGGACCCTTGGTCCATCTCTTCCTGGAGCCTCCCGACCTCCTGGCTGATCTTTAAGGCTCGGCTCGCTGGGATCTGGGATCACTCTCAGGTAAACTTCCGGTTTCAGGTTGCACAGATACAGGGACTCGTCGGAAAGTTCAACATTCTGGATCAGCAGCGCTCCGTCTGCCTGGGAGCCGAAGCGTCCGTCGCCCTCCATGCCGCTCCTGACGGGGACCAGCGTCTCCCGCCTGGAGTTCCGGTACCGGCTCCAGGTGACGTCTCCGTGAGCCTGGGAGCATCGCAGAGACGCCGCGGTGTGGAGGAGCGCCGTCTGTTCCCGCACGCCTGCAGGGCCAGAGGAGGCAGAGGGTCAGACTTTTCTCCCAGACCCTGAACGCCTCACAGACCGTGAACGCCTCACATATCCTGAACGCATCACAGACCCTTAACGCATCACAGACCCTGAACGCCTCACATATCCTGAACGCCTCACAGACCCTTAACGCATCACATACCCTGAACGCCTCACATACCCTGAACGCCTCACAGATCCTGAACACATCACAGACCCTGAACGCCTCACATACCCTGAACGCCTCACAGATCCTGAACACATCACAGACCCTGAACGCCTCACATACCCTGAACGCCTCCCAGACCCTGAACGCCTCACAGACCCTGAACGCATCACAGACCCTGAACGCATCACAGACCCTGAACGCCTCAGCAACCGTGAACGCCTCACATATCCTGAACGCATCACAGACCCTGAACGCATCACAGACCCTGAACGCCTCACAGACCGTGAACGCCTCACATATCCTGAACGCATCACAGACCCTGAACGCATCACAGACCCTGAACGCCTCACAGATCCTGAACACATCACAGACCCTGAACGCATCACAGAACCTGAACGCCTCACAAACCGTGAACGCATCACAGACCCTGAACGCCTCACAGACCCTGAACGCATCACAGACCCTGAACGCCTCACAAACCGTGAACGCATCACAGACCCTGAACGCATCACAGAACCTGAACGCCTCCCAGACCCTGAACGCATCACAGACCCTTAACGCATCACATACCCTGAACGCCTCACATACCCTGAACGCCTCACAGATCCTGAACACATCACAGACCCTGAACGCATCACAGACCCTGAACGCCTCACAGATCCTGAACGCATCACAGACCCTAAAGGCCTCACATACCCTGAACGCATCACAGATCCTGAACGCATCACAGACCCTGAACGCATCACAGAACCTGAACGCCTCACAAACCGTGAACGCATCACAGACCCTGAACGCATCACAGAAACTGAACGCCTCCCAGACCCTGAACGCATCACAGACTGAACGCCTCACAAACCGTGAACGCATCACAGACCCTGAACGCCTCACAGACCCTGAACGCCTCACATATCCTGAACGCATCACAGACCCTGAACGCATCACAGACCCTAAAGGCCTCACATACCCTGAACGCCTCACAGATCCTGAACGCATCACAGACCCTAAAGGCCTCACATACCCTGAACGCCTCACAGATCCTGAACACATCACAGACCCTGAACGCATCACAGTACCTGAACGCCTCACAAACCGTGAACGCATCACAGACCCTGAACGCATCACAGAACCTGAACGCCTCCCAGACCCTGAACGCCTCACATATCCTGAACGCATCACAGACCCTGAACGCATCACAGACCGTGAACGCATCACATATCCTGAACGCCTCACAGACCCTTAACGCATCACAGACCCTGAACGCCTCACCAACCGTGAACGCCTCACATATCCTGAACGCATCACAGACCCTAAACGCCTCACATACCCTGAACGCATCACAGACCCTGAACGCCTCACAGATCCTGAACACATCACAGATCCTGAACGCCTCCCAGACCCTGAACGCATCACAGACTGAATGCATCACAGACCCTGATCGCCTCACATACCCTGAACGCCTCCCAGACCCTGAACGCCTCACAGATCCTGAACACATCACAGATCCTGAACGCCTCACAAACCGTGAACGCATCACAGACCCTGAACGCATCACAGACCCTGAACGCATCACAGAACCTGAACGCCTCCCAGACCCTGAACGCATCACAGACTGAATGCATCACAGACCCTGATCGCCTCACATACCCTGAACGCCTCACAGACCATGAACGCCTCACCAACCGTGAACGACTCACAAACCCTGAACGCATCACAGACCGTGAACGCCTCCCAGATCCTGAACGCCTCACAAAACCTGAACACCCCACAGACCCTGAACGCCTCATAGACCCTGAACGCCTCACAAACCGTGAACGCCTCACAAACCCGGAACGCATCACAAACCCTAAACGCCTCACAGATCCTGAACACCTCCCAGACCCTGAACGCATCACAAACCCTGAACGCCTCCCAGACCCTGAACGCCTCCCAGACCCTGAACGCCTCCCAGACCCTGAACGCCTCACAGATCCTGAACGCCTCACAAACCATGAACGCATCACAGACCCTGAACGCCTCACAAACCATGAACGCCTCACATACCCTGAACGCCTCCCAGATCCTGAACGCCTCACAGACCCTGAGCGCTTCACAGACCCTGAACGCCTCATAGACCCTGAACGCACCACAGACACTACATTTCTCAGACTGGGTCTGGAAATCAAATCTTTCTATAAACCCTTTTTTTCTGATCTGGGATTTTTTTTCCTCACACTCTAAACTGGGAAAAGCTAAATATTAAAACTAAATATTCCTTATTTTCTACTTTCCAATCAGTTCAAATAACAGTCAAATTTTCACAGCCGTAGAGCAGCTCTTATAGAGTTGCAGGATTTTACGTCATAATTTCAACATGTTGGTCTCAAAGGTTTTTCTGTTTACTGAGAAGAACTGGCTCCTAAATCTGCGGGGTTCCTCAGGGATGCCTTCTGGGTCAACTGCTCTTCAATTTGTACCCGTTGCGTTTAGTTCGTTCCGTAATCCTTTCCATTGTTTTTAGAGTGAAGACGCTTTAGGTCTAATAATCCGGATCTGGAAACATCAAAGCAAATGTAAAACGCTTCTATTTTTCAAGTCGCTTTATGGAGAAAAAAACCTGCAGAAAATGTTGTTCATCAGAGTTCGTTTGCACCGTCCTGCACCAGTGACCTCTGTCTGCCCAGTGCCAGAATATTGAGGACTGTGATTGGCTGATGGTCCAGCCAATCAGGGTGCAGAGCAGCTTTTGATGCAGACACAACTTCCAGTTTTTTCTCCACTAACAGCTGAAGATCTGAGCTTCGTCAGTGTTTCTGTCGGCCTGCCTGAGAAAGCAGTGCTGCTGTGGGCAGTCGCCACGGCAACCAGCGACTCAGCTTCTTGTTTCTTTCTGGGAACGTCATCACACCCAGTTTAACCAGTCTCTGGCAGGAAACCCGTGTGACTGGCTCATGGTTGTTCTCATTTCATACATGTTTCAGTTAAACACAGAAAACTGTGACTAGATGTTGTTCAGAACCGTGTGATGAGAAATACTCAAAAATCCAGGACCCGTTCGGGCTGAGCCGACCGCATTCCTCCGTCGTGGCGGCTCACACAGACCAGGTGCACTGGAGCCGAGCTTTCACCTCCCAGCAGAAAGTACTGAAGGTTCGCTGAAAGGATCTGCAGGTTTTCCAGTTCTGCAGGCTGTTCACGTAGCTCCAGGATTCATTCAACTATTCTCTAACCCCAACAAATCTCCACCACAGGTGGGCAGAGTAGCAAACGTTGCACCCCAGTAGCACTACTTCAACAAATTTTTACTCAAGTATTTCATAAGAAGGATACTCAAGTACTGAGTAACTGACCATAACATTGGATTTAATATTCAAAATGATCCCATCAGATGGAGAAAATACGAAGTTCTGAGCAAATTCTGGTGTTTTAAAGACCAAAATGAACACAAATAAACTGCATAAAAAAAAGAACAAAATAAGGTGGAAGAAATAAATGTAACATATAAAACTTCTGAAACTAGTACTTACAGTAGGTAATGTGAGAACAGGGTGAATTACTTCCAGTGACTATATGTAATATTTACTGTATCTTGTTGATCTCAGCAGATGGAAGGAACAAAGCTGGTGAACAAACAGGAGGTCTCACTCCAACATTAACTGCAGGTCTGTGAGGCTTTTGGTTTGTTCTTCATTTAGTGACATGACAGTGGTCCAGGATCCACAGGTTTTACTCAGCTAAGACGAAAAAGTACTGGATAGTACAACTACTCCTGCAAGTACATGTAACTGAGTAAATGTAACTAGTTACTACCCACTGCTGGTGCTGAGCCTAATCAGAAAGAGAGGAGGTTTTATGGCGTTTTAACACCAGAATTCAAAGATTTTCTCTGCGACTCCGACATGTTTTCCTGTTTGAGGAAATTCAACCCAGAAGGAGATGTCAGCTCTTATCTCAGTCGGCCACTGACTCCTCCGTATTCTCTCCTTGAAATAGCAATCAGACCTTTTCCCTACAAAATTCCCAGACTAGCTGAGAGTACCTGAAGGAAGGCTGGTTTCTGGAAAATCCAGAGAAGATCTGCATGTAAAGAGTTAATAGAGCCGGTCAGGATTAACCGGCGTTCTTTCCTGAAACGTTCCCGTTTCTAATCCCTCCACAGTGAAGCGAGCTTGAGATCCTCCCAGCCGGAAACCTGCAGCTGATTGGGTTTATTTACCTGAACCGGGACAGAAGCTTCCAGCCAGCAGAAAGCAGACCAGCGGCAGCATCTCCGCAGGAAAACCGCAGCTTTACTGAGAAACAGGAAGTGATGAGAGACCGGCTGTGACAGCAGGTCACCACTGTTAGCAGGAAGAGACACTCACTGGTTACACATGGATTCATGGTTACTGTTTATTTCCCCAGAAACACGTTTCTATACAACATTCAAGCACTGAAGTCAGAGGGAACCTCCGACCAGAACCAGAACCTCCTGACCCGGACAGGAATCAGCTCTTGGACTCCTCGGAGCTGCTCGGTCGGCTGATCTTCGACAGATCTCCGAACGACACCGTGGCCGAGCCTCGCCTGGCCGGTTTGGCCTGGACAGAGAAACAAGGATCAGGAATCCGCTTTTAGTCTTCATTTTACGTTTGTTCTGGGAATCTTTCCAAACCTAAACCGGTCTGGTTTCTCCCTGTTGGGTTTATTGGCTCAGACAGCTGGGATCTGACCTGTGGACGACTGACCCTGCCAAAACCAGCAATAAACATAGAAAAACATAAATGGCTTAATAAAGTAATTCATGTGCCAAATATTGCATCCAAAAAACATTTCATTTCATTTTTTTTTAAATATTCTGTTTTTATTCAATACTTATTTTAATTTACTGTCACTTTGACTTAATCATTGATTTTTCTCCTCTCCTTTACTTCTCATTTATTTACATATTTCTTTATTTCCCTAATTCTCCCTTTTCTGTTTCCTTCTGACTGAATGAAAAACTTCAGAAGGAAACAGCAAAGAGAAAATGAGGAAAACATAGTAAAAATCTAAATGAAAATAAAATAAATTGACAAAGGAGAAAACAGGACTGCAAAGAGGAAAATAATAGAGAATATGAATAAATGCATAATTAGAAAAAAAAGTGACAGTTAAAAAAATTTATATATATATATATATATATATATATATATATATATATATATATATATATATATATATATATATATATTTATTTATATATTTATTTATCTATACAACAGAGGAAAGCCGTTGTGGTGGATGTAGCAATACCAAGCGATTGCAACATCAGGAAAAAGGAACACGAGAAACTGGAGAAATACCAGGGCCTCAGAGAGGAACTGGAGAAGGCCTGGAAGGTGAAGACCACAGTGGTGCCTGTGGTCATCGGGGCCCTCAGGGCAGTCACCCCCAAGCTGGAGCAGTGGCTAAAACAGATCCCAGGAACAACGTCAGACATCTCAGTCCAGAAATGCGCAGTTCTCGGCACAGCCAAGATACTACGCAGAACCCTCAAGCTCCCAGGCCTCTGGTAGAGGACCTGAGCTCAGAGGTTGAGAAAGACCACCCGTGGAGGGTGAGAAGGGAATTTATTTTATTTTTATATAAGAATTAGAAATAATAAAATAAAAAGGAGAATAATTGATTAAACAAAAATTAGAAATAAAATGGAAAATTGGATAATTGTGATAACGTTATGTTAATGTTAGAAATGATAAATATTAATTTATGCTACACTGAATAATCAAATAAATTTGGAAAGTTCTTATTTTTTGGATGCAATATTTACCACATTCATTACTTTATGAAGCCATTTTTTCCATTTTAAAATTCAAAGCCAGTTGTGGCAGGTTCAGTCCTCCGTACGAATCTAATTCAACCTGAGCAAACGGAGAGCAGTGAAGCATCATGCCTCAGGGGCGGAGCTTACTTTCTCTGTTGCTGATTGGCTGAATCCTCAGAGAAACCAAACTGAAGCGTGTTGAAAGGACCGGCCGATGTTCTCACCTGAGACTCATGAGGCTTCCAGCCAATCATGTAGAGGATGTCGAAGGTGGCGGGAACGCAGCCGTCCGGGCTTCCGTACATCTCTGCAACAATCCAGACAGGATCAGGATGAAACATCTGCTGCAGCTGAGCCACGATCAGTCAACAGTTTCAGTCACGTTTCAGAGCTCATCACTGAAACGGCTCTGCTGAAAGTCATGAATGATATTCTCCTAGCCTCCGATAATGGACTGGCCTCGGTTCTGGTTCTGATCCAGTGGACCACAATACTCTCTTAGAAAGGCTTGAACATGTAGTCGGGATCAGAGCAACAGAACCAGGCGGGTTAAGATCTGATTGGTCCCAGTTTGTTCATGAGAACGATAAATCATCTTCTCACTCTGGGGTTCCTGGTGGAGTGCCCCAGGGCTCTGTGCTTGGACCGATTCTTTTACTATATATCTGCTTCCAACTGGAAAAATCATCAGACAGCAGGGGATAAATTTCCACTGTTATGCTGATGATCCTCAGCTATATCTATCCATAAATCCTGATGAATCCAAGATGTTTGGCAGATTACAGGCATGTCTTGAGGACATTAAAACCTGGATGACAATAAATTTTCTTCTTTTAAATTCTGACGAGGCAGAAATTGTTGTTTTTGGACCAGAACCTCTGAAAGAGACGCTGCTCAGTCAATCACTTGATCTGAACGGCATTAAATTGGCCTCAGATAATAAAGAACCTCGGTGTTATTTTTGACCAGGATGTCATTTCAGTTCCATGTTAAACACGTTTCTAGGATTTCCTTCTTTCATCTCCAGAATATCGCCAGAATCAGAACCATCCTGTCCAGGATGAAGCTGAAACACTCGTCCCTGCATCTGCTCCTTCAAGGCTGGACGCCTCTTCACCACCAGGACGTCCCCAGGATGGAGCTAAAGCCTTCAGCAGGTCCAGGACGCTGCAGCAGGAGCTCTGATGGAGACTAAAACCAGAGACCAGATCTCTCCTGGTCCAGCTTCCCTTCATCGGCTCCCTGCTAATCCAGATTATAATCCCAGATTCTCACATTTAGAGCCCAGAATAACCAGCTCCATCCTCCACCAAAGCCCTGACTGGTCCAGATGATCCTACCAGAGCCCTGACTGGTCCAGACGCTCCTACCAGAGCCCCGACTGGTCCAGATGTTGGTACCAGAGACCTGACTGGTCCAGATGCTGGTACCAGAGCCCTGACTGGTCCAGATGCTCCACCACAGCCCTGACTGGTCCAGATGTTCCTACCACAGCCCTGACTGGTCCAGATGTTGGTACCAGAGCCCTGACTGGTCCAGACGCTCCACCACAGCCCTGACTGGTCCAGATGTTCCCACCAGAGCCCCGACTGGTCCAGACGCTCCACCACAGCCCTGACTGGTCCAGATGTTCCCACCAGAGCCCCGACTGGTCCAGATGCTGGTACCAGAGCCCCGACTGGTCCAGATGTTCCTACCAGAACCCTGACTGGTCCAGATGTTGCTACCAGAGCCCTGACTGGTCCAGATGCTGGTACCAGAGCCCTGACTGGTCCAGATGTTCCCACCAGAGCCCTGACTGGTCCAGATGCTCCACCACAGCCCTGACTGGTCCAGATGCTCCTACCACAGCCCTGACTGGTCCAAATGCTCCTACCAGAGCCCTGACTGGTCCAGATGTTCCCACCAGAGCCCTGACTGGTCCAAATGCTCCTACCACAGCCCTGACTGGTCCAGACGCTCCACCACAGCCCTGACTGGTCCAGATGTTGCTACCAGAGCCCTGACTGGTCCAGACGCTCCACCACAGCCCTGACTGGTCCAGATGCTCCTACCAGAGCCCTGACTGGTCCAAATGTTCCCACCAGAGCCCTGACTGGTCCAGACGCTCCTACCACAGCCCTGACTGGTCCAGATGCTCCTACCAGAACCCTGACTGGTCCAGATGTTCCAACCAGAGCCCTGACTGGTCCAGACGCTCCTACCACAGCCCTGACTGGTCCAGACGCTCCTACCAGAACCCTGACTGGTCCAGATGTTGCTACCAGAGCCCTGACTGGTCCAGATGCTCCACCACAGCCCTGACTGGTCCAGATGCTCCTACCACAGCCCTGACTGGTCCAAATGCTCCTACCAGAGCCCTGACTGGTCCAGATGTTGCTACCAGAGCCCTTCGCTCTCAGCCTGCAGGTTTCCTGCTGGATCCTGGAGGCTCTGGGTTCTGGGAGTGTCATTTTCCCCTGGGGGACTAATAAAGGTATTTTTATTATTCTTAGAATGGGGGGCAGGTCTCCTCTCCTGTGGAACCAGCCCCCCGTCTACCATCTAGACTAGGCTTAAAACCTTGTCTGAAGTTCTTTGGTTCTTTCAGGATGTCTTATCTGGCTCACCCACAGGTGGCGCTATGCACAGACAGAGAAACAGGAAGTGACACACTGACGGCGTGCAGGTCTGTGATTAATGCTGAGCAGCAGACATCAGATGCTGATGAACAGAGCCGAAGGTCTGAGGTCAGAATATGGAGGCCAGGGACCATGTGACCCAGAGACGACGTCTGCAGCAGGTCCACAGGACACGCAGCCAGGTTCTGCAGAACCTCAGCACCTGTTCAGGTGGGTTTTCCTCCCTCGTTCTGCAGCAGCTGTGTTTCCTGCGCCTCATTGAAGACTCACCTCGATAAACGGCTGCAGCTGCTAACATGGTGTCTCGGTGCAGCATCGACCTCCTGTTCCACGCACAGTTGCTCTCACCCATACCTGCAGGGGGCGACACGTCACAGTCCCTTTCTCTGCAGCTCTCTGAACCTTTAATCACTGATTTTGAAACTGCAGTATGTAACTTCTCCTTCTCCAAAAATGTTTTTTCTGCATATTTGTTAAAACCGTCTCCATGTCGGGACAGTTTGGTCTGACGCAGATAATCTGTGAAAAGATGGAGCTCCTCCTCCTCCTCCCTGAGCTGCTATTGGTCTAAAGAACTGCGCCGCTCCTGACCTAAACAACCAATCAGAGCCAGGGGGAGGGGCTTAGCGCTGCCAATCACTGACTGAGTGGTGGATTTCTGCAGTTAGTACTGGGAGCACTGGAGAAGGCAGAGGAGCTGTCTTACATTAGGTGTCATACGATGTAGTGATAATTTTCTTTGTACCTTGCAGATCAGTCATGACCTCCATGATTCCTGGATAATGAACCAGAACATCATCGATGTCCTGAAAACAAGCAGAGAGAGGAGGGGTCAAAGGTCAGACATCTTCATTTTCTGCTACTGAAGGAAAGAAACTTTGTTCAGTTGAGCGATGGAAGCGTTTCTTGATCTGTAGCGCCACCTAGGCAGACTGTAGGACACACTGACTCACTCTGCTGCTTTCTCCTACTACTCTCCATCTATGAAATATCTGGAATTACTGCTGAGATTAAGGTTCTGCTCTCTCCACTCAGGTTCCACGACTTATGGTTTATATTAAGACTGAACTGGACTGCATGTAATTAGATCTTCCTACAGGCGCTGTTTGGGTCGGACCGGATGCTTTAGGTGCCGTTGATCCACACTCTGCATGCAGGAAGTCAAGGCCAGCTGGAAAAGATGAGTATAGAAACTGAAATCATTCTGATTTCCATCAATACTTTTGCAACTAGATGTTGAACTGATACCATGCAGGCCCAGACCGACAGATCCAGTATGATTCTGGCCCACGTACTGATGGTAGCATTTAAGATAATATTAGCATTTTGGATCATTTTAGCATAGCTACACACTGCTGTTTGCATACTACATGGAGTACATAACTGTAGGTCAATATCCTGGTGATAGCCCTCTTGCTAAGGTTAACATTTTAGCTAATTCTGATATAAAAACTAACCTTCACATATGACTGGAGTGAGTCAATATTAGTCAACAGGCTAAGGATAGCCCAATGCTATTGACATCATTTTAGCTAAGCTTAACATTTTAGCTCCTTTTAGCTTATACACCAATATTTGAATACTAGATGAAGGAGGTCAACATACTAGTGATAGCCCACATTCTAACGGTAGCATTTAAGCTTACATGAGTATTTTAGATTATTTTATACACTGCTGTTTGCATACAACATGGAGTATGGTACTGGAGGTCACCATGCTAGTGACAGCCATCATGCTAATGTTAGCTGTACAGCTAAAATTAATATTTTAGCTAATTTTGATATAAAAGCTAACCTTAACATATGAATAGTAGTAAACATGCTACTAATTGCCCACATGCTGTTGACATCATTTTAGCTAACCTTAGCATTTTAGCTTATATACTAATGTTTGAACACGAGATGAACATTACTGGAGGTTGAACGTTACTGGAGGTTAACATGCTACTGATAGTCCTGTTGCTAACATTAGCTTTATAGCTAAAATTTGCATTTTAGCTAATTTTGATATAAAAGCTAAAATTAACATACTGAATAGACTGAATCAATTTTAGTTAACATGCTTAAGGATAGCCCACATGCTATTGACATTATTTTACATAACCATAGCATTTTAGCTTATGGACTAATGTTTGAATGCTAGATTAAGTACATTATTGGAGGTCAACATGCTAATGATAGCCCACATAATAATGGTAGCATTTAAGGTAACATTAGCATCTTAGCATTCCTTCTAAACATGAACACTGTTTTTGGAGATTCTCATGACATGGCACAGAGACAGACACAATCCATCTGTTGTTTTAAGCTGTTTAGACATTAATGCTGAAGCCTGAGGCCCACTGGACCCAACTCGGCATCAGAACCTCTGATTCAAATCTGAGAACTACTCAACACTTGGAAGGCCCCTTTAAATTTCTTCAGAAATCCCCCAATATCCCAGCTTTAGCCATTACATGGGTCACACCGAGGCGGGATCAGGTCCGACTCGGTGAGTCCTGTGGAAGGAGCTTCAGAGACCCAACCATCAATGGACCATCTAGAGGTGGACTTCAAGGTCCGGGTACCATGCTGCAAAATGTTGGATCATATTTCATTTGGACCAGGCCTCGTGTTTCAGTTTGGGTTTTACTTCTATGTCGTCATATATGAGTCACCTGATGGAAACTGAACCAGTTCAGATCTGGTTCTACAGGTCCAACTCAGTTATGGTGAAACATGTTTTCTATCCGATGAGGTCCAGCTGATTGGACCTGCGAGAAAGAAAGTGGCAACAGTGGAAAGAAACAACTCCCTTTGAACAAGAAGAAACCTCCAACAGAACCAGAACCATGAAAGCCTGGTCTCAACACCACAACAGCTTTTCACAGTTCTGTGGTTCCTACAAACTTGATCAGAACCAGCAGCAGACCCATGAGTGATGGTACCGCACAGGTTCTGCTGATTTCTGTGGGTCCACCAACACCCAGAGAACCTCTAACCCTATTTAGATCTGCTGGACGTGGAGTCGCTGCTCCTGGTTTGGGTTTAGCTGAAACCGAACGTGTGAAGTTCTCACCACAGTCAGCATATTGAAGCCGGCCTGGCCCAGCAGGTTCCCCAGGTCCGTGACGGCGGTGTAGGGGGACACATGGGGGGAGAACCCCCCCCTCCCGCTCTGTCTCCGCCAGCTGGAGGGAACAGCGCAGCTCGTACAGCGTCTCCCCGCCCACCATCGCCCCGATGAAGACGCCGTCCGGCTTCAGGACCTGATGGATCTGATGGGAGAGGCAGGGTGAGGCCGGAGCCACGCTCCCCATCCCAACGCGGAATCTCTCGTCGTACCTGTCGGAGAGCTCCGGGAAGGTCGTTGATCCAGTGGAGGCTGAGAGAACAGAACAACAGTCGTCTTAGACGGAACAGGACTCCTACACGGAACTCCAGCCTGTTCAGCTGGATCTGAGAAATCCCACAGGAACACCTGCAGTAGATGACGGAGCTGCCAGGACCTGACGGAGGACCTGACGGAGGACCTGATGGAGCTCCCAGGACCTGACGGAGCTGCCAGGACCTGACGAAAGACCTGACGGAGCTCCCAGGACCTGACGGAGGACCTGATGGAGCTGCCAGGACCTGACGGAGGACCTGATGGAGCTCCCAGGACCTGACGGAGCTGCCAGGACCTGACGGAGGACCTGATGGAGCTCCCAGGACCTGACGGAGCTGCCAGGACCTGATGGAGGACCTGACGGAGGACCTGATGGAGCTCCCAGGACCTGACGGAGCTGCCAGGACCTGACGGAGGACCTGATGGAGCTCCCAGGACCTGACGGAGCTGCCAGGACCTGATGGAGGACCTGACGGAGGACCTGATGGAGCTCCCAGGACCTGACGGAGCTGCCAGGACCTGACGGAGGACCTGATGGAGCTCCCAGGACCTGACGGAGCTGCCAGGACCTGACGGAGGACCTGATGGAGCTGCCAGGACCTGACGGAGGATCTGATGGAGCTGCCAGGACCTGATGGAGGACCTGACGGAGCTGCCAGGACCTGACGGAGGACCTGATGGAGCTGCCAGGACCTGACGGAGGACCTGACGGAGGACCTGATGGAGCTCCCAGGACCTGATGGAGCTGCCAGGACCTGACGGAGGACCTAATGGAGGACCTGATGGAGCTGCCAGGACCTGACGGAGGACCTGACGGAGCTGCCAGGACCTGACGGAGGACCTGATGGAGCTGCCAGGACCTGACGGAACTCCCAGGACCTGATGGAGCTGCCAGGACCTGACGGAGGACCTAATGGAGGACCTGATGGAGCTGCCAGGACCTGACGGAGGACCTGACGGAGGACCTGATGGAGCTCCCAGGACCTGATGGAGCTGCCAGGACCTGACGGAGGACCTGATGGAGCTGTCAGGACCTGATGGAGCTGCCAGGACCTGACGGAGGACCTGACGGAGGACCTGATGGAGCTGCCAGGACCTGACGGAGGACCTGATGGAGCTGCCAGGACCTGTTGGAGGACCTGACGGAGCTGCCAGGACCTGTTGGAGGACCTGACGGAGGACCTGATGGAGCTCCCAGGACCTGTTTGAGGACCTGATGGAGCTCCCAGGACCTGATGGAGGACCTGATGGAGCTGCCAGGACCCAGTGGAGGTACCAGGACCAGATGGAGGACCTGATGTAGCTGCCAGGACCCAGTGGAGCTCCCAGGACCTGATGGAGGACCTGATGGAGCTGCCAGGACCCAGTGGAGGTACCAGGACCAGATGGAGGTCTCGGGACCTTGGTCAGGTCTTTGATGGGTCCAGATGGATCATCTACGTAGGAATGTTGGAGGTCAGATGTGTTCTGTGGATCTACTGAAGGAAGCGCAGGGAGGACTGTGGAACAGTCATGGATCCGTCTCCTTCAGGGTCGGTTCCCTGAGAAAGGCCGGGCCTGGTCCGACCTGGACCTGGACCTCAGCACAGAGTCGAGTTCGTTGATGGAAAAGCTGCCAGAACTGAACATTTCCCCGAGCTGAGGGCGCCCTCTGGTGTCAGAACCCGGGAAGCGCAGGCGACGCCCGGGACTCACCTGAGGCTGCTCAGCACCAGGTCGAAGGTGTTCTCCCGGAACGGCAGGAACTCCTCGTCAGCCAGGACGCACTGAGTGGGAACCGCCGTCTGCCTCCGGAGTTTCTGAAACGCATCAGCCGAGACCAGGTGATGATCCATCCTTCTCCCAGCGGGATGCACTGGTTTCACTGGGATATTAGACGGAACTCACCAGAGTCTGCTGGGAGATGTCTGTCAGGACCAAACGCTCCACCACTTCCTGAAACATCAGAGCAGATACGTTCACACAAGGGGCCCAGCATTGGCCCAGCACGGGGCCCAGTATGGGGCCCAGCATTGGCCCAGCACGGGGCCCAGTATGGGGCTGCATTCCCAGCCCAGAAGATCCCCTTCCTCCAGAAACCTCCGAGCTAGAGGACGTGCAAGGAGGACTCCCTCACCTTCATCACCTTCACCATCATCTTCATCACCCTCATTACGATCATCTTCATCACCACCACCTTCATCATCATCACCTTCATCTTCATCATCATCACCTTGCTCAGATGTTCTGCGATGTGACTTTTTCCTCCTCCGATGTCCAGGGCCAGAGGGAACGTCCTGAGGACAAACGGGCCGGATCAGAACCACTGGGAGCTTCTCCATCAGGATGCGGCACACGGTTTATTTTCTAAACTGAACCAGTTCAGATCTATTTTTTATTAAAACTGTCGAAAATAAACCGAGCCAGTGTTCAGATGCAAAATTCACATTAGCGAAGTCTCCTTTTAAAAACAAAAAACAGTCTGTATGATGTCAGTTCTCCCAGTCAGGGGCTGGAACATCTGGAACAACATCACATCCACTGGAGAATTCCCAACATTTAGCACCATTAGGATCTGGTTTACATGAAGTAAACAATGTCTAGATTAGAACACATAGCATCAAAAATGTCTCCGATTTTCCTTAAGAAATTTATTCTTCCCTGTAATTTTATTGTATAATTTTAAATGTGTGATTTTAACTTTGCTAATTTTTAGTCTAGTTTAACATCTGCCAAAGGAACTATCAACGAAAAAAATCTTATTTTATCTAACTCAGATTAGCTCATTTGAGCTAACTCAGATTATTTTATTTGAGCTAACTCAGATTATTTTATTTTAGCTAACTCAGATTAGCTCTTTTGAGCTAACTCAGATTATTTTATTTTAGCTAACTCAGATTAGCTCTTTTGAGCTAACTCAGATTATTTTATTTTAGCTAACTCAGATTATCTCATTTTAGCTAACTCAGATTATCTCATTTGAGCTAACTCAGATTATTTTAGCTAACTCAGATTAGCTCATTTGAGCTAACTCAGATTATTTTATTTTAGCTAACTCAGATTAGCTCATTTGAGCTAACTCAGATTATTTTATTTTAGCTAACTCAGATTAGTTCATTTGAGCTAACTCATATTATTTTATTTGAGCTAACTCAGATTAGCTCATTTGAGCTAACTCAGATTATTTTATTTTAGCTAACTCAGATTAGCTCATTTGAGCTAACTCAGATTATTTTATTTTAGCTAACTCAGATTAGCTCATTTGAGCTAACTCAGATTATTTTATTTTAGCTAACTCAGATTAGCTCATTTGAGCTAACTCAGATTATTTTATTTTAGCTAACTCAGGCACATTTACATTATATGATGATAATTAATGTGAGCTTTCCCTCGACAAATAAATCAATAAATCAATGCTGCTGGACTGCATGAGGTTAGCGTCCTCTCCACAGTTGTTTTGGACTAGAACCAGAACCAGAACTCACCTGGCGATGTCATAAACCCGATCAGCGACTCGACTGCCGACCTGCAGAACACAAGAACCATATTAAACTTCACGGTTTGGGAAGAGAGACGGTTCCTCCTGGAAGAGTCCAGAACCAGTACCAGAGGAGTTCTGAACCAAAACCAGAGGACCTGAGGAGTCCAGAACCACTGAACTCCTCAGGTCCTGTAGTTCTGGTTCGGATTGGTTCATGAGTTGATGACTAAAAACACTTTCAGTGACAAACCAGGAGGAACCAGCTCAACATCAGAACCAGCAAGGTCCAAATACACAGAGGAGAGAGAAATTGAACCCAAACAGAACCGCTGGCAAAGCTGCAACCAGTCAGACTGATCCAGCTCAACATCAGAACCAGCAGATGATAAACGACCAGAACCAGACAGAACCTAAAGCCCAAACAGGACAGAACCCCAGTGGGGGTCAGGATCACCTCGTCCCTCAGGTAGTCATACTGGTGACTGTCCTGCAGAACCGCGGCCCAGTTCTTCTGCCTCCTCTTCATCTCCCTGTTGAACACATTCATGCTCCCTCTGCCTAATCCAGACCCAGATCCAGATCCAGGACCGGACCGAGCCCTGCTTGGTCCAGACCTGAGTTCAGTTCTAAGCCTGCAGCACCAGGAGGCTGAGGGGGGGCGGATCCATCCTACCGGACCAGAACCGGCTGTGTGCAGGAGCTTGTGGACCCCCCTGCTGCTCATGGTGCTGCCTCCAACCAGCAGAACCTCAACATGTCTGCTTCCTGCCCCGCGGAGTGACCTCAGACTGCGGCTGGACGGAAAACCCGGCGGCTGCATCCAAACTGAGGAACTGGATCAGAGCCTGGAAGCGGAGCTGGAGCCTGTTTACAGGCCTTTCTGAGGCTCTGAGAAATTCACGACCTGGAAAAATAGAAACAAATAAAACCTGAAAATATTTCAGCTGTAAAATTGGAGCCTGGAAAAAATTAATAATTTCATTTCTATATTTAATCTTTGGTCCATTTAGCCTCAATAATTGAAAACACGAAGCCTCTCAGTGTGAATTTAAAAAAAGAAGAAAAAGGCTGTAAATGTTTTAGCAAAGGGAACACATAAACGTTGATTTAATTCATATTAAATAATAAACATATGGCTGGTTAACTATTTTAAAATTCCCAGTTTTCCTCTCAAAACACGAGTCATCAAGTTTTTGGTTTTTTTGTACATTTTATAACGTATTTCCTGGTTAAATATAAATTTTATTTAGCAACATAAAAGCGTTTTAGTGACAGTTTGATTTTCTGATAATTATAGAAACTAAACCAAGTACAAATAAGATTTATTTGGATCATAAAACATGAATCTCTGAACGTCAACCGAGGAAGCGACAGTTCGCGCTGCTTGTCCCTCTCTGCGCGCCGTACTGAGTCGGAAGGACGGGAGTGTTGGAACAGAGTGCATGCTGGGAAAACACGTGTGAGGAGGATCAGTGAAGGTAGAGTATACTTTTTGATTCCAGCTTCTAGTTCTTGTTCTGGTTCTGGCGGGTTTCTGTCCGCAAGGATCCGTTTGGACCTGAAGCAGGGAGCTAGCTGCTTCTCCGCCAGACTCTGCGCTTTTTCCGTCGGTTTTAAACAAACCGGTCCGGTTCGCTTCTAGATTTGAGTTCGTCTCATATTTGGACCCGGAATCTTCTGATCCATGAAGTGCTCTGATATTCCGCTCAACAGTTTTAAATGTTGCTGCTGATAAACAGAGAGAGCTCCTCATTTCCATTAACCATCACATCATAAACTGGAAATAAGGTGTTAAGTCATTTTTACCAAACTATAATAATAAATAAATAAATAATAAAGCCAGTCGATGGAATTCATAAACAAAGCTGCTTCATAAGAATAAATATTCAGCTCAGTTATTGCGGAGCTGAAGACGATCTCAGTCTTCTGCTGTTCTGATCAGACTGAGGGTTGGTTTCATTTGATCATCTGCAGATGAGGTCAGAGGTGTGTTTATTTATAAGCTGCTTAGTCTATTTGCTTGAAGCTCTGCGCAGACATCAGGAACAGAAGGGGAAAAGATGAAATATATTTATGATCATCCAGGTATCTTCAAAGAGTCGTTGTGGACGGTGATGCTGTGGGCAGGAAGGACCTCCAGTAGCAGTCAGTTTTGCAATGATTCTGAAGAGGACTCTGACTGAAGACTGTTGCTGTATCACAGTCTCATGACTGTCCTGACATGCTAACAGCTGAATATCCAGGCAGCAGAGACGATATTCCACAGTAACATGTCCTGGAGGACACTATCAGCTGTTAGCAGCTCTGCTAATCCACCTCCTTTGTTTTTGCTGCTCCTCTTTAAATCTCTGTCTGGTTGTATGGTTGGAAAGATGTTGGAGTTGGGGATATGATCCTTGTCCATTATGATGGATGGAACAGATGGTTTGAACTTCCTTCTTCTCTCTCTGCTTTGCATCCATGAAGCCTCCTGTTCAACTCCTCTGGGATTTGGGGTCAAAGTTCAGGGGTTTTTTTTAGCTTTTGAGATGCTAATCAGCTGCTCCCTGTTGAAAAAAAAACCATATTATGTTGCCGTAGTGACACATAAGAATCATCATAAAGTAAAATAGTGAGAGCAAAGCAGCTAGAAGCATTTTTGACTAGTAGAAGGTTCAGGATGTGATTCTAATAAATAAATCGGTGGAAATGCAGAGGACGGGTTCTGGAGACAAGTTGGATCACGGACACTGAAGCCGGTACTTCAACTTTATCTTATTAACCAACCTGCAGTTCTGCTCCTGTCCTGCAGGCGAGGCTGTGATCTTCCCCAACATGTCCTCCAGAAAGAAGCAGGACGATGATGAGCGGTTCCGCCGGGTCCAGAAGGACCCCAGGTTCTGGGAGATGCCAGAGAAGGAGCGCAAAGTCAAGATCGACAAGCGTTTCCAGTCCATGTTCCATGACCAGCGCTTCAAGGTGAAGCAGACGGTGGACAAGCGAGGCCGGCCCGTCCACCACTCCACCGCCGAGGACCTGAAGCGCTTCTACAAGCTGTCCGACTCCGACGAGGACCAGGAGGAGGGCCCGAAGGTGGCAGAGGGACAGAAGAAGAGGAAGAAGGTAGTGGAGTGCCCTGAACAAGGAATCAGAGCTGCTGAGAAAGGTCAGAAGAAGAATTTATCTTTATCCATCCTTCCATCTGAAAATCTCCTGATTTCACATCAACTTTTTAATTCAGTTCAGTTTATTTCTAAAGCTCCATTTCACAACAAATGTCATCTCAAGGCGCTTTACAAACAATCATCCATACATTCCGGCTGATCCTAGTTATCAGTTTTATTACGACATTTTCTCTCAGGCTTCGAATACTCCAAATAAACTCACAGGTTATTAAAAATGGTCAGAGGGTTATGGGGAAGTGCTGTTATTTCTTCACACTCAAGGCCATATGTCAGCACAAGGTCTAAAGTATGATGACAGGAGAGGGTAGGACTGTGGATTTTGTAAGCCAATGGAGTCTAAGATGGCATTAATATCTTCCTCAGATGATGAAGAGGAGGAGCAGCTGTCTGAAGATGAAGATGCAGACATGGGAGACAGTTACTCAGATGAAGATGATGATGAGGAGGAAAGCGATGCAGCCAGTGACTCTGAGGATGAGGAGTCCAGTCTGGATTCTGGCGACGACAGCGGGCCAGATCTGGCCCGAGGGAAAGGAAACATCGAGACCAGCTCAGATGAAGATGAGGATGATGATGTTGAGGACATCCTGAAGAAGGAGGAAGAGGAGATTGAACACGACTGGGGGGAGCTGTGCAAAGACGCTCCGCGGAGTGACGAGGTGAGGCTGCGTCAGGCGGAAACACGGAGTGATTTTAACCGTGTTCTTACCGTGTTCTTACCATGTTGCAGGTGTCTGCTCGGCTCGCTGTCTGCAACATGGACTGGGACCGCCTGAAGGCCAAGGATCTGCTGGCTCTGTTTAACTCCTTCGTACCTAAAGGGGGCGCCGTGCTATCTGTGAAGGTAAACCTGAGATGTGCCTGAGAGACAAGACCCAGGGTAAAGCCTGCCCCTCTGAAGCAGCCATGTTTGGATGAATTATGTGATATTTGATCTCAGGTTTCTGGTTTGGTTCTGGAAGAGTGTGCTTGTTCGGCCTGTTAGTTCTGAGTAACAGCAGTGCATTGTGGGTGTTGTTGTCCAGATCTTCCCCTCAGAGTTTGGGAAGGAGAGGCTGAAGGTGGAGGAGACGCAGGGACCACCGGAGCTGAAGGTGCTGCCTGACGACTCGGATGACGACACCGAGGAAGAAAGGTGATCTGGGAGGTTTTAAGCTGCTGCGCTGCCCCCTGCTGGACGATCAGCATCTCTGCCTAATCTACCATAAAGGGAGGTCAATGTGGAGGATCTTTTAAAAATAGCCAGGGGGCGCTCTGGATCCGTTTCTCTGTCGACTGTTTCAGTTTGTTTTGGCCTCCAGGAGAAGAAGAGAATGCTAATGCTGCGTTCCAGTCACCTGGGAAGTTGTCACTCGGAGCTGGGTTTGACATCAGACCCGAGGTGACGGCGTTCTAGTTAAAAAGATGGCGACGCCCAGAGACATCGTTTGCAGTAACTCCTGCAAACATCGCTTTAAGCTTCCATCAGCAAACACCTCATTTACTTTGATCAGCTTATAGCTGCAGGCGCTACATGTAGCACTGATGTTAGACCAGGGGTGTCCAAACTTTTTGTCTGCTGGGCCAAAATCGTTGAGTCAAAAGTTCTCACAGGCCAAAAAAAATTTAAAAAACTAAAATCAAGCAAATAACTTTTTTTTTTTTTTTTTTTTTTTTTTGTTGTATGAAATGGATTTTATTCGTCGTCAATCTAAAATTTAACAAGGATTTTGCACGTTTGCTGTATTAAAATAAAGGCAGACGTGGTTCTACGTATTATAAAAGCTTGGTGATAAAAACAGAAATACGTTGCGCTTCAGCGGGTTTGTTGCCTCTCCTCTCAGGGTTTACAGGGAGAAGCTGCGGGACTACCAGTTCAAGCGCCTCAAGTATTTCTACGCCGTGGCGGAGTGCGACTCTGTGGAGACGGCGGCGAAGATCTACGAGGAGTGCGACGGCTACGAATACGAGAGCAGCTGCTCCGTTCTGGACCTGCGGTACGATGATGAATGAAAACATCCGACTCGAGCTCAGACGATTAGTGGAGAAGAATCGATTGTTGAAACAATCGGCAGCTACTGCAGTAATCCATTAATCGTTGGAGCATAGAGACTCTTAAAAAAGGCCGTTTCTGAGCAGCAACGAAGCCAAAACTGAACAATAAATATAAATATTTAGCATTAAAGATAAAAACCTTCCTAGTCTGTAAATCTGCTCCACCCAGAGCTCCTCGAGACGCAGCTTCAGCTTCACCTGCTTCACTTTCTGGAAATAAATCTGCTATTAAGCAGCTTTTTCTGCCAGTTATTGATCAGTTAATAATCAGCAGGAAGAGCTGAGCTTGTCGTGTTGACGTCAGAGGGATTTATTCAGCTGCAGGCCATCAAACCGTCACTGAAGGAACCATGATGTTGTTGCCTCTTAGGCAAGAAAATTTAGATCTCCTTATTGAAAAGTGGGTTTTTTTGCATCTTTTAATGTTTGTCTAATAGTGTATAAAATAAGCTGAAGTGGTTAAATGAAAAACCTGCAGAATGTGATGATTTTTTTTGTCCAATTAATCGTCCAAATAAGTGATTGCTAAAACAACGGTTAGCTGCAGTGCTGCTCCCGGCCAGGACTTCGGCCTGCTGAATGTCGGTTTTCTAACCTGCAGTTCGTTTTATTTTCACGCAACAGTTTTATTCCTGACGACGTGACGTTTGACGAGGAGCCCAGAGACGTGGCGACGGACATCAACCTGTCGGCATACACTCCCAAACTGTTCACCTCGTCTGCTGCTGCCACCTCCAAGGTCTGAACCCTGCAGGTTCTGGACAATAAAACCCGTTTCATGGTGGAACCGAGGAGACCCGGCTCTCCATCACAAGACCTTTGATTTCACACCTAAAGCGTGAGACCAGCGTAGCGTGCTGCCAGGCTGGTTCTGGCAGTAATCAGGCCCGGTCCGGTTCATGACAATGAACCCAACGCCGTGGTGAATCAGCGAAACGCTTCATACCGTCTTACTCTGGCCGGGTCTTGACGGCTGGAAGTTCGTCCAGGTTGTTTGCCAGAGATCTCATTCTGGTCGATGGTTTTAACTTCGCTGCTGTGGTGAATCAGGAATTTAAAGTTTAGATGAATAATGATCTGGTGATTATTAATCAGATGATTAATAATTTGAGGCACGTTTGAATTTTTAGGATTATTTTGTGTCTTTTGGACCAATCAGGTGCAGCTGACGTGGGACGAGACGGACCACGAGCGCGTCACGGCCCTGAACAGGAAGTTCAACAAAGAGGAGCTGCTGGACCTGGACTTTAAGGCCTACCTGGCCTCCTCCAGTGAGGAGGACGAAGGTGAAGAGCAGGAGGAGGAAGCAGACGAAGGTGAGGAAGGGGACAAAGCGTTTTCTTGTTCTTTAAGGAGACCAAGTGGTGCTGAGCTGCTGTTTGTTTCAAACAAAAGAGATGATCGGCGAGGAGGTGGAGGAGAAACCTCAGGAGAAGAAGAAGAAGAAGAGTGAGGAGCAGATCAACAAATACAGAGAGCTGCTGAAGAGCATCCAGGTCAAAGAGAAGCAGCAGCAGGAGGACAAAGACATGGAGATGGAGATCACCTGGGTACCAGGTATCAGGAGCAACCGTCTTAGGTTCCAGTACCACTGCCTGTCTGCAGACCTCCTTTCTACTCAGAAACTTTCCTGTGAGCAGGTCTGAAGGAGACCACGGAGCAGCTGGTGAAGAAGAAGCTGGAAGGCAAGGACAAGCTGACGCCCTGGGAGGAGTTTCTGCAGAAGAAGAAGGAGAAGAAGAAGCAGAAGAAAAGTGAAAGAAAGCAGGTGAGTGGCGCCTTCGCCTGACAGAACTCTGAACAGCAGATAGATTTTAATGCCATGTGATGTCTTCTTCATCAGGGAGCTGAAGAAGACCTCAGTGACGATGAGCTTCCTCCTGATGTTGACCTCAGCGACCCGTTCTTCTCCGAGGAGCTCGGAGCATCAGGTGATGTCTCTGCAGGAAGCTGTTGTTTGTTCTGAGAAGGCTGCAGGTGCTCCATCCTGATTACCATGGTCACAGGAGGGGAGTAAGAATTGATGATCCAGTCTGCTCTGAACAGCGGTTCTGGTTTCTCTCCCAAACAAACAAATTTAACTACAGGGAGTCATCGATGCTGTTTTAGCTGCACATTATTCGTGATTTACTCTCATGTTAAAGTTTAAACAGGCAGCAAAATGTTTGAGCTTTAATTTATCAACCAGGTCTGGGGTTCCAGAAGGGCTGTTATGGCTGTCTGTTCTTTGGTGTTGTTCACCCAGAAGTTTATATTGTCGGTCACACACGTAAGTCAGCATTTATGTCCCCTTCATATGGCTGGCACAGAGCAATCCAGTCTGTAGCCTCAAAACATCCTGTGACTATCTTTCTCCCAGTTCTGTTCATCACGGTTGGGTCTGAACAAAGAGGTTTGTACACCAAGCAGAGAAAAACAGAGATTAATATCTGATTTGCCAAAAGCAGGTCTTGCAACTGACATGTATGCACCCTTGACTTGGACAAATCCAGCGTTTTGCTTTCTCTGGTGAAGCAGCTGACAGACTGTTAAAATGTCGGAAGAGCAGAAGAGAGTGAGGTGTGGTTAAAACCAACAGCAGATGCCTCAAATGCATTGGGGTGTTGTGTCTGTAGCCGAGCAGTCACCGAGCTGACATCACTGCATTGTCGGCAGCAGCTGTGGGTGGAATATATACGGTTGCCAATGTAATGATGAAGTTTCTTGGTAATAAATATGGACGAAAATGTACTGCTAGCAGTTCAATATGTGGGCTACACAGATGATCATTTCACAGTAGAACATCCTGGATGACAACAAACTGTACTTTTGTGGCACCTCTCTGCCAGCCTTGGGGGATGATCCAGCAGCCACATCTCAGTAAAACGCATAACGTGTTACTCTGGCCGCGTCCTTGAAGGCTTGAAGTTCACCCATTTTGCTGGTCAGAGCGCTCGTTCTGATCGATGGTTTTAACTTCCCGTTTCTTTCGCTCCTGTTTGCTCTGCTTTTACAACACCTCCTCTTTAACTCGGGGTTAGGATTTAAACTAGCAGCTTAGGTCGTATTTGAGCTTTTGGGATGTTGTTGCTATGGTTATGCATCAAAAAGCTGTGGAAAAATTCTTCCACAAAAACAGTTTTTCAATCAGAAAATCCAGGAAGAGAAATTTCAAAAGAATGAATCAGAAGGAGCCCAATAAGATGCCACCTTGTTCGAGACATGATGGAGGGATGAATCTATGAAAAATAACAATCCAGATTTTTAAAACTGCATTTTGATTCAAAGTTGAACTGAGCAGTTTCACTTCAGGTTGTTTTGATTGTGATCATTTCTGTAAGTCTGGGACGACATGAATTTAAGTCCTTACTGATCCATGCCAGCCAGAATAAGGTTTCTACTGTCATGTTTTGTGTTTCAGACCTGAAGAAGAAACAGCAGAAGAAGAAAAAGGAGAAAGAGAAGATCACGGCTGAGGAGGAAGAGGAGCAGGAGAAACAGAAGGTCCAGAAAGACTCCCAGCTGGGATGCTCCACCTCCAGACTCCCGGATCACGGCTCCTCAACCTGCCTGTTTGTTTTCCAGGCTGAGATGGCTCTGCTGATGGAGGATGACGATGAGGAAGCCAAACACAAGCACTTCAACTACGACAAGATCGTGGAGCAGCAGAACCTGAGCAAGAAGAAGAGGAAAAAGCTGCTGAAGAAGGGCGAAAAGCCACTGGAGGAGGACGACTTCCAGGTGAGCCCGTCATCTTGCCCACTGCTGCTCAGGTCAGGCAGGATTTCACGGTGAAGGGTGGGATTCCCAGACTGACCTGATGGTGGCAGCGTTGCTTCTGTCTGGGTGTCCGAACCCAGAGATCCTGGCTGATCTGATCTTTGCTTCATGGTCTGCTCCCTGAAGCTGCAGGTTCTTCATGAATAAAACTTCAGGCTGGTTTTATCAGACCAGTGTCTAAAACCTTCACATCAAACCAGAAGCCTGCAAACTAATCCTTGAACCTGAGGATCACCGTGAAGCCAAACATGAACCAGGAGGGTCCAGACTGCAGCCTGGAGCTCATGTTTGATCCACCAGAACCGCATCTCAACATTTTTAGGGACAAATTCCAATTTTTAAAAAAAGTTAAAATATTAAAACCAACAGAAACTATTATTGTCTGTGCTTTTAGACTTTATTAACATTTTATAGTAAATAGGATCTCAAACGTCCTGAGTCTTTGGGCAGAACCGATAATTCAATTAAGTAGTGACTCATAATATCCTGTTGGAAAAATATAAAGAGCAAGAAAATAGAAAAAGATTGACCCAAAGATCTTTCAGTTCAAGTGAAATTTATGTGTAGAGCACATTTTAGCAACAAATCAAAGTACTTCACATGATGAAAACATTTGTAATATCAACTGCTTTTTCTATTAAAAAGCCAAACATTCGAGATCCTTTTGGACCTACAAGCAGTGGTGGGCACCACTAGCTGAAAAGTTAGCTGCGCTAGCCTAAAGCATTAATCATAAACATTAGTTCTGCTAATGCTATATGCTACACTAACACTGTATTTAGCGGTAACTAGTGCTAAAGCACTATACCAACACGGTATTTAGTGGAAGCTAACGCTAAAGTGCTACACCAAAACAGTACTTAGCAGAAGCTAACGCTAAAGTGCTACACCAAAACAGTATTTAGCAGAAGCTAATGCTAAAGCACTACACCAAAACAGTACTTAGCGGAAGCTAATGCTAAAGCGCTACACCAACAGAGTAGTTAGTGGAAGCTAAATTCAGCAGGTCAAACTTTATTTAACTGAAATAAACAAAACAGACGAGTAAATTATTGCTTTAGAATTTATCTGGAAAAAATTATTTAGAGGAAGCTAAATGTACTAAACATTTCCAAAGTTAGCAAAACGCTAAAGCGCAAAGCTAAAGATTAGCTCCGCTATTAGCGCATCAGCAAAAGTGTGCCCACCACTGCCGACAAGGATTTATAGATCCCTTCTCTTTACAAATCAGACCATGTTGTCCATTTTGCTAAAATATTGTTGAGTTGACTGTTGAGTAGGTAAAAAAATAAAATACAAATATTTGTGCCCAGAACAATTTTTGACCTGGGACATTTTGGTCAATGTGCCGAAATGTTTCTGTTTCAAAAAGTAAATAAAAAATTAAAGTAATTATCAAGCACCAGTAATGATATCATAAATAAAATAAAAATGTAATCAATACTTGTTTGTTATAAGTAACCTCAGTTTCTTAAAGAAATAATTAAATATTTTAAAAAAAATGTGTTTAGTAAACTTTTCTTTTAAAGACAGATTTGTTTAAATATTTGTCCATTTGACTCTGTTTGTTTCCATTCTTTAATGAGACATTTATGATTTCGTTATGTTTTTATTTATTAAATGGACCAGCAGATAATTTAGTTTTTGATCCGTTCAGGAGATTCTGTCAGGAACGTTCAGGTTCGTTAACCCTAAAAAACATCAACTTAAAATAATAATAAAAAGCTCATAAAGTCACTAAAACTATTAAAACCCAGTGTTGTAATATTGAAGGTATTATATAAATATAAAAATCTGTGAATCTGTAGAACTGTGGCACCTTCAGACCTCCGTAGGTCAGCCAGTGACCCGTAGCTAACTGGTCTCGGTGTGTCTCCAGGTGGACGTCTCGGACCCCCGCTTCCAGGCCATGTTCACCTCCCACCTGTTCAACCTGGACCCCTCCCACCCCAGCTTCAGGAAGACCAAAGCCACGCAGAGCATCCTGGAGGAGAAGCAGCGCCGGCGAGAGGAGGGGGCGGAGCCTGGCAGTACGCAGGAAGCAGCGGGAACGCAGCGGGAGAAAGACTCTGTGTCGGAGAAGAACGCGAAGGACCCGAGTCTGTCGCTGCTCGTTAAATCCATCAAAAGCAAAACGGAGCAATTCCAGGCTCGGAAAAAACGGAAAGTGACGTAATTCCTCCCGAAAGCAGATCCGCTTCCTCTGCCGGGCCGGTTCTGTTCTGGTGTGACTGTACAGAAAAATGCTGAAGGGTGGAGTAAAAACGGACCGAATCAGAGCCAGTTTGAGCGCTTTATTATTCCATCTTTATTAAGACATCTGTGTCCAAACGGCATCGACAACAGTGATTAGAGTTGGGTTAAAAAAGAATCCGGTCCATGGATCCGGTTCCTGGAACCAGTTCCTTGATCCGGTGCCAGGATCCAGTCCATGGATCCGGTTCCAGGATGCATGGGCCGGATCCATGGACCGGATCCGGTTCCTGGAACCAGTTCCTTGATCCAGTGCCAGGATCCAGTCCATGGATCCGGTTCCAGGATGCATGGGCCGGATCCGGTTCCTGGATCCATTTCCTTGAGCCGGTTCCAGGATCCGATTCAAGGGTCCAGTTCCAGGATCCGGTCCCAGTTCAGATGGTTCTAACAATCACACTGGTCATTTGGGTTTTACAGGAAGCAGCACCAAACTAAGAGAGGCTTTTATTTTGGTAAATTAAACGTAATGAAAGCATCGTGATGTCACCGGCTGGATCTCTGTGATTGGCTGGAGAAAACCACTGGGCGGACGGGTTCTGCTGGGGTTCTGTTTCTGAACCCCAGACTGAATGAGTCTGGAAGTCTGGGCCGGATCAGAACCACGTCTCGCTAATGTTTTCCATCCTGGTGAAAGTGGGCGGGTTCTGACCAGAACCGGGACGGTCCGGGTCGTACTGGGGTTTCGCGGCGGCACACGGAGACCAGCGGGGAGACATCAGGACGTTCTCAGGAATCTCAAGCCGATTAATCTGGAATCGTGTCTTCTCCTCGGAGACAGAAGCGTTCCTGGCGGCGGAACCGTCCAGGACCCGACCCGCTCCTCCGCTACGGCCCGGGGAACTCGAACACGGCCGCGGCTCCCATCCCGGTGCCGACGCACATGGACACGACTCCGAACGCCCTGCAGGCGACAACCAGGGCGGAGAGCTGTGAGACGAGCTCCCGGGGGGGGGGGGGATGGAGCGGCAGCGGGCCGAACCCACCTCCTGCCGCGGCGCCGCAGCTCGTTCAGCAGCGTCACCACCTGCCGGGCGCCGGTGCAGCCCAGAGGGTGGCCCAGCGCGATGGCGCCCCCGTTAGGGTTCACCTTCTCCGGCGGGATTCCCAGCTTCTCCATGCAGTACACCGCCTGGGGGGGGGAGACGGTTCACTGCACCGACACCTGGACACACACACACACACACACACACACACACACACACACACACACACACACACACACTCACCTGGCTGGCGAAGGCCTCGTTGATCTCAAACACGTCGACGTCGTCCACGCGGAGCCCTGAGGGGGAGAACATCGGCAGGTCGGAAACGTTCTTTCAAAGAGCATGTTCAGGGTCTTCTGAAAGTATTCACACCCCGCAAACATTCCCACATTTAGTTCTGTTCCAAGAAACTTCCCGCTTCGACCGGGACTCTGGGAGGAGGACGGAAAATCAGTCAGCATTCAGCGTTTTTACTGACAGGAGCCTGAAAAGCGTGAAGCCACGTCCTGAACACATCGTCCCCGCAGTGGAACATGGTGGAGGCAGCATGATGCTCTGGGAAGCAGGTCGGAGTTGACAGGACCATGGATGGAGGACCTGAGTCTGGGATGGAGCTTCCAACATCCAGCTGCAGATATTACGGGATGCTTTCCATCAGGGGTGTCCAAACTTTTTGCCCTGGGGGCCAAAACTGGCAAATTTAAGCTACTGGGGGGCCGCAGAACTCCTTAAATTAAAAAAATCTGTAAATCGGTAACGATCAGAAAAGGAGCGGTTGTTGCGTCATCAGTTTTCTGTTTTGTTGCCCAAACTCTAGACTTGTGCTCAGGGGCCGAGCATCATCATTTCGAGGGCCACAAATGGCCCTCGGGCCACACTTTGGACACCACTGGTTTAGATCAGAGTAGATTTGAGGGTTAGAATGGCCTAGTCAAAGTCCAGACCTGAATCCAGCGGAGAATCTGAGGAGAACTGATGTTCCCAGATGTTCTCCATCCAATCTGAGCGGGGGGGGGGGGGGTCCTCCCCTCTTCCTCCTCTGACCTCTGACCTTCTGATCCGGTCTGAGACTGTCCGCCCGGCTGATGACGACGTCAGCGTGAAAAATGTTCGTAACACCTGGACCGTATCATCGCAGATATTATCACTCTCTAAACCAGGGGTGTCCAAAGTGTGGGCCGGGGGCCAGTTGCGGCCCACTTCATGATCTCGTGTGGCCCCCGATCGCAATTCTGCAACGCAGCGAATCCAGCAGCTCGATGGGCTTTTGTTTGCAGAACGAAATCCCATGAAATGGAAAAATGTAAAATGTTACAATATCAGAGGTGCAATAAAAAGATTTCTCATTTATTAACCCGCATTTCTCTGATTTCCGCCCCCCTGAACGGCGCCTGCCCGTCGTATAATAATTCCTGTTTGGACAGCCCTTCCTAAACCGTCCTCTCAGACATGGACATGGCCCACACCCATGTTGCCATGACGATGTATTCAACATACTGTGGGGGGGCTGAGTTCACCTGCACGCCGCACTGCTCAGATTATATTTGTTTAAAATCCGGAACCGTGGCCTCTTTCCAGCTGGAGGCCACGGTTCCGATCCCGTTACTCCGCCTACCCACCTGCCTGGCGCAGAGCCGCAGGGATGGCCAGCGCCGGTCCGATCCCCATCACGTCCGGCGGGACCCCCACCACGGCGCTGCCCCGCAGCACTCCCAGCACCGGCAGCCCCAGCGCCTCCACGGCGGCCCTGCGGCCCAGCAGGACCGCCGCCGCTCCGTCGCTCAGCTGGCTGGAGTTTCCTGGAACGCAGGCGGGAGTCAGCGGCGGCGGAGGGACAACGTTCCCCGGGCGGGCCCGGCCGGGTTCTGACCTGCGGTGGTGCTGCCGTCGGGTTTGAAGGCGGGTCGGAGTCTGGACAGGCCCTCCAGAGTGGTTCCCGCTCGGACGCCCTCGTCTTTCCTCGCCTCCAGCCGGCGTTCCCGTCCCGAGTCGTCCACCGCTGTGACGGTGACGGGAACGATCTCCTGGTCGAAGCGACCCGAGTTCTGAGCCCGGGCCGCTCTGCAGGGACAGCACAGGTTAAAGGCTCCGGGTCAGCGGCTGCAAGGACGAGTCCTGGCAGGTTCTCCAGGAAAAGCAAAGTCACAAACTTGAGCTGCGAAGAGAGAGCGAAGGCGTCCTGCTTCTCCCGGGAGACTCCGAACCGCTCGGCGACGTTCTCCGCCGTGATGCTGAGGAACACAGACGGCGCCCGTTAGAACCGGTCCCGAGCCGGGCTGCGCCGTGGCAGGTTCTGGGAAATACTGGGAAATACTGCGACAGCGATGACACTGGGAAATACTGCGACAGCGATGACACTGGGAAATACTGCGACAGCGATCATACTGGGAAATACTGCGACAGCGATCATACTGGGAAATACTGCGACAGCGATGACACTGGGAAATACTGCGACAGCGATCATACTGGGAAATACTGCGACAGCGATGACACTGGGAAATACTGCGACAGCGATCATACTGGGAAATACTGCGACAGCGATGACACTGGGAAATACTGCGACAGCGATCATACTGGTAAATACTGCGACAGCGATCATACTGGGAAATACTGCGACAGCGATCATACTGGTAAATACTGCGACAGCGATCATACTGGGAAATACTGCGACAGCGATCATACTGGGAAATACTGCGACAGCGATCATACTGGGAAATACTGCGACAGCGATGACACTGGGAAATACTGCGACAGCGATCATACTGGGAAATACTGCGACAGCGATCATACTGGGAAATACTGCGACAGCGATCATACTGGGAAATACTGCGACAGCGATCATACTGGGAAATACTGCGACAGCGATCATACTGGGAAATACTGCGACAGCGATCATACTGGGAAATACTGCGACAGCGATCATACTGGGAAATACTGCGACAGCGATGACACTGGGAAATACTGCGACAGCGATCATACTGGGAAATACTGCGACAGCGATGACACTGGGAAATACTGCGACAGCGATCATACTGGGAAATACTGCGACAGCGATCATACTGGGAAATACTGCGACAGCGATGACACTGGGAAATACTGCGACAGCGATCATACTGGGAAATACTGCGACAGCGATCATACTGGGAAATACTGCGACAGCGATCATACTGGGAAATACTGCGACAGCGATGACACTGGGAAATACTGCGACAGCGATCATACTGGGAAATACTGCGACAGCGATGACACTGGGAAATACTGCGACAGCGATCATACTGGGAAATACTGCGACAGCGATGACACTGGGAAATACTGCGACAGCGATCATACTGGTAAATACTGCGACAGCGATCATACTGGGAAATACTGCGACAGCGATCATACTGGGAAATACTGCGACAGCGATCATACTGGGAAATACTGCGACAGCGATGACACTGGGAAATACTGCGACAGCGATCATACTGGGAAATACTGCGACAGCGATGACACTGGGAAATACTGCGACAGCGATCATACTGGGAAATACTGCGACAGCGATCATACTGGGAAATACTGCGACAGCGATGACACTGGGAAATACTGCGACAGCGATCATACTGGGAAATACTGCGACAGCGATCATACTGGTAAATACTGCGACAGCGATCATACTGGGAAATACTGCGACAGCGATCATACTGGGAAATACTGCGACAGCGATGACACTGGGAAATACTGCGACAGCGATCATACTGGGAAATACTGCGACAGCGATCATACTGGGAAATACTGCGACAGCGATGACACTGGGAAATACTGCGACAGCGATCATACTGGTAAATACTGCGACAGCGATCATACTGGTAAATACTGCGACAGCGATCATACTGGGAAATACTGCGACAGCGATGACACTGGGAAATACTGCGACAGCGATCATACTGGTAAATACTGCGACAGCGATCATACTGGTAAATACTGCGACAGCGATCATACTGGGAAATACTGCGACAGCGATGACACTGGGAAATACTGCGACAGCGATCATACTGGGAAATACTGCGACAGCGATCATACTGGGAACTCCCATTCATGGTGTTTGCTGAGTGTTAAGCGTGAAACACTCAACGCCAGAACTCTTCACCAGCACCTGCTGCTCTCCCAGCAGCCCTTGGCGATATGAATGTTCTGATGACGACACGTTTGCCGTACGCTGTGCAGTCTCTCCCACCGTTCCGCTCTGGAACCTGGAGCGCCTCACCCCATCGGGATCAGGCAGTCCCGGGCCTTCTCATTGTCCGCCAGCCTGGAGCTCAGATCTCCGGGATTCCCGACGGATCTCAGCGACATGCTCTCCACCCTGAAACAGCGGAGAACACGTTCTCAGCTCCCTGCGACCAGCGTCTTCTCCTCGGGATGTTCCCGGATCAACTCAGTGACAGCCTCAAGAGTTAAAGTGCAAAGATCCTCAGAACGTTTGGAGAACCGTTCTTCAGGAGGCCCCGGCTGATGCCAAGCTTCTGGTCAACTCACCCGCAGGCGAGGCCCAGCTGGACGGAGCCGCTCCGGATGGCTCCTAAGGAAACAGAACAACCGGGTCAGTCTGAGGGAGAGCCGAGCTTCCGGGTCACTGGTTCCACCAGCGGGAACCAACTGGGAGTTCATGGATCAGCTGGTTAGTGAAGTTCTGTCCAGAACTAACAGGTTGAGCTTCTCCATTTCCAGATTGAATCTCCTGAGAACAGGAAGTTCCTCTGGAGCGTGAGCGCCACCTTCGGGCCGCAGCGTCACAGCAGCCGGATGTCAGCTCCACCTGTTAGTTCTGAGGACACCTGACGCAGGTGAGGAGGCGTTACCTGCGACGTTGAGGAGCGCCTGCAGGCCGGAGGAGCACTGCCTGTTCACGGTGTAGACCGGAACCGACTCCGGAAAACCACTGAAACCAGAACAGGATGTTAGAACCTGGGATTGTGAGACGGCCCGGTAGTTCAGCTGTAAGAGCTGCCAACGGTGGCTACATAGCATAAACATTAGCATGTTCATGCTGGTATGTCTTTGGTCGTGCAGCTCAGACACATTTAAAGTAATAATATGGAGCAAAATCAGAAACCGAGGACTTTGCGACTTTGCTGTCAGCGAGTCTCACACCAGTCGTCAGCTGGAAGGAGCTGAAGAAACAGACTGAGAGACGGTCGTCTTCATGGTTAGCGGTAGCTTCTGCTAATTTTTATGTTTAGCGTTAGCCTCTGCTAAAAATTTTAGCATTAGCTTTCGCTAATTTGTTTTGTGCTTAGGGGTTTAGCGTTAGCATAGCTAAGATTCTTCTTTAGTGAATTAGAATAGAAATATCCTTTATTGTCCCACAATGGGGACATTTCTGTGCAAGTGGCAGGCAGTAACAAAACAGACTCACACAAAGAATATAAAATATATATAAAAAAATACTATACAGTAAGGCAAAATTTCAATATACCATGTAGTTATAAAAAAATACTCCAGTCCAGAGGAATGTGCAACTGAGTTGGTTAATTAAAAATGTACCAGATGTGCAAAATGTCTCTGAGGATTAAGAATACAAAGTATTTACAGTTGGTGATGATAGAAGTGATGGTTCTAGAGCCTAACAGCTGCTGGGAGGAAGGATCTCCTAGAACGCTCCTTAGTGCACCTAGGATGCAGCAGTCTGTCCCTGAAGGAGCTCTGCAGCTCAGCAACAGCTTCATGCCTGGGGGGCGGACGTTGTCCATCACTGATGTGTTGTGGGTGAACCTAACTTTTCGGCGAGCTGTGCCCACCACTGGCAATAACTACTCGTGATTTTAGTGCAAACATATGTTCTCCATTACAACCGTTTTGAAAACGTTCACCAGAAAAACACAAGATCAAGAAAATATATGATTTCGATGGTTCAAAGCATGTCGGCTATGATTTGACACCAAACACATTCATCTAATCGATGATTATAGTGCAAAAATGTATTCTCCATTATCACCGTAGCGGCCATCTTGAAAAATCAAAACGTTATCAGTAAATATGATTTCTATGGGTCTAATTAGGTATGATTAAACAACAAACATTTCCATCTGTGGCAAATATTGGCAAAATTAGTGCAAAAATGCATCTTTCTTAACACCCATGGCGTCCATTTTGAATTTTTCAGTGGTTAAGGGTTTTTTTGTTTTTTCCAAAAGAAGCTAGCCCCCGGGAACATCTGTGCCAAGTTGGGTTCTTGTATCCACATGTTCAAGATTTTGGTGAAACATTCCATCATCTGTTGCACCACGCCCCCCCCTGCAGACAGAACCCACAGGCTCCGCCCCATTGGAAGCCCCGCCCCCAGTCTGACCTGAGGAAGTGAGCCACTCGGGCCATCAGCGCGCCGGCTCCGGGCTGCAGCACGTTCCCTGCGCACAGAAATGCATCGTTCATCACTTCCAGCAGACAACAGCGCCCCCTCAGGTCAGACTGGGTATCACACCGCCGACCTGAGAGGTTCTCATCCAGCAGGAAGTCAAAACTTGGACATGTCTGAGGCCTCGGCTCACCCACACAGACGTCCCCCAGCTGATCAGGAGACAGTCCAACGTCCGTCAGGACAGCTGTCATCACGGCGCTCAGCAGCTCGTCAGGCGTGGTGTCCTGCAGGGAGACGGCTCGTTAGCATCAGGACACTCTGGCCTCCGTACTCTGGACAACAGCAGCGGCTGGACAGCAGGGACCCGCAGGACAGGTTACAGAGGAAGACTTTGGTGGAACATGGCCGCAGGTTTAAGATCAGGTGAAGGAGCTCCGCCCCCTCAAACCAGTGAATGGATAAACCAGGAACTTACTGGGATTAGCCCAGTTTGTCCAGTGAATCAGCTTTAACCTGCCTGCTAGTTAATGATTAACTTCTTCTGACTGAGAAAACTTACAGTGCTCTGCACGACTCATGTTTCTATTTTCATACAAATCTGTTGGATTTAAAGCTGCAGTAACTTTCATAAAAATAAGTTTTCTGCATATCTGTTAAAACCGTCTCGGTGTGGTGGCAGTCTGGTCCGAGGCAGATAATCAGTGAACAGATCCTCCCTGAGCTGCTATTGGTCTAAAGAACTGCACCGCTCCCGACCTGAAACAGCCAATCAGAGCCAGGAGGCGGGGCTTAGCGCTGCTAAATGTGCTGATGGTGGAGAAACATCTCACTGCTCCAGGAAAACTGCTTACCCGCCGTCATGCTAGCTAGCCTTAGCATTATCAGCAGGCTGTGCTGTGGTGAACCAGCTGTAGTGTAGCAGAGAGTGGGCGGGCGGGGGGGGGGGGGGGTGAGCGGCGTGTACATGAGGGTGATTGGCAGCGCTAAGCCCCGCCTCCTGGCTCTGATTGGTTGTTACTGACTGAGTGGTGGATTTCTGCAGTTAGTACTGGGAGCACTGGGAGAAGGCAGAGGAGCTGTCTTATACTGTCATATTATATAGTGACAATTTTAACAAATATGTAACATACATATTTCTGAAAATAAAAGTGACAGTGCAGCTTTAAATAAATCTGTCCAGGAGGAGGACACGTCTATTGTCCTCCACTGATCGGAGGTCAGCCTGTGGACGTAGGAGGTCCAGGATGGACAACTAGAAGATAAATTTCTCCTGGTTTCCACCAACAATCTATCAAACCCTGAAATTTGCCTAAAATCTACAAAACCTCCAGTCTACTCAGGGGGCGGGGCCTCAGATTACAGGGGGCGGTGCTAACTGCGGAACGCACAGGTTAGAACATCGGGTAAACTCGGTAAAGTTCGGTGTTACTCGGGTTCTGCCGTTTTCCCAGACCGTAGCTACCTTAAAGCTTCCTCTTTTGGCCTTTCCGATCGCGGTCCTCCGGCCGTGGACCACCACCACCTCCTCCCCGGGGCTGGGCACCGAGGAGCCGCATTCAGAGCTCCGTAAGACCCGGAGCGGCTCCGGGGAGCCGCCGGGAACCAGGTGTCCGGAGATCACCTTGAGCCTGTTCATGGTTCTGGTCCTGGTTCTGGTTCCGCTTCGGTCCACGGAACACCACTGGGTTCTGTCTCTGAGACAAACAGGCGGCTCAGACTTTGGACCGACAACTGTCTTCTTCTGAGTTGAGCAGCTTTGGTGCAGCGCCGCCTGGTGGGCCGGAGGGTGAATGACAGCTGCGATGGAAGGTTTCCGCAGAAATTCAAACTCCGTCCAAGCAAATATGAACTTCCACCGGTGAAACATTGTGCTTTAGAATCTATATGTTATACTCCTGTTGAAGAAAGTGTCACATATTTAAGCATAACTGTTCAAAAGAACAGCTTGGAAACATGCTCAGGAAATGTTGCTCCCTTAGTCAATAAATATTGTTTTTGCTGGTATTAAAGCGAGAGCAGGTCAGAGCTCTCTTGTTCTGCGCTCTGCCTGCGTTTAGACGATCAAACTATTGAATCTGTTACTCGGTTTTTAATGGAAAATCTGTATAGATTACTTCAGAAAATCAGTGGTACTGAACTCTTATGAAAAAGGAGGGTTCCATTTTCTGGATTTACCAGCTATTAACACCTTCAGAGTTGTTTGGTTAAAGTCGTGTCTAAAACAAGGGGGAGTTTAATGTCCTTCTTTTCTGCAGAGAAAATCCCAGTAAAATTCTCTGCATTTCACAAACAAGCTCTTCTTTCATGGACTCTTTATTTGTATAAACATGATTTTTCTCTTAATGTCTTTATTTTGAATAACAATCATATCCTCTAAATGGTTCGATAATAAAATCCTTCCGGTGGGTGAGCTGTTTGACACTGAAATGGATGTTTACTCAGTTACAAGTATAACCTTACTGTTGTGGCCTGCTTGATGAGCTCATGTGGCTCCTGATCACAATTTTGCAACGGAGCAAATCCAGCAGCTTGATGGGCTTTTGTTTACAGAAGGAAATCCCATGAAATGAAAACATGTTACAATTTCAGAGGTGCAATAAAGATATTTCTCATTTATTAACCAGGTTTCTGCATTTCTCTTATTTTCAACCCTACAAAACTGTGTATGCCTGTTTTATAATAATTCATGTTTTGGATCTACAGTCATTTATGGATCACAGTTTTTTAAAAATTCATTAAGCTGATGAAATTTTTAAGGTGCAATAAATTTGACCATTTTCAATGAATTTTCGTGGCCCTCCAAGAGCTTCCAACCTCATAATTTTGGCCCTCGTGGCAAAAAGTTTGGACAACCCTGATGTGCAGACTGGTCCTGTCAGGTCAGAGCCCCTGAACACCTCCTTGGACCCAACCAGCAGCCTGTTCCCCACAACAGCTTGTCAGATCCGCCAGCTTCCTGAATCACCTGGAAGTGCAGGAGACCTGACCGCCCTCCAGCGATGGACTCGTTCACCTCTGAGCTCCAGAACCAGGAGGAACTTCTCTGCTCAGTTCTTCGCGTCTCCAGGTGGTTTCTGCAACATTTCTTCAGGAAAAACGCAGCAAACAGGAAGTTTTTACTGAGCTGAAAGTTTATTTCTGATTTCATCGCAACATGAGGTTGATAAGGCCACAGAGCTGCCGCTGCAGGCAGAACGACGTCAGGTAGGAAGCAGCTGGACGTCACAGCGTCAGGTGACTAGATGGAGAAGAAGAAGAACGACAGGAAGAAACAGACGAGAGCTCCAGGTCCAGACGAGCCGGACCATCCAGGAAGCACCAGAACCTTCAGGCTGCAGCAGCGACGTCTCCAGACTCTCGGCAGCTTTAGTTAAGGCCTGAAGACCTGCTGAAGACCGGCCAGCGCTCCGGCCCGGTCTCTAGAACCAGGCCCAGTGATCCGACCCGGTCCCAGCGCTCCGGCCCAGTCTCTAGAACCAGGCCCAGTGATCCGGCCCGGTCCCAGCGCTCCGGCCCAGTCTCTAGAACCAGGCCCAGTGATCCGGCCCGGTCCCAGCGCTCCGGCCCGGTCCCAGCGCTCCGGCCCAGTCTCTAGAACCAGGCCCAGCGCTCCGGCCCGGTCCCAGCGCTCCGGCCCGGTCTCTAGAACCAGGCCCAGCGCTCCGGCCCGGTCCCAGCGCTCCGGCCCAGTCTCTAGAACCAGGCCCAGCGATCCGGCCCGGTCCCAGCGCTCCGACCCAGTCTCTAGAACCAGGCCCAGTGATCCGGCCCGGTCCCAGCGCTCCGGCCCAGTCTCTAGAACCAGGCCCAGCGCTCCGGCCCAGTCTCTAGAACCAGGCCCAGTGATCCGACCCGGTCCCAGCGCTCCGGCCCAGTCTCTAGAACCAGGCCCAGTGATCCGGCCCGGTCCCAGCGCTCCGGCCCAGTCTCTAGAACCAGGCCCAGCGCTCCGGCCCAGTCTCTAGAACCAGGCCCAGCGCTCCGGCCCAGTCTCTAGAACCAGGCCCAGTGATCCGACCCGGTCCCAGCGCTCCGGCCCAGTCTCTAGAACCAGGCCCAGTGATCCGGCCCGGTCCCAGCGCTCCGGCCCAGTCTCTAGAACCAGGCCCAGTGATCCGGCCCGGTCCCAGCGCTCCGGCCCAGTCTCTAGAACCAGGCCCAGCGCTCCGACCCGGTCCCAGCGCTCCGGCCCAGTCTCTAGAACCAGGCCCAGTGATCCGGCCCGGTCCCAGCGCTCCGGCCCAGTCTCTAGAACCAGGCCCAGCGCTCCGACCCGGTCCCAGCGCTCCGGCCCAGTCTCTAGAACCAGGCCCAGCGCTCCGACCCGGTCCCAGCGCTCCGGCCCAGTCTCTAGAACCAGGCCCAGTGATCCGGCCCGGTCCCAGCGCTCCGGCCCAGTCTCTAGAACCAGGCCCAGCGCTCCGACCCGGCACTGAAGGCGTCTCAGAGAGGATTCAGTCCCTCTTTTCCCTCGGCAGTAAAAGCGGACCCTGCAGACGGATCGGAACCTTCCGACATGTTTCCTGTTGTTCTGATTAAAGTGAAAACGCGACAGTTTCATGTTTGTGTTTCTAAACCAGGCGGTTTCTGATGACAGAACCCGCCTGGCTGCACGAAGCAGGAAATGGTCCAGATCCTGGAAACCGGATTTAAAGGTCGTTTGTGCAAAAAGTTTGCAGAACTTATTCAGGCGAAGTCATGAAACATCAGATCTAGAATCGGAACATTAGCTCGAGGCAGAGGAGCCGGGCCGTGACGGTTCCCGCTCAGATCCGGTCCAGGACGCGTCTGCGAATCGCCGAGCCGAGCCGAGCCGAGCCGAGCCGAGCCGGCGTTCCGTCAGCCATGCCTCGATGCTGCCGGAGGAAAACACTGGAACGTTCTCTCAGGAACTGGTTTTACTTCAGGAATCATCAAAAAACGAAGCGTTTTGTTCTTTTGGTCCCTTTCAGCTGATGGGATCGGGACATGGGCCGGTTCCGGAGGAAAACCAGGTCCGATCACCGAGTAGATCGGAACATTTTCCTTCTAAACGACCGGAACCACCAGCAGAAATGCTGGGACGGCATCCGACCCGTTCGAGACGATCCACGGATCAACGTGGAACTGAACGTTCTCCGGTCTGATTAAACCCATCAGATCCCGGATAAAAGTTCTGATCTCAGCTGGATTTATGAGCCGACTCAGCAGAACCGGGTCGGACCGGATCCTCTGATCACGTTTTCCAGAGGGAAGCAGGAAGGGATCATCAGCACGTCGTTAAGGCACTAAGAGATCCGACGTGGCGCGTTCCGGACGGATTCTGCCTCAGTTTCCAGAAACCTTCCTGCAGTCCGGAACCGCCTCATCCCGGCGCCTTCAGAGGTCAATAACCAATAACCTATAAATATATCAGTGTCTGTTAGTGTATTCATCCGCCACAGAAAGTAGGCCCACACCGCTGCCGGCTGGTTCTGACTGGTTCTGGAGACTAAAGTCCAGAGAAGTTTCCTCGTCCCAGAAGCAGGGCTGGGCTTCAACACAAAATCTACGACTGTTTCGTAACAGGATCCGATTTCAGTCCATTTCTTTTGCTCACCTTGTTTTCTAAAAAAGAAATGACAAAATATTTTCAAAAAGTGAATTTTACTTGAATCGTCTCTTCTGTGAGTTGCATCAGCGACAGGCGACCAGAGTTTCTGTTTAATTACTCGATTATAGTAACAACATGAGCAGAAAAACGAGGCACTTTAAACCGAAGGAAAGAGTTGCTAACGAGGACAGAGTGGTGATGAGGCCAGCGGCGGCCGCTCCCGGCCAGCGGCGGCCGCTCCCGGCCCTGCGGCGGCCGCTCCCGGCCCGGCGGCGGCCGCTCCCGGCCAGCGGCGGCCGCTCCCGAAGACGTGTTTCCGTTACGTCTCATCTGTAAAACTGATACCAGAGTATAACTTCACAAGATGCTCAACTTTCGTCATTTCAAGTTTTCATGTTGGAGTTGTGATAAACGTATTATTTTGTTGTGGCAACATTATGGCTCGTTCTCCCTTAGAGCTAAGCTCGTAGGCTGACCCGTCACGGACCGGACCTGAGTCCAGACGGAAGCTGTAAAACGCTCTTCAACCGACACGAACTACGGACGCAGCGAACTGGTGGAGAAACCAGATTCCACAAAAACTAAATCTTCAAAAACCAAAAATTCGATCAATGGATAAAGTCGATTTATCGCCCAGCCCTAACCAGAACCAGCAGAACCTAGAGAGCAGCGGGGCTTCCGGGTCGGATCCGGCCCGGATCAGGCGTAGAAGATGAGTTCTGGGATCTGCCCCCCCTGCACTCCGGTCCCGTTGGTGCTGTCCGAGGAGCACTGGAACTGGAACGTCACCTTCCCACACTGGACCTCGGTCATTCCCTCCTGTCCGAAGTAGCTGAGCTCGTTCCCGTCCAGAACCACGCTGGCCGTGTAGAAAGTGTCGGGCTCGATCTGGACCGGGTAGTCGAACCAGACCGGGAAGGTGCTGCTGGAGCCGTCCGAGAAGTACTTGATGACGCGCTGGGCCATGGCCACGCCCTGCCGCTTCAGCTCCATCCTGGCGCTGTACTCGGCCGAGCCGCAGCTGGAGCCGTACAGGCCGAAGCCGGCGATGAAGACGCGGCGGTCCACGGCGAACTGGATGCTGTCGCAGCGGCCGCGGTAGCGCCACTGGTTGCTGCGGTAGGCGCAGGACTGGAAGCGGTGGCAGCGCTGCGGGGACAGGCCCTTCCGGGGCGCGGTGCAGAACAGCAGCTCCGGCTTCCTGGACGCCGTGAACCACAGGAAGATGTCGTTGGTCTCGTTGAGCGTCAACACGCCGGACTGCGCCGCTCCGTTGGCGAAGTCCTCCAGCGCCATGGCGGGGATGCGGATCAGGTAGATGGCCTTCCCCAGGACCAGCCGCTTGTTCTCGATGCTGGGCGCCAGCTCCCGCCTCTGGCACTCCGCCTCGGCCCAGCTCAGCGCCGCCTCGAACACCACCATCTCCTTGGCGTTGAGCGTCTCCCGCCGCAGGATGCTCTCCAGCGTCTGCGCGTCGATGTCGCAGAAGCCCTCGGAGCGCAGCGCCAGCTCGGCCTGCGCGTCGATGACCTCCCAGCAGCGCTGCGTCAGGTCCGGCTCCTCGAACAGGCAGCTCTGCGACAGCAGCACGCATGCGTTCTTGGCGCTCAGGCTGGTCTCCAGGAAGTTGACGCAGGCCCGCGCCAGGTGGGGGACGATGTACTTCTTGGCGGCGTAGAGGGTGGCGAGCACCGTGTCGGCGCACAGGTCGATCTCGTCGCAGTAGATGTACCTGCGGAGGGAGAAGGCGCGTTGACAGGGAGGCTGCAACCAGCCGGATTTCAGCCGTCGATGAGTCGACGGCTGAAATCACTCAAAAATGGCTCTTTCTGCAGATCTTTCTAGGGCTGCAACAACGACCGATAAACATTTAAACTCTTGGCAACGAATTTCATTATGATTCGTTGTGTCGCGCGATTAATGCGTCACCGGCTGCGCTTTGTCAATGCTACGGTTTCAGAAAAGAAGAAACTGAACCTACAGAGGGAGCTGGACGGAAGCGGTGTTTTCCAAGTAACTGAGGTCGCAGGGGAAACGGTTCGGGTCCTCAAAGCGTGGGAGCGCTCCAGGAAGCGGGAAAACGCGCAACACGCAGCCTTTGGGCAAGTGGTGCGACCCGGCACGGAGACGGAAACACGCTGGATGCTTGAGGACGGAGGGTTGGCAGCGCCCGACCTTTGCTCCGTGTCAAAGCGAGGAAACGCAACGGCAGCCTGTCCGAGCGAGCCTGAGGCTGCTGCCAGCCGCCTCACGAGTCCACGGAGGGCCTGTGTTACTGCTCAGCTCAGCTTAGTTTGCTTCAGCTGGGGTTAAATGTGCTTTACAAATAAAGCTAACAGATGAAGGGAATAACTTAAAGACTGAGCTTCAAGTCTGAGTGGCGACGCTGCTGGACGGGAGTGAGGCGGTGACCTGGACTCAGACTGGGATTCAAGTCTTATGTCTGGTGTGTAATTGCTCACCAGTTTTTGTGAACTGCGATGAGTTGTACTCATGCTACACGTCTTTCTCATTTCAGCACAAAACGTCAGGCTTCTTTTTCTTTTGGCCGATTCACTGACAACAGAATCGAATCGAAGGTTAAAATAGTCGTTGGTTGCAGCCCTGGTTCCGACTCGGGGGTCCGGACGGGGCAGCGAGGCTGGACCTACTTCAGCATGGCCAGGAAGGAGGGCGGCTCCACGTCGGGGATCCGGATCTCCGCCGCGTCCTCGGCCAGCTCTCCGTAGAACATGGCGTGGAACACGGAGCTGCCCACCGCCAGGACGTACTGCCGGAGAGGAGACACAGAACCAGACTGCGGGTCAGAACATGAGCGAAGCCCAGAGGACGGGTCTGCAGAGCAGGCGCCTCCCGACAGGAAGCAGCCTGGAGTAACAGAACCACAGAAAATCCTGCCTGAAAGCCAAACTTCATGAAGACCAGCGATATTTCAGACACCGCTGATCTTCCCGGCTGTCCCAGCGGTGAGGGACCTCCATGCTGGGAACATCTCTGCTGGGAAATCATCATTTCCAATATCTGCTCCAGAACCTCCGAGGTCCGACTGCAGTTCTGGACCAGGCTTGCTCTGCAGCAGAGGTTCTGCTCCACTCCTCCTCCATACAGATCTTTCAGGTTTCTGAGCTGTTGCTAGGCAACCAGGAGCTTCACGTCGCCCAGCAACAGCGATCCGCGGCCCCATCCATCCTCTCCTCCTACGGAGCAGCCGCCCTGTCCTCTTGGCAGGAAAGCACCCCACAGCATGATGCTTCCGCCTCACCCCCCACCTTTCTGGCGGCCGGCTGCGGCTTCCTGGCTCTTTGGAAAGTCAGTATCTCTTCCTCCGGCGCGCTCCTCTGTTCCTGCAGCTCGGACAGATGCCGGCGCCCAGGGCGGCCATCTTGCTTTCCTGCTTCCGTTTGTTTCGACTCTGAATCCAGGCCCGCTCTGTGGGGGCGCGCTCGGACCAGGCTGCCATTTCATTTTTATTCACCAGAACAAAGTCATAACATCACAGACAACGGAGTGGGAACGAGATGAGAACAAGGTCATAACACCACCAGGAAGAAGCGGGAGTATTAGGAGAAGCATAAACAGAAATGAAGCGAGGACTGCTGAGCATCTTGTGAAGTCATACTTTGGTATCAGTTTCACAGGTGAGCCTTAATATTTAACAGAAATCCTTTGTTTTAACAGCCTTTTACCTTCAGCAGAGGACGGAGACACATTTATGCAACGACTGAGCGTATCTGGAAGATCGAATCACTCGGACTGAACTGCTCACATCAAAGCTTCTTGTTCATCGTTTGAAGACATTTTTTCTGCTAAGATTATGACTTTATTCTCGTAATTAAATGGGAATTCTGGCAGCCGGGCCCTGATGCGCCGTCCTTCAGCTCCGAGGGGATGACTGGAAAAAGCCACTTTTTGAAAACGTTTTCTGTCATTTATAATTTCTGTTTTAGACAAAGTGAGGGGAAAAAAACCGGATCTGTAGTAGCTTGTTTCCTTCCAAGATGGCTGCCTGCTGCCCCGTGGGCCGTCCCTGGTGTCCTTAGACCGCTCTGTGGTCTGCACCAGGTGGACAGGTGTCCTTTCTACAGGTGACCAGCTCAGACAGGTGGAGTTAATCCAGCTACGGTGGAGGGCAGGAGGGCCTCTGTGAGAGCCTGCTGGCTGCCAGGTGACCACATAATTATTTCTCAGTCAGACAACGTGGTTTCTGCTGCTCCTGACAGCCCGGGTTCCTGAGCTCTCCGTTCTGTGGAACAATCGCTGGCGTTTCAAACACTAACTTCCCCCGAACAGGAAAATCGGCCGATTCCGACCTGGACTTCGACCGATCGGTGCGTCTGGAATCACGGGGGCTGTAGTTTTATTTCAGACAGAACAAGCAAACACGTTTAACAGCTGACTAAACGTTTTTAATATTAGGTCACACTTCATGAAGCGATCCAACATGAAGCACTTAGACTCCGCCTACCTTGTGCCCAGGGACCCTCTGAGTCCCGCCTGGTGGTCCGACCACAAAGTGAACATCTGCCATCATCTCATTGTTGAACATGACTGAATTCCTGCAAGCAGAAACACAGAATAATATGAAATATTAGCTTAATAGAGCAGCGAAAATATGGACTAAAGGACCAAAATCAGACATTTCATGGATAAAACATCTATGAAGGAGAACGAGGTCCTACATCCCCACACGCAGACCAGCGTGGACTAGATCTGCATCGCTACAATTTCTCGCTGTTAATTTGGACTTTGGGTCCAAATTTCCAGATTTTTAAATGTGTTTAATTTCCCTCTGGAATTAATAAAGTTTTATTTTATTGAGTTTCATTTATAACCAGGCTTTAAGAGCAACTAAAGGACGGAAAGAAAGGAGGCCTGGGTTGGTTTCTACTGTCGTGGTAAAAGGAAAGTACACCGTGTGTTTCTTATTCCCAGGGTTGAACGGATCAGGACAAAATGAAAATCACCGGAGCTTTTAGGAGAAGCTCAAGCAAAGCAGCGGATCCCCAGACACGGTTCCCCGCATCATCAACCCTCCACCGCCGTGCTTCGCAGCAGACATGAGGTGTCTGAACTGCTTCACGCCACCGTCGACAATGTGCACTCTGGTCTCCACAATAACTTTGTTTTGGTTTTAAAATAATAAATCCATATTTTCCCTCGCTCCGGTAGCTTCACCTCTGCTCCCCAGATAAATAACCATCTGTCACAGAAGCCAGACATGTAGGTTTTCACCGCTGTTCTTGTTTCATCTCCTTGTTGTGGAGAGAAATCGGACTTGGCTAAAGTTGGTATCAGCAGGTCAGAACTCTATAGATATGGCCCTTAAAGGAGAAAGAAAAATATATTTATACTTTATTTACATTCAGTTATTTCATCATTTATTCATGTAGATGCTTATTTCCTAATGTTTTATTAAATTAATTTTGAACGTTTTGGAGTTCCATATAAGAATTAGGGCTGCAGCCAACAATGACTATTCTATTAATCAGATACAAGAAATCAGCACATTCTGCAGATTTTTCATTGAACCACTTAAGCTTATTTTATACAATATCAAAAACACATAAAAAGGCGGATAAACAAATAATTCAGTTCCCTCTTTAAAAAAGAAAATAACTTTCCAGCCTAAAATGCAACAACATCATTCCTTTAGTGAATGACTGACCTGCAGCTGAATAAACCCTAACAGCAACATGAGGAAAGCTCAGCTGCTCCCGGTCTGCATCAACACAGGTTCGTTATTTCCTGGATTAATAACTGGATGCAAAGATGCTTAACAGCAGATTTATTTCCAGGATGTGAAGCTAAAACTGCCTCTGGAGGAGTTGTGGGTAGAACAGATTTACAGACGAGGAAATGCTAAATATTTATATTGTTCAGTTTGGCTTCATTGCTGCTCTGACTGCGTTGTTCTTTCCGCTGACGGCCTTCCTTAGAGCCTCTACTCTCCAGTTAACCGTCCAGCCATTCCTGAATCAGCTGAAGATCATTTAAAATCATCGATTAACCCGATTAATCGTTTCAGCCTAAATAAAAATTAGGCTAAATTGTCATGTGTGCATATCTAGTCACTGCTGATTACTTTCTGACCCGGTAACCTGGAGTTTGAGTTACCGCAGAGTTACTGCCCTGATTCACGAGGCCATGGACCTGGAAGTGGGTCAGTTGGTTTTCCGTCAAGGGAAAGTGGGTCAGAACAAACAAACACAGGCCAACCCCCCTCTCACCTCTCCCGGATGGTGGGGTACAGGCCCTGCCAGCTGCAGCAGCCCGGCGCCGGGTTGTTGTTGCTCAGGTTCTGCTGCTGGATCGAGGCGGCGGAGCTGCTGCTGCTTGAGGCCGAAGACACCAGCTTCTTGGCGGGGAACAGCTCTGCAGCCATCCTCCCGCTTCAGTCACACCGGAGAACGGCTCATGGCAGCCCCGGAGCCCCGAACTCAACCGTTGTTTAGACTCGGATTAGTTTCCCAGCCGAACCGAACCGAACTCCATAGCAAAGCTACCGGATTTTAGCTCTGAGCTAGCATTAGCAACATTAGCCTCCCAGCAGCTGCGCCTTAAACTTGACAGTTTTAGCAACCGCAGCTAAAGCAGCGGAGCAGAGACTCCCAGAGAGGCCAGCATCCTCCAACCTTTAACCTTTGACCTCTATCAGAGGCAGCGCAGTTCAAGGCTCAGCTTTGTTTACTAGGAACACCGCAGAAACAACAACCAATCAGACCAGCTCTTCTTCACCGAAGCTGTAGGGGCGTTACTGCCCCCTACTGGAGGACAGCGCGTTGGAAAGTAAAAGTATGGAAGCCCATTTGTGCCGTCTGGGAAAAAAAAAAGGAAATATGTCGTAATTATGAGGTTATGTAGACACGGAACACAATCAGATCCACCGAACCAACTGTATTTTCTCGACATAACTATAAAACCTTATGATTAATACCCCCTCTCCAAATATGTCCTGTTCTTTGTTTTATTTTTAAAGTCATGCAGTGTTTTGAAACACTGTAGAATAAGTTCTGCATGTTTTCTTTTAAATTTTTTAGGATTCTACAACCCTGTTGCCATGGGAGTGCATTCTGGTTTACATCCAAACACTGGTTGGTGAACAACTTAACAGACACAGTTAAAACTTACGTTTCTTATCAAATCCACAGTTTTTATATTTTTTCTTGCCTAGCGAAGCAGCTTAGTGAATGACAATGGTGAGCAAATGTTTATATTTTATTGGTATCGGAAGTATTATGAGCATAACTCAGTCACTGTTAGCTTCTGAAATATATTCTGAAGTCTTGTTAGCATGTTAGTTTAGCATCAGCAGGTCCAACTGTGTTTTTCTTCTTCAGCCTTCAAAGAGGAAAGCAAAAAAGGGGAAGGCCAAGAAATGGACGCCCTTCATGGACACTGTGACCACGGAGATGTCCAAGGATCAGGTAGGAGCTGCTAGTTGATGCTAGCAAGGCTAACTGATGTGCATTCTGTCTGAGGTGGATCTGTTCAAACTGCCTCAGGCCGGTTTGCACCAGTTTGGACCTGATGGAACTGATACCAACCAACAAAACAAACAAGTTACTGTTAAGATAAGATAAGATAATCCTTTATTAATCCCACATGTGGGAAATTTGAGCTGTCACAGCAGAAAGAGGACAGAACAAGAGTAACAGAAATTAAAAACAGAATAAAAATAAAATAAAAAAAATAAATAAATAAAAAAACAAAACAAAAAAAAAAACAGTACAGTGTAGAGAAACCCCCCCCAAAAAAACCCACCACAGCTAAACCAGAAATATAAATATGAAAATTTCAACATCTATACAAAAAAAAAAAAAAATATATATATATATATATATATATATATATATATATATATATATATATATATATTATATACTCAGTTCCTCAGTTCCATCTGCTCATGGACAGCCGACATAAACAAGCTAGAGGAGCAATGAGGTGTCTGAGGTGGAACAGAGGTGGAGGTCGGGGTGACTGTAGCAGATGTTAGAGACTGAATGGGGGGGGGGCAGGATAGATGGAAAAGCGGGGGCAGCTGAATCAAACCTATTAAAAAGTGTATTTAGTTCATTTGCCCTCTTCACATCCCTCTCCGGCAGAGTTAAGCTCTTTGTGGCCTGAGATGGTTCTAAGGCCTCTCCAGACTCTGCTGATGTTCTGCTGAAGTTGGTCCTCCATCCTCTGCCTGTAGCTGTTCTTCCCTTCCCTGAGCTGCCTTTTTTGCGCACTCTGCACCCTTTTCAGCTCCTCCTTGTCTCTCGATTTGAATGCCCTCTTTTTTTATTTGAGCATGGCCTTGATTTCTGTGGTAGTCCATGGATTATTGTTAGGGAAATGTACAGTTTTGATAGGTACGATGTTGTCCACACAAAAATGAATATAGTCTGTAATGCAAATCACAAAGCTGTCGATATCCTCCCTATGGTCGTCACAAAACACTTCCCACACAGTGGACTCAAAACAGTCCTTTAGAGCGTCCTCGCTCTCATCCGACCATCCCCGCACTGTGCGGGTGACTGCTGACCCTGACCCTGTGCACCGAAGGCTCGTACACAGGGACAAGGTGCACCAGGCTGTGATCAGATCTCCCCAGAGGAGGGAGAGATGACAAACTGTAAGCATTTTTTGCGTTAGCATACAGTAAGTCCAGTGAATTATTGCCTCTAGTGCTGCATGTCACATACTGGGCGAAAGTGGGCAATCTGGAGTCCAGTGATGCAGGATTAAAATCACCTGATATTATAAATGGAGCTTGTGAGCTTTGTGTCTGCTGTCTACAGAATGGAGAGAGTCGCAGGCTGCCTCTGCGTTGGCCGAGGGGGGACATGTGCCGTTATCACAGTAACAGGAGAGTATTCCCTGGGACGGTGGCTTGGTCGCATACTAACGGCTAACAGTCCCGCGTCTCCGCTGCAGGGTCGCTCTGTCATTCACAACCACTGCAGGGCCCCTCCTTTCCTCTCACTTGTCCTGTCCGCCTGGAGCAACTGGAGCAACTGGACTCCAGGCTCCACTCATATCCGCGTCCGGTGGGGACGTCGGGTCTACCCGCCAGAAGCCTCGCTGGAGGCCGCAGAGATCATAGCTCCTCTCGGGAGTAAACAAGGTCAGGAGCCGCATCTCCAAACAGCCGAAAAAAAGTTTTAAAAACCAGAATTAACACGGTACGATGGTGCGTATCGGTGTCAGATTTACGTTCCCAGGTGATATAAAAAGGAATAAAAAATAGTAAAATAAGAAAAAAGCTCAGAAATGCGAGGAGCTGCCGCTCAGAGGCTGCCACTGGCTGGGGTCGCCATGGTAACCCAAGGGGAAACTGCTTATTAGCTGACGAGCTACTCCATCCAAGGTGTTAAATATTAATGACACAAATATAACCATAAACGCTAAATATATATATATATATATATATAATGATGTCATAGTAATTGCAGGAACTATAAAAACTAAGATCTGATTTTTTTTAAACTACAGAACACACTGAAACGTCCCTCTGTTTCATGTAAGGACTTCGAACCACAGTTTGGTCAAATAAATTCGCTCCCCTGATGCGCAAACATTCGTGATGTTTGTCCACTAGATGGCGCAATGGTGTCCTTATTCAAAGGATGCAGTAAACAATCAAGCTTTTTTTTTTTAAAATGATCGTTTTCTACTTAGCTGCCTTTTATCTGGAATACGTTTGTGTTGGCGCTAATGTTCGATAATTGTGTGACTCTAAAATGATGGAGTGGACCCCCCCCCCCCACGGTTCTTCTGTGGAACGTGACTCCAAATTATTCGCTGAAAATCCAACTATTCACGGATGTTTTCGTTAACCATATTTTAAAAAATTCAAAAGAAAATGCAGCTCGGGAGGTGAAATGGCGACTGTTTACAAGGCAGCCAATCCAGGAGCAGCATTCATTTCCCTTGGCGCTGATTGGCTGATCCCCACAGAGCAGCGATGAGGAGGACTGCAGATGTTGTTTAAAATAGAAAAAATGTCAATAAATGTCTGTTTTTGCATCAGTTTATGGGAAGCGGACATTTGGAGTGCTGGGATTCTGGATTTTAAAGGATCCATTCAGGGCCAAACCGGATTTTCTTGTAGATTAAAACTGGTCCTACTGGGAGCTGCTGATCGTTTATGGTTCTGGTAAAATTAAAAGGAAACGAAGCGGTTAAGTTTGTCGTCTCGGTGTGGACCTGAGAGCGCCTGTAGGTGGCGCCACATGAACAGAACCACGCAAGAGCAGTGGGAAGGTCTGGAAAACATCAGGATTATTAGGAGGATAAAATCCTGAGATGCTGCATTTGACCTCCTTCCTGAACCCTAGCAGGAGACGCTCCTTAGAGTTCAAAGGTCATATTCATCTAAATAAATAAAGATAATATGAAAAGAAACAAAGAGATTAAATCCGGATGTTCTGTATAATCTGAGCTGGAAACATACAGAGCCGACATTTGCCTCCTTTTATTTCTCGGCTGTCTGAAATGTTTCAGATCAGCAGTTTTCAGACTTCAGAAAGGGCTTGCAGGGGCCCAGGGGCCCGATTTGGGGAGGGGCACCCCAAAGTTTTTTTTTAATTTGTTTTTGTTTTTTAAATGAATGTGTGTTTTACAAGCATTGTACTTTATATAAAACTCATTTCCCCAAATTAGAATTATATTAATTTGGGAGTTTTATGAAGGTAAACAATATTAAAATGTTTGAAATGTCTGCATTTTTAGTCAGTTTGTTTGGGGCCATGGAGTTATTGTCGGGGGGACGTGTTAACCCTACCACCTACTGATGTCCGGGTATTTGCATTAGCATAAGAACTTTTCCTTAGTGCCTAGGGCACCAAACTGGCTCCAGCCCAGGGGCCCACATCTTTGTAAAGCTGGCCCTGAAGGGGGGTACTTACTTTCCCACATATAACCAGGTTGGTTGGGATGGATCTCGATCCTTAACGAATGAAATTTAAAAACTGCTTTTAGGTTTTTGCTGTGGTTGTCGATGGCGCCACGGCGCCGCCCCAGACTGCAGATTAAGATCAGAAATGAATTTCCTTTGAAGTGTGTTCATTAATCCCAGCATTCCTGGCCGGATTGGCCGGGGTGTGTTGCAGCTGTGGGAGTTCAGCCTCCGCCTCCAGGAGGAGCTGGAAGCGCAGCGCCAGGAGCGGCACTTCTTCCAGCTGGAGCGGGACAACACCCGGGCCATCTGGGAGCTCTCCAGGGACAGCCTGGAGGAAGCAGAGGTCCAGCTGAGGGGCAGGAGACAAAAGAAGTCACAGGTGGAGGAGCGCCACCGAGTGGAGCTCACCGTGAGTTCTCCGTTCCAGCCGTCACGTTCTCCTCTGGGTTCTCCTGCAGGTTCTGCGTTTCGCCGAGCAGCGCTGGCGATCATTAAAGGGCCAGCGTCATGTAAAATCAGCTTCTCTGAGCTTCACATCATAACGTTATTCCCTCACCAGAAACATGCCTGGAGTGCTGCCCCGAGTCTTTCATGCACGTCTGAGAAATCCTTTAATCGCTTCCCCGCGACTCCCCCACTCAGCTCCTCCAGACTAGCGGCCGGAGCAATTAGCTGAGTGGAACTGAGCATCTGCTGAGCTCATTATACGAGCCACTTTCAGTGAAACGCTGGTAAAAATGTCGAAGGGTTTAAAGAGGAGCGATGTTGTGATGACTTCCTGAAGACAGAGTTTCAGAAAGAGCAGGACTTTTTTAAAGAGACAGAGGCCCAATTTCAAGGCATTAAATTATGAAGTCAAATTTCTTTTAAGTCACATTTGATAAAAACAGCATTTTTATTTTTTTCTATTTCAACAACTGAAGGTATCAAAGTGACTGGACCATAAAATGATTCTCTGTGCCTGGAAAACACAATACTGGCCCTTTAAAGCTGCAGGATGTGAGATTCATGAAAAATATGGTTTTTTACATATTTGTTAAAATTATCATTATGTTGTGACAGTATAATATCAGACAGCTGCTCTGCCTTCTCCCAGTGCTCCCAGTACGAACCAGTCAGTCAGTCAACCAGTCAGAAACAACCAATCAGAGCCAGGAGGCGGGGCTTAACGCTGTCAATCACCCTCATGTACACGCTGCTCAACCCCCCCCCTTACGCTGCAGCTGGTTCACCACAGCTTAGCCTGCTGCTAATGCTAATGCTAGCTAGCATGGCCACCGATGACGCGGATAAACAGTTTTCCTGGAACGGTGAGCTGTTTCTCCACCATCAGCACATTTAGCAGCGCGAACGTGATTGGCAGCGCTAAGCCCCGCCTCCTGGCTCTGATTGGCTGTTTCGGGTCGGGAGCGGTGCAGTTCTTTAGACCGCAGTAGGACCACAGGGAGGAGGAGGAGGAGCTCCATCTGTCCACAGATTATCTGCCTCAGACCAAACTGACGGTTTTAACAGATATGCAGAAAACATATTTTTATGAAAGTTACTGCAGCTTTAACAATATCTGATATTTTTGGATCATCAGTCACACAGAATCCGGCTTTAATCTTCATCTCCAGAAGGAACCTCCATCCAGAACATCTACCGTTTGATCCAGAACCCAGAGTCTCTGACGTTCCCTCTGCCGATCCGGTCCAACATCTCAACTCCTTGTCGGGTTTTCAGGTCTACAAGCAGAAGCTGAAGCACGTCCTGTCTGAGCAGCACAACGCCGCCTTGGAGATGAAGGTGGACGCCGCCACCGCTTCCTCGCTGCTCCAGAACCAGAACAGCGAGGCCGAGGTGGAGCTGCACAGGGAGTTCCAGGAGCTGCAGACAGGCAGCAGGCAGAAGCAGATCCAGGGGTACAACACCATCAATAAGCTGAAGCTGGTGAGGAGATGTTGCTCTGCTCACGGTTGAAGGTTTGCTTCTCCATCTGATGCCTCCTCATCCTCACCAGAGACACGAGGTGGCGATGATAAAGCTCAGCGGCGAGTACGAGCGGCGGATGCAAGGTGAGTCCGGCTCAGTCCGTCCTTCCTGCTGTCTTTCCTCGACCTGTTCCTGGACGTTCCTCCTCAGAGCTGGAGGTGAGGAAGCTGGACGCCATCAGGTCGATGGCAGAGGCGTTCCAGAAGAAGCAGATCAACGCCCTGAGGGAGACCGACGCCAAGATGAAACGCCACCTGATGTCGCTGAACGCCGAGCACGACAAGAGCAGAGAGAAGACCCAGGGACTGTTTGAGGAGTACCAGGACGCCAAGCTGTACAAGCGGCACACCTGGAAGGTAGGTGGACCACCCCGACGGATCCTCAGGCCCCAGAGGAGTCCGCCCCCCCAGCTCCGCCCTGTCCCCCCCTTCTGTCTGCGTTCCAGGAGGAGATGAAGAAGACGAAGAAGATGAAGCTGCAGGGGGAGAAGGAGAAGTCAGTAGCTCTGCAGGAGAACCGGCGTCTGAAGGAGATGCTGCAGGAGGTCCAGCAGAAGCTCCCGGAGCTGCAGAGACGGCTGAAGGAGCACCAGAACTCCAAGGACCAGATGGAGGTGAGCTGGAGGAAACATCTGGAAGCTTCTCAGCAACACACATCTGGAGCCCAGCTGGAGGAGCAGCAGCTCCCTGGGCTGACCTGAGGAGGAGGAGGATGGTGGTAACGATGATGATGACGGTGGTGTGTGCTCTGAGCAGAGGTACCGAGCCCAGCAGAAGCGTGTCAGTCAGGAGCTCCTGGACCGGATGGTGGAGCACGAGCTGCTGCAGCAGGCCTTCCAGCAGGTAAAGCGTCTCCGTCCCGCCGCTCTTCCTGCGCGGCTCGCGGCCGGCTGACGCCTCCGGACGTTCCCCGCAGGTCCAGCAGGAGCGCGACGAGCTGCTGAGGAGGCAGACGGAGAGCGTCCTGGACATCCAGCAGAGGAGCAGCCTGAAGAAGATCCTGCTGCAGAAGAAGCTGGAGGTGCTGACGGAGACCCTGGAGACGAAGGAGGCGCAGCTCAGCGCGGCGCTGGCGGTGTGCAGCACGGAGCCCGCGGCGAGGAGCCACGCCGTCGACAGGCTGCAGGTGAGAGGAGACGCTGGGAGGAGAACCAGAACTTCTCCTCGGGCGCAGCGTAGAGGATCGAGATCTTCCCAGATCCTTCGGAAGACCTTCAGCTCAGCTGCAAATAGCGCGGGGCGATTAATCGAGCTTTGGTTTTTGAATTTTTAATTTGTGAAACATCAGGATTTTTCCCCCACCAAAGCTCTCCTCCGGTTTCCGTAGCGCAGTGACGTCAGCGCGCCCAGGGCGGCCATCTTGTTTGACGAGCGCGTTTCACAGCTTTCAGATCAACGAACGACGGAGTCTCGGGGTCAGGCTACGATTTTACGAAAATAAAGTCAGAGCTTTACAAGAATACCGCTGCAGTCATATGAGCATAAAGTCCTAATATTTTTAGAATGACGTCATAATTTTATGAGAACTCCACCATGAAAAATAACTAAAACTTAATTATTCAAGCTTTTTTCTCATTAAAACGACTTTTTTCTCGTAATTTTCGGATGTTCTTCTGGTAAAATTGTGTCTTTATTCTGCTACTATTACGACTTTATCCTGGTAATGAAACACAAGTTCTCGTAACCTGGCCACGATACTCTGTCACAGAGGGATGACTGCAATAGAAGTCACTTTTAAAAAAGATTTTCTATAATTTTTTAATTTCTTTCGAAAAGAAAACCAGAAAAAACCCAGATTAAAATCAGAAATCGGATCTGGCATGAAAAAATAAATAAATAAATCGGAGATTATATTTTTAAGCCGCGTGGCCCCGCCCCAGCTGCTACCTTCAGGAACGTCGAGGGGCGGAAAGATGCACGTTATCCCAACCAGGAGCGAGGCATCTCCATGAATCTGCTGCGAGGAGTTCCAACGGTCCGGCTGATGTAGGAAAGCAGAGCTGCTGACAGGAAGCTGGAAGCAATGCGGCCGTTTCTCCCTGTGGAAGCAGAACATGATGAAACCCTCCGGGGGATCTGGAGGGACACCAAGGAGCAGCCTGGACGCTCAGATGGTTCTGCATGAGGAGCCGTCCTGCTGGAGCTGACCTGGTCCTGAGGTGGAGAACATCTGGACCAGGTCAGCTTCCCTGGGATGGACCGTCGGACAGAGGGATCACGGGTCAGACCGATCCGTTCTCCAGATGTTGTCAGCAACCCGTCCCTGCAGCCAGGCTCTGATGGCAGAGGTGGTATCATGCTCTGGGCTCGGATCAGCTCCTCCTCTCTGATCCAGCAGAGCTTCTCTGCTGCCTTCAGGAGCACATCTTCTCCAGGGACGTCCATCGCTTTCCACCAAGTTGATGGAGAACCACATTCCAAGGACTGAGGAAGAGGAGGGTGGAGCTGCTGGACCGACCGCAGGAACCGGGAACGGGACGACGACGACACCTGAAGACGTGCTGGGAGATACCAACACCTGGAGATGTTCACGGATCATCGGGATGAACGTTTGGGGAGCAGGGCCGTTTCCAGCTTTCTGGGGGGCCCTCGGCCAGAGGGGGGCCCTCGTTTATTCAACTGCAATGAAGAGACTCCTAATTAAAACCACACATCTTCAGGTGAATTAAACTGATAAAAAAAAATAATAATTCACTAGCTAGCTGCCGTCATGCCAGCCGGCGGTCGCTAGTCCATGTGTGACGGCGCGCTCCAATAAAAGGATCTGGCAAAGAACACCAGCCAATGTTAAACGTGCAGTTTATTTTTTTAAGCATATAAAAGATATAATAAATATGAGAAAACTACAGATAAAGAGGGGACATTTTAATTTTGCTGAGATGAGGCTGAACATGCAGATTTGGGGCCCCCTGGTGGCTGAGGGTCCCTACATAGTCACCTCGTTCGCCTACAGCTAGAAACGACCCTGTTGGGGATGTGTTAAGGGGCAAATGGGAAAATCGGCACTAAAATGCAGAGTTATGGAAACGCAGGAATGACTCAGGCTTTCCTGGGATCACTTCGTCCCTCCAGGTCCGTCCGTAAGGTCACATCCAACCTGTTTCTGTTTCCAGGAGATCCTGGAGTCCAAACGGACCACCATGGAGGCCCTGCAGCAGGACCTGGACCAGGAGTCTCAGGTGAGCCTTCCTCCTCCTCTTCCTCCTCCTCCTCCCGTCTCTGCAGCCGCTGACCTCCATGTCTGGCCTGCAGGAGTACCAGGAGCTGCTGCACAGCCAGGAGCAGCCGCCGGAGACTCATCGAGTCTCGCCGCTCGACCTTCCCTTCAGAGCCGCCGAGCAGACCCTGAAGGAAGCCGGATCGGACCGGGAGCTGGAAGACATTCCGGCATGAAGCGATACATTTCTTTTTATACTCAGTTTGAACAGCAGTGAAAGTTATTCAATTAAAATTAGTTTGGTTAGAAAAGCTTCCGCTTCCAGATCACACTCTGTAAAAACATCCAAAACCGGGCGGTCCGGCCGAGGGAGGAGCCGGGCGGTCCTGCCGAGGGAGGAGCCGGGCGGTCCGGCCGAGGGAGGAACCGGGCGGTCCGGCCAAGGAGGAGCCGGGCGGTCCGGCCGAGGGAGGAGCCGGGCGGTCCGGCCGAGGGAGGAACCGGGCGGTCCGGCCGAGGGAGGAGCCGGGCGGTCCCGCCGAGGAGGAGCCGGGCGGTCCGGCCGAGGAGGAACCGGGCGGTCCGGCCGAGGAGGAGCCGGGCGGTCCCGCCGAGGGAGGAGCCGGGCGGTCCCGCCGAGGAGGAACCGGGCGGTCCGGCCGAGGGAGGAGCCGGGCGGTCCCGCCGAGGAGGAGCCGGGCGGTCCGGCCGAGGGAGGAACCGGGCGGTCCGGCCGAGGGAGGAGCCGGGCGGTCCGGCCGAGGAGGAGCCGGGCGGTCCCGCCGAGGGAGGAGCCGGGCGGTCCGGCCGAGGAGGAGCCGGGCGGTCCGGCCGAGGAGGAGCCGGGCGGTCCCGCCGAGGAGGAACCGGGCGGTCCGGCCGAGGGAGGAGCCGGGCGGTCCCGCCGAGGAGGAGCCGGGCGGTCCGGCCGAGGAGGAGCCGGGGAAGAACCAGACGTTCCCACTGTGACCCAACATCTCCTTTATTAGTGATACATGAGCCTCGCTGCATGGAGAGGAAAGAAAGCAACACATGAAAGCAGCAGCAGATCAACTGTACAAACCAAAGAAGGAGGAGGATTTACAGCCAGGCTGAACCAGAACCAGAACCAGGTCTGAAGTTCGGTGTTTGGCCTCAGAAACTGGATCAGTCGAATGTTCCTGAGGTTTTATCCCCTCTGCTGCTTGGAAAGGTTTGGTTCCTGAAGGTTCTGTGTTAAGGAGTGATCCCAGAGCCAGACGGTTCCAGAGGTCCGGACCACGGAGCCGGTCCTGTCGGAGATCCTGCGACTCTGGAACCCAGAATGGACCAGAGCAGGAATCATCGTCCAGAGCGATCCGCGCCCCCCTGAGCAGGACGCTCCGGCGGTCGCAGTCAGGCGGAGGAGCTCAGCGCTGGGGACGGGCAGAAATCCCAGTTGCTCCTGAACATATTCCATCGCCTCCGTGTGAAAACGGGGATGGACGTTTCTGATCCTTCCATCCTGTGCTGATGTTTCTCCCTCATCAGAAACACACCTGCAGCGCTGCTTTGATTCTTTCATGCATGTTTGAGAAATCCTCTAATCTCCATGGCAACCATTCAGCTGCGCGAAACGCCTGGATGGACCGAGCTCCGCCTTTGAGGTGCAGCTCCTCCTCAGAGCTGCAGTTTCTAAGCTTCCGCCGCACACAGCAACCTTCCCCCGTGACTTCCCCACTCAGCTCCTTCAGACCAGCCAGCAGCAATTAGCAAACACCTGGTGGAACTGCGCATCTGCTGAGCTCATTATACGAGCTACTTCTCAGTAAAACACTGATAAAGATGTGTTAAAGGGTTAAAAGAGGAGCAATGTTGTGATGACTTCCTGAAGGCGGAGTTTCAGAAAGAGCAGGACTTTCTTAAAGAGACAGAGGCCCAATTTCAAGGCAGTAAATTATGAAGTCAAATTTCTTTTAGGTCACATTTGATAAAAACAGCAGCTGAAGGTAACAGTTACCGGACTGAGCTTTAAAATGATTCCATGTGGCTGGAAACACGATGCTGGCCCTTTAAAAGCACATTTGCAAAGGACGTCTGGGATGCAATAATTAATATTCCAGGGTCGGCCCTGCAGCTCATGTCCTGGTGAGGATCTGAGGAACAGGTGGGGTGAGCAGCACCAGCCCAGTATGTCTGAATAATGTTCTCCGCTGCTCTGCAGTGATGCAGAGGTTCTGGAGCTGAAGGCAGTGTTTCAGGTTCTGTCCGTTCCAGTCCAGGTCTCCCGTATCCGGTTCTGATTGGCTCAAATCAGGGCGACAAACAAACAAAGTCGCATAGAGATTTGTTTTTACCTGCTCAACGATAAGCGAGGCAGCAGTATTTGAAATAAACGAAGGGATCTTTCTGGGTCTGGGTTAAAACGTTCTGCTCATTAAAGGCGTCCGGTTCTTTTGGGCTCAGCTGAAACAAATGGACTCATTTCTGATCTGTTTTCAGCAGCAAGAGCAGCTTTTTGGTCACCGTCTCCTTGGAAACGCTCACCAGATCTGAGGCAGCAGATCTGGGTCGGCTTCAGAAAGTCCAGGTGGACGCGGTTCTGTTCGCCTGAAGGAGACTGGAATAAATTTATCAACAGTTCGGTCAAGCGGGACCGAACTGTGGCCCCTAACCCACCGGAGCTGCAGCCGGCAGGCCCGGGGCCACGCATGGCCACGAATGGCCCCGGGCCGCACTTTGGAGCTCCTGCTTTAAACGGATTTTGCCCGGTTATGCCGTGGCCCCCGGGAGGACGGATTAGCGGTTCCCGCAGCGTTTGGACCTTCATGTCCCTCCACAGGAAAGCCTCAGGAACAATCAGCTGATCCAGCTCGGAGAATGTTCTGGAAGCTTAAATTTACACAGAAACAGGATAAACTCAGGAACGTCACTTCAGGAAGCTGAACTTTTCTTTCAGCTCAGTCACAATGAGGAAGAAACGAAAAATCATGCTGCAGTTGAAATTTCCCTTAAACTCCCGTTTCCCGCTGGTAGATAAATAGATTTCCCAGACAAACTGTACACACCTGCTGCCATTTCCTACACCGGAAAAATCAGAGCTGGTCCTCGACGGGAAGCCGCTGCTTCCCCGAGGAACGTCTGCTGAGGCTTCCTGACACATCCTGACAGGAACAGACGGCACTTTTCAAGTAAAACGGAGAAAACAGCTGGATCTCCCGGCGCCTGAGCAGCCGCTGCGCGTCGGCTCATTCCCAGGAGCCCACCCGCGCTCAGTCCGGACGAAAAACGTCTAAATAAAAATATGAGTGTCGCTGCAGGACTTCCTCGTCAGCTGCAACAGGTCCGTCCGGAACCGGGCCGGGCCCAGAACCCGTCAGGACTCCAGGAAAACTGAGACCACTCACAGAGACAAATGTCCTGAAACAAACGGGAATAAACCTTTGAAACAGAGCCGAGTCCGGATCCGCCGGCCCTGCTCCGGTTCCTCCGGAGAACAGCCGGAGGATCTCCTGCTCCAGGGAAAAAAGGCACGTTAGAAAGACAAGGAATCCCCGGCAGCAGGAACGCCGCGGAGAGTCTGGGATTGGAGAAAAAACGGATTCCAGCTTGCTCCCGGCTCCCTCAGGGTGTGGAGATGGGACGCGGGCCAGCCCGAGTCCAGCAGGATGGGGGGGGGAGTCGAACCAGGTCCCGGTCATACGAAGACCTTGGCGAGCGCGTCGGCTCCGGCGGTGCCGATGTAGCATTTGGTGGGGTGGAACGCCACGTCGTGGATGGACTCGTCGAACTTCTTCCGGTGGGCGGTGAACTCCTGGATGCAGGTCTTGCTCTCCATGTTCCACAGGCGGATGGAGCAGTCGTGACCTGGGAGGAAAACAGCCAATCAGGACGGAGAACAGAGACTTGCAGGGTGGGGACACTTTAGTTTCTGCAGGAAACAAAACTTTTCACACGAGCCGCTTTGAAGCTGCTCTTCATGCAGAATCAGACCGCTTCCTGGAAAAAAAACCTTCCGAAAGTTTTCCACCTTTCACTGCGTTCCAGGAACAAGCTTCCTGGTTTTACTGGGATTTTATGTGACAGATCAACACACAAGTGGAACGTTAGAGAAATCCAGAGCTGGGCACTGGATCGCTTCGACCGTTTAAGGGAAATATTCCGAGATGATTCCCACGGGAGCCAGATGTTTGCTGCAGGAGGATACTCACTTCCTGACATCAGGTACAGCCCGTTCGGATCCACGGAGAGACAGGTGACCGAGTCCAGGTGGGCCACCATCGAGTGGATCAGTTTACCTTCGGAAACAGACAGAAGAAGCCGATTACAGAGAAGTTCTGACAGAACCGCAGGCGATCCGGCTGGGAAGCCCAACCAGGCGCCGCGCCCACCTGTGTTGTTATCGAAGAACTGGATGTGGCGGTCCTCCTGAGCCGTGATGCTGATCGGCAGCGTGGGGTGACTCAGGACCCGGTTGATCTTACAGGGACTCTCTGAGAGGACAGGGAAACCCAACGGGTCAGAACCAGAACCTCACATAGAACAACTACACAGGAATCAATCTGGAACTGGTGGTGGTACTGGTGACCCCCAGGACACAGAACCATATGGGCCCCATATGGGCTGGAAATGGACCCAATGAAGACCTAAATATTTAGTTAGCTACCAAAACTTAGCTAAAAACTAAATATTTAGTTCCCAAGTAAACATTTAGCTAGCAAGCTTAGAGCTAAATATTCGGCTGATATGTAAATTCCCTTGCTGTTACCAGGAAGTGGACCAGCAAAATAAAAGCTGGGTCTTGCAGCCCTCCGGCGCCGTCGCTGTTGCTGTTGATCCGACGGTAAACGTCTGTATTGGCTTTAAAACAGCTGATCCTGCGTTTTAAACACAAATGTTGTACATGTCCAGAGGAAAACAAACAGCAATTAAGAGGTGACACGAGCAACAACTGAAGCAAACCAGTCACGCAGCAGGAGTTATTATAAAGGCTAGCAAGACTAAGCTTTTATTTTGGTAGTCCACTTCTGGCTATAAGCAAGTGCATTTACATATCAGCTAAATATTTACCTTGCTAACTAAATGTTTAGTTTGAAGCAAAACATTTTGCTCGCTAATAATTATTTAGCGTGACGCTAAATACTGAGCTTGCCATTTAAATATTTAGTTTGAAACTGTGACATTTATACATAAATAATATGGTGAAAATATGTCTTTTTTTCTTCTTATGACAGGCTACATAACTCAGATTATTGCTGTTAATTTTTGGCTGTGTAACTTTACACATGGCACCCCGCAGCAGACGACTCCGTCTGCTGCTGAGGTGAGATGAAGCTCAGACGCTGTTAGCAGCTGTTCCTGGAGGCTGCTGGGATTTGTAGTTTTCTCCAACATTTCTCTAAAATCTGGCCCTGCCCTCTGAGCATCGTTGTTTTATCTATTTATCTCATTAAAAACAGATAAATATGTACAAGACTGTTACAGTTAATGGGTCTGCTGCTTCCTGCAGAATAATGTAATACGGTGCAGAACAGCAAGGTGGCACTGATGTGTAATTATTGTATCGTTTTTACCCTGTTAGTTCTGTTTGAAATTAGTACTGTGAGGAAATCTGGAGCTTAACTGCTTCATCTCAACCATGACAGATGAACATAAAATTCACCAGATCCATCCCGGGTTTTCCCTCCACCTTCTCGCTAACAGCTAGAAGAAGAAGCTGGAGGTTCTGTGGTCCTACCTGGAGGTCCAGCAGAGTCAAACTTCAGCACCAGCTGCTGCGTCTCCATGTTGAAGAGTCCGATGTGTCCCGTGTCAAACGACGCCACCATGTAGGCTGGGTCGCTGCTCACCAGGTCCACCGAGGTGGCGACTCCTAGGTCTGAAACAGAACCACAACAGAGACTCATCAGGATCTGAGGCTTGGTCCAAACTGGGTCATCAGAATATCTCAAACAGAACCAAAGTAGATACTCATAAGTGATTTAACGGCCTAGTCAAAGTTCAAACAGAAAACCTCAGTGAGATTCTGACAGCTGCAGCACATCACGGACTACATCACAGACTATATTAACTTCTGCAACGACAACACTGTACCCACCATGGCGGTACGGTGTTTCTCCAATAACAAGCCCTGGATCAGCCCAGAAATAAAGGCTCTCCTGAAGGAGAAGAAGAGAGCCTTTAAATCCATCAACTGCTGCCATCTACAAAAGTTCTCTGATGACTCTGCCATAGTTGATCTCATCACAGGTGAGGAGGACTCAGAGGACAGACAGTGGACTCAGGACTTTGTGGAGGTGGTCCCAGCAGAACCACCTCCTGATCAATGCTGCTAAAACCAAGGAGCTGGTGGTGCACCTCCGCAGGTGCAGACCCACCTCACAGTGTCACCGGTGGACATCCAGGGAGTGGATATTGAGATCGTGGACTCTTATAAGTATCTGGGTGTTCACCTGAACAATAAACTGGACTCATAACACTGACCCTTCCTGGAAAGAGCATCAGAGCAGACTCTACCTGCTGAGGAGGCTGAGGTCTTCTGGACTGCAGGGGGCGCTGCTGAAGACCTTCTTTGACTCTGTGGTGGCATCAGCCATCTTCTATGGCACTGTGTGTTGGGACTTCGATGGGACTGTATGTCCCAGGATGCCCCCTTGACCCAGTGCAGGTGGTGGGGGACAGAAGGACTCTGGCTAAAATAACATCAGTGATGGACAACGTCCCCCCCCCATGCATGAAGCTGTTGCTGAGCTGCAGAGCTCCTTCAGGGACAAGACTGCTGCATCCTAGGTGCACTAAGGAGCGATACAGGAGATCCTTCCTCCCAGCAGCTGTTAGGCTCTAGAACCATCACTGCTCCCAGATCAATAAGTGTTTATATCCCTGCTGGTATCTGTACAACTTTACCGTTCTTCCGTTGTCACCAACTGTAAATAGTTTGTATTTTTAATGCTCAGAGACATTTTGCACATCTGGTACATTTTAATTAACCAACTCAGCTGCACATTCCTCTGGACTGGAGTATTTTTTATAACTACACAGTATTTATGTTGAAACGTTGCCCTTACTGTACAGTATTGTTTTTATTCTTTATTCTGTTTTTATATATATTTTATATTCTATCTTTGTGTGAGTCTGTTTGCTGTTATTGCCTGTCACTGCCACTTTGCTGCTGTTGCACAGAAATTTCTCGATCATGGGACAATAAAGGATATTTCAGTTCTATTCATCTGTCAAACAGCTGGAAGATAAACTGAACCAATGGGTTCTGATCCAGATCTGATCCTGGTCTGATGGGTTCTGATCCGCATATTCTCTCACCTCCATCTTCATTAAAAACTGCCAGCGCAGGTGAGACGTCAGCAGCGTTCCAGAGTCGGACCGTCCCGTCGGCTGAGGAGGAGAGGAGGCGGTGGTGAGCCGAGCTGTAGACCAGACCCCACACCGAGTCTGTGTGGCCGCACAGCGCCCCCCGCAGGACGGAGGCCTCTGCAGGATGGAGAGAAGACCCGTTATCCGTTAGAAGCAGCAGGTTCCACTGGGAATGACTTCAGACCGGCGGAGCCATACCGTAGGAGTCGTACGGGTCGATGTTGGGGCTGGGGGTGTTCCAGCTCTGGATGGTCCCGTCCACCCCACCGCTGAAGCACTGGTCCCCACTGGAGCTCATGGTGACGCTGAGGACAGCGCCGCTGCACACAGAGACATGTTCAGGTCAGATTACTGTGGACGATCAACACTGAAGAAGTTCTGACCAGGTCCAAAGGTTCCATTGAATATAATGAAGATAATCAGGAGTGAAAATGTAAATCTGATTAATTTTGATTAATTAATTTAATCAGTTTTAACACTATTTTTTGTTGTTGTTTTATTTAACATACAAAGTTTTTGGAACCTTTGTATTCGCTTGTTTCTGGTTTGCCCTTAAATCTGACGCACAAGCAACATCTGCTAACAACAGTGATGGACGACGAAGCAGCTTCTCTGGGCCCTCTGGGGGTTGATTTCTGCCCCTAGAGCCAATCTGATGGGACGCTGGAAAAAATTCTAGTTGTGTTCAAGTTGTGCTAAAAGCAGTCGGCCTATCAGAGAAGCTATGCTAGCCTAAAGCACCATCTCAATGCTAAACGTGTAGCAGCATCACAGACGTCCCCAACGCTAATGTCAGCATCCACATTTCTAAAGAAGCTCCTTCACTGGTCAGGGGTTCCTGAAACACTGGAAAGATGAACTTTGCTCCAATCTGATGGTTGAAGAACAGATTCAAAACAAGAAATATCTTTGTTGTTGAGCTCAGATGGCTGTTTATTCAATAATTTAGCAGCAAAAAACGAGTTTTGAGTTGGGAATGTTGCTTATTTTGACATTTTAAATTAAAATGAAATTTTAATTAATTACCGACTCTTAAATTAACTCGATTAAAGTTTTTAAACTGACTCCCACCACTAGTTTGAATACAAAAATGATGGCCTAAATATGCCACTGCTATTAACAAGCCGCTAGTTGCTAAGTTAGCTGGGCAGCTAGCATGTTAGCGCAGAAATGCTAACATAGTAGAAAAGAACAGTTATTTCACTCCCAAAACATACTCTACGTAAGACTGGTTGGTGCAATAACAAACGTTATAAGAAGAAAAATGAATGGGAACCTCATACATGTGCTTGGTGGACGTCAGAAACCTATAATAAAACAAAAATAAGCCGGAGACTGTTGACTATTTGTGCACTTCTTCATGTATCTAATAGCACTGCTTAAGCAGGGCAAAAGATGCACCCAACCATCTCACAGGGAACACCGCCGACCTGAGGTGTAACTCGGTATTACATCTGAATTCAACATATTCTCAACCCCCCTTTTAATTCCGTTAAATTATCAATAAAACCAAACAACTTGATCGCACATTTGTGTCAAACTTAATTTGATCAATTTGTTACATGTTGGATTCATTTTAAAGTGTATTTAACGACATAACATTAAATTAAAAAAAAAAATACAAAAAAGTAATCAGAAATCTCGTGACCCCCACATTTGTTTTAAAGCATCTAAAGTGTGGAGTTCATGTTCTGTAGGAAAACTCAGTGATTGGGCTGAACTTCAGCATTGGCGGCAGTTTGGATCAAACAGGCAGCCTCCAATAAAACATGGAGATTTTAGGAAGCAGACAGGAAAACCAGGACTGGATCAACTGGAACCAAACATCAGCCACACGGCGTTCCCGCTCTGCTGAGATGGGAAACTTCTCCATAAGGTTGGGGTTGGGTGGGGGTCTCACCTGTGAGCTCTGAACGTGTAGATGGGCTCCACATCTAAGGCGGCACACCTGGAGGAACAAAACAGGAAGTTCATGTGAAGAGAAAACCGGATGAACTAAAACAGATCAGGAAACTGGGAGCTTCCCAGGAGTCCCAGCATCTCTAACTGGGCCTGAACCTCTTCCTCCTCACATCATCTTCATCTACTTTGAAATTAAAGCACCTCCATCATCTCACTGCAGAGTTCAGCCAGACAACACTGCCCCCCTCAGGTCGGCCTGGGAACTACATCCATGTCCTGTTCAGTTACAGCTCATCTCTGGATTAAGCTACAATCTGTAAAAATTCTATTAAAATATTATTCATTAATTGTTTTTCATGCTTAAATGCATTAAAACTGAAAACTCCCACTTTTTTTTGACCCGTGAACTCATCAGCCAACATTCTGAGTTCTGATAAAGTTCAGCGACGTTTCGATGAGCAAATAATAATAACGCTGGAATTCCAAACTTCCACCTCGATCCATGAACCTCGCATGAACCCGGTTTCTTAAACTGCTGAACGGAACCAAAATGAACACAGATGACGAGTTTGGATGGTTTCTACACCGTAGAACCAGAACCAGAACCTGCAGATCGGACCTCAGAAGAAAACTAAAACACAGCAAGATCCTGACCGGATTGGCGCCGACTCGCCGGATTCTCTCACTTCTTGGCCGGCGCCGTCTTCTGGAGGTTCCACAGCTTCAGGGTGTGGTCCTCGGACGCCGTGACCAGAACCGGCTCCACGGGGTGGAAGGCCAGACTCCGGACCGAGTCAAAGTGGCTCCGCAGGGTGAACTTCGGGTTCCAGGTTTTCCTCAGAGCATCCGTGTTGTTGGTGATCTGGGGAGTTAGGGTGAGAGAAAACAGGCTTACTGATGGCGTCCGTCCATCCGTCCGTCCGTCCGTCCATCCGTCCGTCCGTCCATCCATCCGTCCGTCCGTCCACCCGTCCATCCGTCCGTCCGTCCATCCGTCCGTCCGTCCATCCATCCGTCCGTCCGTCCATCCGTCCGTCCGTCCACCCGTCCATCTGTCCGTCCGTCCATCCATCCGTCCGTCCGTCCACCCGTCCGTCCGTCCACCCGTCCATCCGTCCGTCCGTCCGTCCGTCCATCCGTCCGTCCATCCATCCGTCCATCCGTCCGTCCGTCCGTCCACCCGTCCGTCCGTCCGTCCATCCGTCCGTCCATCCATCCGTCCGTCCATCCGTCCATCTGTCCGTCCGTCCATCCATCCGTCCATCCGTCCGTCCGTCCGTCCGTCCACCCGTCCATCCGTCCATCCGTCCACCCACCCGTCCGTCCACCTGTCCATCCACCTGTCCATCCATTCACCCGTCCATCCATCCGTCCACTCATCCACTCATCCATCCATCCATCCATCCATCCACCCATCCATCTGTCCATCCATAGGATGCTTGTCCCATCCTAACTGTGAGGTACGGTGGTGGCAGCATCATGCTGTGGGGCTGTTTCACTGCAGGAGGAACTGGTGTCACTTCATAAATGGGTGGAATCCTGAGGAAAGCTCATGAAGACTGAAGCAGCAGGAGGTTAAAGCTCGGGTCCAGATGGACGACGTCCCTCAGCAGCCAGAGTAGTTCTGGAGAGGCTTCGGGACCACAAGGTCCATGTTCTGGTGGGTCCGTCACCATAAAGCCCTCATCTCAGAAAATCCATCTGAAGGTGTGTGAGAGCGAGGCGGCCTACAGACCTGACCCGGTTCTGTCAGGAGGAACGGACCAGAACTCCAGCAAACTATCGGGAGAAGCTTCTGGAAGGAAACCCAGAACCTTTCACCCAGGTCACCCAGTTCAAAGGCAACGCGGAGGTGTATGTAAACTTCTGAGGCTTCTAGAAAACAGAAATAATTCTGGTGATTCTGACCCGGAACCAGAGAAGTTTGGTTCTGATTTAACTTCTGACAGGTGGAATAAAAAGTGGGCGTGTCTTTTTAACGGGGGTATGTAAACTTGTGGTCTAGAGAAGACGCCATCGGTTACCCAGAAGCCTCGACTCTGAGGAGACGCCGAGCTCCAGGCGGGCTGCTGGTTTTGCTGCAGGGAGGGACCTCCGTCCTGGAGGCAGCCCAGCAGCAGCGGGACCACAGAGAGCTCGTCTGGATGGTATTTGTTGACCGTCGCCGAGCAGCAGCTCATCTTAACGCTCACGATGAAACGATTTATGAGGCGTTATTTTGTGTCTGGGGTTCTGAACGAGGCTGGATCTGGAAGGACGTCTGAAGAAAGATTTAATTACAACTTATTTCCACAGGTCTGAGACAATCCGGTCAGCACCTTTATCTTTCCTGAGCTTCAGCGTTTACAGGTGAATATTTAACAATTCCCACCAGCTGAAGAAGCACCAAATAAAATCTATCAGTGAGACTTTTATGTTGTTGCCTCTTCATCATTTCTGGAGTTTTGACTTTAAATCAGGACTCACATCGTATCCCAGACTTTCCGCCTCGTTGGCCACCGTCAGTCCAGCCAGTTCTCCCAGTTCTCCCAGTCCCAGCTCGTTGGAGACGGCCTCGTCCACTCTCCCCAGGATGAAGGACTTCCCGGTGGACGGCAGGAACGTCATCGGCTCTGCAGGGACGGAGCAGGGGACAGTTCCCTGACCTGCGCCGCGGCTGGATGGCAGCGTGAGCGAGGGGGAGGGGCTTACCGTCCTCTGGCCGACCGACTTCGTGCTCGTTCAGTCTGGGAACGCTGGGCCGGGAGGGGGGCGACACGGCCGGCTGCATGGGGGGCAGCTCCTCGGTGTCCCGCAGGTTCGCCAGCATGTCCTGCAGTTTGGAGCGGTTTGGTCCTGGAGGAGGAAGAGGAGGGCGGGTAAATCCATCCATCGATCAATGTGTGCATGATTATTAGGCAGCTTGTTTTCTTGAGGCAAAATGAGCCAAAAAAAAAAAAGAGATTTAACCAAGTTTAAAAAGTCAAAAATGACCAAAGGGACACAGCGCTCCAGAAACTGGGTCATTTTGTTGCAGAAGTGTGGTTAGCACACTTCTGCTAATGTGCTAATACAGCAGCTAACTTTGACTTAATGCTTTAGCTAATTCTGCTAACATTTAGCACGCTTAGCTTCCCCGAAATTGTTTTTTCCAGATAAATCCTAAAGCGCTAATTTACTTGGTCGTCCTGTAAACTTTAGTTGAATAAATTTCGACATCTGTGTTGAAGTTTTGATTGTCGAATGTTCGTAATTCTTCAGCTAGTTAGACATTTACATTCATGCTCTTATTTTGAAGTGGGTTTAAGACAGCAGTTCCATTTCCTATCCTCCCATTTTCTCTCTTTTCCCCCCAATAACTTTATTTAAAACAAGAAACAAACAAGAAAAATTACATCAAAATTAAACTGGTGCTAGGGGGTTGTAGTCTTTTAAGGGTAGATATAATTTTCATTGAAGTTAGTGCTTTAGCATTAGCTTTCGATAAATACTGTGTTAATGTAGCACTTAAGGGTTAGCGCAGCTAACTTTTTAGTTGGTGGTACCCACCACTGGATCCATCCATCCATCCAATGGTGGGCACACTCCCGCTAATCAGCCAATGTGCTAATATCAGGGCTAATTTTTTGTTTAGCTTTTTAGCTAACTTAGCTTCTACTTCGCAACTTTCAGTTGAATAAAATTCGACATCTGTGTTGAAGTTTTGGTTATCGACTGTTAAGAACTCTTCAACTAGTTAGACATTAATATCCATGCTCTTAATTTGAAGTCCGTTTACACAGCTGATCTTTTTTTTTTTTTTTTTTTTTTTTTAAATAAATTTAGTGGCGTAATAATTCTGCACAATAATAGTTTTCCAATAACTGTCTGCAGATAGATATTCTCCTCAGAAAGCCAAAAGCTTATTTTTACTCTCTGAAACATTGGTGTTTGAGTGTTATTAACATTTCGGATTAACAGAGAGCGCTGCAGCTGGTGATTAATAACAATAATCCTGAAAAATAAGACTTGACTAATAATTGAGCACATGGTATATTTATTTGTATATTTTCATTTACTCTTATTTTCTAATAATTTTCGAAATAAACTGATCATAAACACTGTGAATCTGGCTTTAAAAGGCAGATCATTCTTTTTCCAGGATACAACCAGAGATCGTATCACCAAGACTAAAACATGGAAAATCAACTGTGGTTTTTTATATGCGCTAGGGGGCGCTGTTTGGCAGTGGAAAGGAGGAAAAAAGTTGAAAAGAAGAAAGAAAATTGACATTAAAATTTCTGCACTTCCTCCAGGAAATCGAACCAGCATGTTGGAAAACCCGGAATAAAAGCTGAGAGCGGAAGGAGCACGGATGGGATCCAGGACTCACTCTTCACTCCTTTCTTCCCCTTCCTCTCCTTCTTGTACTGCTCCTTCAGCTGGGCGATCAGGCTCTGGTCCACATCCCAGCCCAGTTCTCCCAGATCCGACGGCTCCTCCTTCTCTGCGGGTCAGAACCATCAGAACTTCACACAAGGTCCAACAGAACAGGATGGAAACAGAACTGTGTGTTTATCGTGTGGAGCTGATCACATTTCCATGGATATGATAACAGTTCAGACAGAAGGGGGAGTCAGAGGAAACAGAATCAGAATATTAAGAAAATAAAAGCATCGAGTTGAAAGTGCTGCTGTTCCTCCATGTGAGCTGTAGGGGGAGCAGCCGAGCAGCATTTCTGCTGATTCCCATCTAACCTGGGAATAAACGGACCGGTTCTGATCGACACCTGACACTCAGCAGTGAGCCGAGAGCAGAACAGAACCCGGAGCTGGTCTGGGTTCTGGATGAAGAGGCAGCTGGTCGGAACCGGCCGTCCGGACCCGTTTCTGTGTTCTGTTCTGGTTCCGGCTGCGTGTGAATGCAACACTGAGTCAGCTGTGAGGTGTTGAATCAGGAGCTGCGTGGGAGAGCTCTCCATCACGTGTTGCTAAGCAACCGAAGAGAAGGAGAGATGTTCTGGGAAAGTGCCGGAACATGCGGGTCACCGGCGGATCAGAAGGTTCTGGAGGAAACCGGCTGAGCCGCAGCTTCCAGCTGAGGGTTTAAAGTCCAGAACCGGTCCTGAGGTCCGACCCGGTTTATTCTGCTGTTCTGGAAAGTTAAAGCTGCAGTATGCAACTTTTATGAAAAATATCTTGATGTCCTGACAGTTTAATATCAGACAGATAATCTGTGAAAAAAATCCAGCTCCTCTGCCTTCTCCCAGTGCTCCCAGTACGAACTGCAGAAATCCACCAGTCAGTCAGAAACAGCCAATCAGAACCAGGAGGCGGGGCTTAGCGCTGCTAAATGTGCTGATGGTGGGAAACAGCCGTCAGCTGTGGTGAACCAGCTGCAGCAGAGAGGGGGTGGGGGGTGATTGTTTCTGACTGACTGGTGGATTTCTGCAGTTCGTACTGGGAGCACTGGGAGGAGGCAGAGGAGCTGTCTGGTGCTGTCGGGACATCATAAAAGTTTTAATAAATATGTGAAAAACGTATTTTTCATAAACGTTGCTGCAGCATTAAGCTCGAAGCTGAGGAGGTCCTGGAGTTCTGCTCCGACCCGGCTCACCCCAGGCCCCGCCGTCCTCCCCGCTCCTCGGATCGGACCCGTCCAGCTCCTCCGGACTCGCCAGGAAGTCGAATCCCTTCAGCGCCTCCTCGGTGTCTGGGTCGTCGCTGAGGTCGGAGGCGGTGGACGACGGCGTGGACGACGCCTTCTTCCTCACCATCTGGAACCATCAGGACACCGGTTTGGGTCACAGCAACCGGTTCTGCTCGCAGACACACAAGAACGGGTCGGTTTGGACTTACGGCAGCCAGGTCCAGGACGGTTCTGTCCTTGGACTCGCTCTCCTCCTCCTCGTCTTCGTCGCTGAACTCGGCCGCGGCGCTCTCGATGAACTTGAAGGCCTCCAGGACGGTGGCCGGGTCCGACATGTCGGGCTTACTGGAGGGACAGGTGACCCGGTTAGACGGCTGACCCGGTTAGCTCAGGGTCCTGGAACGGTTCTTACCTGACCATGCCGCTGTCCTTCAGGGAGGACGGCTCGGTTCCGTTCACCATGGGCTCGGCTCTCCGCTCCGACCGCCTGTCTCCGGGTTCTCCGGTCAGACCCAGCAGAACCCGCACCCTCTGGGACTTCACATCCAGGATGGTGTCGGTGTAGCCCACCTCCTGCAGGTACCTGAGGAAACGGGTCGGGTTAATTCGGACCCAGGAAAAATCTGCTGCAGAAACAACCCACTCCCCGACCAGCGTGACCAGTATAAGCTCCCTGACTGGGCCTGAACCGGGTCACAGTTCCACCAGAACCTGCAGGAACCTCCACTGTCGGGTCCAAACCAAACGGGCCGGTCGCGCCGGGCCAGAAATCCGTTTTATCCATTCACCCAACTCTTGGTTTTTTCCTCCAACGAGCTCCTTGGGTTTCCATAGTTACCAGTGATGTCATCGGGCCCAGGGCGGCCATCTTGTTTGACAGCTTCTGTTTATCTGGACTCAGGTCAACGAACGACGGCGTATCGGGGAAAGGCTGCGATTTTTAACGAAAATAAAGTCATGATGTTACCAGAGTTCAGTCGCAGTAAAATGAGAATCAAGTCGTAATATCTGGAGACTGAAGTCGCACTTTTATTGGAACTCCAACACAAAAATAACAAAAAAATTCATTATTGGAGCTTTTTTGTCATTAAAGCGACTTTTTTCCGTAATTTTCAGACGTTCTTCTGGTAAAATTGCGTCTTTTTTCTGCTAATATTATGACTTTATTCTGGTAATGAAACAAAAATCCTCATCTCCTGACCCTGATGCTCCGTCACTGAATGAAGGGACGATTGAAATAAAAGCATCTTTTTGAAAATATTTTCTGTCATTTGTTTTTAGAAAAGAAAAAAAAAAAACCAAAACAAACAAAAAAAAAAAAAAAAAAAAAAACAAGAAAAACGTCATTTTTCAGCCGTATCGCCCAGCCATCCCACCCTGTCAGCGGTTCCTTCCCGGGATCCCGCTGATCCGGACCCGCTGAGCCGCAGCTCCGGAGAGGTTCTGGCCCGCTCGCCTGGTCATAATGTTATGCTTGCTCTGAACCTGACGTAAGGAGGCCGTTTTCAGCCTCCAGGAGATCCGTCTGTCACGGTTCTGTTCCCAACGTTCCTCCAGCCTCGCTTTTGTTTCCCAGATCTGACCCCATTCCAGACGGAGGTCGCAGCTCGGATCCTGAAAGCGATCTTTCCCCTCCGAGGTGGGACCGTGAAGGCAGCGCGCCTGGCCCCGCAGCGCGCCTGGCCCCGCAGCGCGCCTGGCCCCGCAGCGCGCCGTGTCCTCCTGACGCGGGTCAGACACAAATATTCCGACAGCGAAACCTGCAGGACGAGCTTCTGGACGTTAAACCGGACACCATCAGAACCAGCGCCGAGTTTACCTCAGAGTTCCTCCTCACCACATTCAGCCGCGACGAGATCAGATCCGAACCCTCAGCCCGGAACCAGAGGAGCGGACCCGGCCGAGGTGGGACCAGCCTTCCTGAACAGCCTCCAGTGTTCAACCCCCCCCCCCTCCTCCCTCCGTACCAGCCGCTCCGATCGCAGGGGGAGTCCAGGGGGGGTCCACACAATCCTCCATTCAGCGTCCCGGCACGCTCCGAGGACAAAACAGCTTCTGAGCTGCGGCTGCGGCGGCGCTCCCAGAGCGAGCGGCCGGCGGGTCCCGGGAGGGCGGCGCTCCAGGGCGCTGCGAGCCGCCGGCCCGCTCAGGTGGGACCGCTCGTCAACAGCACGAGCCATCAGGTAGACCACGACACTGGGAAATCCCAGCATCATTAAGGACAGTGAACGCTGCACTGACACAGAAACATCCTCCAGATATTCCGTCTGAGGATCAGAACCGGATCTGCGGTCCGATCTGAAACTCTGCTAGAAACCATTAGCAGGCAAGAACCCAAACTGGTCCCAGTGGACTGGTGCTATTTGTTTCCATTAAGGGTGTTAATCTGTAGATAGAAGATTTGCTGTTTACACACACACTGATGTCCCAGGACACTGTGTGTGTGTGTGTGTGTGTGTGTGTGTGTGTGTGTGAGAACTCACTGTCGCAGCAGCTGCCGTCCCTGTTTCCAGCTGAGCTGATGGCTGCTGTTGGGAGGACTTGGAGCTTCGCTCTCGTTGCCTTCGTCTGAGGAGGAGACACCATGAGGCCATCATCCATCCATCATCCAACTGTCCATCCATCCATCCATCCATCCATCCAACCATCCATCCATCTATCACCTGAATCGTAACTTGGAGCTCGGATCTCTCCCTGGTTCAGTTCTGTTCCGTACTTCAGTTTATGATATTTGGCTCTGAGGACAAAACAACAACCAGGTCATAAAAATATCAACTGAAAACCTGAAATATGTCAGAATTTATTCCCCTCCAGTCTCCAAGTTCAGCACCCAGAAGAACTGGATCCCAGGTGTTCGAGTCATTTGTTCCGAGTCAGGTCTATGATGACTGGAACCGACACTCCCCAGTCGCTCCATCTACTGCTGGAGGTTCGGAAACCGGATTATGAGGCTGAAGTTAACACTTTTATAATTCTCTCAACATTTAGTTCAACCTGTAAAAACCTGGTAGAAACTGATGATAAAGCTAAATATTTCCCCCCAAATACTTAAATATAAATTTATGTTCAAGGAAAAATACGGCATGAATCAACATCTGTTAATGTTGAATTTCTGAATAAACAGAGCACAGTGTGCTTTTATTTTGAAAATCTTTAGTGTGTTTTTTTTTTTTTTTTTTTTTTTTTTTTTTTTGTCATGATGTCAGTTGAACGGAGAGAGAACCATATGCCAGAGGTGGTCCTCTGGAGAGACTTTACACAAAATCTGATTTATATAAAGAACGAAAGAATCATTTCAGTTCAATCATAGAAACAGATTCCAAGCCAGTTCCATTCATCCCAGTTTGATCCCAGTTAACTGATTCCATCAAGTCCAGTTTATTATTCAAAACTGGTTAGAAAGTTTCTAAGGAAACCCAGCAAAGCATTGACTCGTTGACTTTCCAGCAATCCTTCATACCGAGCATGCATGTAGCGACAGTAGAGAGGAAAACTCTCCTTTAACAGGAAGAAACTTCCAGCAGAACCAGAACCTGGCTCAATGTGAACAGACATGTGGACCAATCAGATCTCTGACACATGACAGAGCTGGTTATTAAGGGCTTTATATTTGGGAAGGAGAATCTTAAAGTGTAACTAAAGCCCCCAAACCAACTTTATTTAGCAGATAAACTGTCTAAATGTGTCCGTTAGGGAGCCATCTTTACGTTTCTGCGCAAATTATCATCTTTTTGAGTGAACTTGTTTAATTCTGCTACATTTTGCCGTCTCAGTGCTGCCCTCTTTGGGCTGAACTGTGGTTACAGCAACTGAATTTTCCTATTGGTTCCAGCTTGGCTGACGTCTATGTCAGTGTTTTTCAAAGTGGGGGCCATGGCCCCTTCGGGGACCCCCAGGGGGGCTTTAGAAAGTTGGAGGGAAGATGAGAAAAAAAAGCAAAAATAAAAAAATTATTATTAATTTTTAATCAAATTTTTAATTATAATACTTTTTATCATAAAATCTAATCTATTTTTCAATCATTATTATAAATTACAAGTAATAATAGCTTATTGAGATGTTACTGGCCATGCTCATGCAGGGTCCAGCCTCAAGTCAGTGTTTTACTGACTCGGCTTCGAATTGAAATTTAGTGATGAAGATGAATTAATCTTGAAATGGATCTTAAATCTTTTAAATCTGTGGTTTAATGTCTTTAATTGGTCTAAAATTATTTAATCATTTCTGATGTGAAACATGCAGCTGCAGAGAAACTCCCCTGATTTTTCATCGGACGTTTAGCTGAAGCCTGTTCCAGGTTCCACTGGCACCTGAGGATTCAGTGGGAGGAGCAGCTTTCCACCAATCAGAGGAAGGATCTCACCTCTCCTGCTTCAGGGCGTACTCCAGCATCTTGATCCGTCTCACCAGGTCCTTCTTCAGGTTCTCCTGTCCCCGCCGTTCCCCCTGCAGGAAGGCGATCTGCGCCTGCAGAGAGACACAAACACGTTCCGCCTTCACTCCGGAGCAGACAGGGACCGTCAGGACTCCCGCTACATGAACACAACCTGGACAACATCATAACACTGATGGCTCCGACCCAGTCATCCATCTCCAGTATCATAACACCTGATGGCTCCGACCCAGTCATCCATCTCCAGTATCATAACACCTGATGGCTCCGACCCAGTCATCCATCTCCAGTATCATAACACCTGATGGTTCCGACCCAGTCATCCATCTCCAGTATCATAACACCTGATGGCTCCGACCCAGTCATCCATCTCCAGTATCATAACACCTGATGGCTCCGACCCAGTCATCCATCTCCAGTATCATAACACCTGATGGTTCCGACCCAGTCATCCATCTCCAGTATCATAACACCTGATGGTTCCGACCCAGTCATCCATCTCCAGTATCATAACACTGATGGTTCCGACCCAGTCATCCATCTCCAGTATCATAACACCTGATGGTTCCGACCCAGTCATCCATCTCCAGTATCATAACACCTGATGGTTCCGACCCAGTCATCCATCTCCAGTATCATAACACCTGATGGTTCCGACCCAGTCATCCATCTCCAGTATCATAACACCTGATGGTTCCGACCCAGTCATCCATCTCCAGTATCATAACACCTGATGGTTCCGACCCAGTCATCCATCTCCAGTATCATAACACCTGATGGCTCCGACCCAGTCATCCATCTCCAGTATCATAACACCTGATGGTTCCGACCCAGTCATCCATCTCCAGTATCATAACACCTGATGGTTCCGACCCAGTCATCCATCTCCAGTATCATAACACCTGATGGTTCCGACCCAGTCATCCATCTCCAGTATCATAACACCTGATGGTTCCGACCCAGTCATCCATCTCCAGTATCATAACACTGATGGTTCCGACCCAGTCATCCATCTCCAGTATCATAACACTGATGGTTCCGACCCAGTCATCCATCTCCAACATCATAACACTTGATGGAACCAGTAGATCCTGATCCCTGCTGACGGATCAGCCCCATTCCCGCAGGTCGGGAGGTCGCTGACCTTAAAGCCTCCTGAGAAAAGAGACCAGCTGAGTGACCTTTGACCCCTTCCCACGTCGGGTCTCTTTCAACATGACCGATCAGGCCAGCCGGTATATTTAACACCGGAAACACCACCCGCTGGCAGCGGCTCGGAGTCGGCAGCACTTCCTCCTGTGGTCACGGACCTGCTCAGAGGTTCTGACCCAGTCTTCCGCCTCCAAGCATCGGCTTCGCCACTGTTCCCAGCCGAAACGGCTCCGCTGCTGGTTGAGGTGGGAGGGAAGGAGCGCCAGTCTGGCCGGATGCTCTGCAATCTGCTCCGAGCTGCTTTTCTCCATCTGGATCTTCAGCAGGTCAGTTCTGCTAAACCCATCAGGAGAAGTTCTGGATTTTAGTCATTGCTGAGTCGGGCCTAAAGGTCCGTATGAACCCGGCTAGAACCAGGAATCATGTTCTCTAAGGTCTGGACCTGTCATCCTGAACCTAAGGTCCAGAACTCCCAGGAAATCTTCACAGGCCTCTCCTTCATATTTCTGGAAAAGGTTCGGCCCAGATTATGCATCCAGAACGGGCCGCCAGAACTGATGCCGTGATGTTCCGGCGGCGCCGGGAGAAAGAACGTTCCTCGGATCTTCCTCGCCGTTTCTCCAGCAGATGTTCATCAGGAGTCTGAAAATCTGACCGGTTATTGCTCTCGATATGAAGAAGCGGATTAATTTCAGCTCCTTCAGCCGACCCGACTCGGCCTGTCACCATAACAGAGCCTGCTGGACGAAAATTATCCCAGAAATTATTGCCATAAACGATAATATTGTTGTTTAGAGACAATTTTCAAGTAATATATAGTTCAAGTTCGCCCTCTCAAAGACCGATAAACTATAATTTTATAAAGAAAACTTAACATTATTGCTATTGTTTAATTTTCCATTTCATTTCCAATCTTATTGTTTTATTAGTTACTTTATTTCATTATTTTTTTCCCCTTTTTTGTATTTAAGTCATTTTCTCTCATCATGTCACTTTATTATTGTAAATAAATAAATAAATAAATAAATACAATATTAATCATCAGAATGAAAATCACCGAGCTCATTTTAATTTATCATGTGATTCAATGTTTATTGCGACAGGCCTAATTATGGGATGGAGCATTCTTCATCCATCCCTGCAGAGGCTCGGCTCGGTTTGGTTCGGGTTCAGACCGGATCAACTGGGCTGGATTTAGTTCGTCTCTTTCTGAGGTGTTGGTCGGTTTGATTCCTGGGAATGATGGTTTGGAATTTAACCGAAGCCCTGAGGCCGTCCGGAAGCAGCTCAACGCTCCGGTTCCGTCCGGTTATATGGAATCCAGTCGGATCCGATTCCATCCATCGTCAGAACCAGCTGGAGAACCTTTCTGGTTCCGTCTTTCTTCACTTATTTACACTGAATGTTATTCTGGGCGCCATGTTTTTGAAGATGGGGGCATGGATGACAGGAGGTCTCACTCTGCTCCCCGTTCAGCCTCCAGACTGGGGCTCCCACAGGGAACGACCACATCATTCTGGGAAAACTGGGAGTTCCCTGCAGCTTCAATCTGGAGCAGTAAAGGGATTATGGTTGTTGACGATGATAGAGGAGGGGGGTGGGGCTGCAGAAGATGAGGGGAGGACTCCATGGTCCTCATGGTTCAATTATTCAATGTTAACAACTCTGGAGCGGAACGGCCCGGATCAGCATTCCCTCACAGCTTCGGAGCCAGCTGCCCCCACCACCGGGAGGGGGGGGGAATCCTCTGATGTGACGCCCGGAGGAGGAGAGACGGGATGCAGGAATAGCAGCGTGACGAAACCACTCCTCCACGCTGCTCTGGAGCCGACCGGATTTTAATTAAGACGAGATAAAGCCACCCATCAGAACCCGACAACTGTGACCCAGTTGTTCTCTGGGTTAGGGTTTGGCTCCAACAGACCAGAGGATAATGCTGGTTGAGGAACCTCCGGGTCACTGGGTGAACTGGACTCTGTTCAGAGAAACGGGGCTGAACACAGAAACAGTCCAGGGTCGGAAGACAAGCGACGTTTTCCCAGCCGACATTCGTCAGACGATGGGCCATGTCGTCGCAACAACAACCAGTTCTTCTTAACGTGTTCTTATGAACGAGCTCTTAAGTTTTTAACGAGTTCTTCTTAAACTCTTACCAAGTTCTTCTTAACGAGCTCAAACATCAGCCTCAGACCAGCTCTTCACAACAACAGATCTTGATTATCCAAACGCTTCTTTAATTTATTATACAGGGAATAATTCATCTAAATCATAACGGTAATAGGGTTATGCAGCTTTCCTGAACAGCAGGATATGCCCTTCCTTCCTGCCGCCATTCTGTGTTTCATCATTTCTGAAATGATTTACTGATTATTTCTGGTCAGTTTTTCTGTTTTCCAGCAGCTCGGAGGAAGAGAACCGGAGATTCCAGCAGAATCCATCCCAGGATCGGGTCGATCCGGTGGGAATCTGCCAGGTTCCAGCTCAGAGGAAGCTCATCCCAAAACATTTCCTAACCTGCTCCGACTGCAGCTGAGCGTCGGTTCCCTCAGCCTCCAGTCGGCTGGATGGGAGAAAGAGAGGATGCTGCGCTGTGATTGGCTGAGGGGGCGAAGGCTGCACAGGAAGTGATTCCCTGTAAGGAACTGGTCGGTCGGTGACTCACCGGAGTGACGTCAGACAGCAGCGGGTCCGTGAAGAAGGACTCCCACCAGGAGAAGAACATCCAGCTGCTGTCTGGAAAAACTGAGGAGATCGGAGCTTAAAGCGACCCGGACAGACTGATCCCAGGTCCAGAGGCTCCTCGGATCAGACAGGCGGGAGCATCTGAGCCACAGTAAGGAGGCGACACTGCAGCAGCTTCCCGACTCTTCCCACTCTGGGTGGAACCGGATAGGGACGAGCTGCAGGACGGTTCCGGATCGGTTCTGGTCATCTTCCAGCTTTAGAGGATCAAGCTGATGTTTCCTCACCTTCTAACACAGAAAACACGGAGCTTCGTGTCTCTCCATCTCAGGAAGCTTCCTGATCCGGTTCACTTCCAGACATCCAGACTGTCCCAGAATCTCCTGGTGGTCAGGATCAACGGTACCCCCCGGGTTCTCTTTGGACTTTGGTTCCTTTTAGACTCACAATCATCACCAATAACAACTAAAGCGGAACATAAACAGGGAGGGCTTGGATGAAACATCTGGAAGGCTCCGATATTCCCGCTCTGCAGGCCGGGAAAACATCTGAGCTGTGGGATCAACATTCACTGATGAGCTCAGCTCATGTTCTGGGTTTCACAGTGAAGAGCTGCAGCTCCTAGAACCTGATGGGACCACCATCACCACCATCATCCCACATTTATCAGGATAAATCCTGTTTATTATTCCTCCACTAATATTCCTGCTTTTATATTAATAAATGATTAAATTATCGGTCCAGAATGTCAATAAAACCTGAGCCGAAGTCCTCCTGATGAGACCCGAACCGGTAATGCAGCCCGGATAGTGCGGGGAATCCCTGCAAACAGTTATTATGCGCCCATTATCGGACACGTACTGGAGTTCTCTCTGTCTGATGTTTGGAATCAACCGCTGTCCGATAATGGAACCTCGCGTGTTCCTGTTGTTTTCATGGTTTTTGTCCCTCAGGTAAAAGTGTGACGTAACCACGCAGGTCCACCTGTTCCCGACACACGTACGGGCTAAAGTCCCGCGCAGACCGGAACCACCAACATAACAACCGCCGCTAGGTCATTTAGCATCCGAACCGAGCCGAACCGAACCGGGGACTCACCTGCAGCTCGGCCCGCTCCACCTCCCACTGAGCCCGCTCCACCTCGAACCGGGCCCATTCGTGCTGCAGGAAGTGCAGGATCCCCGGGATGCTGTAGTGAGCCCGGGCCGCGTCTCCGTCTCCGTCCCCGGGCTGCGGGGCTCTGACGCTCCCGGTGCCGCCGGAGCCCGAACCGCCACCGCCGCTGAAGAACACTCCGGGGCCCGCCTGCTCGTCCATGGGCGGACCGGGGAGGAGGGAGCTGCTTCGGTCCGGTTCGGTTCGGTTCTGTCACCCGCTGCGGCAGGAACTCCTCAGTCCATGAAGGAGCTGTGAGGGGAACCGAACAGCTTGACCCAGCTGTCAGATGGATGTACCACCAAGTTCCCAGCATTTACACAGCAAGCTGACTTCCGGTTTGGGCCTTCACAATAAGAGGCTCAAATTAAACACGATAGACGATATAAAATAACAGGCTGTGATGATAAATCAATAAATCAATCAGATTTTATCAATAGATCATAATCAAAGGTTAAAACAAAGGAACCAGGATGGAAACAACAACCAATAAAAACACCAACACAGCTGAAATAATAATAATAATAATAATAATAATAATAATAATTAAATGAAAATTAAAATGACAAATACAATTTAAACATCAGAGACAGAAATGAACCATTTAAAATTATTCAAAATAAACAAATAAATAAAACATAAAGTTACATTTTTTGTGATAAAAAGTAGATTAAAACAATATTAAAGACATTAAAACTAAATATGACATTCAATTTGGTCAAAGATAAAATAAATAAGATTACATATTATATGTATAAAAATTAGACAAAAAATAAAAGTCAAGCTAAAAAGATCTGTTTTTAATTAACTTTTTAAACTGCAAAGACTGAAGGGCCCCTGAGTGTAGAGGCCCCAGAGTTTTGAGTCAAGTTTATTAGTATAGAATATTTCAGCAACAAGGTAGTTCAAAGTGCTAAATCATAAAAACATAACACCGAAAGCAATTGTGAAACAACCAATAAACATTACATTTTGTCAAATGGCATCGTCAAAATCATCACGCTAATATACATTAAATATATTGATCAATGTTCTACTTACTATTAATCAAAGGCAGCGCTGAACAGGTGGGTTTTTGGTCTTGATTTAAAGACTGGGGATGCAGAGTAGACCAGAACCAGAAGATCTGAGTGGTCTAGAAGGCTGATACGACGACAACAGGTCTTTAAAGTATTTTGGTGCTTTGGTGATTTATAAACTAGGAGAAGTATTTTAAAGTCTATTCTCTGAGCTCCAGGGAGCCAGTGGAAGGACTTTAGAACTGGGGTGATGTGCTCTGTCTTCCTGGTCTTAGTGGGAACGCCAGCAGCAGCGTTCTGGATCAGCTGCAGCTGTCTGGTTGACTCTTTAGGCAGACCTGTGAAGACACTGTTGCAGTAATCAATGCGACTAAAGATAAGCGCATGGAGGAGTTTCTCTGGATCTTGTTGAGACATCAGTCCTTTAATCCTGGAAATGTTCTTCAGGTGATAGAAGGCCGACTTTGTAACTGTCTTTATGTGTCTCTGAAGGTTCAGGTCTGAGTCCATCACTGCACCCAGATTTCAGACCTGATCTCTGGTTTCTAGCTGTAATACCTGAAGCTGAGGGCCATAAGAAATGATAAAACCTCACCGTGAGTTTCAGTGTTGCCTTTAATGCCCAACCAAGGACCCGAGGGTTTCTGCAGGACCTGAGGGGTAAAAGCTCTGACCAGGTTATCCTGCTGGGTTTTATGGAAACTTTCTGCAAACAGAAAATTTGTCTGCTGGACATTTTCACAGCAGATTAAAAATTAAAATAAACGGACTATCAGACTCCTTGGGTCTTCAGAGACCGGTCCACTCCCAGTTCCCAGACCCAGAACTAAACAAGGTTTCGACGCTCTCAAGCTTTTATTTTGAAGGTACATTTGCTTCTGTCTGTAGCATCTCTGAGTTGACTCACCTGTACGATGACGTCAAACTCCTCATTCCCGCCCACTATCTTCACTTTGCTCAGGTGATTGGCTCACTGCAGATGATCGGCGCTTTGATTTAGTTTCTCCTCCTTCAATAAAATGTTCTTTAATAATCTGAAGTAATAAAGTAAGAATCATAAAGACACGGAACCAGAACCGGAAGCCAGTGATTAAAAACCTGACGAGAACAAATAAAGTGCAACTAAATATGAGGAAAATAAGAGATAAAACAGAAGCTGAGCAAAATCATATATTTATGAGTTTTTATAAATGTTTTATTTCTATTCCTGGAATAAAAGTTTCAAATATTTTTCTTTTATTTTCGGAAACTTTTAATGTGAAATGAAATGATGCTGGATATGTGACCTCATGGTGGCGCTGCTGTCCCTGTGAATCAATGATGATTGAGCTGGAGCTGCTGGGAATGTGGGCCTCACTGGTAAAACCCGATTCTAGTCGATTATCAGCAGAAAACCTCAGCAGTTCTTTTATCTGGACTCTGGGTTTTGGACTTTCCCAAAGGTTCTGTCCTCTCAGCGACACAAAGTAAAAACTGCAACCCGGAGACCTTCAGAACCTTATTTGGTCCACTAAAGACGGTGAAGGTGCTCCTAATGAAGAGCTTCAATGTTCCTGAGGAACCTGAACTGAGCTGCTGACACCAAACCGGGTTCTGGTTCTGGACAGCTGCTGGGTGAATACAGTTGGTTCTGGTCCAGCTTTAAGAGAGAGGTGGAGTGGTTCCGACCCGTTTCTATTAGAATACAAGCATGATTTTATTTCAATCTAACTACCTAATGGTTCTGGTTCTGGATTTACCTGCTCGCTCTGAACTGGTTCTAATCCATATTTCAGCTTCATCAGATACGTGACGTCATTAAAACAGTTCATCTGAGCACAGAGCAGCCAATCAGAGACCAGAACCCAAGAACCACCCAGTGAGGAGATGACATGTTGATCTCCTCACTGATGACGTCATCAGTTGAACCTCTGAGAAATGAACTGGTTCTGAATGGTTCAGGCGTGAACTGTGAACATGAACGGATCAGCTTTGTGAACTGAATGAATGAACTATGATGGACAGAAAAACTGAACGCCGGTTCTGGGATGTCGGGAAATGAAACCCTGATGAATCTTTTCAAAACTTTTTCTTCCATTAATGACTCATTTATCCGGGTCAGTTCTCCAGAACCGGATCAGTGTTCTGATCCAGTTCCAGCATCCAGTCTTCTTCTCAGCATCACTCTGCTCTGGAAACGTTCTCCCGGGGCCTCCTGGGTCAGGGTGCGTACGCATGTAAACCCGCAATGTTTCACGCACAAGTCGGCATGTATGAAAATGAACGTGGGGTGAAAGTTTGCGGTAATCCACGCAAATTTTAATCTGCCCTGAAAATGTCCGGCAGCCAGATATTTTGGGTGGACAACAACAAACTACAAAACAGCAAAACTCACCTGAATCCGCTGAAATCGGACTCCATTTTACTGAAGCAGCATCAAACCCAACGTTTGCTCATGATTGGAATCTTTTATTTTTAAATCTTAAATAATTCAATCGATCCACATTTAGCCTCAGACAATAACATAACACACAGCAGACAAGAAAGGAAATGATGGGAAGCTTCAGTCGGATGGAAACAGCAACGATCATCGGTCTGTGCGCGGATGAACATGAAATACATGTAAATTGTCCGAGAGGCTCTTTGATTGTCTCTGAAAGAGAAAACTGGGTCGGATCAGCAGATTAAGCACAAACAGCTCAGGTTTGATGAGTCTTAAGGTGGATTCTTAAGGTGGACCAGGTGGAGATAACCACGCAAGTGGCTGCGTGAAGGTGGAACGACGGCAGCTTTGGCTCTGCTGCAGGACCTCAGCGGAAGGATTCCGAGATCATGTGACCTGCTGGGACATGATGATGATGATGATGGTTTTTTAGCCTCCCCAGAGCTTCATCCTGGAGCTCTGAGGGGAACTGGCCCCAGGGTTGCAGAGGGAACCTAGAGGGAGCCCTGCCTTTCCGGGCCGCCTCCAGTTTTCCCTGCGCTGGCCTTCCAGGACTCTCTGGCTCTTTTTAAATCTCATCTGTTCAAACAAGCATTTTCACTTAAATCATCTTATTTTCTAAATTTTCTTTTTTTTGTTTTCTATTTAAATTTTTTGCTTTTAATTTTTGTAAGGTGTCCAGGGCCGTTTCTAGCTTTGTTGGGGACCTAAGCGAGATGCTGTTTGAGGGCCCCTAGTTCACTAGACTACAGTGAAGAGATTCCTATGTTTGAATGAAACTGATAAAAAAGACTATAATACAAGGAAGACAGCAATCCTCTTTACGTCAATAAAAAACACAGATAAAGCTGAGTTAATCATGAGCAAGTTCTAGCTAGCTAAATAACAATTATCTGAGGCTCGCAAGGCAAAAAAACTTGCTGACAAAATAAAAAATGTTACACCTCCTCTTATCCAGCCTGGATCGACAACAAATGCGTGACCTTTAACCTTTGTTTTTCTTCCTCCGTGTTCTTTTTCTTTTTTCTGGGCCACTAAACTTCCACTGGATCCCATTTGTCTGCTTTAATGTCTGGCCACGCTACGCTACTCCATGTGTGACAGTGCGCTCCAATAAAAATAACCCTGATTAGGACAAAAACATCATCCAAAGTTAAACTTTGCAGTTTATTTACATCTTTTTCTTTATTTTTATGCACATAAAAGATGTAATAAATATACCAGAACACTACAGATAATTTATTTTTCCTGAGATGTGGCTGAACACGCAGGTTTGGGGCCCCCTGGTGGCTGGGAGGCATTAAGCAGTCGCCTAGCTCGCCTATAGTAGGGGTGTCCAAAGTGTGGCCCGGGGGCCATTTGTGACCCTCTGGATGATTTTGTGTGGGCCTGACCATAGTTCTAAAGTGATCTATAAGCACATCTATTTTACAGACAAATAAAATCTTAAAATTACAAAAAAAAAAAAAAAAAAAAAAAGTTTGGCACAACACAAGTTTCTTGTTCCTTGTCCAGGTTTGTGCATTGGTTGTAATTTTGTAGTAGTATAGGACCACAAGCATCCAGCAACTCCTGCTCAGGCTTGGGCTGAGATGTATGCCTGACCCTTTTCATGTTTGCATCTAAAAAGATTGAACTATTTTCTTTGCTTGAATAAAATTTCGCATGTTTTATTATTATTATTTTGAGCAGATAAAATAATAAATGTTGCATGAGTTTTTGCACTTTTTTTTTTTTTTTTTTTTTTTTAAAGAAAGGTCTACGACTTTGGGCTTTCAACTTGACAGTTTTGGCCCTCAGGACAAAAAGTAAAGTTTGCCCATCACTGGCCTGTAGCAAGAAACGGGCCTGGAGGTGAGCTTGCGTGTCCTAAAAGGTGCCTTTTAAATAAAATATGCTATTATTAGTATTATTAGTCGTGGTAGCTTACTGCGGCTGTTGCCATGGTAATCTGGACACCTGGTGGGAGCCTCCAGGGTATTTATGGGCAGCAACAGCTGCCGCTGCGGTCTGGTTCATGTAAGCAGGGATGCAGGGAGGAAGGCGCGCAGCCTCATGCGTGGAACCGTTTTATGCATCTGAACTTTTTTCCAAATGTCACCAAGTTTTAGTGCGAAGCTGCGCCGTTTTACACACGAGGCCCCAGACCTTCACAGAGCGTGAAGAACCCCAGACGTTTGTGTCAGACTGGGTTCCAGACCCGGACTCGGCCAGTGCCAGACGGTTGGACTGTGATGCTGCAGAATGAGCTCCTTCTGCATCCAGTCCAGCCGTTTATGAAGTCTTTAAAACACCAAAGGGACCAAAGCGCTGCACAGAATACATAAACCATCTAAAACATTACAAATGCCAATATAAGGACACAAACACAAAATGCTGCTGTTTGCTTTCATCTCCGGGGTTCCAGCAGAACCTGGAGGGGGTCCAACCCACTGCAGGAACCAGCTGGAAGGAGCTCCTGCTGCTGGGCCCCAGGAATCCTCACTCTGAGCGAATCACAGAGCAGCAGTTTCATTGACTGGGACTCAGGAAGTGACGTCAAACCCTGGCGGGTCCGGAGGTCAGCTGAGATAAAAGGATCCGATGAAGGGAAGCCGGCTCCGTTCTGCTGCCTTCAGCTTCCAGCCGGTCGTCAGGAGCGAGGCGGCCGGAGGCTGGCGCTGGTTCTGCGGCTGGTCGCCGCCCCTTCAGCCGGGAAGCGAGGCCGCAGTCTCATCAGCTCCAGATGTCCGAGGGAGCACGACACGGAGGCGTTATGTGGCGAACATGAGTTCATGTTGATTTCAAATCACTTCAGTAGCTATGTTTCAATGTTTCATGCCTTTACTTTGCAAAATAGGCATTTATATTATGATCATGATCATTTTTATTAGTGCTGCAAAATATTGCGACGACAGCTGAGATATTTTCTTCTTTCCTTCCCTTCTCATCTGTGCTTCCATGACCCTGTGGCCTTTAGGTGACGTCATCTGTGAAGGCCTGCAGCATAAGACCGCCCAGCAGGCTAAACATGATATTAATGTCAAAAGGAAAGTTCACAACTCTGAAGAAATGAGCCATCAGTTATTGCTCTCCCAACTGTCCTTTGGATATGAATGTTGCGCACACTAATATTGCGATGAATATTTGCGACATGTTGTGCAACCCTATCTTTTTATTAGATTTTGTTTTATTAGAGAACTTTCGGCCATTTACATTAAAAATAATATGGTGTAAACATGTTATTCTACTTATTTTCTCATGTCTGCTCTCCGGTTTAACACTGCTAGCAAACAGCTGAAGCTTCGTGGTGTTTGCACGCCAGCGTCTCCTCTCATCATCATCATCATGAGCAGAACCGAACATGGACCCTGCTCTCCACTCAGCCTTGTTCTGCTCCGTGTGCTTCAGCTGGTTATTAATGCTGAACGCGCTCAGTCAGGGAAGGGAAGCTGACAGGGAGAGGAAAGGTGTTTTATTCTGTTTCATGTTCAGCTCATGTCCGGTCGCTTTCGACTGATGAGAGAGACACCCGATCAGCTTTAAAGCAGGAAAACTCCGGGGCCCCTGGCTGCCCGGGGCCCCTGGCCTCCTCTGACCGGCCCTCTGCGGCTCCTACCTGATTAAAGCCGCAGACGATCCGCTCCGACTGCGGACATGTGCTAATCAGCTGATGCGCCGCAGCCGCCTGTATTTAAACGCGGCTGCGCAGAGGTCCGGCCCAGAGTCAGGATGCCGCCGTTCGACCGAACCTCGCAGCAGAACAAACCCTTCAAGCAGAGGAAGAGCTTCGGTGGGTTTCCAGAACCTGGAAGGAGACTCCAGGACGGAAGGTCCAACTCTGAGCCGCTGTTCTTGTTTTTCTCTCTGCAGCGACCAGGAGGCAGGAGGTGGCGGGAATCCGGTCCAAATTCCCCAACAAGATCCCGGTGAGTGTTCGGAAGTGACTCTGGCGGCTGTGAGCTGGTTCTGGACTGGTTCTGGACTCAGCTGCTTTCCCTGAACTCCAGGTGATCATCGAGCGCTACGAGAAGGAGAAGTACCTCCCCCCCCTGGACAAGACCAAGTTCCTGGTCCCACACGAACTCACCATGACCCAGTTCGTCACCATCATCAGGTGCGCAGCTCGAACCGGTTCTGATGACGCGTGGTTCTGATTGTTTGGACTCTGGATTCAGGGGAGGGTTCTGGGAATGCTGTGGTCCAAGTCCTGTTAAAGGAGGCGCCAGCTCATCTCCCAGCTGGTTCTGGTTCCGTCAGCCCAGCCCGCTCCCACGGTGCCCTCTGGCTGAACCTCTGGACCCTGGGATCGAGCCGGGCCTCAAATCCATACTCTGCTGGGTCGAACTTCTCTCTGGTTCTGGATCGGAACCAGGAATGGGTCCGGTTCTGCTGCTGTCAGCTTGACTTGAAGAGTCCCTCTAGAGTTCTGGTTTTCCCTCTGGTCGGCCCGGTCAGAGTGGTTCTGAGGAACGTGACTGTTCTGTTCACCCGAGCTTCAGAACCAGGCGGTTCTAACCAATCTGGGTCAGGCGACACCTCGGTTCTGTTCTGCGGTAGAACCTGGTCCTGTCTAACTCTGGACTCTAATGTTCCGGATCAGAACCTGGAGCATCATCCTTCAGCTGGGCCAAAGGTTCTGTTCTTACTCCAGATTAAGAAACCATTCGGAACCGATTCTTTACGGGGCTGAAACCCAACAGTTGAGTTTTCAGACCCTCCATATTTTAATGGCTAACTGACCCAAACATTCATCAGAACCTGGTCCGGTTCTGAAGGACTGAACTCAGCTTGAATCTCAAACTGTTTCCTGAATAAAACAGGAGGTGAAACTCTGGTTCTGATCCGGTTTTCTGCTGCTCAGGTAAACCGTCTACTTTGGGTTTGAAGCTGTAAAATCTTTCCGAGGTCTAGTTTCAGGTCCACCCAGCGGCTAAATCCGGCCCGGTTCCGACCTGTTCGCCGCGGTCTGAATCTGGTCGGAGCCGGTTCCGACCTGTGGACCGAACTCCGCTCGCGTTCAGAGCGTCTGCAGTCTGAGCGCTCACGTCATGAGCCTTTGCGTCATAATTCTGCGCCAGAAGCCGGGCGGTGACTCTGGACGTAAACAACGTCTGATGAAGCGATGAGAGGAGCGAGAGCCGGCGGAGCCTCCCGTCCCGGTCCCAGCGCTCCCAGTCCGGCTCCACCTCCAGACAGGTCCTCTCCAGCAGCTGCAGGCGCTGCGCCGCTAAAGGCCGCTGCTGCTGGTTCTTCTTCCTGCTGCTCAGCTCCCTGCGTCTGGTTCTGATCCGGTGGCGGTGCTGTCGGCTCTCAGCGGCTGTAGGACCCGTCCAGAGACGCCGGCGGCCATTAGAGGCTGAGCTTTGAGACTGGCTGTGAGAACGTAGCTCCAGTACACCTGAAATGATGTCAAAGTAGCTCTTCAGTTGGATCACTTGGCTTGTTTAAGTGAATTATTGAATATTGATTTTTAAAAAATAAATTCCACTCGTAGTCCTCCAACGAGACATCTTACCCGTTAAGGGAAATCATCTGCCAGTGGGAGTAGAACTTGTATCAATAGTCAAACATTGACTTAAAATGAGCTTGTTGTGCGGGAAAGTTACTCTTGAAGTTATTTTTGTCCTAATTTAGGTGTACTGCTACATCTGCGGTACTGGACAAAATGCTTCAGTTTTTGCAGAGCACCCGGTGTGGACCTGAGGGCTTCTCCGGGGTTCCTTAGCAAGCATCACAACATGGCATCCTCTGATGTGGTCACCAGGTGGCGCTGTGCCTCAGTGTTTGAGGAAACAACCATGAGGATCAAAGGAGTTTAGGCTGAATTGGCCCTGATCTCAGCTCCAGTGTTCCCAGTTTGTCCCAGTAACCCCAGCTGTTTCCCCTCCCAGGAACCGGATGGCGCTGTTGCCCAGCCAGGCCTTCTACCTGCTCATCAACAACAGCGGCCTGGCCAGCATGTCCCTCACCATGGCGCAGGTGTACAAGGACCACCAGGACGAGGACGGCTTCCTCTACATGACCTACGCCTCCCAGGAGATGTTCGGACTCTGACCGGGTTTTATCCTGCCGGCAACAAGCTGCTGTAAATACAAAATATTTTTATAGATGTTGACTATAAGATGGAGTTTTAATGATGATCCAATAAATGTTGACTCTGGCTATGAAAAGGTCCAGTCTTCTGGTTCTGGAGGGAGGTTGGGTCTCATGAGGCGTTCAGGGTCTCCTGGGAAGGAGAACATTTCTGCAGGTTCAACAGCTTGAAGTTCGGTAGAGTTCATCTTACAAACGTGTTTGGTAGGATAATGCCCCTTAACGTGCTGTAAAAAGCGCCCCCCCCCCCAAAAAAAAAAAAAAAAAAATTAAAAAAAATCTGTCCCTGGACAATGCTCAGTTGGTCTTCTAAAAACAAAAATTAAACAAGGTTATGACTATGCTACACACTTTTGTCAAATAGAAAAGGTAAATGCACAACAAGGAAACAACCTGCTGAACTTTAATATTTCAACTGCAATGATGCTGAAATTGCCTTAAGATGGAGCAGAAGGTTCCCCAACAGACTGGATCCACTCTCAATGCATTAATATTAGAACCTGGAACGTGTTCTGGGGTGCGTCTTCAATAAGCCAGGAGGGGGGTGTGTGTTTTACATTTTGCAATAAATATGGAACCTTCTTGGCTTTCAACCTAAACAAATGTGCTGCTTGTGATCAGGACTGGAGTGCTCCTTACTGGGGTCTGCAGCCTGTGGCTCCTGAGGACTGAGCTGTCATAAAATATAAAGGTCACTAAAAAAAAAAACAAAAAAAACATGGTTTTGCAGGTTCCCCCCCCCCCCCAGGTGTATAATGGTTCCACAAACAATGACAGTATAAATATTATGAAATATATATATATATATATATATATATATATATATATATATATATATATATTATATATATATATATATATATATATATATATATATATATATATATATATATTATATATAGTTTTTCTTCTGGTTGCAACTTGTTTTCTATAGAAAACTGAATGTTTACAATTTCCTTAAAGTTTAAAATGTAAAACTAAAATTTCTTATCAAATGGCTCCTGGGGTTGTCAGGGTTGGCTTTCACCCCCCCCCCCCCCCCCCCCCCCCCCCCCCGGTAAATCAGTGACCACACCCCTAAACGATCAGCTGAGGAGTTGGCCAATCTGAACTCCTGTCATAACAGGAAAAATTCATGGTTTCTGTAGATGATTGGGCCAAAGCAGAGCAGCAGAACATGTGGACCTCATCAGAACCGGGTCGGACTGCCGCCTTCTTTCTGAGCCCAGATTCAAGGGGTCGAGCATCCCTTGGAGGTTCTGGTCCATGCCGACATGGTACCATCATGCAGTTCCTGCTCAAAGGTCTGGACCGGTTCTGGTACCGAGGCTGCTCTACGCATTCTCATTGTCCGTCATTTTGACTGTCAAAACTAAAAAATCCCATAATCTAGTTTTATCCGTTAAGTTTTAAATGAGAATCATTTTCAGTGGGTTTAATGAGATGGTGCCGCCACACTTCAGGCAGATGAATTCATGAAACTTTTCCTCCAGTGACTAAAACCACCGCCTGAGGCTCCAGAAACAAGGACATGAAACGATTGGACTTAAACTACCAGTCTCACAACTTCCTCCTGGACCTGAGCGGTTCTGGAGGAAGACTCCACGCTCTGCTGCCACCCTGGAGTTACCAGCTCCTTCAGCTGAATATCGAATCAGGGGACAGGAAGACTCTGAACGCGGCGCTTCCTGATCCCGCAGCAGAGGCTCAGCTGCACCAGACCCTGCGTTAATCTTCAACACGCCGGCAGCTCCTGGAGAGAGGGAAGCATTGAGTGCAGGTCGGATGGGGCTTTACTTTAGTTGCCTCTGCGATGCGCTCTAAAGCTGAAAATGTCTGCAGCAGGTGTTCAGGGGTGAGTTATAATCCGTCTAAATGATGGACCGCCTTCAGATTTAAAGTCAAAGATGGAAAATATTCAGCGTGACTCCTGGCTCGGTTCTGGTCCGGTTCAGTTTCTTCCTGCGCCGTGTTTTCAGAGATGCCACCCAGAGTCCTGTCATCTGGAACCAGGATGCACGCTCTCCCGACATCAAGACGTCTTCCTCCAATCAGCTGCTGCTCTGGAGGTTTCCTCCTCTGTAAACCTGAAGCGGTTGTGGGTTAAATTCCCAGCATCTCAGCAGGTTCTGATGCTCAGTTTGGCCTTCAGGTCGTCTGCCTGTCCAGGTGCGTTCAGCTGCTGCGCTGTGATTGGCTGATCCGCTGAATTAAGCAGTTGACCAGGTGTACCTAATAAAGTGGCCAGGAACTGTCTGGTTCTGATAAAAATAACAATGCTGCCCCCTGCTGGCAGAAACTGGGGCCTGCGGCACATTTCAAGGAAACGGTTTGGATCTTCTGACGTAAGCTCGAGCTCAGAATTATTCATACCCCGGGCAGGTGGAGGGATTTGATTCCTCTTAAGATTTTATAAACAGGGTTGGGGCAAATAATTTTCAACATTAAATTTATTAATAAAATGTTAGACATTGAAACTCCTTTTACATATTTGTATCTTTTAATAGATGCCTGTCTGTCATTCCCTGCAGAAACAAACTTCTTGGCTTAAATTAATTTAAAGGTTAGCCTGAGGTATGAATAATTATGAGCAGAGATCCTTCCTGCTGGAGACTGAAGGTTTGTCCAGACGGGCTCCAGGAGAAGAGCAGAGATCTTCAGCAGATCTGAAGCTGTGCTCCCATCCAGCCAGTAATGAGACTGTCCATGCTCTGGTGCTGCTGGTCACACTGGGCTCCACAAAAACAGGAGGACAATTCTCCTGTTAAGGTTAGAAAATGAAAGACCAGATACGACTGGGACCAAATGAGATGTTTGAAGTTGATCAAGCTGGGATCTCTGCTGGACGGACCAGTTGCTCCAGTCAAACTGCGCTCCGGGTCGGCTCTTCCTCTCTCTCTCTGACTACCAATCGTTGTCTCTGGACCAGCGGAGTTCCATGGTTGGTAGTTGAGGTACGGGATTTGTTGGCTGAATATCTTGACTGTGAGGCTGATTGTTGTTCGTTAATAAACGTCAACAGAGGAGCTGTTTCTGTTCGTTCTGGTGTGTGTGCAGTGTTTACTGAGAGGCTGGCGTGTTTGGCTAACGGTTCCTGATAATCAGGTGCTGCCCCAACTTCTTTTTAACTGAAAGAGACTTTAACTCTATTCATAATGTTGCAAATAATAAATGATTAACCACAATATAAAGAGTTAAGCCAAGCATTGAGTGTGTCTGAGTGTTGTTCGGTGACGTGGAGATCAGGGTGTCACCTTCTTCTCCCTCATTAACTGTGAGAAAGACCTGAAGTCTCTCTATCAGCTTCCACTGATTTGAAACTTTCATTGGTTGCTTTAAACCAGAACTGATGTGGTTTTCCTCATGTCCTCACCCTTCACCCACCCTTACCCTGACACTTTCCATGCTCCCGGATCCAGAGTCAGGGGCAGGAAATAAACCAAGGCTGTTGTTTCTGGCTCACATACAGGCCACTCCTGAGACTCGAGTCCTAAACCCGGAGTCCAAGTCAAGCCTTCAGTCTTCCTTTGTGAGATTTGAGTCCAAATCTGAGTCAGAGAGCAGAACCAGAGTTGAAGGCTGCAGACAGCGAAGAGTGAAGGGGAGAAAAGTTGGACAGCAGAAAGACAAGGAGGCAGAGAGAGTCCTCAGTTTGGGACTCATGGCTTCACTTGTCACCAGAAAAACAAAAACTCTGTTTCTGCATACATTTACGTTTCATTTTGGCCCATCTGGGGATTTATGTCAGGAAGACCTGAGGTGCTCAGTGGCACAGTCGGTAGCCCTGCTGCCCTGCCACAAGAAGGTTCTGGGTTCAAATCCCACACATGGAGTTTCCTCCCACAGTCTCTAAACTCTTGCGTGCCCGTCTGTCTCTGCAGCCTGGAGATGGGCGCGACCCTGCAGCCATAAGCGTGTTTAGCTAATGGATGAAGACCTGAGGTCCGACTGCTGACGTGGAGCCAGGATGGCATTTTTATCTCTTTCCTCTGAGGTGTCATTTCGCACTCTGCAGAAGACAGGAACTCAGCTACACTCTGAACTTCCTCTGTGCTGCAGCTCTGCTGTCTCCTCAGAGCAGAAGCTCGTGGTCAGCGCTGAGGTCACACGGACGCAGCCGTCGGTAAGAGCAGAACTTCATGTTGTTGGTGTCGGTTTTTATTAAAGACGCAGCTTTGTGCTCGTAGCTGTTCTTGCTGCTCTCATTTTATCAGCAGGTTTCTTCCGAACTGATGAAAATCTCTCCAGTTAAGAATTCACCCAAAAATCTCATTTTGCACGGATTCAATCTTAAAACTGAAAAGATGAATGCAGCAAAATGACGAAATTAAGAAATATTTTCAAAATGTAAAACAGGAAACATACAGTGAGACAAACTGGATACTTCCTGTTTTATATTTAGATAAAGATGCATTTTTTCTTTTCAAGTGGTTTCAAGCTGTTTGCAGGTTTGTTTTTTGTTCTTTCTGTACTTTTTACTGATTCAGCCAAAGAGACAGGAGCACGCTGTGTTTCAGGGGTAAATGTGCAACTTTGTGTTGACCGTTGGTGGGGACGCACGGTGGGGGAAGAGGTCTGACGCACCGCCAGCTGTGTGTCTGGAAGACTTTTTTTTCTGGCTAAGAATAAGGTCAAAACATAAATGTGAATGCGTTATATTCATTTAATGCTTGCCTCCAGTTCAAAACACAGCAGTTCCAACATTCACGAATATTTGTTGTGAAGCATTATCACAACAGCACAGTTGCCTTTCATTGCCTTATGTTAGCAAGTGCTCAGAAACACCAGCAATATTAGAAGCAGTGCAAATGTAGTTTTCTGTCAATTATTTCAAAATGTGAACATATTGCCCCGTAGTAGCAACCTGGTAAAATAAAATAAAACTAAAAATTGAACTATTTTTAAAATATTCCTTTGGCTGACTGCTTACCGTGCCCTCCACCTAAGATTTTGACATCAAATACATAAATGTAAACCTAACCAAGAAATACGTCTCAGAGAGCACACAGCCATTTAAAGGGGCCAAACGCCTCCCGTCCACCACATCTTTGATGGCCCAGCTCTGAGCATCAAAAGTTATATTTGAAATCATTCATTCACTGATTTTTACTCTGTTGTCTGTACTCTAAGCTTCTCCTGGTTAAAATGGAAGTTCCTAAATTAAAACCACAAGTCTGAGTCTGACTCCAGAGCCGTCCCTGAATTGGCTGGAATAAGTATTCCTGTGCCCTGCTGAGTTACACCTCGCAGACAAGATCTGATGTGTCTTAAATACAGCCTCGATGTTTGCTGACTGTAAAATTATACCATGAGAAAGAGTTTAATTCAATTCCAATTCAGTTGATTTCTAACAGAACGCCAGACCAGGTGCACCTTCTATGGAGAGGAAATAACTGAGAGAAAACTAAAGGCTAACAGTTGAAATAACAGCAAATAATGGAGGCTGGAGAGCAGTAGGAGAAGAAAGTGAGGAGGTCAGCTTGTCCTCCAGCAGCCTCTGGCAGCAGAGCTAAAGAACCAGCTCAGGGTGACCTCAGCCAGTCTGACCATCAGCTTCATCAGAGAGGAAGGTTTCAGCCTGGTCTAGAAGGTAGACGGGGCGTCGGCCTCACGGACTGGAACTGGGAGCTGGTTCCTCAGGAGAGGAGCCTGATGACTGGAGGATCTGCCTCCCAGTCTGCTCCCAGAGCCTCCAGGAACCAGCAGGAAACCTGCAGGCTGAGAGCGAAGGGCTCTGGTAGGAACATCTGGACCAGTCAGGGCTCTGGTGGGAACATCTGGACCAGTCAGGGCTCTGGTAGCAACATCTGGACCAGTCAGGGCTCTGGTGGGAACATCTGGACCAGTCAGGGCTCTGGTAGGAGCGTCTGGACCAGTCAGGGCTCTGGTAGGAACATCTGGACCAGTCAGGGCTCTGGTGGGAACATCTGGACCAGTCAAGGCTCTGGTGGGAACATCTGGACCAGTCAGGGCTCTGGTGGGAACATCTGGACCAGTCAGGGCTCTGGTGGGAACATCTGGACCAGTCAGGGCTCTGGTAGGAGCGTCTGGACCAGTCAGGGCTCTGGTAGGAACATCTGGACCAGTCGGGGCTCTGGTGGGAACATCTGGACCAGTCAGGGCTCTGGTAGCAACATCTGGACCAGTCAGGGCTCTGGTGGGAACATCTGGACCAGTCAGGGCTCTGGTAGGAGCGTCTGGACCAGTCAGGGCTCTGGTAGGAACATCTGGACCAGTCGGGGCTCTGGTGGGAACATCTGGACCAGTCAGGGCTCTGGTAGGCAACATCTGGACCAGTCAGGGCTCTGGTGGGAACATCTGGACCAGTCAGGGCTCTGGTAGGAGCGTCTGGACCAGTCAGGGCTCTGGTAGGAACATCTGGACCAGTCAGGGCTCTGGTGGGAACATCTGGACCAGTCAAGGCTCTGGTGGGAACATCTGGACCAGTCAGGGCTCTGGTGGGAACATCTGGACCAGTCAGGGCTCTGGTAGGAGCGTCTGGACCAGTCAGGGCTGTGGTGGAGCGTCTGGACCAGTCAGGGCTCTGGTAGCAACATCTGGACCAGTCAGGGCTGTGGTGGAGCATCTGGACCAGTCAGGGCTCTGGTGGAGGATGGAGCTGGTTATTCTGGGCTCTAAATGTGAGAATCTGGGATTATAATCTGGATTAGCAGGGAGCCGATGAAGGGAAGCTGGACCAGGAGAGATCTGGTCTCTGGTTTTAGTCTCCATCAGAGCTCCTGCTGCAGCGTCCTGGACCTGCTGAAGGCTTTAGCTCCATCCTGGGGACGTCCTGGTGGTGAAGAGGCGTCCAGCCTTGAAGGAGCAGATGCAGGGACGAGTGTTTCAGCTTCATCCTGGACAGGATGGTTCTGATTCTGGCGATATTCTGGAGATGAAAGAAGGAAATCCTAGAAACGTGTTTAACATGGAACTGAAATGACATCCTGGTCAAAAATAACACCGAGGTTCTTTATTATCTGAGGCCAATTTAATGCCGTCCAGATCAAGTGATTGACTGAGCAGCGTCTCTTTCAGAGGTTCTGGTCCAAAAACAACAACTTCTTCCTCGTCAGAATTTAAAAGAAGAAAATTTATTGTCATCCAGGTTTTAATGTCCTCAAGACATGCCTGTAATCTGCCAAACATCTTGGATTCATCAGGATTTATGGATAGATATAGCTGAGGATCATCAGCATAACAGTGGAAATTTATCCCCTGCTGTCTGATGATTTTTCCAGTTGGAAGCAGATATATAGTAAAAGAATCGGTCCAAGCACAGAGCCCTGGGGCACTCCACCAGGAACCCCAGAGTGAGAAGATGATTTATCGTTCTCATGAACAAACTGGATTCTATCTGACAGACCAGATTTAAACCAGCCTGGTGCTGCTCCTTTGATACATACATGTTCAAGCCTTTCTAAGAGAAGATTGTGGTCCACTGGATCAGAACCAGAACTGAGATCTAACAGAACCAGAACCAGGCTATAATCTAAGGCCAAGAGAAGGTCATCAGTAACTTTCGGCAGAGCTGTTTCAGTGCTACAATGAGCTCTGAAACCTGACTGAACCTCTTCCAACAGGTCATTACGTTCTAGATGCTCACACACTGGATCAGCAACGATTTTCTCCAGGATTTTAGATCAGAAAGGAGGATGAGAGATGGGTCTGTGATTTATGAAGTCATCTTGATTGAGAGAAGGTTTCTGAAGTAAAGGTTTAATTCCAGCTTCCGTAAAAGCCTGTGGAACATGTCCATTTACCAGGGACAGATTAATCACATCTAAAATGGAGGCAGCAATCAAAGGGAACACCTCTTTAAATAATCTGGTTGGGACGGGTCCAACATGCAAGTCGAAGGTTTGGAAGAAGCTAATATTTTTGATAACTCAGAAAGCTCAGCTGACTCAAAACAATCCAAACACATATCAGGTTCTAGAGTTACATTCAGTGCAGCCTCACCTACTGGGGATGAAGTAAGGATGTAGTTCGGGAGGTGCCATCTATGTTTTCAAAAGGGGAGGAAAAACAAGCAGAGGACCGACTGAAAACGCTTTGAACCAATGTGCGCAGCTGCTGCCACCTGAGTTACTGTCGGCAAATGTCGATGCACAGAAAGGACAAAAGGCGTACAAAATATTGGTGGGGACGGTCCCTGTCAGTCCAAAACTGGTGGGGACATGTCCACAGCAACCCTTCAGAAAGTTACGCTTATGCCGAGGGCGCATAAAGGTCCAATTTAAAACGAGTTCGGTTTTGATTCTGGTTCTTTTTTTATATTTTAAGAGGTTTTCTATCTCTAGTATACATGATGCAAGTCCGAATTAATCAGCTCAATGGACCAAAAAATAGAAATCCTTTGAAAACGGTCAGAAACAGGAAATGAAAAAGCCTGAAGTAGCATTTGAACATCATGAGAGTCTCAAAATTCCTCCTGAAAACATTTGCAGGACCTGAACTTTAAGTTTTTCTGTTCTTAAACACCATGATTTACAGATGACTCTCTGACCCTAGAGCTCCAAACAGAAAACATGGTGAGAGTTGAAGGAGACCATCAGATCTGGGTGGAATATGAAGAACCTGCAGCTTCAGGAAAGAATGGATCTTTGAAGAAGAGTCCAGGTGAGCAAAAGCCTCCAGATTTCCTGGTAACACAGGGAGTTTACCAGAAAATGCCTGTCCACACCATCATCTGATGTTTGGTTGTTAAGATACAAGTTTATGGAGAAACTTCATGTCTGCTGCCACCCATTCAAAAGAAACAGAACTATATCACATTATAACACGAAAACTTTGTTGTACTTGCATGATGCTTTTCAAGTTTTAACAACACGTTATTCCAATATACACATCTATCGTCATTCAGAAACCTTCCTGTGGTATATGTGTATATTTTTAACAGTGTACTGCACATAATGTAGTCAAGTAGAAGACCTACAACAAGATCAACAGGCTAGCTTATCAGAAGATCACGTTACGACTCATGGAAGGACCAGACAGAGACTGAAGTTTTGCTGCTGTCAGAGCCGTATATTTATAGTGGGAAAAAGAATTATATAGTCAACAATATTTACATTTCACAACAGTGAAGTTTGTATCGATGGCTATTCAACAACCAAAGCGCACGAGTAAACTAAATAAATAAAAACACCAACAGAAAGGACAGAAATGGTTCAGAGTCCATCAGTGTTTCCAATAACCACCTCCTTCAGCTCATTACACCCAGGCTGGGGTTTATAAGAGCAGGCTTCAAGTGCTCAGAATAGTGCAGGTCATTTGGGATTTAACACCTGGGGTACATTCATATTCTTACAATAGATTTCTATTCTTTGAACGGGATCATTTATTGTGCAAAGGTCAAACAGATATTGTCAGAACAGAATGTTTTCTTGTCAGAACTTAAAACTTTTCACTTTCAAAAACGCCATCAATTCTCTACATTTTCAAAAGGTTTTGGTGTGTCATAGGAATCAGTATCCATCCATCCATCCATCCATCCATCCATCCATCCATCCATCCGTCCATCCATTTATTTTCTTCCGCTTATCCGGGGTCGGGTCGCGGGGGCCGCAGCCTCAGCAGGGAGACCCAGACTTCCCCCCCAGCCACCTGGGGCAGCTCCTCCGGGGGGATCCAAGGCGTTCCCAGGCCAGCCGAGAAACATCGTCCCTCCAGGGTGTCCTGGGTCTTCCTCTGGGTCTCCTCCCGGTGGGGCGTGCCTGGAACACCTCACCAGGGGGGCGTCTATCCTAATCAGATGCCCGAGCCTCCTCAACTGGCTCCTCTCGACGTGGAGAAGCAGCGGCTCTACTCTGAGTCCCTCCTGGGTGACCGAGCTGCTCGCCCCATCTCTAAGGGAGAGCCCAGACACCCTGCGGAGGAAACTCCTGTCGGCTGCTTGTGTCCGTGATCTCGTTCTTTCGGTCACGACCCAAAGCTCCTGACCATAGATGAGGGTAGGAACGTAGACCGACCGGTGAAGCGGGAGCTTCGCTTTTTGACTCGGCTCTCTCTTCACCATGACAGACCGGTCCAGATCGCTGCCGACGCAGCACCAGTCCGCCTATCGATCTCCTGCTCCATGTTTCCCTCATTCGTGAACAAGACCCCGAGAACTCCTCCACTTCAGGCAGGATCCCCCCCAACCCCTCTGACCCAGAGAAGGCGGGGGGTAGGTCCGCCATGGCTCAAGGCCTCGGATTTGGAGGCACTGATATTCATCCCGGGTGCCTCACACTCGGCTGCGAACTGCTCCAGTGAGAGCTGGAGATCACGAGCTGATGAAGCCAATAAAACCGCATCATCTGCAAAGAGCAGAGACGCAGTCCTAAGGCCACCAGAACGGATCCCCTCAACACCTTGGCTGCATCTAGAAATTCTGACCAGAAAGTTATGCACAGAATTGTGATAAAAGGTAACCTCGTACAAATCAAAGGGCCTGGTACTCCATAGTCCTGGATTACCCCGCACAGGATTCCCCAGGAACACGGCTGAACGCCTTCTCCAAGTCCACAAAGCACATGTAGACTGGTTGGGCGAACTCCCATGCAGCCTCCAGGACCCTGCTGAGGGTGTAGAGCTGGTCCAGAGTTCCAGAACCAGAACCAGAACCACACTGTTCTTCCTGAACCCGAGGTTCGACTATCCGACAGACCCTTCTCTCCAGAGCCCCTGAATAGACCTCAGCAGGGAGGCTTAAGAGCCTGATTCCCCTGTAACACTCTGCGGTTCCCCGTTTTGAATACGGGGACCACCACCCCGGTCTGCCAGTCCAGTGGAACTGCCCCCGACGTCCACGCGATAGTGCAGAGTCGCTTCAACCAACACAACCCCACAACATCCAGAGCCTTAAGGAACTGCTGGTGAATCTCATCCACCCCCCGGGCCTGCCACCAAGGAGCTTTTTAACCACCTCTGTGACCTCAGCACCAGAGATCGGACAGCCAACCCTCATCCATGTGAGGGAACGCTGTTTCCATTGGTAGGAATCATCATAAGGGGTCTTTGGACTTCCCTTTTGAGTCTTTTTGGGTCCAGATATAGTATCAAGGTACATTACCTCTTCTGAAGACAGTTCAGGTGCTGTGGTTTGTATCCATGGCGTCTCCCCTGCTCCTGCAGTTGATCAGTGAGAAATGCTGCCACCTCCATCAGATCAGAACCATTCTTCCATCTTTACAGCCCCATGAATATCGCAGTACTGTCCAAGCCGCTGAAAAACAGCTAAATCTCTCCATGGATCAATCCAAGCATGAAACACAACTTAATAAGGTTCGATAGATGAGATATTTTCAGTCACTGATCTGTTCCATCAACAACTTCATTATGTTATCAGTTATGTTCATTATGTAAACATATGTGTTCTGACAAAAAAGGTAACATGTTATAGCATGAAAACATTGTTCAAGCATGTTTGTACAATATAATATAATGTTGCTTAATTGTAATATTTATATTGTATAAACATGAAAAATCCATCCATCTATTATCTAAACACACTTATCCATGCATGGTTGTGGGGGTGGGGGTGGGAGATGGACTTGATAAAGTGCTATACAAGTGCAGGACTTTTACCATCACCTGATAAAGCACTATTTTTTGTTTTGACTCAGTAGCAGCTCGACCTTTCCTCATATTTGTGTTTGAGCTGTTGCTTCACATCAGTTACTAACCACATGCAGACATATGTGGTTATAAGATAAGCTGATCAGCTTCCTGTTCACACTGACATATCAGTCCTATCAGCTCTATGAAGAAGGAAGTCACAGTTTTTAACACAACAGTTGCTGTAAACAGAATTAAAAAAAAACTGTGATAATTCTGCCATTTATTTCTGAAGCAGTAACTTCCTTTTAATTTCTCTGTTTAATTTCTTCTGACAGGAAGAAACGTTTTCCGACTGGTTCTCCTGAGCTTCGGACTTCTCTGCATCCTCCAATCCGCTCTCAACGTCTCACTGCGTCTGACTTCCTGTGAGTTCACTGCAGCTTTATGTCTGCATGTCCTCCTGATTGTTGATCCAAAGAAAATGTTGTTCCAAACTTTGACTAAAAAGCAGTTTGAGGAAGCCGTTGTTTTCAGTCTTTGACCTTCAGCAGAACCAGCTTCCTCCCATTCTAAATAAACCATAGGAACCACCAGAGGTGTAATGAAGACTAAAACTGCTTCGCTGGTGGATCAGCAATCACTTCAGTGTGATGGATTAGGATAGCAAATGTGTATGTCCAGGCCGGATAATAAAATGAACAATCGTCCAGATCCAGAATTTATCTTCTACTTGACTTTAATTAGGTACTGATGTTCCTCCATACAAATATCATCAACACAGTGTGGGTTTACATGAGTGTGTGTATGGTTTCCTACAAAGTCAAATAAGCAAATACAAATTATAAGTACTAATCTGTAAATACTCTTTTCACAAAGACAACCAAAAATGTCCACAAAGGGAATAAACATGTGATAGAAGTCTACCAAAAAGCTCGGAGCTGATTAAAGCTGCACTATGTAGAACTACTGCTAAATGTGCTGATGGTGGAGAAACATCTCACCGCTCCAGGAAAACTGTTTATCCGCCGCCATCGGTGGCCATGCTAGCTAGCCTTAGCATTAGCAGCAGGCTATGTTGTGGTGAACCGGCTGTAGCGTAGCGGGGGTGGGGGGTCTGATTGGTTGTTTCGTTTCTGACTGAGTGGTGGACTGACTGACTGGTTGGTACTGGGAGCACTGGGAGATGGCTGAGGAGCTGGATTTTTTCACAGATGATCTGTCTCATATATACATGATCATTTTAACAAATGTGTAAAAAACGTATTTTTCTTAAAAGTTACATACTGCTGCTTTAATAATTAGCTATGAACATGTACATCATTACTGCACATAAATAATAATCATATCTGCCAATAATAGTCTCACGGAGAAGCATACACCACAAATACAGCATTTCAAATGGAAAATGAGAACCACAAACAATAACTGTATCAAATCACGGTCAACTGAGCTTAATTTTGTAATGCTAAAAGGCTAGCTGTTAGCGCCACAAAATATGCAGAAAACGACCACAATACTCTACCATACCATGCAAATACTGCTCCTAGGCATTGAAGAAACAAAGGTAAAGCACAAACAATATTACTCACTTTTAATGGACGCACACAGTTGAGAAGCTGAATTTATGATGTCTGTATCTGAAGGACACAATGCTCAGTCCTATGCATCAATGTGATCAAGCAGCCACCTAGTGGTGGAAAATATAAACCACGTCTAAAACACCCTGATAAATATAACTGAACTTGAGGGCTGAAAACAAATAACAGTCTTTTGTACAAGAAATGACTGTGGATTACAGGGCAAATTAGTCATCTTATAATCAGACATTTGTGGGTTTTATTCCAGCTTTCTTCCAGCCACACGCTGGGCAACGCACTTAAGTTGCCTACTGATATGCGTATCATTGTGGAAATGTGTTTGCGAGCACACCTGGGTGAATGTTTACCTTTAGTGGTTGGTATGACTAGAAAAACACCTTATTGTCATGTTTTTAGTAAGCTGCCTGACCCATGTGCAAACACTTCCAGGAGACAACAGAGTACTAAGATGTTTATCAAAGACTGAATATAAATGAGTGAATGAAAGTTCTGGAGATCTGGAATCAGGAACACTGGAGAGAAAATGAGAACTGATGAGAACAGAATGATGCAGAGGGAGACGTTTAAGGAGAGTGATCTTACTGGGAGTGCGATGGATATCCGCCATGGAGAGATGAGTGGGGTCCGGGTGACTTGGTGTCAGTCAGAAAGTGACGCTGCTCTTTTACCATGCTGTAATAGAGAGCATCATTAGGTGCGACATTTCCGCCTGATTTGCTAACCTGTCTGAACAAATGAAGGCCAAACTCTCTTGTCTCACACAGAGAGCTATGCAGCTGATGGGAGTCAAGCAGCATCACTCACTTCAATCTTCAATGAAACAATAACCAGACAGGCCCAGAAAATCATCTCAGACCCCACTCATATTCTTCATTCAGAGTATCAGTTTTTCCCCTCAGGGTGGCGTCTCAGTTCCTGCATGCAGACTGAACCGCTACAGGAACTCATTTGTTCCACTTTCTATCAAAGCCATAAACAAGAACAAACAGTAAATTGTGACTGTAAGCAATGATGTCTAAGATTTTAAACGGTTCTGAGATGCTTCTTTTATGTATTTATTTAATAGATTTATTATAGAAGTGGTTTTATGTGTGAATGTAATGTGACAGGCATTGTTTGGGATTATGCAGCAGCCAGAGTCTGTACCCAAGACAAATTTCCTACAGGACAATAAAGTTCATCTTATCTTATGATGGAGTTAGGTTTGTGAGTTTCCAGGCGGTGTCAGGAGAGGAATGAATGATTGGAACCCGGAGTTGTGAAGAGTTATTGGCAGTGTGGTGGGTATGTTGGAGGGCAGACAGGTTACGCATAGGTGAAGATCGGAGAAGGTGAAGGAGTCTTGCGGAGCCAGCCATGGGAGTTTTGAATCCAGTTTCTTGACAGAGGATTTGGAGATGGTCTTGTGTCACTGGAGAGTCACAACAGAACAGATCCAGGATGTCGAGGTAGGTCAGCTAAAAAGGGAAGACTGGTAAGTATTAAGCAAAGTCAGCACAAGAAAAATGTAGAGGGCAAACTCAAGGGCTTGAAGTTACCATGGAGGACAAACACTCAGGCACTGAAGGGCTGGCTGCAGACTCCCTTATCCACCTCCTGATGAGCTTTCTCTTGCAGATTGAGCTCCAGGAGGACATCTAGTGGACAACTCCTGGAACTGAAGACAGGTTTTAAAACCCAGACCCCAACAGTTTTAGGTTCAGTCCATTTCCAGTAGAGCAACAGTGTCAGAGCAAAGGGTTCTGTTGGGATCATTTGAACTCTCGTTGCCAGATCCAACTGTGATTTGGTGCTGTTGTGATGGAACATGGCAGAACCTGTGACTCAGGATTCTGCCCTGCAGTCTGGAGCGGTGAAGGTCCCTGGTGACCTCCTTGTAACATCCCTGGTGGCAGGGCTGCTATGCTCAGCATCCAAACTGCTAGTGTGCTGACTTCAACCAACCGGGTCTCACAGAGCAGCATTCCCATAGAAAGTCTTGCAGTGAGACATGAAGAAACAATTTCAAGTTTCAGAGGCTGGTGATCCACTGACAGTAATCATGGTAAACAAGCAGCTGAAGTTTCTTTCAGACACCGTCTGGGTTCTGCCTTACAGACATGATGAAGGACAAAGACATCTACCCCTCATCACTGAAAGGAGTTCACTTAGATGGTTAGGCTTCCGAGGAGTTCGTGACCTCTGGGACATGAATTGTGAGTATGGACCGAGAGAACGTAATCATGGGCACGACAAGCTGAAATTAGCGCATGGGGACACAGTTGGGGTCGAATCCCTCCTCCCAACCATGAGCAATACCAAATCTCAATAGAGATGTGGGATGATTGACCTTGCAGAAGTGGAGGGGTACCATACAGTAACCCCAGCCACCGAAAGACATGCAAACACAATGGGACTGGGCAACGAGGGTGGGGCACGCTCCTCTGTGGTTCCTGCCTATGCTGGATTGGCAGGTACTGGAGGACTTTGGATGGTGTGGGGTCTCCAAGGGAGAGAGCCCCATTGGGTAGCCACCCTTCTTAGTGTGGCATTTTTTGTGTGGGGCGTATGGCTGCTCTGGGGTGGTGCCTTGTGTCTGTCTGGGGCCCCTGCAGTCTTCTGGAACCATGTCCACCAGTCCTTTGCTGATCTGGGGTGATTCAGGTTACTGGCCTTCTACTGTTTTCACTCCCTCACAGCTTTGCACTTCCAGGTGACAAACTCGTGCATATACACCCACTGAAATCAAACACACTAACATCTACACACTCAAGCAAATGGTTGAAGGTCACGCAAACACAGGTCACTGTTATATCAATGAGGTCTGCCTGATATTGGATGCGGTTTGGATTTAATAAAGTAAATCATGCCATCAGGGTTCCATGTTGAGATATTCTTTTTTGTAACAAAAGTCTGCCCTGAGACATATTGGCTCTCTATACGGTGCGCCTGAAACGCTGAGACAAGACGTGCAAAAAAGAGCCACTTCTTCCACAGGTTTGCTTGACTCACCGATAGGGATGGGGGAGGAGCTTAATATATGGTGAAGTTATTCTATGGCTACAGCATACATCTGCACTGAGGAGGAGGGATTGCTGCAGAATCAGTGACTCAAAGCAATTGTCTGGGCTTCCTGTCTGCAGTGTTTTATAACTAGGATTAAACTGAAGTGTATGAAAGTGAGTTTAAGTGACTGGACTGATATCATTCTATATTTCTGTATCAGTTCGCTTTGAGACGAGATTTTTTATTTCTACAATATAAAGTCAGCCTCAACATGTCAGCTGTTGAAAGCATCCACCAGGTTTGGTCATGAAGGATATGCTATTTAAAACTTATGAAAACTTACAAACATTAATGCCCAAAACTTAGAAAATAAAATCAGATGGCAGCATCCAGGGAGTTTTTGACACCCTGCACACACCGATGTTGTAACAAGAATGATTCAGTCTATTGTGCAGCTCCATAAGAGATGTTTGATTTAAGCATCTAATTCAGCTTTGAAGATTGTGTGAAAAAACTTACAGATTGGTCACATGACCCTGAGGACTCTGGGAAAAACTTCGCCGTCCATCCCAGCGAGGAACCTGAGCAGAACCTGGATTCACAACCTGCTGAGGAGACAAGTAAAAACCTGACTGCTCAGAGTCATCAGCTGAAGCTGCTGTTATGTGTTTATGGCAGCAAGGACAGACACCTTGATGTGGATTTAAATACATGTGAGTAAAAAGCTGGTGTTGTTTCCTCAGGTCAGGTCAAAGAAACGTTCTGAGGAAGTAAATTAGATCTGTTTGTGCTGTTGTACCAAAAACTGAAAGTGGCTTTTTTTTTTTTTTTTTTTTTTTTTTTATCCCAGTTTCAATTAGTTGATAAATAATTATTGAACTAATTTTGATGAAGTTTCACATGTAAGAAATCAGAAAAACAGTTTGTTAAACATACATGAAAAGATTCTTTCTGATTTTGGCTGCTGTGCAACTGGAAGGATTTTTGCTCTTATTCTTCTATGTCTCGATTCCACTGCACAGTACAGCATGGGTCAGTGCACTATTTTATGGTCCATTCAGGGAAGTGTTTCCAACACCAGTTGGACTTTCACTGGGCAGGTGAGATTAATCCTTGCAGAGGCAATGGTCAGAAAACTAAGAACAGGCCTGGGACACAATCAGAGAGTAAGACGTGAATGCGCGAAGGCTGAAACAGGAGTTGATAACAGACGAGCTTGCCTTGAGTAAGTGCACATAGGGGGTTATGTAGGCAGCAGCACACCAGCAGGGGCAGAGGCACCTAAACAGTAAGTTCATTCACTCAATGAGCGAATCAGCAGGCAAGGGAAGGGTCGTGAGCGGAGGAGTGAAATGAGACATGGTAGGAACAGGAGCGATTATGACAACCAGGAAATTAGATTAGAAGATTTTCAGGTCTAATGAGTTAAAAATATGTTCATTATTGCTGCTGGGAGACAACAGGGATATTTATTTCAAAACCTGCAACAGCCTATTGATGCTTTCAGTCATTCATCCATCATCAAATTAACCATCAGTGATTGTGGTTCTGCCTTTATCTTCCAGTGTCCCATTCCCTTAAACAACAATTGGTCACATTTTGTCCAAGCATCTACTACATTTCCTCTACTATGAAAACATGGGATGAAAGCAGAAGGTATTGCCAGGATAGAGGTGCAGACCTGGTGATCATCAACAGCAGAGAAGAGCAGGACTTCCTGAGACAGTTCAAACTGAAGCTTTGGATCGGGCTGACTGATGCTGAAAGAGAGGGAGAATGGAAATGGGTCGATGGGACTCACCTGAACACAAGGTTGGTAGTTAGAAGACCAACAGGTCCAGAGTTGGTGAGGTTACCAACCTTAAGACATACCTGATACCTGAAAGTCAGACAACTGTCTAAGTTATTTATAACTTTTACAGAGTTCACCACATTTCATAAATATTACAGAATAAATACATTCAGTTCTGATCTTATTATTAAGGCCTCAACAGGTCTGAGGAACAACTGAGACACAAATGTGTTTCTAGCCTTACCTTCAAGTTGTTTCTCTTTATGTGAATATTAGTCATTAAGATCAATTATTCATAACTTCACCTTATTAGTATCTACAGATACAAATAACTGACCTAATAAGGCACTTTATGGCACTTTCAATCAGGATTTATGTTGATTTTTACTTATTTTATTTATTTATTTGCTATTTTTTTACAATGGTAAAACAACCCGCCATTGCACATCCTTAAAGTGCACAAAAAGAGAGCCTCGATCGTACAGTGCATACGTGTTTTATACTATGGATGACGTGAAACAAAATTACAGTGGTTGGTAGGAAAAACATGGTGATGTGACTCTGCTCGGCTTCTGTCCCCACCCCAGATACAGCGGTGTAATAGAAAGGCACCCATCAGCCTTGGGACTGTGTTGTGAAGCCCCCTACCCCTGCAGAGTTTTGTGCCTCTGGTAAGGCAGAGGTGTTTTTGCCTTGGGTAAGGCAGGGTTGTGCTGTGTAAGAGTGTCATTGTCTTCTTACCAGAGGCTCAAATAAGCTCTTGCCTTACCAGGGCAGGAAACTCTGGCGGACTGAGGGCTACTAATTCACAGTCCCCAGGCTTAAGTTTGGGTGCCTAGGGTTCGGATGGAGGCCCGGGTCAGCCATGGGACACTCTGGTTGTCCCCCTAATGGCCATCCTTTGGTATTTTTAGACAGTTTACCCACTTTTCAGGGACCAACTCCTGGGTACCCCTGGGACATTAGGGCAACACTCTGTATTGCCTAAATGACCAAGAGATATACTTGGATACCTGTGCCAAAAAGTCCTAATGGAGATGTGACACATCAAATGGGACCGTGTGACTGCCAGGATCCCAACACACTCCATGCCATCTTTCTAACACCTTTCTACCTTTTACCTTGTGCACTTTAATTCTTATAGGGGAAAGTCATGGGTGTACTGACAGAGCTCTCCACCCCGATGCCAGTGCACTGGGTACCATTTCTATGACCTTCCTATCTGGTTCCTCATGCCACTTTGTGCTTGTAGACCCACAGTTGTTGGTTAGATCAGCTCGTCATGTGCTAGGATGACCTTTGACCCCAGTGCAGGTGGTGGGAGGCAGGACTCAGGCTAAAATAACATCACTGATGGACAATGTCACCCACCCCCCATGCATGAAGCTGTTGCTGAGCTGGAGAGTTCCTTCAGTGACAGACTGCTGCATCCTTGGTGCACTAAGGAGCGTTCTTGGAGATCCTTCCTCCCAGCAGCTGTTAGGCTCTAGAACCATCACTGCTCCCAGATCAATAAGTGTTTATATCCATGCTGCATTTACAATCAACAACTCTGTTCTTACTCATTTTTAATAACATTTCTGCTGTTATTGCACATCTGATTTTCTGCACTGATATGCTGTTTTGTCAATAGTCTGTGTCTTTTTTTAATGTTCAATACACATGCACATTATGTTCTTGGAAAAACTGATTCGACTCAGTCGCACCGCCCTAGGATCATGAGTCTGACATGCATATTTCTAATAACTGCACAATATTTCTGCTGGTCTTGTACAGTATATTATTATAATTATTATGATTATTATGATTGTTATTGTTAATCTTGTTTTTTATTTGTTTTTTACAATTTAAGAACTTTTTATGTGAAACTTTACATCTGTTGCTGCTGTTGCACCTGAATGGTGAAGGCTGTTTCTGTTCCATGCTAGACCAAAGTTCATAGGTCTGTCGCTCCACTCCAGTTCCAACACACTAGGTCCCATCTCTCTACGACCTTCCTCTCCAGAGTTATGGCCGACCGACGCGCCAGAGGCCAACAGGTCATGAGCAGGGGGTGGCCCCGGCGGTAGCCCCAGCAAGACACTTCACCCACCTTTCCTGCTGATGGTGGTCAGAAGGGCCGATGGCGCCGGAGGCTGCAGTCCTGCTGCTTGCCACCTTCAGTGTGTGAATGGGAGTGACTGATTTCACTGTAAAGCCTCATGAGGGTCCAGAAAAGCACCGTCTAAGGCTGATGTCATTTCATTTCATAACAAGTGAGGCCCTCTTCCTGGTCCTCAAGTTTTTGCTGGTTCTACTGTGCTCCACTGGTTAGGTTTAGAGCTATGGAGTGAATTAAGTTTTGGTCAAGGCTAAGAACAGACTAGCAATGGCTAGGGTTAGGAAAAATGTCTGAGTTACACATCAATGCAGTTACTGAAATGAATGGAAATCAATCAAAGTCCACAGTCTGATGGAAGTCCAAGTGTGTGTGTGTGTGTGTGTGTGTGTGTGTGTGTGTGTGTGATCCTGTTCTCTGGACAGCTATCAGGCCCAGTGTTCATCACTCTGGCCTTGCTGTGCTGCAGTGTCACAATGCTGTCTCACACACCGAGTCTGATTCTCTGGCCTCGCAGACGATGCCTGTGCCTCACTGTGAGCTGTGAGCGCTCCACCTGGCCAAGAAAAGTCACCGCCTGACTTTAACTGAGCAAATGGATATGAGCTTCCAGTGAACAGTTACTGCATGGACGACTGTCTTCCAGCTGACAACAAGCTAACCCCAGCTGGTGCAATGAGCAGCTTCTCTTCTGTTAAACCACCGTGTGGAAAGACGCACCCTGTGGTTGAGGAGATGTGATATTTTAGAAAGGTCACATCATTGGTATCAAGCAGAAAAAAAGATTTAAAGAGACTGCAGAAACTACTAAAATTGGCTTGAGAAGTGTCCAACGCATGACCAGAAACTGGAAGGCTGGAGGGGAACCATCATCTCTGAGGAGGAAACGTGGCTGGAAACCCTGAATGACTGATCGGCGATCGCTTAAACGTTTCGTGACATTAAATCGAAGAAAACCAACAGCAGAACTCAGAGCTGTGTTTAATCATGAAAATAAGAGCATTTCCACCACTGTGAAGGGAGCTGAAGGAACTGGGACTGAACAGCTGTCTCGCCATGAGAAAACTACTAATCAGTGGCGCTAACTGGCCCGGCAGTGCAGTACACACCTTACCACAAGTATCCACAACCTCGCTCTTAAAAAGGCATTTTCTTCACCCGAACATCATGAATAACAAACTTGTTCAAATAAATGGAAATTTATTGTTCACTTATTTCAGGATTTTTACATCTATGTTTCACAGAAATGTTCCCTTAGAGTTCAGAGCAACATCACATCTGTGAAAGGCACATTTCTGGATATTTTTTCCACGTTTAGCCTCATTTAGCTCATCTTTTTTTGCTTCCTGACTGACTGAAATTGATAAATTGTCATTGTTTAGTAAAATGTTAACCTTTAAACAAAAATGACTAAACTCTGTAAGATATAAGCAAAAGAGAAGTGAGCTGCAGCAGCAAGCTGTGTAGAGCCTCTGAGCTGCTCAGCAAAGATTCTCCTGTTTTGGGTTTTCAGTTACTGGGGTCCTGGTGAGCCAAACAGCTTTGAAGAAACTGACGAAGACTGTGGAGAAATTAAGTTCCTTGACATAGAAAACAGCTGGAACGATGTATCCTGTAAACTCAGAAACTACTGGATCTGTGAAAGGAAGTTGCAGGTAATTAATTGAGTTTGCTGTTTCAATAGAAAAGTCAAAGCTCCTCCAGGAGCCTCGATATACAGCAGCAGACGTCAGGAAAGGTGAGGCAGCTTCTCACAGGAACATGCAGGCTCAGCCTGAAGGTGTTTGAGGATTTTTCTGTCCCTGGTGACTTCATCGCCAGGAGACACTATTGGAGCACAGAAGGTGAATAACTGAGCGTTTAGGCTGAATATGTCAGATTACAACATGATTTGTTGTTTTTGTACTGAAACATGATAGAAGGCGATCGGGTCTGAGTGATGATGACGACGACGTCGCTGTTTATTTAGTCCTAACAAAATCCATGAATTCACTGGTCATCAGCTCGGCTGCTGGTTTACATGCAGGTGTGCGCTCACACAATGCCAGGCAGGAAGGCATCAGCAGTGGCCTTAGAGCGGCACCTGTTGCTGTCCAGCAACCTGACCGAAGGAGGGGTCAAAGGTCATCTCCAGTCCATCATTGTCCAGAGAGGAAAACATCTCAGACGTCCCAGCAGGTCAGAGGTCAGGACGTGAAGCTCAGAGAAATGACCAGAAACCCCAGAGCTCCAGCTCTGACTCTACAGGCCTCAGTTAGCAGGTCAAAGGTTAAAGGTCAAGACCCTGAACCAGGATGGCTGCTTGGAAGGGTTGAAGGAGGAAGACTCTTCTCTCCAGAAACAAGATGGCGGCAGGACTGAGGTTAGCAGAGCTGCTTCTGGATGAAGGACCCGACTTCTGGGACGACGTCCTCTGGACAGAGGAGGCCAGAGAGGAGATGTTGGACCAGGATGGAGGGAAGCAGACAGCAGATCAGCCTGTCAAGCAAGGTGGTGGAGGGGTGATGATCTGGGCTTGGTTTGGCCTCCTGGCAGTCGCTGAGTGGACCACGGAGACCAAAGCAGTCAAATGTGAGTCCACGTGTCCAACAGCTGAAGCTTGGTCCACACTGGGTCATCAGCTGATCCAGGATCCAAACACCAGCAGACCTACAACAGAACAGCTATCTTAATGGCCTAGTCAAAGCCCAGACCTCAGCCTGTTACAGTAATTGAACAGGACAACCGGAGTTTTTTGGTTCTGCCGGTTGAAGTCAAAGTTAAACCATGAAAAACAATTACAAACAAAATCACAACAAAAATATCAACGCAGCTCGTTTTTCATGAGCTGAACTCAGAGATCTAAAACATTTTCTATAAACACAAAATCAGCGTTTCTCTCAAATACTGTTTACAAATCTGTGACAGAGAGCGCTCCTCCTTCGCAATCCATCCCACCTCGCAGGTGTGGCGCATCAAGATGCTGCTTAGGCAGCATGATTATTGCACAGGTGGCCTCATTGTTCATCGATATTCTCAGAGATGTTAGTTTATTGTTAAAACTGATGATTTTATGGTTTTGTTTCATGTGAGAAGAGCTTTTAACTCGACCAGCCAGCGATGTTCTCGCTGCTGTTCTCCATGATGAAGCCATCATCAGCACGGCTGAACGGCAGCAGCACTGAACTATTTCTGTTCTGAGTCACTTTCTCAAACGTCTCACCTGGAATTGTACATGTAGATTATTGGATTAAACTTTGCTACAGGAAATGATTTTAATCTGCGTCAAACACAGCAGATGTTATTGTAAATACCAGAATTAATGAAAGCTCGTTGTCTATAATTTTACTGATTTCAGTGAGGTTTGAATTCAGTTTTGTTTTCATCGTCTGTGAGTATCTTTATAGAATCCTTCTGGTTAATGTTTGTTTGCTCCTGATGTTAGAACAGTCCTGCAGATGACTGACGCTCAGGTCATGGCTAGCATCGTGAACATTAATGATCTCAGGTGTTTTATCTGAACATGGACGTTTTTCTGCATCGCTGCTGCTAACAAGATGTTTTCCTCCTCCTGTCACCAGTGAGCATGATGAAGACGGAGGCAGCGGGAAGCTTCCTCACCTGTCTCTGACCTCAGCAGGTAAACTCCCGTCCAGACGACGACAGTCTGAGCAGCGATGAACGTTTTATTAAAGCAAAGCTTCATGTTTAGAGTCCCAGCCCCCCCAGTGGCTCCAGTTCCCACGCCGCACCAGTTCAGCTCTAATAATCTCCTCTGCTGCTTCTCAACGCCGGAAACTGTTAAAGCTTTCAAACAACTTGATCTTTGATTATCGTTTTAACGTTATTATCTCTGTAAATCCTTCATGTCAGGATGATCTGTCCTGAAATGGAGGAGAAAGTTTAAATAAAGTCACTGTTTCTCTCCTGGGTTTTGCTGAGATACGTTTAAACGTTTGTGTTTAATGACTGAGAAATGCCTTCGTCATGAAGTCTGAATGGATTATAGGACAGCAATAAAAAGACCTCAGGTTAATATTTTCACAGAAACTAAATGAAGAAACAATAAAGTGAAAGAAAAACATGTTATTTCCTCAGAAGATCCTGTTGACATTCAGACTGTCGGGAGACTCGTCAGCTGCTGGTTCTTTGTTCGCTGTTTGACTTCAGCTTCAGTTTCATTCATTCGACTGAAACATCACAGCATAAACAGGTGATCGCTTGTTGTTATATACAGATTAATGTGAAACAGTAATACTGAATGCTGCATCTGTGAAATATCCCAACGTACAAACAACTTCTGTCCACAATCTGTCCTGAATAAAAAGCCTTCAATATTTAGAAGCTTAAAATTAAGTTTCAGACGTAGAAAGATGATGATTAAAAACACAAAATGATAAAAAAGAAAAACAGCTTTTATAGACGAGTTGATAGAGATATTGTATTATATGACTGCAACAGGATTAAATCAAAGGCAACTAGACTTTTGCTCAGTTCTTCTGAAGACGTTTTGACATCTACCCAGGAGTCTTAGTCAGTTCTGGAGGCTGGAGTTGGGAGCTGCTGTTTGTAAGCTCAAGGCAGCCCATCCTCCATGCGCTTGTTTGGAGTGTGGAGCAGGAGCTCACAAGTGTCATTTCAGTCCAGTTAAACATCAGTTCCAACCGATCCGAATCAGACAGTGCATTAAGCTCAGAATATTAGTCAAATTAGATTTAAAGGCTTTTTTTCTCAGGAAACCCAGCAGGGCATCGAGTCATTGACTTGCGCCAGCAGACAATCGCTTCCATTGTGTTGTTGAAAAAAAAAAAAATCACATGTGGAGTACCCCAAGGTTCAATCCTAGGACCCCTCCTATTTAACATCATCATGCTCCCTCTAGCTCAGGTTATAACAAGTAATCAGATTAGCTACCACAACTACGCAGATGATACACAGCTCTACATCACGATGTCACCAGGTGACTATGAACTCATCCAAACACTGAACTGATGCTTTGACCAAATCAATGTGTGGAGGTGCCAAAACTTTCTCCAGCTGAACAGAAACAAAACTGAAGTTATTATCTTTGGACCTAAAGAGGAACAATCTAGAGTCAGCGGGCAGCTTCAGTTATTACAGCTAGAAACTTGTGATCAGGCCTGAAATCTGGGTGTAGTGATGGACTCGGACCTGAACCTTCAGAGACACATAAAGACAGTTACAAAGTCAGCCTTCTGTCACCTGAAGAGTATCTCCAGGATTAAAGGACTGATGTCTCAACAAGGTCTAGAGAAACTCATCCATGCGCTTATCTTTAGTCGCATTGGTTACTGCAACAGTGTCTTCACAGGTCTGCCTCAAGAGTCAACCAGACAGCTGCAGCTGATCCAGAACGCTGCTGCTGCTGTTCTCACTAAAACCAGGAAGACAGAGCACATCACCCCAGTTCTAAAGTCCTTCCACTGGATCCCTGGAGCTCAGAGAACAGACTTTAAAATCCTTCTGTTAGTTTATAAATCACTGAACGGCTTAAAGACCTGTTGTTGCTGTATCAACCTTCCAGACCACTCAGGTCTTCTGGTTCTGGTCTGCTCTGCATCCCCAGAACCAGAACCAAACATGGAGAAGCAGCTTTCAGCTTCTATGCTCCTCTAATCTGGAACAAACTTCCAGAAAACTGCAAAACAGCCGAAACACTCAATTCCTTTCAATCAAGTTTATTTGTAGAGTGCATTTCAGCAGCAAGGCAGTTCAACGTGCTTCACATCAGAAAACATCAACCAAATGTACAGCAAATCATCAAAAACATCAAAATGATTGATTTAGGCAATGCTAAAACCCCTCCTGGTTAGAGCTGCCTTTGACCCGAAGAACAGAAACACTGACCGATATGTTTGATGTGTCTTGATGTTTTTATTTTTTGATGGCACTTGACAAAATGTAATGTTTGTCACTGGTTTCACAACCAGTGACTGATGTGTTTTTATGTTTTCATGATGTGAAGCACTTTGAACTGCCTTGTTGCTGAAACTGCTCCACAAATAAACTTGACTTGACTTAATTAGTAGAAGAGAGGCGGAGTTGTACGCGTGGGCCAGTCACCAGTCCATCACAGGTCCAACAGAGACCTATGAGATGAAGAAACCAGGACGCTCAGACAAAAGGACCAGTTAATAGACGTTCTTTAGCTGGCTCTGAAAGAACTTACTGGTGCGTCGTTCTTCCAGTGGTTAGACGTCTGTGGGAGTCGTCTTCAGTAGCTTCGCTTCACAGATCCAGTAGTTCTGGTGTCCACAGCTTTTATCGTTCCAGCTGTTTTCTGTGTCAAATAACTGAGTTTCTACGCAGTCTTCATCTTTGTGTTTATAATTGTTCGGCTCACCGGGAATCCAAAAGCTGGAAACAAAAACAGAAAAGATCCTGATGAGGAAAAACAAACATGTTCTGACATGTAAAGTATATATACATATATACTTTATATATATATATATATATATATATATATATATATATATATATATATATATATATATATATATATATATATATATATATATACTTATAAACGGCTTTAAGTCTACAACTCACATTAATATCTGATCACAGCACAGGTCAGGAGGGTAATCGGACATTTACTGTACCGTAATTCACTAACAGGAAAAATATTGTTTGCTACACATCAGCTTATTCACCTGTATATGTGATGAATATTGAAGAAGAATAATCAAGTTGAGAATTAATGAAAGTTTCAGTAAAATAAAACAGTATGATAATAAACCAGGTTAATAATTTCAGAGAGGACTTATAACGAGGGGGTCCACCCTGGACGGGTCACCAGTCCATCACAGGACGGGGGGAGGGGGGGTTAGAAAGACCAAACACTTTAGCAAGACTGCCCGATCAACACCTTGGCTGCATCTACAAATTCTGTCCATGAAAGTTATGAACAGAGTCCGTGATGAAGGGCAACCTTGGTGGAGTCCAACTCTCACCGGAAATGAGGCCGACCCAGCAGTGGGTCGGCCTCACTGGTCGGTCTGCGTTTTACTTCAAATATTCTCTTATGCTCTAACAAAGCCGGCTGCTCTGACAGATCTACCAGGTAGGTCACACTAAACTGGTTATCTTCATAAACCTGAGTAACCAGTGACTATTCCACAGCTTAAATCAACTATACCCGTTAAAAGAGTTATGAAATCTTTATAATGCAATTTACTTGAGTGCAGCGCAAGTGTCTATGCGCTCACCAAAATGAAGAACAGATGCTTGAGAAACTTATGTAACTAGTTTTTTGTTAAATGAACTAGAACTACTTTCTGATAGCAAAGCAGTGAAGTTTTCCTGTACCCCCGAGTGAACACGTGCACAAACCTCCATGCAGCTCCGAAAGGAACCCAGCAGCACAGAATATGGCCAGAATCATCGACACTTCTGCATGTAGCCAGTGTGAAAAATGACAGAAATTATTCTTAGAGAGTTAAGATTAATGAGATTAACTACAAGCCCTGAGAACTGATAAGGAGATGTCTGCTGATATTATTTACATATTAAAATACTCTGATCATCACATCATAATTGTTACACACACAGAAATAGAAAATACAACTTAATCTACATGCCCCACTTTTACTGAACATTCTTAAAGGTTATTTTAGTAGTGGATGAATTGTAAGGTCACCTGGCTCATGAGGCCTTATTTATGTGTTTAAACAAATGTTTAATAGACAGGAAAACTTGTCCACTGTATTTGCAATAAAAAGAGATTAGTCAAAGAGAAGTCATCAGGCACCATCATAGCAAATGTAATAACCGCTATGCTCCGTAGACGTTTGGACATTGTTTCATTTATGTTTCCATTTTGATCATTTATTTATTGTTTATTTCCTTGTATATTACCATTTTAATCTATCCCTTGTCAGTCAAAATTACAAAAATGTGGGGCAATGGTAATATAGGCTTTTAAATCCAGAAATGCTACGCTGGGCCACTCACTATGCACTTCTGTCAGACTGTGGCAACTGTGGCTACAAGGTAGTAGCTTACCACCACCGGTGTGTGAATGGGTGAATGACTGAATGTAGTGCAAAGCACTTTGGAGTCCTCTGGACTTGATACAGTGTGATACAAGTACAGGTCATTTACCATGAAATAAAAAAAAGATTTCAGATGGGCACTGTTTTTGGCCAGAGGAAAAAAAGGCCGATGCTCCAGCAGCACCTGGTGTCTTTCTGTCCTTGAATGTGAATATTGATGTTCAGGTCAGATGGATCAGACTGGCTCCATGAACTAAAAAAATTACCCACTTGTCTCAAACTAAGAAACTAGAAGGTACAGAGAAGCTTCAGAGTAACCCTAACGGTGAGGTGGTTGGCTCATTAGTTAACAACGCGTCACAAACCTTGTATTCAGCCGAGTCCCGTCGACCCATTTCCATTCCCCTTCATTCTCAGCATCGGTCAGACCGATCCAAACCGTCCTTTTAAACTGTCCCATGAATTTCTGCTCGTCTTTGCTGTTGATGATCAGCAGGTCTGCTCCTCTCTCCAGACAGTCTCTTCGACTTTCATGCCACGTTTTCATGCTAGAGGAGATATAATACACACTGGGGCAAAAATCAGCCAGGTGTTCTTTAGACGTTTCTGTTACTGAAATGAAATGAAGGAAGAAACTCATAACTCCATAGATGCAATGATCATAAAGGTCCCGATCCTTTCTGTGACTGAAGAACTCACGTGCTGTCAGATTCAAACGACTGCGTCCATTTTCATCGTCATAAAAGCAAAAAGCCCAATTAATCTGATATTTATGAGTGTTCCTTCTTTGACCTCGATCTCCAGTGTCTTTAGGTAAATTTATTCCAGAGTCAGTGACTTTTGTCCCATCACAATGGTCTAAAAAAATCGTAGAGGAGTTGTTATTATCGTTCCCTTTTCACAGCACAGATTCTGCTTTAGAGTAAAATTAATTAACTTCTTTCTTGATGGTAATTAACTGACATGATAAGGCATAATATTTAGTATTAGGTGGAGTTTCTCATGCTGCGTTCAGACCGAAGGCGATTTGAGCGTCAAAAAGGCGTCCAACGCCTCAAGTCGGACGCTTGTGGACTTTAAAGTCAGGCGCTGGAATCGCTCTAGACGCGCGTCGGGAGCAGCCTCTTGACTCCTTCGCATCGACTCCTCCACCGTCTCCAGCACATTTCCTCTGACTAAGTGCGTGGATTCTTCAGCGTGAAACTAGCAGCGGCTCAACGTGGTGCTGGATGGATTTGGCTAGCTCAATGGGGGGAAATATTTAACAATGTTTTGACCCGAGATCGCGACTCCTCGCTAATCCTCCCCCAGGAAAGGTCCTTTCTACTCCTGTCTCTGCAGGATAGCTCCACTGGTCATGGACGGGCTCTTGGTCCTACCGTCCCGTTGGAAAATGCGCCACTAGGTCACATAGCAGAGTCTGATTGGCTGACGCTCCACGTCCAGCTGCAAAAGTTCAGATTTAATCCAACTCCAGTGTCTGCCACGCTGGACGCTCAAACAGTTGAAATCTGAAGATGTGCAGCACCAGACGAACAAAACGTCTAAAAACGTGCAGCGCTAGATGCGCCAGATGCACAGCGAGACTTCTCGACGCCCCTCGACGCGCGTCCACCATAGACTTAGCATGTGAACCAGACGCCCTGATGCTGAAATCGCGTTCGGTCTGAACGCAGCATTATTCTTGATCACCACAAATGAGATCAGTGCAACATTTGTACAAATGTCAATTTATGACAATCTGTCTTTGCTGTTGCTAGCATGAGGTATTAATGTGCTATTAACAAAACATCCATAAGAAAAATAAAACATCCATAAAACATCCATCCTAAATGCCATAATGCATTCATCAGAAATGATGACCAAGTAGAAAGCTACAGTGCAGGTGAGCTCCACCTGAGCCACCAGAACCAGCCCTCCAGCACTGACCCGCAGCTTGAAGAGCCTGAAACGCTTCAGCTGGGATGAAGATCCAACTTAGCCTTCAGGTCCACACAGAAACCCAGAGGAGATGCAGACATGACACATAAAGAAACTCACAGGAAGTCCGGTGCAGTGAAATGTTGAGGACAACTTGCAGGATGCAGAGAAGTCCGAAGCTGAACAGAAGCAGCCAGTAAATGTTTCTGTCTGGAAGCAGAAATAAACAGCAGGAAAAAACTGGTTCAGAACGACAGCATGAAGAAAACAGCTGCAAATAAAAATGTTTCTGTTTCATGTCTCACCTGGCTTGGTCTTCACCACCTCAGCCCCTGCAGAAGGTCCCGGTTCTGCAGAATCTTCCGGTGTTTCTGGGTTATCTTCAACTCTTGCCATGTTAGAAATCCTGGAATAATGACATACAAATATGATATGTGTGCGTGTGACTTTGTGTTCAAGCCTGATCTCCTGTTAACATCTGAAGAGGCTGATGAAGAGTGCACTCAGCATCATCATCGTCATCCCCAAACTGGGACTTTAACCCCTTCATGTCTGCCAGCTGCGTTCTTATTATAAAATGTTTCAACAGAAAGTGAAGTCTGGGGTCCTTCCTGCAACAGAAGGAAGGTTTTCAGCCTGTCTGCCCCGCGAGCTAACAGGCGCTACAGCAACTAAAAAGCAGATGTGAGCAGCAGAAGAAGGAAACAGGAAGTCCTAACCACCCCGCCCCCTCCTTCAGAGCACTGCCGAGTAATCACATTACTTAGAATGAGCAAAGACTGACTAAATTTAAACCTGGAGAACTGAGCAGCAACAAAAAACACGTCAAGAGTCTCTTCTTTATGCCCCCCACCAAAAAAAATCTGATCCGATGTTTTTACTCCCAGGAATATATCAAAAATACCAAACTCAGGATTTAATTAAATTGTTAAATTATTTAATTTCTTTGTTTTGATCATTTTAAAACTAAGCTTTCACCACTTGTTAGTTTTTATCACCAACCACTAAACCCAGGATCAGCTGAGCAGTTTTCGCCCAAACTGCGACTCAGAAACAAGCAGTTTATAGATAATCATGGATTTAATCAGGAATAAAGGCTCTTCTCTCAGTTAATCAGAGGCACTTCTACTGAACCATAAATCATCGCTGGAGGCCATCTCTATATAATAAGATATACAAACATGTCAGCTGTTTTTCATGCATTCAGCTCCAGGTGTGTCCAGGTGTGAAAACCTGAAACTGCGAGTCCTTGTCTGAATCTTCAGCAGAGTTGGATCACCACCAACTTAAGACTCAGAGTTTCTGCTTCAAGCAGCAGCTGAGTAGTGATGCGAGATTTCCTTCCTGTTTCTAAAGTTAGTGACTCAGTCTGACAGAAAACAGTGTTGATTAGAAACAGAATAGATTAGCTTTGAAACAACTAAGAGAAGTCCCGAATAAACCGACCAAATATCTGTGGTTAAAGACGACCAACCTCCAGATCCACCTGGGAGATCGCTCTGCTGCATTTGTTTGTTGAAGACTGAATTCACTTCCTTCCTCTTCACCCTGTTGGTGTTCATGATGAACGACATCCTCAGAAATAGCTCATATAAGGACATGCTGATGGCTCCAAGATAGGATCTAAAAAAACAAGAACTTACATGCAGCCATAGTGTTTAAAAATTACATTTTTAGTAAAGGTTGAAGTGAAAATTTAAAAGTAAGAACATTAGAAATATTAACAGTAAGACCATAATCTCATCCTACTTTGTTCAGAATAAAAGCCTAACGTCAGAAAATGTGACATATTATTGTTTTTTCCTGACAAAATACATGTTAAATTAAATTCCTGCTTGTTTCTGATGCAAACATTTCAAATATTGAAATTCTTTAAAAGTCGCTTTAGAGGATTCAAGGATTTTATTTGTCATTGTATTCCTATAACAAAAATCTGTTGCCATGCAAAGAAAAAAGACAAAAACAGCTGTGATTCAAGTGCATAAATAAGATGCCGTGAGTGTTGGGTAAACCCTATATATACACACACACATCAGTATTTTTGATGTACATTTGCTTAATGATTTCTATGATTTTAATGTGTTGATGATGTTATGTATATTTGCTCGATGACTTTGATGATTTTGATGTTTCTTTGCCTGATGTTTTTATGATGGAGAGCATTTTGAATGTTCTATACAAATAAACTTGACTTCAACTTGACTTGACATACACATACATTTACCCTCACATTTATTATAGTGTATGTGTAGTCTTCACAGCTGCAACCAAGAAGTAATTACAGCCACACTAGTGCTGTACACAGTATGCAGTGTAGTTATGCTACACTAGAACAGAGACAGCAAACAGAGGGGGACGATCCAGATGTGCTGAATAGAGTGTTTAAACATACACAGATGTCATATTAATACTGTGCTGTTATGGCAATTATACAAGTACTGCAGTGTGCAGTAGGCATAAGTAAGTGTGACATTTTAGGTACCATTTATCCAGACTGGCATAAAGATTTTGAAATACAAACGAGCAATAATCAGCCAAGATACCCAGAACTTGTCAATAAGACAAACAATATGTGTTTGACCTATAAATAATGAAACAAGCATTTATTTTAAACGTTGAAGGTTTTCCTTCTCTTTTTCTGATTTTATTTTGACCATCTATAACTTCCAGGAACCGTGTGGCTATCTGGACAACGTGAAAGTCGGGCGAATGAATCAGGTCCTCATTGCCAGAGAGCTCTGACCCGCTGAGGTCCCAGAGTTCAGACTCCGTCATCTGGCGCCGGCTGTGCGGCTGGATGCTCCATCAGCGCTACACTCGAAGGAATCACCTGAAACAGGTTGCTGTACAGCCAGCAGGTTTTCTGCAAGTGAGTGTGGATCAGTTTCAGATGCAGCTTCTTCACTTGGTTGGTCTGGGATTGGATTCTGGTTCAAGACCAACTCCTTGCCGTCTCTCTCCTGAACCGTTTCTTCACACTGTGTGGACTGGACTCGGCGTCCTGTACTTCTCAGGATGTCCTGATGCTTCCAGCTTCCCCATCTCCATCCTCTGCCTTACAGTCTGCATCATCCTCAGTGGGTTTGCTCCAAGCAAGGGGGATCAAGGATCCCTATTTCTCAAGGTTCTTTGTTTCATTTGTTTCACTGCCATCTTCTTCCCTACCTGCTCCAGCCTCTGGAGCGAGACCAATGGTTTTCAGTTCTCGAGTTTGTTGATGGTGCTCCACATTGAATATGGATGCTCTCTGATTTCCTCACTTCTGGACCTGGAAGAGTGGAGAGAAATAAGAAGATTCTGAACATACAGTTCACATCATTCCAGTTATGGTCCATTAATGATGGGAAACCATCATCAGATCAGTGTGTTTGGATGATGGTGATGTTTCAGTGTGCAGAGCGACTCACCTTGGGACTGTATTGACTCTGTGAAATTTAACAGTAGCGTATTCAGGAACTTTGGTTTCCTCTGTGAGTCTAAGGAGCTGAGCTGCTCTGATGTTGGAGTAGAGACCATCTGACTGGTTGCTGATGAAGCGGACGCTGGCATACTGAAGATCATCCTGGTCATCTGGATCTTCCTGACCACAGGAATGCTGGACACAGAAAGTAAAATGAGACTTTCCCCAGTGAATTAGGTTTTTACCTGAAATATCCTACGCCAAGCACATTGTGGTCGGGGGACAGGTAGGTAGCGGGCCTTGTGGGATGGGGTAGGGTAAGTGTATCGCACCTTGGACCTGGTGGCTGGGTGCATTTGTCTGGGCTCACTGCTTCCAGGACTTTGGGTTGGCCTAGGGGTACCTGGGTAATTAGCATGGTGCTTAGCATGTGCAGCCTTTTGGTCTTGGCTTGGGTGTTTTGGACGGAGGCAGGGGCAGGGTGGAGCCAGGCAGAGAGCTGACCACCAGAGTGGGCTTTGTGCTCGCACCTTAGCACCTATCAGGTTGGGTATGAAAATTTGCATAAATGTTTGGCTTATCTAATTATTAACAATTCTGATTAATAATTAATTTTTAATGAAATTATTAATAAAGTTAGAGTTTCTTTAGCTGAATCAGGGCACCATTCAGAATCTGGAACCATCAGCCAAATATGCCCTTCTCTCATGAAGGAATGATTTCAAGGCTACCGGACAACAGAAAACTCCTCACACAAAGAATGATCACAAACACACTTGTCTCCTATTAAGTCAGAGAATTTATTGACAAAATAGCAAGTTTACAGTTCAAATATCCGGTAAATATCCCCTTCCTCTGACTACCGACATTCAATCTACCTACTGATGAAAAAGAATATATATATATATATATATATATATATATATATATATATATATATATATATATATATATATATATATATAAAAAATTCCCTTCTCACCCTCCACGGGTGGTCTTTCTCAACCTCTGAGCTCGGGTCCTCTACCAGAGGCCTGGGAGCTTGAGGGTTCTGCGTAGTATCTTGGCTGTGCCGAGAACTGCGCATTTCTGGACTGAGATGTCTGACGTTGTTCCTGGGATCTGTTTTAGCCACTGCTCCAGTTTGGGGGTGACTGCCCCGAGGGCCCCGATGACCACAGGCACCACTGTGGTCTTCACCTTCCAGGCCTTCTCCAGTTCCTCTCTGAGGCCCTGGTATTTCTCCAGTTTCTCGTGTTCCTTTTTCCTGATGTTGCAATCGCTTGGTATTGCTACATCCACCACAACGGCTTTCCTCTGTTGTTTATCCACCACCACGATGTCCGGTTGGTTCGCCATTACCATTTTGTCTGTCTGGATCTGGAAGTCCAACAGGATCTTAGCTCGGTCATTCTCCACCACCTTTGGGGGTGTGCCCCACTTTGATCTCGGGGCTTCCAGTCCATATCCTGCACAGATGTTTCTGTACACTATGCCCGCCACTTGGTTATGACGTTCCATGTACGCTTTCTGTGCCAGCATCTTGCACCCTGCTGTTATGTGTTGGACTGTCTCAGGGGCCTCCTTGCACAATCTACACCTTGGATCTTGTCTGGTGTGGTAGATCTGAGCCTCTATTGCTCTGGTGTTTAGGGCCTGTTCCTGTGCAGCCAGGATGAGTGCCTCTGTGCTGTCCTTGAGTCCAGCTTTTTCCAGCCATTGGTAGGATTTCCTGATATCAGCCACTTCAGTTATTTGTCGGTGGTACATCCCATGTAGGGGCTTATCCTCCCATGATGGTTCCTCCAGCACCTCATCCTCTGGTCCCCATTGTTTGAGACATTCGCTGAGCACATCGTCGGTTGAGGCTTTGACCTTGATGTATTTATGGATCTTGGATGTTTCATCCTGGACAGTGGCTCTCACACTCGCTAGTCCTCTGCCTCCATCCTTACGGCTCGCGTATAGTCTCAGGATGCTGGATTTAGGGTGGAACCCTCCATGCATGGTTAGTAGTTTCCGAGTTTTAACATCCATGGTCTTTATCTCTTCCTTTGGCCAGCTTATTATTCCTGCAGGGTATCTACTGGCAAGGCATAGCTGTTTATCGCACGGATCTTGTTCTTGCCATTGAGCTGGCTTCGCAGGACTTGCCTTACTCGTTGGAGGTATTTGGCTGTGGCTCCTTTCCTTGTGACCTCATCGAGGCTGCCATTTGCTTGTGGTATTCCCAGGTACTTGTAACTGTCCTCAATGTCTGCTATTGTTCCCTCTGGGAGTGAGACCCCTTCTGTGTGGATGACCTTCCCTCTCTGTGTAACCATCCGACCACACTTCTCTAGTCCGAATGACATCCCAATGTCAGTGCTGTAGATCCTGGTGGTGTGGATCAGTGAGTCGATGTCTCGTTTGCTCTTAGCGTACAGCTTGATGTCATCCATGTAGAGGAGGTGACTGATGGTGGCTCCGTTCTTGAGTCGGTATCCGTAGCCAGTCTTGTTGATGACTTGGCTGAGGGGGTTCAGACCTATGCAGAACAGCAGTGGGGACAGAGCGTCTCCTTGGTATATGCCACATTTGATGGACACTTGTGCAATTGGCTTGTAGTTGGCTTCAAGGGTGGTTTTCCACATCCCCATCGAGGCTGCAATGAAGGCTCTTAGAGTCCTGTTGATGTTGTACATCTCTAAGCATTCAATGATCCAAGTGTGTGGCATTGAGTCATAATCAATCCAAGCCGTGCACAGGTTGGTGTGTCGGGTTTTGCAGTCTCGGGCGACTGTTTGGTCTACCAGGAGTTGGTGTTTGGCTCCTCTGGTATTTATGCCGATGCCCTTCTGTGCTGTACTCATGTATTTATCCATGTGCCCACTTATCTTAGCTGCTATGATGCCTGACATGAGCTTCCATGTTGTAGAGAGACAGGTTATTGGCCGATAGTTGGATGGGACCGAACCCTTTGAGGGATCCTTCTGGATCAGGATTGTGCGCCCTTTAGTTAACCATTCAGGGTGAGTCCCACTTTGTAGCAGCTGGTTCATTTGAGCTGCCAGTCGCTCATGGAGGGCAGTGAGTTTCTTTAGCCAGTAGGCATGGATCATGTCAGGACCTGGTGCTGTCCAGTTTTTCATACCTGAGACTCTTTCTTGGACATCTGCCACTGTGATAGTTACTGGGGCTTGCTCAGGGAGGTTGCTGTGGTCATCTCATAGAGAGATTAGCCACTGTGCATTGCTGTTGTGGGTCGCCTCCCTTTCCCATATGCCTTTCCAGTACTGTTGGGTCTCCAGCCTTGGTGGGTCTGCTCTGTTGTTATTACCCTGCCATTGAGAGTACACTTTAGCTGGTTGGGTGGAGAAGAGCCGGTTAATCCTCCTGGCTTCATTTTCTCTCGTGTACCTCTTTAGGCGACTGGCCAAGGCTTGGAGCCTTTGTTTGGCAGTTTCGAGCGCTTCAGGTATGGGCATCTGGCTGTACCGCTTGGGTACCGGTCTTTTGATTGCACCTCTTTGGAGCTCTGACAATTGGCTCACTTCCCTCCTTGTTACCTTGATTTTAGCCTCTAACCGTCTTTTCCATGGTGGGTATTGAATCTCATGGTTGCTCCTATAGCCGAGCATCTCAAGGATCACTGATGCTGAGTTGTACACCAGCTCATTGGTTTCCGTTATGGTGTTGGTAGGGATCGTTCTCAATGCTGCATTCACATCTTCAATGAGACTTTCTGATGGTACTTCACTCAGCCGTTGTAATTGGCATCGGGATTGCCTGGTGTTCATTCGGGCCACGATCCTACTTCTCAGGTCAGTTGCTGCCTCGTTCAGCTGTGATGGTTCGTTCATTATTGGGGCTGCATACCCAATCTCCGGGTGGGGAGTTGAAGCTAACTCCCCTCTGACCTGGCGTCCTGGCTCCCCCTTGCCGTAGCATTTGTGTTGTATCTCGTCTATCTCAAGTTGTGACAGCATTTGCCGTTTGCGGATGTTGGAACACTGAGCTACTAGTTGTTTGGCAGTTAGTGTTGAATGGGGATGTCGACGTAACCATTCCTCCCGCATTCTTTGCATGTAACCCCTCTGACTAGGGTTACTTGAGTAGTAGCATTCCAACAGATCCAAGTTTTCACCTCTCGCCCAATTCCGTCTTGTTCCAGTAACCCATTTTTCGTGAAGGTGCCCTGGTTCCCCAGCACCTGACGCAGACCTTGTTTGGCCGGGCGACGTCTGAGCCGGCATGGCGTGTATTCCTTTGTCACTCATCATGAGGTAGGCAGTAGCGCGAAGGATCTTGCCTAAGGACCCACACTGGATATCTCAACCAAGCGACCCGGCCTGGATTCGAACCCCGGTCTCCCGGGTGAAGGTCGGGTGACTTACCCATTGAGCTAATGGCAGCCTCGATGAGGTCACAAGGAAAGGAGCCACAGCCAAATACCTCCAACGAGTAAGGCAAGTCCTGAGAATCCAGCTCAATGGCAAGAACAAGATCCGTGCGATAAACAGCTATGCCTTGCCAGTAATCAGATACCCTGCAGGAATAATAAGCTGGCCAAAGGAAGAGATAAAGACCATGGATGTTAAAACTCGGAAACTACTAACCATGCATGGAGGGTTCCACCCTAAATCCAGCATCCTGAGACTATACACGAGCCGTAAGGACGGAGGCAGAGGACTAGCGAGTGTGAGAGCCACTGTCCAGGATGAAACATCCAAGATCCATAAATACATCAAGGTCAAAGCCTCAACCGACGATGTGCTCAGCGAATGTCTCAAACAATGGGGACCAGAGGATGAGGTGCTGGAGGAACCATCATGGGAGGATAAGCCCCTACATGGGATGTACCACCGACAAATAACTGAAGTGGCTGATATCAGGAAATCCTACCAATGGCTGGAAAAAGCTGGACTCAAGGACAGCACAGAGGCACTCATCCTGGCTGCACAGGAACAGGCCCTAAACACCAGAGCAATAGAGGCTCAGATCTACCACACCAGACAAGATCCAAGGTGTAGATTGTGCAAGGAGGCCCCTGAGACAGTCCAACACATAACAGCAGGGTGCAAGATGCTGGCACGGAAAGCGTACATGGAACGTCATAACCAAGTGGCGGGCATAGTGTACAGAAACATCTGTGCAGGATATGGACTGGAAGCCCCGAGATCAAAGTGGGGCACACCCCCAAAGGTGGTGGAAAATGACCGAGCTAAGATCCTGTGGGACTTCCAGATCCAGACAGACAAAATGGTAATGGCGAACCAACCGGACATCGTGGTGGTGGATAAACAACAGAGGAAAGCCGTTGTGGTGGATGTAGCAATACCAAGCAATTGCAACATCAGGAAAAAGGAACACGAGAAACTGGAGAAATACCAGGGCCTCAGAGAGGAACTGGAGAAGGCCTGGAAGGTGAAGACCACAGTGGTGCCTGTGGTCATCGGGGCCCTCGGGGCAGTCACCCCCAAACTGGAGCAGTGGCTAAAACAGATCCCAGGAACAACATCAGACATCTCAGTCCAGAAATGCGCAGTTCTCGGCACAGCCAAGATACTACGCAGAACCCTCAAGCTCCCAGGCCTCTGGTAGAGGACCCGAGCTCAGAGGTTGAGAAAGACCACCCGTGGAGGGTGAGAAGGGAATTTTATATATATATATATATATATATATATATATATATATATATATATATATATATATATATATATATATATATATATATATATGATGAGTGGAGCAGGAGTGGGAATGAGTGATAAGTGAAAGATCAAATCAAATCAATGAACGAACCATGATAAAACAAAGTGGAATACTGAAACATAACTTCAAAACTAATCAACTGAAAACAAGACAAAAGGGGAAAAGAACAGGAAACAAGAGGGTGAGGGGGGAGTGTTTTGTCAGATCTGGTCAGACTGTCCAGACTCACCCGCCATGTTGGAACAGAGTCATAAAAATTTGAACATGCTGTCATGATTCATGTTCGGTCCTGTCCATGCTGTAATTAGCACTCATTCATCTCACCTGCTACGCCTAATTGCTTACCTGTTCCACCTGGGCTCCGTCCTACTTAAACACCTCTCAGCCTCCGCCTCCCTGCCAGATTATCGACAGCCACGAGCCAGTAGAAATCCAACGATTTATGCCTTGCCTTCTTGTGTTTCTTCGACCTCTTTCCATCCACGGTTCTTCCCCTCCTGCCAAGCCTGTTACGGATTCCTTTGTGTCTGGATTTCTGGACCCTGACTCAAGCTCCACCTCACGACCACCGAGTATTGCCTGTCCCTCAAGCTAAGTCTGCTCTCTATGCCTTCCCATGTATTACCTCTGCCTGATTATCGTCTAAGCCCCTGGTGCTGCGTCGGATTCCCTTGTGGAGACCTTCTTTGTTTGTTCCTGAGCAGCTACCAGTCCCGATACTGAATAAACTTGTTTTTCCTTTTCGTACTTCTGTGTGTGGTTGAATTTCCGGGTCTTCCCTGTGAGTCCTTACACATGCGCTCAGGTCTAGCTTTAAAACTAGGGAAAGGAAATGTGGCTTCAGTGCTGTATGACAATGGAGTGAGTGTTTGTGGAAAAAAGGAATAAAAGACAGTGAGAGGGAGAGAGATGAATGCAGATATGACCGCGCAGCTTGATTCTAGCTCATTGTTCAAATTGCTTTAGACAGAAATCACTTCAAACAGATCGCAGCATTAAAGCATCAAGAGTGATAAAGAACAACAATATTCACAGAACACAATAAGCAACTCTTCAGTGAGAGGCATTAACAAGCATATAAAAAGAAACATGACTAAATCATCTGATTTTAATTAACCTATTTCAGTGCAGACACTTAGACGAAACTGTATTTCTTACTTGTGAGTTGATCAGGCTCACTTAGATTCGAAATGATATCTGGGGACCGGTCAGATATCAGAGAAAGGTTCAGTAGCTGGAACAGCTGGATGGCTCTTTGGGAAGAGTCGTGAGTTGGTTTAGGCAGAGGCTGCTTCCAAGAGGCCTCTGTGGTGCTCTGGACACAGTGGGGTTTCTTGGGTCTCAGCTTTCATCATATGGACGAACTCGGAGTGCCGGTTGCATGTACGGCTACTCCAGGTTACACTTCAAGAGTTTTAAAAGTCCTTTCTCCATTCAACAGAAAAGGAAGGGGCAGTTTGTGCATGTGTGTCTTTGTAGGAGGCTGAACTCCAAAGATAATTCTTATCTGTCCAACTCTGAGTTTTACTGCAAAGGGGTGAGTTTTAGCGTAATGAATGCTAGGGAAAGTGCTCCGATTAGTTCGTTGAGTAAATGGATGCCCAACACCTCTCTTCCTCAATACAGGGACCACTATAGAAATCCTGTAATTAATCCTATAACCCATTTTTCAAACAATTCAGACACATAGGGCTTTCTTTTTGGCATGGGTCTAATCTCACTGTCAGCAAACTGTGGTTTCCCACAACTTTAATGCACTTCAAACATGCACACCTGCATTCACAGTAATATCGTACACTAACACAGGCATACATACATGCCTGGAAAGAGTGGGTGGGTTTTGGATGTTGAAGGTACATCAGGGTGCCCTGTTGCCTCTGTCTCTTTCTCTGTACTGTCTTGGCAGGAACTGATGGTTTTCTGATGAGCATCAGAAAACAGAATAGGATAATTTTCTCTCATCAGCAGCTCACTGTTTCATCAAAAATATTGATTATTTTGACCACCTTAATCGGAATTAATCACTTTAAAATGGTACCATTGGTTACTCTTTAATCTTTATTTCTTAATAAGAACAAAATGTTTAAAATGATCTTGGAAATTCCCAAATATATTAAACTAGTATAATTCTTTTACCCACTGTAAGAAACAAGTGTTATTCTTTGGTGCAGTCAGTAAAGCCTACAATTACATATATATTTTCACATTTCAAATACAAAGTTCTTGATATTTTATTAGGAATTTTTTGAGAAACCAATAATTCCCAAAATATATATTGTTATTAGATATCAGGACAACTTGTTGGACACTGTTAGTACGCATCTGGCAAGTGGGTGCAGTTGTTGGGTGTGGGGGTGGTCTCCTTTGGGGTGGTGTTGTCTGAGTGGGGTCCTTGCTGGTTCTTGGGGGCCTTTCCCTAGCTCGGGTGGGGGCCCATTCCTTCTCACCTATCTGGGTCTGTCATCCATCTGAGGATTAGTTGCTGTGGCTCTGGGTTCTGGGAGTCTTTGCAGTTGTTGCCATCTCTGATGTCACTCTACCTGCCCCCCCATCCCAGTTCCTTTCTGCATAATTGTTTGTTGTGGTAGTTACAAAAACACTCTGACACAAGTAGGTAAAAACCTTTTTCACATTGTATGCCTGAAATGCCAGGACAGGACAGGTGGAAGAAAAGGGAAATGAACAGAGTCCAAAGCAAATGTTGTATTTTAGTTCCTCAGGACCCTGAGAGCCTCACCTGCTCCAGGTTGTCTTCTCTGAGATCCGGTCCATCTGATTCCTTGGAGTGCCTCTTTTTTCTGCTGAGGAGAATTAATGAAGAACAGAGAACTGAACATAATCAGTCTGAAGCTACAGTCTAACATGACTGACAGAGTTTAATGATCAGTAACGGATCAGAACCGCTCACTGGATCCACAGACAGACAGTGAGGAAGATGACAGGCAGGAGAACAGCAGCGGTTCCTGCAGCAGCAGCTGCAGATCTTTTTGATCCTGAAAAATAAAGTACTCACAGTTACTTAAAACATGATGAAGTTTGACACATAGTATTCTAAAGGGAATTTGGATCTAGAATGAGTTTTGCTCTTGTTCTAAAGAAAAGGACATGAATCAGATCTTCTCCTCACATTGACTCCATCATTAAAACCAAAGGAAGCTCTGGCTGAAGGTAAAGCTCACCTCTGACCACAGTCAGAAGAACTGTGGAGCGCTGACTTCCTCTGATGTTCTGAGCTTCACAGGAATAATTTCCACTGTGTTCAGGTCTGACGTCAGTGATGTTGAAGCTCTGTCCTGAAGCTCTTGGAGACTCTTCATCCTCCTTGTACCAGGAGTAGTTAGCTGCTGGGTTAGCATCACTGCTGCAGGTCAGAGTCACTGAACTTCCCTCCACTATCTCACCAGAGGGCCTCACTGAGACTGAGGGAGGCCGAGGAGCATCTGGAGGACCAACATGATCAGACTGATTCACCAGGACATGATTCTGCTGGAAGTTTTTACATGAAGATCTGAGCTCCATGAGACTTACAGTGAACATTTAGATGCAGAGATGTAGAGATGTTCCATCCAAACTGGTTCTCAGCCTTGCAGAAGTAGATCCCTTTATCACTGGAGCTGATGGAGGTGAAACCGTAGTTTCCTCCTTCTCCATGAGGCAGTGGTTGGTCCTCCTTGTCCCAGGAGTAGCTAGCTGCTGGGTTAGCGTCACTGCTGCAGGTCAGAGTCACTGAACTTCCCTCCACTATCTCACCAGAGGGCCTCACTGAGACTGAGGGAGGCTGAGGAGCATCTGGAGGAGAAACAGGTTAAACAAGTAACTTATATCATTATGTGTGTCAAAAAGATTGAAAATAAAATAAAATGACATTGAACTGGCCTCAAGTTCTTGTTTTGATTTAAAAGTGCTCAATGAAATAAAGTCTGTCATTTTCCAGTCATTCTGCAGCATGTTCCAAGCCAAGGCTATGGAGTGGACAAAAGCTTTTACCAAGTTCAGTACATGCAAATGGAACAGAAAGTAACAACTAATCCTGCAGATGAAGACAATAACGACCAACCTTTTTCAACATCTTAATTGAAGAGTTACAACTCTGCTGATCTGTTAACTCTAGTATATAAGAGATAGTTACTTCTGTTGTTCAGTTATAAATGGCTGAATGGACTGAACAAACGCTGATATTTCTGCTTCCGGTTCTCATTCTTGCAAGAATGAATAAAGTTCTGTTTGAGTGAAAATCACAGATCTCTGTATGGAACTAAGAGTGATAGTTAATTAGGGGAAACTCCTTTCCTTACATTTAATTTTTTTCCCATTACCAATTGGTGTCACAAACTGGATTCCAACTTCAAGAAAGTCTGTACAATCTAGGATCAGTGGTGCTAGCCTCTAACCCCGTTTACAGTTAAAATAAAGACCCTCAAGGTCCCCAGAAAGTCAGCTGAAGATTCAACATTTACCCACATTTTCCAGATACAATGAGAAAATCCTTATTCAGCATCCCTATTTGGACATACATATCATATGTATATCCAAATATTCTCAAAACCCCTCACATTTATTTTGTTCTTATTTCTATATGACCTTGAATATTTCAAGGTCTTCCATAAGCTTGGGAAAAGTTCATTCTCTGAGATTGCACCCCCCACTGACCTTCTCCCAGTAAGCAACCCCACATCATCCATCATCACACTCTGTCCAATTAATTATCCAAAACATTTTCTTTAATAAATTTTGTAAAATATGCATTGATGAAAAAACACTTTTGGACTCTAATTAGTTTTACTTACATCTTACATTAAGGTATTTTGACCAATACCACCTCCTCCCCAGCTTGTTCACAGCGTTACAGATATACCATCCAGAGTCAGAGCGCTTAACCGGCCTCAAGATGAGCTGGGGTTCATTACTGATTGTTTTCTGCCCATCTTCCTTGTCCCAGGAGTAGCTAGCTGCTGGGTTAGCATCACTGCTGCAGGTCAGAGTCACTGAACTTCCCTCCACTATCTCACCAGAGGGCCTCACTGAGACTAAGGGAGGCTGAGGAGCATCTGAAGGAGAAAACCAACAATAGATATGTTTTATTTTAGATTTGTTGTTTGTTATTGTGGATTCTCGGTTTTGTTTTGTTTTCTCTTTCTGCAGGTCTTGAGGCAGACTTCAAGGATGTTGATTTGTTTTATCTAAATGCATTTTTCTCTCCTCTACTTCCATCTCTTTTCTCTTTAACCTTTCCTTCATCTTTCTCTCTTTCCTTCCCCTTTTTTTTACTCTTTATGTCCACTGCATTTCAAATAAACCCAAATTAATTTTTAAAAAAGTTTCATATATATATATATATATATATATATATATATATATATATATATATATATATATATATATATATATACCAAGGGGAGCATTGCGGCAAAAGCCATAATGCGCCATTTGTGGAAGCAAATCTGTTGGGCTTCACTTTGACACTCAGACAACAATTCTGAGTGTCACACTGGCAGACAGGACACATTAGAAAAAAAAGAATGGAATTTAATCCACATTAATGTCAAAAACTGCACCAAAATATTGGACATTAATTCAAATCAATTAGTAAAATAGCATAAGTAATACAATAAACCACACTCCAAATATGTTTGTAAAATCAAATTGGGGTGTGAAGCTGTGCGCTTAGCTTAAATGAAATACAGTAAAGTGCCTTGAAAGTTTCCCATTTTTAATCTGTTTGCAATGGATGAGAAAAAAAAGCTCTTTGTTATCCTTTCCCTCATGTTGCTTTAGGTGCATAATTAATTATTTTTAGGTTACTTTCTATAACATATCTGTTGGTAAAAACACTGGTTTTACAGAGCTATTTTCAGTTGGATTAAAAATGTGTCACTCAAAGTCACTTGGCATTAATAGTAAAAAAAATTGTTATTGACTTTGTTGAGAAATGCAGACTTATATTTGGTTTGGCAATGTAAGTCCCATTCCATGCAAAGTGCACATACTGCAGTCAGAGAGATGTACTGCAGTAAAAAGAAAGCCAGAGAATTTAGTGATTGAAACTGTGAGATTACGTAAATTGTAAGTTTGGAGAACATTGTGTGGTGCTGCAGCCCAACTTTGAGGAAAGGAGTGTCAAAAACGGAGGTTTTGACAGTTTGTTAAATGATGAATACAGCAAATGGCTGACAAGAGGCAAAGAAACTTGTTGAGTCAGCTAAAAGCTAAAATGAGTTTTAAAACTTTTCAGTTCCTCCTATATTGCACTACATGAGGAATATAAGAAGATTAAGTTGTTTCTCAATCATTTATTGAAAGTCATATTATGTTAATTTTGTATAAAATTAACCTTTTTCTTCTAAACATGATCACCATTTTATGCTGTGATGTTGTTAATGGCAGTGATAGTAAACAGTAGGAATGTTAGGCTTTTGTTTGTATAATCTGGATCATAAAATATATGTATACATATGTATACAAATACATATGTTTCAGTAAGGAGACTGTTCAGTGAACTCACAGACTGATGGAGAAGGGAACTTCTCATATCCATTTACAGCACAGGAATATCTGTCTGCTTCATTAAATGTGACTGAAATAGAAGATGTTTCTTTCCAAATTTTCTGTTTGTTCTTGGTCCAGATGTAGGTCTGATGATCAAGCTGACAGCTGCTTTCACATTCCAGCTCTGTCCAGAACACACCATGTTTGGGGACGTGCTCTGATCTGATCACCTGCACCTGGAGTGCTGAGTTTCAGGGGGAAAAAAAAAAACCAAATATCAACATAAGCAGATAAGACCTGAAACCTTCTTATAAGTCATAAAATGATATGTGGCAACAGGTAAACAGTCTCTTAAATGCACAAATATTGTTAGGCATGTTGATATTTTACGGTCAGAAGTTTACATCCACTTATACGCATGAATGTCTGGTTAATCTTGGACTTTAATGATTTATTTGAACAATTCTTATTCCACAGTGGAATTATTGGTCAACATACAGCTACAAAAAACTCTAAAACTTAAAAAAATATTGTGTAGGAAAAAGTTACTTCATGTGGATATGTCATCATTTTGTCTCTGCATGCCTTGAAAAAGACATAAACTGTCCTCAAATGAAAGTAGCAGTGTTCAGGAATTGGGTTCATTTTCTCCACTTGTCCTCCCCAGTGTGCTGTTTTCCCTTTCCCTTCAGCGAGCTGTCATGTTTCAAGTGGTGTGAGGTGGAGCCATCAGTGTGCTCTTCATGCTGATCGGAAACACCAGTTTCAGTCTCCAGCTGTCTTCAGTTCCCTGCCTGCTCTTGTCCCTGAACTTGCACTTGGGCCCAGTATCTCACCCTTCCTTCAGAACACACAGCTTGATAGTTGATATTTAGATAGAAATCAGATTTCCAACAGTGCAGTGATCCCAAACAGAAAGCAATGGATAATTTTTAATGGATGAAGAACTAGATTAAGTTTTTGAAATGCGGTGAAAAGCCTCTTTGTCAGTAAGGTAATTATTTTTAATGATTTGAACCAAATTCTGCATTTAACATTTAACACAACATAAAGTTGGCTGTATAGACAATGTAAATTAGACCTGTGTGGAATAGAAGAAATTCACAATAAATTCTAACTCCTACACCTAAATTTCTTTTTAAAAATCACTAATCATTTTCCTGTATGCAGTATCATCATTCCACCTTGGGAAAAGTACGGTTCAAATAAATCATCATTAGCATGAAATGAATATGATGTTCATACCCATGGTGAGTGTGTGTAAACTTCTGACCATAACTCTAAGTGGATAATAAATTGACATTTAAACTTACATGGAACTGAGATATCTTTAAAAATTGAGCGCTAATTTTTGCAAAGTTCTGGGAAGTTATTGGTAATAGTTCCCTTACCTGATATCTTACCACTGTAAGCTTGTTACAAATTAAATTAGTCCTTGGGCTGGAAGCTAACAGCTAGTCAGACACACACTGTCCTTTAGGTGACTTAAACAATTAACATGAACTCAAACTGAAAATGCAGATTTCTTCATATATATCTGCAAATAAAATGCTGCATTGCACTGATAAAAACATTTTTATTTAGAATCTTTTAAACATGCTTAAGGTTTAATTAATTTTACAATGTTTCTTTTTAACTGTGAATTTACTTTTCCTTCCTCTGTCTAATATGACCTGTGGTGTAACGTGATTTTGAGATATGCAATGATTCCCTTTGAAAATCAGTCAAATGTTACCTGTAACAGACAGCGTTACTCCAGGTGAACCAGTGAAACTTATTCCATGGTTTGTTATGATTCTGAACCGGTACTCAGCCGAGTCGCTCTCTCTCAGGTCTGTGAGTCTCAGAGTGCAGAGGGTCGGATAACAGAGATACTGAACCCGTCCTCTGTAGTCTGGGTCTGACATCACATCCACAGGAACATCTACACGTCCTTTACAAAACCACAGAATTTCTAGAACCCGAGTACGCTGATCATTTATCCAAGTGGGGAATGTGAATGTGCAGCTGATGTCCACAGTGGATCCGTTCACAGCACAGATCTGAGTCTGAGGGTAAATCACTGCCCAGTTCTGACCCTGAACCGCTGGAACACAGAGAACACCAAAGAGCATCAAAAACACCAGAGAACATCAGAAAATACCAAGACAAGGCATGTTTCTTCAAAAATAATGGCAAGTAAAAACATTTAACACAAAAGAAGTGAATGCATAAACACCCCCATCCAGTCAGTATTTAGTAGATGCAACGTTCCTGCTAAACTGTTCCAGCTCTGCCAGGTTGGTGGGTTCCAGTGGTGAACAGCCCTTTTCAAGTCCGGCCATTGATTCTCTGTGGTACTGAGGTCTGGGCTTTAACTCAACAGCACCTGCCTTTTTGACTTCAGACCATTTCTGTGTAGCTTAAAGCTAGGTTTATATTTGACGCATTAAACTGGGCACGAGTTGTGTGCTCCATCTTTCAGAGCATTTCCCCATTCACTGGCATTCATATGAACCCTCTATAAGGGCTGATTTTTGGAGAACACAGCACCGATGTATGCATCAAGTATAAATGCCACACCGCTTGCTCAGCTCACGCTTGCTCAACACGAACTTTCAAAAGTGCAACAACTCAGCCTTTAGCTGGATGCTTTGTGTCGTCGTCTTGCTAGAAAATAAATGTTCTCTGAAGCCATAGTTCTCTTGGGGGAGACTAATGGTCCTTCAGGATGTCCTGATATTTATTGCATTTATTTTACCTTCTGCCTTTACAAGCCTTCCAGGATCTGCTGCCAAGAAGCATCTCATGGTGATGGTGTGTTTTTGGTGATGTGCAGTATTTGGTGCCATCTGACCATAGCATCTTGTCTGACAGTCAAAAACCTCAATTTTGGTCTCATCAGACCAAAGAACTTTCTTCCACTTTACCGTGGAGTCTCCCTGATGCCTTTAGGCAACATGTAGTCCAGCTTTGATCTGAGTTTTCATCAACAGTGGTTTTCTCTTTGTCACTCTGCCATAAAGCTCTGACTGGTGAAGACATTTGTTGTCTGCAAAGTCTCTCCCATCTCAGCTGCTGAAGCTTGTAGCTCCTTCAGCATAGTCAGAGGTGACCTGGTGGCCTCTCTTCACTAGTCTCCTTCACGGTCACTCAGGTTGTGAGAACGGCCTGATCAAGGCAGATTTGCACATGTCCATATTCCTTCTGTAACCTGGTGATTTCAGATGTAGCTAATTGATAGCTTTATCAATTATTGTATTTACAGGTTGTTCTATTTTATTGATGACAGAGAGGCCAGTTCCACCCAAATAGTGTGGACAGTTAGGAGTAAGCAGCAAGATGACAAGGAATAGAAATATCCTTTATTGTCCCACAATGGGGAAATTTCTGTGCAACAGCGGTGAAGTGACAGTGACAGGCGATAACAACAAACAGAATCAAACAAAGATATAAAATATATATAAAAAAAAGAATAAAGGGGGGTGAGCTGTTTAATCAGTCTCACCTCTGGTGCCTGTGCTCCCAAATGTTGCATGTAGACATTTAGGGTTCTGGGCAAGGGTTGGGGGGGGGGTGAGTTGGCACCGCCTGCTCTCTGGAAAGGGGGACGTCTGTGTCAACCGCAGCCCCGTCTCCCCCATTTTAAATGCACTATGTGACAACACGCATCACCACCATATTTGAGTGGGTAGAGGGGGTGTGGAGTCTTTTTACACCCGTGTTGTCTGTTTGCCATTTGGGGTTGGGACCACGAGGAGGACGGGGCCATCTGATTAGAGTCTGGACTGTAGGTGGGCTTGGGGCCTTGGGGGACAGTCTGGGGGGAGAGCTGCAATCTGGTTCTCCCGGGATTGTTTGAATTTTTGGATCGTGGCTCCTGGTTGCGGTGGCCGGCCCTTTGGCTGGGGTGGCTGCCATGTTCCGGCAGGTGGTTGGCTGGGGGTGTGTACCTGGCTGTTGGGGGTCTGAGGGGGCGGCCGGTCGGCTAGGGGTGGTGTTCACAGTGGGGGTGTGCTGTGTGGGTGGGGGTGTGCTGCCGGCATGCTTGGATGCCTTCAGGTCTGTGGGGTTGGTTTAGCAGGGTGCGTGGTCTTTGGTGCGCTTGGCCGGCCATCTCTGCTGCGTCGGAGTGCACCTTGTGGTGGCGCGGGAGTGGCTGGCGGGTTGTACTGGGCCTGGAGCAGTGGGTAGGCTCGGATGTGGGTTCCTGGCTGGAGTAGGCTCATGTGTTGTTTCATGGGCGACCTGGGATTGCTGGCGTGTACCGGGCAGCTTGGCGGGCTCCTTGGTTTTCTGCTGTACTCGTTGCTCCATCGGGGGGATGTTGGCCCCGCTGGCTGGGGGTACAACGGAGGTTTGTAGAGTGGGCTGTGAAGGGGTTGCATCCTTTTTCAGGTCTGGGGCCACTGAGGTTTTGACTGGCTTGGTGGCGGCAATGGGGCCGGGCTTAGTTATGGTTGTTCCTTCGCTGAAGGTGCAGGGATGGTGACGAGGATTCATTTAAACTGTTGAGGGATCATGGTGGGGGCAGTTGGCCCTGGGTGTGGGCCTCCTGCCTGCGATGCTTGGCAGGGTTGATTTTGATTTTGTTGGGAGCAGTAATGGTTCTAGAGTCGTATAGATGCTGGAGGAAGGATCTATGATAACACTCATTTGTGCACCTAGGATGCAGCAGTCTGTCACTGAAGGAGATCTCCAGCTCAGGAACAGCTGAGACGTTTTATCACTGCCACAGTTGTAGTTAGCTTGGTGAGTTTTCAAGATGGTACATAGTCGTCTTTTTATTAGTTAGTTACTTATACATACATACTGGTGAAAATAAAACCAGTTGGATTAATAAGCTGGATGCTTAAGATTTCAATTTTTGTTGGTTTTTACTTTTTCACTGAGTTATGGGTGCTGCTATTTTAAGTTGGTTCACACAGCAGTTTCTGTAATACTTTTAAGCAGCATTATGTGACTCTTTTTTAGAATATGAACAACTGAGTGGACACTGCACATTTGCACATGATTTTTTCATGTCAAATTAAAGTGCGTTCTGGACTGCTACCCCCTTCCACCTACTAGGGGTTAGAGGGGAGCAGTCATTTTCATCAGCCTTCCATCTATAAGACTGTCATCATCTCTGAAGCCCACAACAGACAGTTCTGAGTGTCATGTGTGGTGGAAGGGCTGAACAGTAGAAAATTTTTTTTCTTTCCATTTGAGAATACATGGAATGTGATTCTAAAACTTTTTTTGTGTATGTAGACTTACATATGGTGATAAAGAAAAAAAAACAAAGTTACAACAAAAAAGGAAGTTGATCTAGAGTGGTGTGTTATTGCAGACTGGAAGTTTTGACATATTACGCAACAGTTCCACATGTGCCAAGTCTCTTCATATCCCCTAAACACAGATGTACCTACTGAGTGATGCGACGCCACAAAAATTGGTGAGCCATCCAGGAGTATTTGATGCATAAAGGACAATAATTCATCAATGTTGTGTTCACAAGATTTTTAGATTTGTTCTTCCTTAATATTAATTGCATGTAGATTTTATTTTATTTCACTCATACTGTAAGTCAATTAAGAATAATTTATCTTTGCAAAAAATATGACTTATGTGATAGAGAACTGTCTAGATAAGGTCTGTTTTTGAGAACATGAACAGAAAGCAAAAGTTGTTAGGATCCCATATGAACCAGACCTCCCTTCTGAGAGTGTTGATAGAGTACGCCTCTGAGAAAATCATTCATCGATTAGATCCTGTCCCTTTGGGCAACCTGTCTGGCCCTAAGAATCCTCAAATAACATGGGATGTAAAATCCATACGACAAACATGTCAGAATTAGTTAGAGAATTAGCGCAAAGATATACAAATGATTTGCAAGCTTTACATGGAACTAGCAAAGCAAGTTTTCGCAATGCACTTCAAAGTGGGCTGCAGATCTTCCAGTCTGACAAAGTGCCCCTCAGTTAAATGATCTGAATCTGCCCTCTCAGCAGCCTGATTCAACCCCAAGAAAAGTAAATGTAATATGTAGCAATGGGTGTTAGGCCATTGGTTCTGTAAACATTACCACTGATGCATCCAGCATTTACCCACAGAGTCAAGAACATTTGTTATACCCTGCACACATCCAAAAGGTGGTTGTAGAACATGTCAGAAAGACTGAGATCTGTGCAGGTTGACATCTGATCCTGACCTACTTAGATGTGACACACCAATCTACTCATGTTCCAATGTTTTGTGCATTCATGAAAAAAGATGTGTTATTTAAGGTTTATTTACCGATAAATAGATCTTGTGTTGTTTATTAATCAAGCGCTTGAAAATCTGATTTATTTCTGTATTCTTTTTGACTACCAACAAGAATATTTTGATTTGTCAATATTTTTTTTTTTTTTAATCAGTTTCCACTTTGGTATTAAAGGGTTTTCATTTTGTAAAAGGTTTTGTCAAAAAAGTCAAATAATGTTGATCATGATTAATTTGTAATATCAATAAAAATGTTCAAAGATCTGGGAGTATTTTTTATAGACAGTGCATATTTTGAAAGCAAATCATATTTGATCTGTAGGCTCCTGAAGTGTCACAAGATTGATAGAGATACTAAAGAAAAAAAAAAGCGGCTCCTTAAACCGATTTGCTTCTGCCAACTGCATGACTTTCACGCAAATGTTTAGTCAGGAAAGTCCTGTAATTGTTGAGGGAATTGAATGTTTACTTTTTGACTATTTTTCTAAATAAAACTTTTGTCAGTTATTCTTAATGTTTTATTATTTATTTTAATTTGTTCTTTAAGTTTGCATTGAAGCTATCTTCGAAACTACTCTTTTATTTGGAAAATTATGTAGGAAGACAGCTTGAATGTCTGTCTTTATTCATTTGCTAAACTATATTTTTGTTTGAATAACATGGTTGTTCAGCCTGTGGTTGAGCTGCTGCTGTTGCAGTGGTAATTGTGACTCTGGTGTTGTTGCAAAGAAGAAGCTCATCGTAAAGTTCAGATGTCTTCAACAGATAAGAATATCTGCAGATATGAAATATCATGCACATCAATAATATGGAAAGAGTTTAGAGTTTCAGTAAGTTACCATCACAGAAGTCTTTTACTGGCAACCAAAGAAAAAACTTTCCAGAGAAACCACCACAAAGTTAAGATATGCAGGTTTTTGATCTGTTTTGGCTCTTCAGATAGCCCTAATAAACAGTAAAAACATCCAGATCCAGCCTGGCATTCTTAAAATATTTAGGTGTTCAACTTTTTTAACAGGTCTTTTTGTATCATTTCATTTCATTGGAAAGATCTAATCATATATTTGAGCACATCAACTGGACTGGGTTGTTGTAAAGTGCCTTGAAATGGTAAAAGGCCTATACCTGTATCAAGTCCAGAGGACCCCAAAGGGCTTCGTACTGCATTCAGTCATTCACACACTGATGGCGGCAAGCTACTGCATTGTAATACCGGGGTTCAAACCAGCAACCCACCACTTACAGGACGAACTGCTACATTAACATATTTTGCCTGAATAAAATTCAACTTATTTAGTTAAATCCCCCCAAAAATCCCAAATATGGCCCCATTTGACAGACAGGAAAGGGGATTTTGGTTTGAACAAGAATACTTTTAACTGAAAACTGTTCATTCAGTAGATGATCATCTAAAGGATGACGAATCCCTCAGGTTATAAGTCATTGCTGGAAGTCCTCCTGTTTCTTAAAGATATACATTTCAAACACTCCTCATCTGACGATGTTTTTAAAGGGTGATGCTTCTTAATCTTGTGCAAGTTTTTCTAACTTCAGTGTTTATTCAAGTCAACACTTGAAACCATATTTATCTTTACCTCAGAAAGGATCCCAGTGAAAATAACGGTAGTCATACGGTACCTGACACGGAGACCAGGACGACAACAAGTCCACTCAGAGCTGCAGGTGAAGCCATGGTTGCTGAGATGCTTCAGAGACAAAAAGAGGCTCAGCAGTCATGCAGTACATCTATTTGATGTGCAGTGATGGAAAACACAGGTTGTCGAAGATGTTCTTCTCTATGGTCTGTCAACAGAAGATGGAAATATTAGATAAAGACCCCAGACTTCCTTCCTGTTAGACATTAAAGCTAAACATGAGGAGCTGCTGTTCATGCTTTTACAGACTGAATTTAAACTGAAGCTGTCATGACCAGGGAGTTTCTTCTGTTATGTGTCTCGCTGCACACATAAATGTAATATCCACATTTTTGCTTCAGGATTTTTAATAAGGTTTTGTTTTTAATAATTTCCTTCCTTGTTCATCTCATAACTTTGCCTGCTGTTTGTCTCTGGGTCTTCTCTCCAAACCAGCAGCAGGACACTGCTTGGATCGGGTCAAACATTTTCACATGAACACCGAATTAAAACAGTTTTTATTTTCCTTTTTAAAAATCTCCCTGATTCCCTCTGAACATTGTGTGCAGTTTCTCCCTGGGTTCAGCAGCAGCAGATGTTCTCCATCAGTTCTCCTTGGGTGGAGCAGGTCAGAGTCTCATGTTGTTTCAACCTCTGTCCAGCAGAGGGCAGCACCAACAGACACCTTCAACAAATTAACCCAGAAACTGAATTTCCTCTGATTCGGTCAAAGGGACAAAAGACAACAGGAGGATCACATGGATCCAGCAGAAGGTCCAGAACACAAACTGAAGGAAACTTAGGTTCTGTGGAGCCGAAGAAGATCCTGTGAGAAGACTTGGACATTTTGCATCAAGTGAGATCTCCTGAATGATGAGGAACCCTTCATTCTGGGTGCTTTCTGGGTTTATCACATCTGAACCTGGAGGTGGAGACAAACCTGGACCAAATGCTGCAGAAACACCAGATCCCGAGCGAGGTTGGAGCTTTGTGTCCGTTTTAGGGCTTTAACGCAGTTCAGACATCCTCAAATGTCCGGCAGAGGGATCCAGGTCATGGGACCAGATTGCTTTGGAAAAGTAGTTACCAAGAACTGTTAAGGTGAAAATCCTTTTGTCAGTTTTATTAATGTCTTGTGCAGAATATGAGAGCTCATGATACATGCAGAACAGGTCAAAGTGAAAGTCTGAAAGAAGGCAGACAACACATCAGCTTTATAGAAAGGGTTAAAAAACTGAAGAGAGAGAGAGACTGGATGAAGTTTGTGACACTAAAGGGTTTTTTGTCCATGGAAAACCTTCGGTGTTTTGGATCTGACAACATAACGCAAGGTGACAAAACATCAGATGAAGAAAGTCATAAGATGTTAGACTGATAACATTTGTCACAACACTGGTCAGCGACACGGTCAGTTCAGGGTGGGTGAATTATCTGAACCAGTTCAACTGGTTTCACCAGACCTCCCCCAGCCCAGTCTCCCTGCTGCTGAATAGTCCATGTCTGGTTTTAGGTGCTGGATTTTATCTAAATGTTTCCCTGCTGGGTAAAATACAGGAAGAAATGCGACAGGTGGAGTTTTGATCTTGCAGGGACATGGATCCAAAACGGATAAATTTGTCTCTGAAAATATAAAATAACAATCTCTGCTTGAAAAAAAATGTTTTAGGATTTGAAAAATACAGTTAAAGAAGAAAAACTCCAACATGGTAACAGGTTTCGGTGTTTTCAGTTCTTGGGTTTGTTGACGGTGCTGTATAGTTGATCCTCTCTGGCTTCATCGGTTCTGGTTCTGGAAGAGATGGAGGGAAATCAGGAGGTTCTGAGCAAGCAGCAGGAACAACCTGCTGGGTCAGATAGTTAGTCATCAGAATAATGAACTGAACCTGACTGCAGAGTTTGATCACTAGAACCAGAACACGTTGAATCTGTCTGACTGGACGGACTGGTTATTCCTCCACCATCAGATCAGTCTGGGTGGTGGTGATGTTTCAGAGCGAGGAGCTGCTCACCTCGGGGTTGAACCGGCTCTCTGAACCCCAACAGCAGCGTACTCAGCAACACTGGTTTCCTCTGAGAGTCTGTGGAGCTGAGCTGCTCCGATGTTGGAGTAGAGGCCATCTGACTGGTTGCTGATGAAGCGGACGGTGGCGTAGTGAAGATCATCCTGCTGCTCTGGAGCCTCCTGACCACAGAGATGCTGGACATGTCAGCAAAGTGAGGAAGTTCTCAGAGAAACGGCTTTTTACCTGAACGAGAGAATAAAGAGTCCAAACCAAACGTCGTGTTTTAGTCCCTCAGGAACCTGAGAGCCTCACCTGCTCCACGTTGTCTTCTCTGAGCTCAGGTCCAGATGTTTCCTTGGAGCTCCTCTTCTTCCTGCTGAGGAGAATTGATGAGGAGCAGAGGTCTGAACATGTTTATGCTGACATGACTGACAGAGTTTAATGATCAGTAACGGATCAGAACCGCTCACCGGATCCACAGACAGACGGAGAGGAAGATGACAGGCAGGAGAACAGCAGCGGTTCCTGCAGCAGCAGCTGCAGATCTTCTTGATCCTGAACAATAAAACAGTTACCTGATGAAGTTCTACACGTTGCATTTAGAAGACAGTTTGGATCAGAGTTCTGCTCTGGTTCTGATCGTCCTCTCGCAATGACTATCATTAAAACCACAGGAAGCTCTGGCTGAAGGTAAAGCTCACCTCTGACCACAGTCAGAAGAGCTGTGGAGCGCTGACTTCCTCTGATGTTCTGAGCTTCACAGGAATAATGTCCACTGTGTTCAGGTCTGACGTCAGTGATGTTGAAGCTCTGTCCTGAAGCTCTTGGAGACTCTTCATCCTCCTTGTACCAGGAGTAGCTAGCTGCTGGGTTAGCATCACTGCTGCAGGTCAGAGTCACTGAACTTCCCTCCACTATCTCACCAGAGGGCCTCACTGAGACTGAGGGAGGCCGAGGAGCATCTGGAGAACATTTAGATGATCAAGAATAATCACATGATTATGGACGTTTGCAATACATTCATGGTAAAACATGGAGACACTCTGAAATGTACAAAACCACCAACCTTCATATTCCTCCATGTTCGTATTTATTAGACAAAGATGTCTAAGAGAAATTATTGACAGCCCAGTAAATGAGGGTGGATGGAACAAGAACAGAACGGACTGTAAAAAGGCGCCTCAAGCCCACCTTGAAGAGTTTTGTGAAAGAAGATCAGCAGCAGAGCCTCTCAGCTGAGCTGGATGTTTGTTCTTCTAAATGGTTTGTTTAACTGGTCACCAGCTCTGGAGGTTTACTGGGCTGCTGGTATCAGAGGGTCTAAATGGACTCAGCAGCGCAGCCATAACAATAACAGGAGGATTAAAACCTGGATTTATGGACTCAATACAGCAGCCCTGAACAATGCTGACGGTTTGAATCTCCTGACTGCAGATCTGGGAAGCATCTAAGTTCCTCTAGAAGCTGATCAGTGAACGACAGCAGCAGGACGGGATGGCAGAGGCAGAGATGAAGGAAACGGGACGAGGAACCAGATCAGTTTTACTCACATTTAACATCAATGTGTTTGTGTTCAGACAAGCTCCAGCCCAGCTGGTTTTCAGCTTCACAGAGAAACCATCCAGAGTCAGAGGACTGGATGGAGCTGAAGACCAGACATTGGTCTTCACGAACACATTTCCACTCGCTGTGACTCTGTGGGTTTACATGCTCCTTGTACCAGGAGTAGCTAGCTGCTGGGTTAGCATCACTGCTGCAGGTCAGAGTCACTGAACTTCCCTCCACTATCTCACCAGAGGGTCTCACTGAGACTGAGGGAGGCCGAGGAGCATCTGGAGGAGAAAACATGAACACACTGAAGGTCATGGTTGTTTCTGTATTTTAAAGGATTATTAAAGCATAAATTATCAAATAATGTTGGTGGAAGACAGCTGAGTGAACTCACAGACTGGTGGAGAGGGAAACCTGTCATATCCTGTCAGAGCGCAGGAATATCTGTCTGCAGGAGAAACTGGGACTGAAACAGAAGATGCTGCTTTCCAATCATTTCCATTCTTGATCCAGATAAAGGAAGGATGACCTGCAGAACAGCTGCTTCGGCATTTTAGCTCTGCAATCTTCTTACCGCCTTTGTTCTCTGTTTTTATCACCTGCACTTGCAGAGCTGGAGAAAGAAAAAAAAAAGTCATTATTTAATGCAAATAACGTCTGGGATCCTGTGAGCAGGTGTAAAATAATAAAACGTATCAGAAGGTAAATAATCCCTCCTAACTGCAGTTAATTTCAGCTGAGTATCAGTTAAAGCAGGACAACAATCTCCTGAACCCTTGTAAAAATGTGAGATTAAATCTGATCAGTGTGAAACTCCGCTCCAGCTCATATTTCATAGGATTATTAAAGATTATGAAGCATCTTTACTTTTCCACCCAAAGGAAACCTCCAGTTCAGAGCTGCTGCAGCTGCTGGGAAGCTGCAGCTTTATGGCTCCTTTGTGGACAAATTTACTTTGTCATCGGTGTGATTCTGTCTTCTTCCAGTTATTAATGTTTGAGGCGTATTAATATTTCAGAGAAATGTTACCTGTAACAGTCAGAGAGACTCCAGGAGAACCAGAATAACTCCTTCCTTGGTTTGTTATGAATCTGAACCAGTACCGACCCGAGTCGCTCTCTCTCAGGCCCGAGAGTCTCAGAGTGCAGACGTTCGGATCACGGGGATACTGAACCCGTCCTCTGTAGTCTGGGTCTGACATCAGGTCCACAGGAGAACCTGCAGCAACTTCACGGAACCACAGAGTTTGGAGAACTCGAGTCTGTTTATAATATATCCTGGTTGGATATGAGTATCTGCAGCTGATGTCCACCGTTGATCCGTTCACAGCACAGATCTGAGTCTGAGTGTAAATCACTGCCCAGTTCTGACCCTGAACCGCTGGAACACAGAGAACATCAAGAACGTCAGAGAACATCAATAATGTCAGAGAACATGAAGAACAAGGCTGAGTAAACCTGGAATGTTGCTCTGCTCTGAGTCAGATATTAGATTCTCTTTTCATGCAGTTCTTACTGCTACGTCCCCCAAGGCAGTCTAGGGGTGTGATGGGGAGAGGGGGCACTAACAACCAGAAAATAGAGGGGGGAATAAAATAAAAACCCCACACAAGTGTAAAGTTAATGATTTATTTGGAGAAAAAACAAACAAGAGAATCTTGGGTTCGAGGAAGGAACCTAGCAGAGAAATAGGGAGGTGAATGACAGAAACCAGGACTCCCAGTGAGATGAATAGCCTGCACAAACCACCGTGAATGTGACACTGGACCTCCCACCCCTCAAAACATGGTGCCTCTCAGCTACAAGATTAAAACAAACAAAAAAAGGGAGAACCAAACAACCACTTCTCCAGAACACCAAGGCTGCACCTGTCAATAAGGCACCCCAGCTGCCACCACACCAACCAGGAGCTGCACCACAAATGCTGCCCAAAAGGCCGAGAGGCACGAGGATGAGTCCCACCCCCAGCTTTATAGTCTGCTCATTACTGGGCAGAGTGGGACCAGCTGTATCTGCTCAAGCTGCAGGATCTCAGCAGCAGCCTGAAGGGGGGAGACATGCATGCAGGCACCACTGCATGTAACAATCACTAGCAGTAAATCACCTTTAATCAACACTGTAGTTCAACAGCTGATGACATCCCTGCTGTTTTTCTTCTGCTGAAACAACCAGCTAACACTACGGGATGGCCCAGTCCTGGTGCCGACCATGATTGAGTTTCAACAGGGCAGCTTCCTTAAGGCCGGTGGACTGTCCTGAGTGGGAAGCAGCCCAGCAGCGTTGGGTTCTGCTCCGTCACGGAGGAACAGCAGACAAGATGAGCTCCGCTCCTAATCTTTCCATCACTCAGCCCGAAGACATCTGGAGCTTTGCCTTTTCTCTCTGGTGCAGGAGGAGGAAATCTGGGGGTCCTTCAGCAACATGAGGTGGTTTCCTCATCCTCACCATCTCTCCTTGAACAATCAAAGGCTGAACAATGTTTAGCATCAGTGTGACGCTGCATTTTCAGACGACGCTCTGCAACTTAGCGATGTGTGAAGTAATCCAGTGGAACCCAGCAGGAGGTAAGGGGAGCCTGGTCTTCATGGGGGGGCTGCATGATAGACTTGAAGCCGGTCCAACAGTCTCCTGTTGTCTTTCAGCAGCTTTTGTTCTGTTGTTGACAGCGTGTGGGCAGTCAGCTCGATGACTTTAGACCCACATCTATAACAGTCCAGGGTTTGATCTGGTGTTTCCGTTTCCTCTGACTGGGTGAGAATGTCAGCAGGTGTGAAAGTAGCTGAGAGCAACGCTGGAGTACCACCGTCTGCAGCTTCCGCTCTCGCTTGTTGAGAGACCCTTGTAGCTTAAAGCTTCATTGGTGGTTCTGGGTAAAAATACCTGGAAGTAGTTCGGTTCCAAACATCACGACATGGGGAAGAGTTCGAATCCCTTCTTCACTCATTTTAAGTGCTTTATGAGTCACAACAAGCTTAAAATTAAAACAGACCACCAGCAGACACCACCATCTTGACCTCCTGAAGGAGCTGAGCAGCTGGACAGTCAAACTGGACAAGACAGAAGACGACGTTGGGTTCCACTGAACGGCCTCTGCATGGCTTGCTGCTGCGGCTGGACAGCAATCTAAGAGCAGCTCAAGTTTGGTTCACCAGCACGAAAAATAACAGCTAGAGGGAAATACTCAGTTAGGCAAATATAAACATGAAGCCATCCAGTACCTGACGCGGAGACGAGGACGAGAACAAGTCCACCCAGAGCTGCAGGTGAAGCCATGGCTGCTCCTCAGAGACTCGAACAGCAGTGATGGAGGAACAGAGGAGGAACCAACTGCACGTCAACCAGTCGGCAAAGACAACTTCCTTGTTTCTCTACATGACACAGACAGCAATCTGTGAAAATAGATTTCCTTCCTGATGTTCAGACCATCAACAGAGCTGTTGATGGTCTGAAGAACCGGAGATGATGCAGCTGCAGATCAGAACATGGAGTTACTCGTGTCTAACTCCACAACCCACTGCATTGGCTACTGGTTCTACTGGTTGAACTAAACTAAATGCTGAAACAGCAGAGGGAGCATGGAGCTGCATCCACTGCAGCTGCGACGAACACAGTGAAAGCAGGAACTCTGACCTGATCTGCAGAGTTTAGCTGCAGATGCTCATTTTTCTGCATGTCTTCAGGATTTTTAGAGAAAAATGAATCAGTTCACCTATTTATGATGGTTTGATTACAATTAGAATAAAGATGTTCATAATAAATTAAACATTTAGTTAATCAGTCCAGTCTAAACATGAAATTGTTGTCTTTTCAGGTAAAAATAATAACATTTTAAAGTAACGACAACATTAACAGTCATTCTAAAAAACCCACTGAAAACCTCAGAGCCTTTAATTCAAACCTTTCAACATGACCAGAACAAATATTTTTTATTTTATGCAGAAGTGAAACAGAACTGCAGTCTGAACTCTGAGAATATCAGCTATTGGCGCCACCTGCTGGTCGACCTGCAAACTGTCCCCCTTTGGAGAGTTTCAGCGAGAGTTTGACGCTGTCAGTCGTCTTTAGCTGGTTTGATAAATCCTGCAGTCTGGGATCCAGATGTTCAGTCATCCTGTTTTCCAGTCATGAAGCTAAAACCTGCTGGAACCAGTCTGTTAGTGGGAAAAGTCCAAGTCCTTTTAAAACCTCCGAAGACTCTGGAAGTCGAGTCCTGAATCGAGTCCTTGTCTCTATTCAGGAGAAGGGAACCGAGTCCTTCCTGTCAGTTAAAGTTCATAGTTGGGACGAATGTTTAAAGCAAACACAGATGGTGGAAGTGGAGCTTTATGAACCAAACTGACTGGTCTTCAGTTTGCTCAGAAAAGGACTCCTGATTGACATGAAGCTAATTAAAACCTTTAATATCCTTTAAATAAGAAAAAGAGAATATTGTTCATTCATCCAACATGACAGAGTTATAATTTAGCCCAAAGCTCAACACAGCTGTCTTCTGTCTCTGTGTTTAGGCCTCATCAGATGGACTCAGATCCAACTTGTTAGTTAAATCGGGTTAAACAAAGCCCGGTTCTGAAGGTGGACCTCAGTTAGCTCAGTGTTTACTGGCAGACATGTCTTCATCTCATCAGGAATCATAAATATGATTTAAAACCCAGACGAGGTCAGCTGGAGAATGCAGTGGCTCCTATTGGATGGTTTTAAACTAGCGCCCCCCAGTGGTCATGTATTTATTAACAGCAAATATACAATAGTTTTGAACTGGTGTAAAACCTCATATTAGCCAGAAGATGGCGCCAAGAGTCCAGCAGGACCCTGATCCACCTGGAAGGGAGGATTTAAACAATTTTCATTGAAGCAGGTTTTAACAGAGCTGTTCTGGTCAGAACTCGGTGTTGGTGAAGAAAAGGTTCTGTTGGGTTTTCCTGATGGTTTACCGTCAGACTTCAGCCAGTGACACCAGTTCAGCATTAAAAGCTTCTCTGTTCATATTTCTCCTTATTAAACACTGAAACATCTGCAATAAATATTAAACATGATTCTTTTCAGCCTGAAACTTGGTCAAGTTTATTTGTACAGCACATTTCAGCAGCAAGGAAGTTCAAAGTGCCTCACATCATAAAAACATCAATCAAGTATGCAGAAAAACCATCAAAACATCAAAATCATTGAGCAAAACCATCAAAAATATCTAGAAAATACACATGAAAATCATCAAAATCATCAGTAAAAACACTGATCAATAATCCACGCACTTTATTCAACTGATATACACTGAAACTTCCACCGTTTGTAAAACCAAGCTTATCTTACCCGGATTTGTTTGCAGATTTATGGTCCAGACTACTAATCAAAGGCAGCTCTAAACAGGTGGGTTTTCAGCCTTGATTTAAAGGAACTCAGTGTTTTGGCTGTTTTGCAGTTTTCTGGAAGTTTGTTCCAGATTAGAGGAGCATAAAACTGAAAGCTGCTTCTCCATGTTTAGTTCTGGTTCTGGGGATGCAGAGCAGAGCAGACCAGAACCAAAAGACCTGAGTGGTCTGGAAGGTTGATACGACAACAGGTCTTTAATGTATTTTGGTGCTAAGCCGTTCAGTGATTCATAAACTAGCAGAAGTATTTTGAAGTCTATTCTCTGACCTACAGGGAGCCAGTGGAAGGACTCGAGAACTGGGGTGATGTGCTCTAGCCTCCTGGTCTTAGTGAGAATGCCAACAGCAGCATTCTGGATCAGCTCCAGCTGTCTGGTTGACTCTTTAGGCAGACCTGTGAAGACACTGTTGCAGTAATCAATGCGACTAAAGATAAACGCATGGATGGGTTTCTCTAGATCTTGTTGAGACATTAGTCCTTTGATCCTGGAAATGTTCTTCAGGTGATGGAAGGCTGACTTTGTAACTGTCTTTATGTGTCTCTGAAGGTTCAGGTCTGAGTCCATCACTACACCCAGATTTCGGGCCTGATCACGAGTTTCTAGCTGTAATAACTGAAGCTGCCTCTGACTCTAGATCGTTCCTTTTTAGGTCCAAAAATAATGATTTCAGTTTTGTTTCTGTTCAGCTGGAGAAAGTTTTGGCACCTCCACACACTGATTTGTTCTAAGCATCTGTTTAGTGCTCGGATGGGTTCGGAGTCACCTGGTGACATTGTAATGTAGAGCTGTGTATCATCTACATAGTTGTGATAACTAATCTTATTACTTGTTATAATCTGAGCTAGTGGGAGCATGTAGATATTAAATAGGAGGGGACCCAGGATTGAACCTTGGGGTACTCCACATGTGACTTCTGTCCTCTCCGATGAGAAGTTGCCTATTGACATAAAGAAATCCCTGTTCTTTAGGTAGGATTTGAACCAACTGAGTACCGTACCAGAGAGTCCAACCCAGCTCTCCAGTCGTTTCAATAATATCTCCTGGTCAACAGTGTCAAATGCTGCGCTGAGGTCCAACAGAACCAACGCTGTGGTTCTTCCACAGTCTGTATTTATGTGGATATCATTGAACGCTTAGACGAGGGTAGTCTCAGTGCTGTGGTAACCATGGAAACTGGACTGAAAGATGTCAAAGTGGTTGATCATTGTTAAGAAGCTGTTTAACTGTTGAAACGCAGATTTTTTTCGGTAATTTTGTCGATGAATGGAAGGTCAGAGATTGGCCTGTAATTCTGCAGTCGTGATTTATCTAAATTGTTCTATTTTAACAGCGGTTTGATAACTGCTGTTTTTAGAGCCTGGGGGAAAACACTTGATGAGATGGAAGAGTTTACTATTTGAATCAGATCAGATGCAATGACAGGCAGAACTTTCTTAAGGAAGGTTGTAGGAAGGATATCAAGACAGCAGGAGGAGGAGCTTCATTGTTTTAAAATCTCTTCTAAGTTTTAATGGTTGAGTTGGTGAAATTCAGCCATTTTCTCTGCATTTGTTATGGTTGGGCATACCAGTGGTACTGGATTATGTGTGGATGTGCAGATTAACCCTCTATTTTTTTTTTTAAATTTTCTCTAAAAATATTGGCAAATTCATTGCAGGCCCTGGTAGAGTGGAGTTCAGGTGGTAAAATCACAGGAGGGTTTGTCAACCTGTCAGCTGTGGCAAACAGGGCACGAGCGTTGTTGATGTTTTTGTTTATGATTTCCACAAAGAATATTTCTGTTGCATTTTTTAGTAATGAATGATAGCTTCACAGTCTTTCTTTGTAGATTTCATAGTAAATATGAAGTCAAGTTTCACGTTTGCCAAGGTTTCTTTCATTTCTTACAAATCTCCACGGAGATTTTTTCCTACCAGACAAAAGTTCAGGTGTTACAGTCACAGGTGAGTTTGTAAATCTGTCAACTGTGGCAAAAAGGTCACAAGCATTGCTGATGTTTTTGTTTATGAATTCCTAAAAGAACATTTCCCTTGCATTTTTTAATGATGAGTGATAGCTTTGCAGCCTCTCTTTGTAGATTTCATATTAAATGTGAAGTCGAGTTTTATGTCATTTGCATTCAGCCCTTTGACAAAGGCTTTTTTCATTTTTTTCTAGTGGAGCATTTCTCCACAGAGATTTCTTCCTACCAGACAGGACATTCACTTTAACAGGAGCAATGGAACCAATGATGTCTGAAATCTTAGAATGGAAATGATCCACTAACTCATCTACTGGGTTATATGATAGAACTGGGGTTGAGGAGTAGATTTGATTAAAACTTCAGCTGTGTTGTTTTTAAAAGAGCAATTTTTATTTATATCTATTTTAATAAGCAAGTCAACAGAGACTGTACTTTCAAAAAAACAGCAAAATGATCAGACAAAGTAACGTCAATTACAGAGACCTTGGAGATATTTACTCCCTTGCTGATAATCAAGTCCAGAGTGTGTCCTCGATTGTGTGTCGGCTGTTTAACATGTTGAGTCAAACTAAAGTTTTAAATCACATCATTCAGCTTTTTTGCCTCTCTGTCTATTGGGTTGTCAACATGGGTGTTGAAGTCTCCTACAATTATTAAACAATCACAATCAATGCATGTCATAGATAAAGCTCACTAAAATTATTGAAAAAATTTGCCACATATTTTGGGGTTTTGTATAAAGTTAGTGTCAGATTTTGTTTGTGGCCTTTTAGCTCAATTCCCAGATATTCAAAAGAGTCAAAATTGCCCAGAGAAAGAAGCTTTTTACAGTTAGTGAATCATGAAATATTGCAGCAACCCCTCACCCCCAAACTCCCACCCCCAACCTTTATGTTTTCGATTCTCATTTAAAAAATTGTAATTAGGAGGCTCGGATTCAATTAGTACAGGTGTTTTATTGCTATCATCCAACTATGTTTCTGTAAGAAATATATCAACATAACATCAGATGCTTTCTGGAGGAGGTCAGGTGCAGAACTAATGTCTGAACCCACATCTCAGACTTCAAATATACAGAGTGGATGTTGTTCTGATTGTTTTGATGGGCCAGAATCCGGTGGTTCTGATAAAGTAAAGAATGCTTTTTGGGTAGTCAAGATGGAAGTTTCTAGCAGTACATAGTGGACCATTTTCTCGCTAAGGTTGAGAAACATCAGCTCTGGTGCCAAAGTTTCTGATGAACTGTCCTTGGTTCCAGTGAGTGTTAAAGGAGTGTGGGGGGAGGAGGTGGGAGAGGTAGAGCAGAAGCTCCATTTTCAGCTGGTTTATCAATTTGTTTTGGGAAAATGTGCTCCTGATCCATCCTTATCAGACGTGTTGGATTGGAGCCATGGCCAAATTCTTCCCATGTCTTGGGTGGGCCAGTGATCTCATTGTTTACATTGTCCTGTGGTTGTTTTGTTAACAGCATGCAAAATGATTGAGGTGAGAAGTTTTGTTCCGGCCCTATTATATTTGTGTCCCTACTTTCTTGGTGTCTGTATGTTGGGGTTCACCCCCAAGTGGAGAGACAAGTCCTGACTGTTGTTTGTGCTTAATATCCATACAACAGTTCAGATTACCCATCCTTTTTGGAGTCTTTGGAGGGGGTTTCTTGATGGCGCTTCTCATGGGGAATCCCTTGTTCTATTGGGGAACTTCAGTGCTCACATGGGCAATGACACTGAGTCCTGTGGTTAAGATGAACACACCCCCCACCCCAATCTCAACCTGAGGGATGTTTTGTGATTGGAGTTCTGTGATCGACAAGGATTGTCCATGACAAATACCATGTTCAAGTATAAGGGTGTCCATTTATGTTCTTGGCACCAGGATACCTTAGGCTGCAGTTCGATGATAGACTTTGTTGTAGTCTCTCCAGATCTACAGCCACATGTCTTGGACACTTAGGTAAAGAGAGGGATGGGGCTGTCAACTGACCACCACCAGGTGGTAAGTTGGATCCTATGGTAGGGGAGGATGCCAGTTAGACATAGCAGACCTGAACGGATTTTGGATGTAACTTTCCAATCTTTGGTGCTGAGGTCACCAAGGGGGTTAAAAAGCTCCTCGGTTTCAGAGACCTGAGGGTGGATGACATCTGCCCCAAGTTCCTTAAGGCTCTGGATGTTGAGGGGCTGTGGTGGTTGATGCTTCTTTTCAATATTGAGTGACCATTGGGGCAGTTCCTCAGGATAGGCAGACCAGAGGGGTGGCCCCCCTGTTTAAAAAAAGGGGGCAGCAGAGTGTGTTCACATTCCTAAGCCTCTCTGGTAAGGTCTTTTTAGGGGTTCTGGAAAGGAGGGTCAGTTGGCTGGTCGAACCTTGGATTCACTACTACTGCATGTACTGACTGTACTAAAATCATACCTGATCTACCGTTTTCTGCTTAGCAATGCTGCTGGCAGCCTGTTGTGGATCAGAACATGCAGAGCATCTTGTCTCATTCAGTTTCCAGCAACATCTGCTGATGTTGTTCCAAAATGTGAAATTTCACATCACAAAACCAGTGTTGAATGAGCTGCTCTTGACTTTCAAAATGGTATTCCAGTTGTAATAACAACACAAACATGCACAACTGAAAAGCAGAATGCAGGAATTTCAAAGTTTGTTTTTTCTGGGCCTCCGCTCTGTCCCGCCCCGCCATTTCTGTCCAATGGGAGCAATGAGAGTGGTTTGCAATGTGAAAGCCACCCGGACTAACTGAAAAAAATAAAGTCAACTTTTGGTCCATAAGAAGTGGAGCAAATGACTTTCCTGGTGTGAATACACCCAGAATTAAAGGTGCTTTAGATCCTTGAGTCGCATTTCTGTTGGTTTCTCATCAGCTGATATCAAACCACCGGCAGTAGGAATGATCCTGTTGTACTTTGGGTGCATGTTTAGGTGCAACAGATATGGGAGCTTTGCCAGGACATGTTTGTTAATGTGTGATCATTCAAACAGACTAAGAACTTTCAGCTAATCAGCCATCAAGCAAACTGCTTCACTGCAACTGCTGATGTTTTCTGGAAGCTGCAAACATATCAGAGAAATCTGGACACTTTTATTTGTTTTGTTTTTGGTTCTTTTATGTAAATGAAAATGAAAATTTGAAGCAAGCTACATTTTTATGTCCAGATGGTCAGAAAGCCTGGAGAACTATAGGGGAGGAGCAGGAATTAAGATTTGTTCAGATACTCTGTATTTTCGGACATAAAATTCATTACTGCAAGTTTAAAGAGCTGCTTTCAGGCCTGAAAGGCTGAAGCTGTGGACAGAAGCACTGATAGGATGCTGGAGAAGGCAGCAGCGAGGAGAGAGAGCAGAGCGTTGAAACAGGGACTTCCCTTAGCCTCCATCATCTGCAGGGAGGGAAAAAAGACATTCACACACACACTGCCTCCCACGTACACACACACGCACACTGTGCTGAGCGCTAGCAAGAGGCTTCACACACAGCTTCATACGAAATCCAGACAAAGGGACTGTAACCTGCAGCGATGGAGGAAAACATGGATGAATCCCAGAGCCAGAAAGGTAGGAAGGAGGAAACATTTCAGCATTTTTGCCTTTCATCAGCTTCAGCGTTATCCCATTGTTCTGCTCATCCTTCCTTCTCGGTACCATGGGAATCCTTTGTGTGAGCGGTGGGCAGATATAAAACAGGCAGCGTCCACATCCTGCAGGAAAAACCATCATTTTTCTGTTTATTTTCCTGCTTCAGTGTTGGGAAACGGTTTTCCTCGCCATTGTTCTGAGCAGAAACAGGGAGCTAGGCTGTGAATTTTAATGAAGCCGTCTACATGTCTGCTGCTGATCCCATTTTGGGATGATCGGAGCCCGTTTTCCAGCGTGCTTCCATGAATGGATGCATAAATAAGCAGATTGTTTGGGCTGAGGATGAGAGGAGATGGCAGACACTGGAGGGTCGTGTTGTTCTGGAGGCTGGACGGACAGATGGACGGGCAGATGGATGGATGGATGCATGGATGGATGGAGGAGGTGGGAGTGGCTCGGGGGAGGGAAGGGGGAGAAAGAGTGAGGGAGCGTGGGGCAAAAGCATGAAATGAAGCCTAAAAATGAGCGGGATGGGGGATAAGTGGGGCAGTGATTGATGCCTCCATTGGGATTTTCTTTGTTAGCCTCCATTGTTGGTGTTTCACGCTTGTCTGAACACCTTTTCCTCTCCTCTCTGCACGTCTCCCCCCTTTCTCCTTGCTGTCCTCACCCTTTCCCTCCATTTTCTCCATATCTCTTCATCGGAGGCCATTGCCTGGATTTTCTGCATCCATCAGCCTCCTCCTTGTTTTCTGGCTCTGAATCTTTATTTTGACGTTCCCTCCCTTCCCGCCCCTCTTCTTCCCTCCATTTTCACCTTTTTAACATTTTTCATAAACGTCTGTTTTTAATATTCCAGATCAACATTAGAGTAAAAACCTTTGTTCTTTTTTTCACTTTTTAATTATGAAATAATTTCAATGACTATTAAATGTTGTTGTCGTCGGTGCTGAAAATGGGTGTGTCCCTCATCTTCATCGCTCCTTCGTTATTAAACCTCCACATGAAGCTCAGTTTTAGAAATAAACATCAACAGAGTCGTTCCAGCAGAACATAAAGGATCTCTCCCTGATGGATCCATCATAATCTTTATTAACGCTGTATCTATGGAAACATCAGAGTGGCATTGTCTCCTGCTGTGTGATAGGTTGATTTGTGTGCTTTTTCTGGAAGAAACCCGTTCCAGCCAATCAGAGAGCTCCGTGGCCGTAATCAGTGTTCATCCAAACATGGTTTTTCATCCCAGGACTTTCTCCTTCCAGGTTTCTCCTCCCCTCCTTCTGCTCATCCTCTGAACCAGTTCCCACCCTGACTGCAGGTGTCCTCCTGTCCATCTTCGTCTCTTTCTTTTAGCATCGCTGTCTGTTTTAGTTTCACTGAAGCTGACCTCGCCCTCCTTCGTTTATCACATCGATGAAAACGTGTGACTCAGCTCAGGTGTGACGGAGTGAGGCAGGTGAGAGGAAGATGAAGGAAACTGCGACTCAGAGAGATGCAGAAAAGCTGGACTGTCCATCTTTGTTGGGACGTTGTGGACATCTTGTTTTGACTTGTAGAAATCTGCAGCACCTCTTCTAGTTCGAAGTGTCCCAGGATGTGAATAACAGTAAAATCCTCCTGACTCCGAGCTCCGAGCTGATTGGCCGACTGACATCATCCCTCATTAATAACTGAAGCCTCGCTCAGAGTGATGCTAAATATTACACATCATACAGTTTGGTTGTGGCAAGATATGTATTTTATAGTTAAAGTTGATATTCTATGGGCACATATTTCAGCTTTTATTCGAGGAAAAACAGTTTTGGAAACACTTTTTAAAATAAAACTAACAGAACCATGTTGCTGTCGCGTTTTATGACCTGTAAAAGCAATGAAAATATTTGGGGGCTTTAACCCAGTTTCAAGCCAAACAGAAATGTTATTATCCTAATCATTACTACGAATAAAAATCAGGTGAAATTGTTAGTTTTCATGTATTTCAGGCTGATAATAGTGGAAATGGTTCCTTTCAACAGAAAATGAGAGCTGTCCAACCATAAAGACAACCACTGAAGTTGATTAGATTTCCCCTGAAACATGGTTAAGCTCTCATTTTAACATAAAGTCTGTCATTTTACAGTCATTTTAACCAAAGAATCCTAAAAAGGTCCAACCAGCAGCCGTGCAGGCTGTCACTGAGCTGGAGGTGGAGATGATGGGAGAACTTCCAGCTCCACCAGTCAGGTGGCTTCAGATTAACTGTATTATTTTCAGGCTTTTCTGATGGATTAAGTTTTAAAACATGATAAATAATATTAAGTCAAGTCTATTAGTATATCACATTTCAGCAACAAGGCAGTCCAAAGTCGTTTACACAACATAAAAATATCATACTGTAACCAATTATGAAACAAGCCGTAAACATTACATTTTCTCAAATGCCATCATCAAAATCTTCTTAAATATCAGGAAAAATTTATATCTGAACCTTTTAAACATCAGCAACCAGGATGTTTTGTTGAAGAACACTCAGGAGGTTGAGCATTACGGCTTTCACTATGATTCTCTGCTTGATATAAATATATATAAAACTTCATTAGAAATTGCTTTGCGTTTAATTCAAACATATTGGACACAGAAACGGAAAATAAAGGGAGAAAGATGGAGGAAGCTTTAAAAGGAATGAAGTTAGAGAGATAAAAGTCCACACCCTGTGAGTCTGCTTCGACACCTGCAGAAAGAGAGACAAAAAACAGAGAACTGAGAAAAACCATAGCAGCAAACATCATGTACTTATATAACAACATCACTGTAAAGTATACAGCACTAGTTAATACCAGATGTATTTAGTGGCGACCGCAGCCCAACGTACAATCAAAAAAACGAATCATTGATTTAACATCATTTTTTTCCACATAATTTTATTTTGTTAACTGAAAGTCAAAAAGATATGGTAATCTGTTGTCTGTCCAAGAATAAATCAGTTTATCCCAACAAAGACGTTTTTATGTGTTAATTGGAAATAAAAAGTTAACATAATGTGGAAAACTGCCCTGGTTCACCTCTGAGTGCAGAGTGAATCTAAACAGCCCATCTGAATCTAAACGAGAAGGGAGATTTAAGGAAGTGCTGGGATTTAGGATGTGAAGTACTGCCAGATGACCTCCAGGGGCGCTGTTGTGGGTGATGGCGAGAAGAATGCATTGACTGGAGCATGAGCTGCATGGTTGGGAGCGCTGCTGCCTTGCAGCAAGAAGGTTTTAGGTTCGAGTCCCAGCCTGGGGTCTTTCTGTATGGAGTTAGCTTGTTCTCCCTATAGGTGTGTGGGTTCTCTCTGGGTACTCCAGCTTCCTCCCACAGTCCAAAAACATGGCTGCTCGGTTAACGGGTCTCTCTCTAAATTAGGTGTAAGTGTGGCTGTTTGTCCGATGGACTGGAGACATGTCCAGGTTGTACTGGTGATGGATGGATGATTGAAGCACCTGCTGGTTTCCTCCTCTTTAAAGCAGAGACCCCGTTTAAATGTTGACTCTGCAGCTTCTTCGATTCATCAGGAATATGTTCAGCTTTATCTTCACTTGTGTTGTGGGTGTGTGGACTTACGGCGGTGGGATGGAGAGATGGTCACATATCAGTTTGACCATCTCTAAGGACTCCGGTGAAAGCGATGTTCTTCCTGAACAGAAGGTCTGATGATGCCTCCTCCCTGCAGCCTTGTCCACGTTCACCTCCAGCCTCAGACTGAAGGCTCCAGTTTCATATCCATGGATCTGCTCAGGTCGACGTTCACCGTGAGACCTGCTGAAAAACCTTTCAGGGACGTAACATGAAGAACCAGGCGGGTCATGGAGCATCTCCACCTCATGAACCAGGAGGTCCAGAGGAGCCCAACCAGGTTAGATGGAGAGCAGAACATCTGTGGGCCCAGATGTTAGCGAGAACCTAAAACAACTTTTATTGTTTGTTTATTATTGTTTATTCAGTTTGTTTTGATTTAAACACCAGAATCTGTTTATTCTGGATGAATTTATGGTAACTTATTTAGGGCTAACCTGCAAAGCAGCAAGCTAAACAATATTCCCTTAAAAATGAAACAAACCCTTCAAAATAAAAGACATTTATGGACCTTCACAGGTTTGCTGTCCTTCACTGAAACCTGGAGGGTTGAAGTGAACCAGCAGCTCTGAGATGTTTCCTGCAGAAGCTCCATCATGAGCATCAGATGCAACTTTCATCTGAACATCTGAGCTGTGTTTCACTCATGACATCATTTCCTCCTCATCTCCTGTTCGACTCCTGTTCTTCTTCCCAGGAGTCATTTTTGCTGATGTTTAAGAAGTGAAGCTGTTTATCGTGAGAAAAGCAGCTGCATGGTGCTGGAATAACTGATCATATTCGTACACTGAGTCTAATCAATGCTGGGAAATGTCCGAACATCTGGAAGGAAAGACACGGAGCCAGAACCAAACCGTTCAGAAGGTTCTGTTCGACGTCTCCATGAACTCCTGTGGTTCCAGTGGGTCAGAGCATGTTCTGAACCTGAGCAGAGACACTCAGAACCTTGAAGTTACTCTCAGAAAGTTTTAAACTGGTCAGATTTAATCAGAGGAATGAATCAGGAATAGAGACTGGGTGTTACTGGGAAAACACCAGTAAAACCAGCAGAGACCGGAAGCCTCCTCAGGTCTGCGTCCTGTTTGATCTTCAGGCTGAAGGCAGAAGGTGTGTGACACCCTCATCCTCCAGTTTGGGTCAGAACCAGTCAACCTGGAGAGAAACCAGCAGATTTTACAGCAAAAAGATGAAAATGATCCAGAGCTGATTCTGGGTTCCTGGAGGTGAAGTTTATCGGCAGCGGCAGCATCATCCTGGGAACACTCAGCACTTCATTTATCTGGGAGAATCCAGCAGCAGACCAGTAACTGATACTGGACCCATATCCATTTCATTATCATGGCCGCTAATAGAAAGGAGCTTAGTGGAGCAGCAGAGCCGGTCGATACAAATCGAGTGAGCCGGGCCTGCAGAACCACACAGGAAAGATCTGCTTCAGCGCCACACACACACACACACACACACACACACACACACACACACACACACACACACACACACACACACATGCTTGTTCTTCCAGCCAACTGAGGACTTTGCATTGACATCCATTCATGCTAGCAACCCCATGAACGCCGGAACCGGACCGCTTCCCTCACCGTAACCTTCGTCCACACCTTACCTCCGAACCGAGCCGGCAGAGCGCAGCAGAACTGAGAAACAAGCGAGGACCAGGAAAAGGTCCTCACTTCCACAAATGACCTCAGTTCGTGGGTGAAAATGGTGAAAGTGGTCTTCTTTACACACACACACACACACACACACACACACACACACACACACACACACCGTCAGCTGCCCCGGTTTCTTCTCCTGTCTGTGGAGCAGCGCTGGGTTCTGGCAGCGCTCCGTTTGATGGAGTCGCTCCAAGCTCAGTCTGAGGATGACATCATCATCTTCATCATCAGCACCACGGCGTCTCGCTGCGCTGCTCCTCTGAAGGAGGGAGTGGTTCTCCATCTATCAGAGGAAAAACACCTTCTGCCCTGCAGCTTTCTGCGGCATCGTCTGATCAGAACCGTCTCAGAAGCAAACATGCTGCTCTAAAAACAGTTGGACGGTTTTATTTTCTGCTGTTTATGAGCCTGAAATACAACAATAATATTTATCTGTATAGCAGCTTTTTAAACAAGTGTTGCAAAGTGCTTCACATTAGAAAATCAGTTGAAACAACATCATAAATGATACAAGAAACAGAATGTTTAACTCATGAATGAAAATACAACGGAGGACAAAATGAAATAATAAAAATGCATGCAGCCGAGAAGCTTTCTGGCAGAAATGTTTCTGGCCTTTAGTGAGTTTATTGCTTCATAGATTTTTTTTTTTACACACTATTTATCATATCTTGAATAGAACTAACTTTAAAAATATCACAGTTTCGATATTTTGGACAGTAAATTAAACATTTCTGTAAGTATTAGTGGATTATTTTGTTTTTTCAGTGTGTGAGGTGTAATATTTACCGTGTTTTCGAGTCATACATTTTTTAGTTAAACTGGGATGAATTAATTCAGCTGAAAACGAAACAAACTTTTATCCTTTTTGGTTCTTAAACAGATTCTGAATAAATCTGCAGCCAAATGTTGCTTTAGTGAATGACTGAAATATAATCAGCATGACAGCTGCACTGTAGCAAAACGTTACAAATATATGCAGATTTATTGAGTTTTATATTCATGATCCAGTTTTAAGTAACAGACATAGAAATGTAATTTCATAAATCAGAGAAATGCAGCCGCTTCATTAACTATTTGCAGTACACTGCAGCAGAAACCAGTCATTTAGCTGATCAACATCCAGTATTTTTATGTGTTCAGTTAAAACGGAACCTAAATTCCAGTCAGGATCCAGTAAATCACTGCTGGTGCCAGGCTGTTCCAGTGAGCTGCTTGCCGGTCGGTGGTCCCGAACGCTGGAAATCTTCCTCTCATCATTAAACTTTGACCCCCAGATGATGTCCAGCTGTCGTTAATGTAATGTTCCCTCGTTACGCTCCATCGCAGCGATCATAAAACTCAACACTCATAACGTTCTGTTTGCCACAGTGAGGCTCCAGAGTCAGAGGAACATGAGGAGGAATCAGATTCAAGGAAAAATGAGGATTATGCTGCGTTTAACGCGTTTTGCGTGTGAAAAAGGCGTCCAGCGCCTCGAGTTGGATGCTTGTGCAATTTAAAGTCCGACGCTTGAATCGAGCATGAAAATCGGGAGGAGCCTCTGGACTCGACTCTTTCCAGATTTTCCAACTCCAGCGTCTGCCGCGTTGGACGCGATCCAAACGCTCGAAACGCTTCCAAACGCGCCGCAAGACTTCTCAACGGCCTGGACGCGTCCGCCATAGACTTGGCCTGCAAAGCAGGCGCCCCTGAGGCTGAAATCGGTCTGAACGCAGCTTGAGATGTTCAACCAAACAATTACTGGAAAAAACAGTAGATTAATACTGATGCTTGCATGACGCTACATACTGGGTGGTGGAAAAGTATTTACTTAGTTTTGGGTCAGTTGCACGACCCACAGCCAAACTAGCGACGCAACAAACCCGTAGAACCAAGAAATGGATTAAATAGAACCTGTCTGACAGCATGAAGTAGGGTTCTAGATCTGAAACAGCAAAGCACCCAGCCTCCGTCTGAAGATGAGAATCAAAGTCTCTGACACCCACCAGTCAGTTCCAGAACTGTCTCTAAGGTTCTGGTTCTCCAGAGAACCTCAGTAGAACCAGGATTCACAGCTGGACCAGTGGAGAACCTTCCCAGGAGAGGCCGACCCACCAGAACCACTCCAGGAGCTCACCATCAACCCATCCAGGAGGTCCAGAACAACATCTGGAGCTCTGCAGGCTTCACTGCCTCAGTTAAGGTCAGAGGTCAAGATCCAACAATGAAAAAGAGAGAAGGTGGCCTCCATGGGACAGTTCCAGGACCAGAACCGCTGCTGACCCAACAGAACACAACGGCCGTCTCACATTGACCAGCAAACATCCTGATGGTCCTCAGGACTTCTGAGAAAATCTTCTACGGACTGAACTTTCCGTTGCATCAGGCCGAAAACCGACGCAGCGTTTTAGAAAAATGTCGTAGCGGCAGTCAAACACGGTGGAGGTGGTGTGATGCTCTGGGACGGCTCTTTCTGCTTCATGCTGGAGAAATCCTCCTATGTGTCTGAATTAAATCAGTTCTGCAAAGCAGAGCGGGTCAGCCGTCCTCCACAGTGAGACTCATCACCAGTTACCAGCAACAGCTGACTGGTAACCAGTCTCTGGGCTTAGGGGGTACTTACTTTTTCACAGAGAGCCAGGATGGTTTCCCCCTTGATAAATGAATTCTTAATTTGAAAGCAGTTTTTCATATTTACTCAGATTGTTTTTGGTTTTAAAATCTGATGATCTGAAACATTTCAGCAGAAAAAGCAGCAAAAAACACAGAAAACTGTGAGGGCGCCAATACTTTTTCACAGCTCTGTAGATGTGGCGGAAACTGGTCCCAGTGGGCTCCTCTGGGGATTCTGGTTCTGGTTTGCTCTGGAGGCAGCAGATTGATCCCAGATCATCAGATATTTCCACACCAGTCTGGGCCGTTTGAGTCATTTCCAAACGAAAATCTAAAATCTGTGATAAATAATATATTTATGACTCGAAAGCACAAACAGAAAAACAGCAAATAATTACAGCATAAATTACAAAATAATAATTTACAGGTTCACACTGAAGCTGCAGTGGATGTTGATTTCAGCATCATTTTCTAATTATTTAAATGTTCTGAGAAAACCAGTGCTCCCAGTTTAAACCAGTGGTGTCCAAGCTTTTTACCACCAGGGCCAAAATCACAAAAAATTCAGTTTTTTAATGTCTAAAGGAAAATTTCTCATGTTTTTTTTTTCTTAATTGTTATGCTTAATAATGAACTAGATTTAAAAGATCTGATTGAAGCGAACAAAATGGCCAGATGTTTCAGAGGAGGGATCTGGAAAGTTTGCACACAGCTTTCACATTTCTAGATTCGTTTTGTTTTTGGACTAAAAGATTGTTGTTCTCTACGGTGGGGGGGGGTCACATGTTGTGGTTCTACTGATGATGACAGGATGATGGATGCAGAAAGAATCTTCTGAGAACTACCACATTACTCTAAGCTCGCGTTGTGTCCTAAAAGATGAAAATAAAAGTCCGTCTGCAGGAACCGCCACGGCTTCCAGACGAGGGCCGCTCCATTTTAGAGCCGCAGTCGAGGGCCGCACAAATTCGTTCAGAGGGCAGCAAATGGCCCCCGGGCCGCACTTTGGACACCCCTGGTTTAGATGGCGAGGAGCTTCTAAATGCGCTGCCCGGCATTAATTCACGGAGCCAGAGGGCTGAGATGGTCCTGCAGGCGTTTCCTGCCGCTCCCTTAGTGACCAGGAGGGAAAAGCTCCCGGAGACGGTTTCTGGACGGAGAGATGGCTGCAGGTTCTGGAGGGAAAACTCAGCTCAGATCAGAACCTGACATGAAAACCTGAGTTTTAATCAGCGGAACCTGAGCAGAGAGCTTGGTTCAGATCTATCCGGGTCTCCGTGCTGCAGCTCATCCGAACGGCCCGACGGGCCCGAAGCGGCCCGCCCGCCTCCATGAGAGCAGAACCGGGGGCCTCTGCAGGCCGCCCGCCGGGTCCGACGGGAACCGACTTGTCTCCCGCCAGCAGATCTGACGTCTCCAGAGCTGCGCAGCAGAACCTGATGTTTCAGTCTGAGATGAAGCCAATAACTGGACCATGTCCGCACATATGGATCAGAACCAGGACGTTACAGAAAGCACACGTTCAGAGAAACACGCTTTAATGTCAGCGCCCACGAGCGCAGAAACTGAAATGAAGCTAATAATCTGTGACAACCTGATTTAGGTTCATAAAATGTTGTTCAGAATCAACAGGAAAACATGCAGCAGTTTGTCTATAATAACAATAAACCCGCCGGAGACCGACTCTGGTTCATTTCAGCGAAAAATAAGACAAAAAATGATTTCTGTTAACAAATCCTCCCAGTAACCAGAGGCCCTGAATTTAATAAACGGTTGAGATTAAAATGGAATAAAAGTCAGTGTTGTGCAGGCCTGACGTTTCATAATTACCATGATTATTAGTAGGCCATTATTAAGGAATTAAAACACTTTTATTGCTGACAAAATAAATAAAAACCATCTGATTTTTTAATTTTTGTTTTTAATTTTTATTGGAAGAAAGGAGGAAAATGTTTCATCTATTAGAAAAAAAAAAGTTAAATTATTATATTTAACTGTTTCCAGAGCTGAATGTCCAACATTTTCCCAAAATGTTTTGATGATAATTTTAAAAATTTGTTGCCTCAGATTCTTCACGTGTTTCTATGAGCGAATCACCTGCTAAATATCTTTCCTCATTTTTACGTCTCTGTTATAAAAACATGATCCCATGTTTTTATGAACATGATCCCATGTTTTTATGAACATGATCCCATGTTTTTATGAACATGATCCCATGTTTTTATGAACATGATCCCACTCTGACTGGGTATTAATGAATATGAAATGCAGAAACATCAGCAGGAGGCAGCTGGGTTCTAACGGCACCAGAACCAAAATGGCTCTTTAGAGGAACTCAAACATCCAGGGAAAAGTCGAGACGCTAAAACATTAAACCAACAGACTCACACTGGTCCCAGTCTGCAGAGTCAGTCGTCATGGAAACATCACGTGTTGAAAACTGGTTCACATAAAACGCTGAAAAAACTGTCATGAAACAGCAAACACATTATAGCAGGAAAAACTGACAGTTCTACTGGCTTTACTGGTTCTGCTGATTCCACTGATTCTGCTGATTACAATGGCTCCACTAGTTCCACTGGTTTTACTGGTTTCACTGATTCTCCTGATTACAATGGCTCCACTAGTTCCACTGGTTTTACTGGTTCCAGGACCAGTTCTGAGTTCTACCGTAGCATCCAGCAGAACCTCTCTTGCCTTCGTCTGGAAATGATTTCCTTGATTTTTGTCTGTTCAGCCGAACTTATCGATAAAGTTCGTCTGTGAAAGACATGGTGGGTTTCATATTCAGAACAGAACGCCCCCCAGAACCGGGTCCTGGGGTGTTTCCGGACCCCAGCAGGAGCCTTCAGTGATCATCAGCCCGCTGTCGCGTCTCCGCCCAGACAAAGACAACCGCCGCAGCCTGGCCCACTTTCTACCGGGTCACCGGGTCTCTGCGCCGCCCAGTGACCCGGTCCAAACATGGAGGCAGGACCAGGATGAGGACACACGCAGATCAGGAGCACAAAGAACCAGAAACATGTTTATCTGCAGAAAATGAACATGCAGCACAGCCTCCCCCCTCCCTCCCTCCCCCACCACACACACACACACACACACACACACACACACACACTTCTGTCACAGCATCAGACTCCTCCTCTCTGCGCTCGTCCATCTGCCTCTCTGACTCAGAGACAGATTTAGACCGAACCGCTGCTGTGAGCAGCTCCTTATTAAATGGAGCCAGTCGGAGTAAAATGGGCCCGTCCTGCTGGGCCCGGCGGCCATCTTTGTTCCTCGTTACCGCCTCGGTTTGGGAGGCGAGCGTTTTACACGGGGGGGGGGGGGGGGGGCAGGATGGGCCTCCGTGAAAATGGAGGACGAGCATCAGTGAGGCTGGGACTCGGAGCCGAGCTGCACTGTTGCCATGACAACGCTACAGGCAAAGTGGGTCAGCGGGCTGCTGCCACACCCCTGTTGGCATGGCAACAGGACCGGTCAATTAAACCTGAGCAGCACGATGACTCACACACACACACACACACACACACACACAGAAAGTGAATAGACATACTGCGCGCATGCGAGCAGGTGTGTGTGTGTGTGTGTGTGTGAACTTCTGAATTGAAATCATGATGCAGCCTGGGGGCGGGGCTAAGACTCCTGCTGACACAGCTGAGACGTGATTGGCTGAGAGTCCCGTCAGTCAGGCAGCGCAGGACCGAACATGCCCCGCCCTGACAGTAAAGTTTCGGGGCCACACCGTCCTACTGAGAGACTGGCCCCGGAGGACGGGACCCGAAGGACGGACTGGAGGACGGGCCCTGGAGCACGGGCCTCGGAGGACAGGACCGGAGGACGGACTTGAGGACGGGCCCCGGAGGACGGGACCGGAGGACTCTGCCGGTCTGTGGAGCAGATTTACAGGGACACAACGAGACCTGTTCTCCAGACCGTCACCTGAACACAGCAGACCAGAACCCAAACTGACCAATCAACACAAAGAGCCAACTCAACGTAAACCTGACAATTCTTTCAAATCCTACATTTAAATGTTAAAATCTTAAAAACCATTAACTCAGAATTAATAGTTTTTTCACTCTCAATAGACAGAAGTTAAAATTCCAGATTTATGGGGGCCCCCTGAAGGTTGGAGGCCCTAAGCAGCTGCTCAGTTTGCTTATGCCTTGGGCCGGCTCTGAAGCCACCAGTTCATGAAACATGACCAACATCACGGGGCAACACAAGATCCCACAGCATCACAGCCATCCACCCCCTGCCTTGCTGCAAGGCGTCAGTGCCCCCCAAGTGCCGGACCCTCCTTCTTGGGGGCCCCAGGCAGGTCAGCAGTCCCGCCTGACCGCCGACCCGCCCTGTGCTCCAGTAACCTGTGACAGCAGCTTTAACTGCGCCGCAGTGAACCGACACTGCATCGTTCGCTCAGCATCGTCTGATCCTGGAACATTCATCCCTTCAGCTCAGCCAGGTTCTTGGGTCACAGGGTCCTGGGTCCAATGACCTGCTCACACCTTCCACATGCAAACGCAACAGAAAAGACTTGGGCTGCGTTCCCTCCAGCCCGGTCCAGTCCGCTTTAATCCAACTCCAGTCCATCCGCCTAGAAAGTCCAGTTTGGTTGGGGAGGAGTGAACGTGTAATCAACTCCGCCTCCAAACCTCGGTCTCGGGTCAGCTGAAGTGAACTCTGGTTCGGTTCAGATGCAGATGTGAACTCCAAGCGGACCGGAGACCACTCCAAAAGCAGGAAGTGGACTACAGCGCAGGGCATTCTGGGTAATGCAATACACCCAAAACAATCGCTAGCTAGCCTAGCGCTAGCGGGAGAAATGGCTCGTGGTCTTCAGCCAAAGACAGAAGAGAAATCCTCCAGCCGCTAAAACCTGACGCCACTCCGTTGTTGTTGACGTTTGGTGAAGAAGGAAGCTGCGCTCAGCGTCTTCAGAGGTTTTCATGTCGTTTCCTTCAGCGGTTCTTGGTGCAGCGCCCCCACAGGCGAGGAGGGGAACAGGTTGCTGAAAGGGTTTGGTTGGTTTGACTCGGAGCAGAGAGGAAGAACTGCAGCAGCTGGAAATGGAGGACATGCTGCAGCTTTGGTTCCGAACCGAGTGTAGCGGACTATCAGGGGGAAACAGCGTCATTAACAGCACTGCCTGCTCCATGAAGACGCTCTGTCTGCACTGATGAAGGTTCACTCACCTCGGTATGCTGTGCCCTCAGAGTGGCCGACGCAGCAGGGGAGTTGGCCTTAATCCCTGCTTAGTCCTGCAGGGAGCGTTGAACTTCCATCCTTAGATGGTCAGTTGTCATCACGTCTGGAAGGAAAATATAGATTAAAAAGATGAAATAAAACTTTATTTCAGTTTTTAATTTGGATTCCTAATAAAATCCTGATGAGGCAGAAACCAGGGAGATTTGTCCCAATTATTTCCAGTCAGTCCAGTTTAATATTAATTATAACCCAGTTATGATCAAACTAACAACCTGATTCTGATCGTCACAGTCCAGTTAAACCACAGTTACATAAACTGGTACCTTTATTATTTATCATCTTCAGCTCCCTGCATCTGGTGTTACTTCCAGATCAGAGACCAGAGTCAGAACCATGAAGCGCGAGCAGAACTTCTGGACTCGGACTTCCCACGGGAGCCGGCCCAGATCCCGAGCCCAAAGCCAGGAGAACATCACAGGACGTCCAGCCAGCGGCACCAACAATGACAGAGTTTAGATCCTTCAGCAGGTCCAGTCCAGGTCCAGGTCCAGGTTCCAGTCCTGGTTCAGGTCCATGTTCAGGTCCAGGTCCAGGTCCATGTCCAGGTCCAGGTCCAGGTTCAGGTCCCAGTCCTGGTTCAGGTCCATGTTCAGGTCCAGGCCCAGGTTCCAGTTCAGGTCCAGGTTCCAGTCCTGGTTCAGGTCCATGTCCAGGTCCAGGTCCAGGTTCAGGTTCCAGTCCTGGTTCAGGTCCATGTTCAGGTCCAGGTCCAGGTCCATGTCCAGGTCCAGGTCCAGGTTCAGGTCCCAGTCCTGGTTCAGGTCCATGTTCAGGTCCAGGCCCAGGTTCCAGTTCAGGTCCAGGTTCCAGTCCTGGTTCAGGTCCATGTCCAGGTCCAGGTCCAGGTTCAGGTCCCAGTCCTGGTTCAGGTCCATGTTCAGGTCCAGGCCCAGGTTCCAGTTCAGGTCCAGGTTCCAGTCCTGGTTCAGGTCCATGTTCAGGTCCAGGTCCAGGTCCATGTCCAGGTCCAGGTCCAGGTTCAGGTCCCAGTCCTGGTTCAGGTCCATGTTCAGGTCCAGGCCCAGGTTCCAGTTCAGGTCCAGGTTCCAGTCCTGGTTCAGGTCCATGTTCAGGTCCAGGTCCAGGTTCAGGTCCCAGTCCTGGGTCCGGTCCATGTTCAGGTCCAGGTCCAGGTTCCAGTCCTGGTTCAGGTCCATGTTCAGGTCCAGGCCCAGGTTCCAGTTCAGGTCCAGGTCCAGGTTCTCTCAGGGGGGAGGAGAAGGATGCTGCTCACCAGCCTGAGGCCTCAGAGGGACAAATGACTGACAAGTAAAAACTCCAGTTAAAATGAATAACCTTTGACCCGGAGGATCCTCTGCAGTTCTGGTTCCGTCTCGGTACTGCCGGGCTCTGCACAAACGCACAGTAGAGTCAGTCGGGAAATGGCTCCAAGAAAACACCCAGCAGACTCCGTCTCCGTGCCAACCATGACAGGAAAAGCCTTTTCTGTCCTACCATCACAAACATAAACAGGTGGAGTTTATTAACGACTGCCGGGTCTTTAACTGGACCTGTGAGCTTCGGTCAGATTAGACCCAGACTGAGATGAAGATGATAATGACGATGATGACTCTGATGATGACTCTGATGATGAAGATGATGGTGATACTGATGACTCTGACTGATGATAATGATAATGAAGATGATAATGACGATGATGACTCTGATGACGGTGTTTTGCGTCTTCAGGCTGCAAGGAGTGCTGCGAGCGATGCGTCGGCAGTCTGCCCTGGGCGTCGCTCATCGCCACCATCCTCCTCTACATGGGCGTGGCCTTGTTCTGTGGGTGTGGCCACGAGGCTCTGAGCGGCACCGTCACCATCCTCCAGAACTACTTCGAGGTGATCCGAGCTCCTGGAGATGTCCTGGACGTCTTTACCATGTGAGTCTGGATTTCTGTGCACGTCAGCTGAGCTTCGGTTTTACCCATAATTCATCTTCCTGGCAGGCTGGCGCTGATATCGGGCCAGAAGGCTCGGGACGAACTCCTCCAGGTCGCGCTGATAGGTGGGAGCCTGAGGGTTATACAGAGGAGGATCAGCGCCGCTGAAAGAAGAGCGTCTAACTTTTCTTTCCTAGAATTCTAAGATTTGGTCAAAATCCAGAGATTAAAGTCAGAATCCAGAGATTACATTAGGAACTCTAAAATTCGGATTAAATTCAGAATCGTGAGATTAAGTCAAAGTTTAAAGTCACAGTTCTGAGATTAAAGTCTCTCAACCCAGAAAAAGCTGTTTATCTTTAACTGTGTGAATTTCTTCAGCTGCTCAGGTGTTCAGTTGAGTTCTGACTGAACTGCTGAACGAACATCTAATCTCAGGAACTCCTCTTCAGCTTTGCTTCGCCAGCTGCACCAGATTACCAGAAACCCCTGAGACCCCAGCAGGAAGCAGGCCCTGGGCTCTGCACGGAGGTTCTCCTCATGCACGAGTCGGTTCCCCTCAGCCTCTTCCTCCAGAAGCACGCGTGTTAGCTGAACTGGACACTTAACGCACACGAACTGCTCAGGGTGGAGGCTGACCTCTGACCCTGCAGGCAGGAGACCAGCCCTGGTTTTCTGGGCTGTGGTTGAGCTCTCTGAGCTCGTTGAGGGCGCGGCAGCCATGTTTAATGTCTTGGCGTTCATCGTGGTCTGATCCGATGCCAAACGCCCCCCAGCCCTCGTGGTCCCGGCGGCAGCCGCACGTGATCCACAAACATCAGCATGCGAGCAGCTCATGAGTGTCTCTGTTCTCCGCAGCATCGACATCCTGAAGTACATCATCTACGGCCTCGCCGCCGGCTTCTTCGTGTTCGGCGTGCTGCTGCTGGTGGAGGGCTTCTTCACCACCGGAGCCATCAGGGACCTCTACGGCGAGTTCAAGATCACCGCCTGCGGACGCTGCCTGACTGCATTCGTAAGAGAAACCCTGGAGTTCGTGGTCGTGGCGCTCAGATTGGTCCAAACAGAGAAGTAAAGCGGGGGACGAACGGAGCTGTCGACATGTTGGCAGCTGATCCAGAAACGGCTCCGCCACATGAAGCCGCTCCTTTCAGCCCCCAACGGCTCCTCCTTGCTTCAGATCTGAGTTACATTTACTGAAGTGGATGTTTCTGGAAGCTTCCTTTCATAGACCGAGCTCAGTGCAACACATTTATAGAAACTTTATTACAGCAACTTGTTCTGGGAGCTTGTTTTAGGTCAATGTTTCCTTAATACTGATGGGAAAACGTCTAGTTATGAGTGAAATCATCTGCAGGTGGGACATTTTAACTTAGAATGTGGGAAAATGTCTTGTTCCACTGGCTGGTTATGTCACTTATAACTAGAACTATGTCAATCAATATTAAGGAATTATTGATCGAAAACAAGCTCACTAAAAGCAGAAAGTTTTTATTCTCCTCAGTCAGAAGCAAGAAGTTGAAACATGCAGAAAGGAGGGAAACATCTGCTCCTGAACCCGAGGTGTGCGATTCTGCATATTTTAGCATCCATCCAATACCAAGCAAATATAGGGCCAGTGTCGCTGATGCCGATAACTGTTACCACTTATCTTTGATATATCTTCAAACTTCTGACCTTTAGGTTTTTTTGTGTTTGTCCTTTGAATAATTTTTTAAAAATCTATATTTCAAATTATTTTCTTCAAACTTAGGACAGAATTTGGACCAAGTTTAATAAGTTATTAACATGACAAACTGTGAAAATAGAAAACAAAACAAATTTGTGTGCATTTTTTCCACAAAAAATAGTTTCGGCGTCTACAGTCGCGTTTTGTCTGCTTGCTTTCACCACCTTCCTAACGGCTGGGAGCTCACTGTACGTCTCGACCAACCAAAGAGAAACGCCAGGTTCTCTGTTCCCGAGGGAGAGACGCTCCCTCTGGTTTCTGCTGCGCTGCAGCTCTGTACCGCTGACTCGTCTCTTCCTGTCTGGCTGTTGGCAGCTGATGGTCCTGGCCTACCTCTTCTTCCTGGTGTGGCTCGGAGTCACGGCGTTCACCAGCCTCCCGGTCTTCATGTACTACAACGTCTGGTCCATGTGCCAGAACGCCAGCTCGGTGGAGGGAGCCAACCTCTGCCTGGACCTGCGTCAGTTTGGTGAGTACCATCAGAACAGCCGGCCCCAGACCTGCCGACTCGTTTACCTCCACCTGACCCCGCAAAGGATTAACTGAGCTGACACAATAACAATCAGACGCCACATTCAGGGCCGGGTTTACAAGGACATGGGCCCCTGGGTCAGAGCCAGTTTGGGGCCCTATCCTCTGCAGAAAACTCTTCTACTGATGCAAATCTCCACACATGAAGAGGTAGTCCGATACATGAGCAGGGACGTTTATACTGTTTACTTATTTATGCAGAGACAATGTACAACGTTTCATTCACCGTTTAAAAGGAGAGCTGCATGGTAGCAGGTGAGAGCAAGGAATGCTCATTTCCGCCTGTAGTCCCTGGACAGGTTGATGGAATCAAAAAGTAATGTAACAGGTGATGAAACTGGTGAAAAACCAGTATAATGATTAATTACACGCACATCCAATAAGTAATTATTCAGATTTCACTAAAACGCAACAAACCAGTCAAACCAGCAGATACATTAATAAAACCATATCTTTGCCTTCATCATTAATGTGAGCAAATCTGCTTATTTAAAAGCCATAGTTTAGCCACGTGTGCAAACTTTTTAAAACTGGGACGTTATAATCGCTTTCGGCAAACGATTCCAATGGCTCGTTGCGACAACAGAGAAGTTAGTTTTATTAAAGCAGTCCTGCATTTTGGGATGCTGCACTCGCCTCTAGAGGGCGCCCTGGTGACGCTAGACTTCTGCTCTCAAAGTAATAAACCTCCTTAAAGGTGGAGCACCAATCCCATTAAGAGTTTTATAAACTAAACAAATGTTTGCACAAAATATAAAATTTTTTAAATTTAAAAAATCATATTTGGAAAGAATATGACAGTGACTGTGTTGTCTTGATTTCTTATCGTATCTTTAAGGCACTTTTATAGATTGATTTAAAACAGTATTACACACCTGGGACCAACTAGTCACACAATACAAAAAACAAGAGAACATCATAAATACGTATGGGAGGCCTCAACAGTACGAGATCCACGTATGTTCCCGAAGTTTGCTCAACTAAATTTTAGAGACTTTCTAAGCTTTTTGACATGATTTTTCAAAGTTAGAGTTGGATCCCTCAGTATGAACTGCATGGTAGGTTTAATGCGTCCCCTGAGCAGTAGCTCCACGTTGTTCCCAAAAAATGGACTATGACTTCAAAACTTTAAAAATAATTATTCATATTCAGAAAAATCCCCAAATATTATTACAATTCACCTGATATGAGCCTGTGAGTTTTATATAAAGTTACAATGCACAACACACATTTCTAAAAACAAGAAAAGAAAAGTCTTTGTGGCCCTGTAAGCCCGCTCACATCAACGGAAGCTACACCTGCACTTCCATCATTTAATTCAGTTCAGTTCATTTATATCTTGTCAATTCACAACAAATGTTGTCTCAACGCACTTTACAAAAATCAATTCAAGCATCCATTCATTCCAGTAGTTCCTGGTTATCGACCAGTTCAGCAGCTCAGTTAATTATTCAAAGTAGATCAAAAGTTTCTAAGGAGACCCAGCAGAGCATCGAGTCGTTGACCTGCAGCGTTCAGTCCTCCTGACCAGCAGGGGGCGACAGTCTGGCGTTGGGTCGTTGACTTTACAGCAATCCCTCATACCGAGCATGCATGTAGCGACAGTGGAGAGGAAAAACTCCCCTTTAACAGGAAGAAACCTCCAGCAGAACCAGAACCGGGCTCAGTACTAGCGGCCAGCGGCCATCTGCCATGACCGACTGGGGGTTTATTTACCAAGAACTCAGTGTTGGGTCTGTTAATGCAGTTTCAAGATTTTAAGATTTGAGATTCAAGATGTATTTGTTTGTTATTTCCAGTCATAGAATAGAATAGAATAGAATAGAATAGAATAGAATAGCATTTATTGTCCCACAGAGGGGAAACTTAGGTGAAACAGAAGCATCAGGGCCACAAAAGCTCCAATAGTCTTAAAATAAATACAAAAACAAGTTTAACAACAAAAACAACAGTAATAATAATAATAATAATAATAATAATAATAATAATAATAATAATAATAATTTACTGTACAATGTTAAAACAAAAAATACTGTGCAGTTATCAGAAATAGAAAAATCGTACTCACAATCCAAGGGACGTGCAAATGAGCAGGATGACTTTTTTATTTATCTATTTATTTACATTGGCAAAGAAAATTCACAGACTGAAGCTGAATGTTGATGAAGTTGTTGATCAAACTGGGTTTTTTGGGCATTTTTATTCAAGTTGTCCAGAAGTTTGAGTTTATTTAATCAGGATTATGAACGTTAATCTCTCTGCTGCAGATTTAACCTCTGGCTGATTTCCATCTGCAGTCCTGAAGGCAGACACGAAACGGACACAGAGAAATGAGAATCCAATGATTCCTGAAACTTATAGCTAAGCCCGAAGGTTTTCATACACCTGGCAGATTCAGATTTAAAGCTGTTTTCATTCAACCAAGACGTTTGTTTGTGACATGAAATGAGACAGAAATCTGAGGAGATAATCGAACCATGCAAGAGGAAGAGCAATTAAAAAAATACATCAGTTCTTGTTACTGAAAACAAAATCAGTGATAAATGCTAAATAAAAACAGCTGAGCAGCTTTCTCCATGTTTCTTCTGGTATTTACATGAGTTGCCTTTGGTGATGAGCTCCAGGACTTTGAGGCTGGAAGGCCTCCTAACCATCACCCTAATCTTTAGCTCCCTCCATCAGATTCAGGTCAGAACTCTGGGTCGCTCCGAAACATTAATGTCACCTCCAGTCAGAAGAAACACGTTGGTCACATTAAAAGATGACTTAATCTGGCAGGGGTATGAATAATTCTGGCCTTAACTGGCAGCATAACTGGAAAGACGAGCAAATAGCATCAGATCCTATTTTTGGTAGACTGTATGGGCCAGTGCTTTACTAGAACAATACAATTAAATATTAAAACATGTTTTGTGTGTTCAGGCTTGAATTTGTACAAAATTTTAAAGGATCTTTTCATCATTAACAAAATGCAGAAATCTTCATATCGTTACACTTAAAGCTGCAGTCTGTAATTTTCACAAAAATCAGTTTTTTTCCATATTTGTTAAAACCGTCTCCGTGTCAGAACAGTTTGGTCTGAGGCAGATGATCTGTGGAAAGATGTAGCTCCTCCTCCTCCCTGAGCTGCTATTGGTCTAAAGAAATGCTCCGCCCCTGACCTGAAACAGCCAATCAGAGCCAGGAGGCGGGGCTTATTGCTGCCAGTCACCCTCGTGTACACGCTGCTACATGTGCTGATGGTGGAGAAACAGCTCACCGTTCCAGGAAAACTTTATCCGCTGCCATCAGTGGCCATGCTAACTAGCCTTAGCATTAGCAGCAGGCTATGCTGTGGTGAACCAGCTGTAGCGTAGCAGAGGGGGCGGTGGGGTGGGGGTGTGAGCGGCGCGTACATGAGGGTGATTGGCAGCGCTAAGCCCCGCCTTCTGGCTCTGATTGGTTGCTTCTGACTGACTGGTGGATTTCTGCAGTTAGTACTGGGAGCACTGGGAGCACTGGGATCAGGCAGAGAAGCTGGATTTTTTTCACAGATTTTAACAAAGATGTAAAAAACATATTTTTCATAAAAGTTCCATACTGCAGCTTTAATGCTTCAGAGCATTTTTGGCTGCCTGGTTCAGGTCAGTCTGTCCCGCCTGCCCTCACAGATATACGTTTAGTACGAGTTATTTTATTTCATGTTGACAAATTAATTAGACATATACTTTAAAATGAAGTGAAAAACCCCATAAAACCAAGATTTCCATGATCAGTATTCCATGATCGTCTCCAGTGGGGTAGTAGCAGTATCACTTTAGATCACTGGGGGTGGAGGCAGGGGTGGGTTCGAGGAAGCGCTTCCTCAGCAGGAAGGTGAACGACAAACAGACCTGAAGCTGTTCGAGTTTCTGCTGAGACCAGAAGAACCTTCCAGGAGTCTGGACCGGTGACGCTCGTTTGGAGAACATAGAACTGGATTCCTTAAGTTAGCTTGCTTCTCTCCCAGAGTCCTGCTAATCTGCTCTTTATACCGATTCAGGTTGAGTAGAAGTGCTCACTCGATATTTCTCAGTCATATTTCACCGTGTTATTCATACATTTATAAATTTCATAGTTCCAAAATAAACATTTAATTCAAAAGCTAAATATTTAGTTTACACATATTTAGTTTAACTAAATATTTAGTAACAAAGTAGGTAGCTATTTCTCAAACTCCGAGTTGGAGGACGTGTCTCCACCTCCTCCCTTCGTTGATCTGTCCTCTGGTGAGAAAAATAATCGCTGTGTCTTAATAGAGGATCATTCATGCAGGCCTGGGGTTGAATGTAGCAGGATCCGTTGATCAGTTCAGCAGCAGACAGAAACACTGACCCCTGATTCTGGTTCTGGTTCTGTACTTCCAGCCCAGTCGGCTGTGGTCAGACATTGTTTTATATGATGTCATTTCTGCTCTGTCCTCCATGTTGTTCTGCTACTTGTCCACATTAAACTCCCGGCTACATCAGGCTGATAGTGCTGCCACCTACTGGTCAACCTTTGGAGCTGCAGACTAAATATTTAGTCTTCACTGTTCACTGTTTCCATGGTGAGAACAGTGAAATACAGGGAAGAGCTGGTTCATACTGGGCCCCTCCCAGTAACCGTTTCAGGTTCCAGTCCTGCTCCAGGTTCTGTGTCTCAAGAGGATTAAAAATGGCTCATGTTGGGATTTTTTCAGGAGCGGTGACCATCTCGGAGGACAGGAAGGTGTGCACGGGATCTGAGAAGTTCCTAAAGATGTGTGAATCCAACGAGGTGAGCAGAGGCGGAGCAGAGATCTGGGGGGAGAAGCTGCAGGACCCAGCCTGACTCTGGTTTTATGTTGCAGCTGGACCTGACCTTCCATCTGTTTGTGTGCGCGCTGGCGGGAGCAGGAGCCGCCGTCATCGCCATGGTGAGAACACGTATACTCCTATCTGCTCACTCAGGTCAGAGGTCAGTCTCTCCCGTGGAGGAACCAAGGAATCCTGGCCTTTTATTCACGCGTGACGGTCGGATGATGGAGGACATAAACAGACGGGGGGTCTCATCTGCAGCGATGTGGGTGTTCCACTGGAGCACATCGCTGCAGGAGAAAGAGCTACACCAACAAGAGGGACGCCCTTAATTCGCTGGTCCATCTGTGCTCCGGTCCTCCCCTATCGTCACAAGATGCAGATCTTGACCAAAAACAAGATTCCAGATACAGCCTGCTGAAAAAAGCTTCCTGCACGCTGCAGCGGCACTCCGTGACAGGGTGAGAAGCTCCGGGCATCTGTCTCTTTCCCTGGAGGTTTTGAGGGACCTGCCCTCATGGGCTTTGAAGGGAAGATTCTGAACACTATGCAGGGACCATAAAGCCCTTCTGGCAGGAAAAAACACTGTTTCCCCAGAATGAGCTGAGAAAATGTCAGGGGGAGAGGGGTGTCTGGGTTTCTGTCCGACAGGTAGAAGACAGCGGGCAGTTGGACCTTCTGGACTGGGCGTCTTTGCATTTTCACCAATGATTCTTGAGTTTTCTTGCTTTCTCTGTTTATTACGGTGTTTTCACACCCAGTAGTCTGGTAGACTCGCTTCCATTGGGACCAAAGCATCTCCTCCATTTCCAGCTGCTGAGGTTCTCCTCCTCTCTGCTCCGAGTCAAACCAACCAAACCCTTTCAGCAACCTGTTCCCCTCCTCGCCTGTGGGGGCGCTGCACCAAGAACCACTGAAGGAAACGACATGAAAACCTCTGAAGACGCTGAGCGCAGCTTCCTTCTTCACCAAACGTCAACAACACGGAGTGGCGTCAGGTTTTAGCGGCTGGAGGATTTCTCTTCTGTCTTTGGCTAAAGACCATGAGCCATTTCTCCTGCTAGCGCTAGGCTAGCTAGCGTTTGTTTTGGTTGTATTTACCCAGAATGCCCTGCGCTGTAGTCCACTTCCTGCTTTTGGAGTGGTCTCCGGTCCACTTGGCGTTCACATCTGCATTCAAGCCGAACCAGAGTTCACTTCAACCGAACCCGGACCGAGGTTTGGAGGCGGACCAGAGTTCACCTCCCCAACCGAACCGGATTTTGTAGGCAGACGGACTGGAGTTGGATGAAAGCGGACTGAACAGGGCTGGAGGAAACACACCCTTCATCTGGATGTTCTTGTCTTCTTCCCTCAGGTCCACTTCCTGATGGCACTGGCTGCGAACTGGGGCTACCTGAAGGACGCCAGCCGGATGCAGAAGTACGAAGACATAAAGTCGAAGGAGGAGCAGGAGCTGCACGACATCCACTCCACGCGCTCCAAAGAACGCCTCAATGCCTACACATAAACCCAGAGCCGCCGGAAACAACACACACTTACCTGTCAGACACACACACTCACACACACGCGCACACACACAGTGGCTGATACAAGCCTGAGGACAGCATAAATCCATCAGACAGGAGAAAAACAACATACACAGACACGAGTAGGCAGAAACAAGACGAAAACTCCAACACCATCATCATCCTCGTGTCTGCAGCGGATCATTGGCTCTGGTGCTTCTGTTTGTCCTGAGCAGAACCTGTAACCTTTGACCTTAAACGATAAAAATCAGCTGTGGTTCTTAGAACTTTCTAGCGATAGAAAGGTCCCCAACACGAAAACCTGAGAGCTCCCCGACCTGGACGACAGGCAGAAGCTCCAGCGAACAAATTCTTACAGCACAAGATTTACAGAAACCAGCAAAACAAACGGAGACCAAAAACCAAAACCCAGAAGAACCCAAAGAGGCGTGCAGCCGTGTTGGATTCGGGCCCCGTGGTGAAAGTTTGTGCATCTCTGCTGAAGCCAACAATCCCCGGCAGACACGGGAATGAGTTTGGTGTCTATGAGCTCATCAGAAAATAAGCGCCCCCTTCCTTTAACCTACACACACACACACACAGACATGTAGATGTGACTGAATGGTTGGTGTTGTGCAGGCAGTGTTGTTTGGTGGTGTCATGCCGTGTCGTGTCCTTTCACCACACTATGATGGCCGGTGTTTCAGAGAAAAAGGTCCCCTGAGGAAATCTGTGCCTCCTGGGTGCAGATGGGGAGCTTTTCCTCCCCTCCTCCACTTCTCCCAAACCAGTTTCCCCACCGTCTGGTTCCCCTGAAGTCCAGTCTCACTGGTCGCCCCTTCAATTCTTGATTTTTCTGATCTAAAACCAGCAAAATGACGACATCAATAAAAACGTCCAGAATCGCACATTATTGCTTCATTTAGTGAAACTATTGAGCAAACAGTAATTACAATGATTTTAAAAACTTCCACTGAAACTGCCCCCCCCCCCCGCCCCGTTGTATAAACTCGTCATTTGTCCTCAGAGGCAGCACATCTTAGCACAAAGTCGTTTTGTCCTGTTCTCATCCGTCTGTTTTCGTCATGATTTTTCTCACTTTTTGGGGGATTTTTGATTATTTATGTGTAATTTTAGCACTGAGGGTATTTAAGTGGGAGGTCAGGGGTCAGCTGGGAGCTGGGTTTATGTCACATGTTCATGTAATGAGTCTGTATTTCAGTGGTTCTGCACACACACACACACACACACACACGCAGCTTCATTCTGTTGTCACGGTTTCTTCTGTTCTCAACCAGCCCGAATGTGACCAAATGTCCTCTGTAAGTTAGAAAACCACTGACACGAACAGTAAACACATCAGCTGGAGACACTCAGGGTGCAAACTGAGGGTTTCTGGTTTTTACTGCAGGATTGATGTGCAGGAATTTCCAGAGGGTGCTGCTGGGAATGATGTGGCCGTTTTAGTGAGGATGAGGAGACAAAACCAGGTTCATCAGCAGAAACAGCGAATAAGCTACATGTTCAGGAATGATTTGTTTTACTGGGGCTTTTTTGTGGTTTTACAACTTATTTGGTGTCTTACATAACGATCTCCTCAGGTGCTTCAGAGCTGGAAGCTGTAATCTGGATGATGTGGGACCAGGAAGCTGCTTCACGAAGCTTCAGACAGAATCAGATGTTTGAGATTTTGACTTTTAAATCAACTTCTTACTTTGAATTTGACCAGAGAGCAGCTCAGTCTCTGCGAGATGCAGCGTTTTCAGCTCCTCAGACTAGATAGAAGAATTTTGTTTCGTGTTTTCGAGGCTGTTCTGGGTTTGTTTCCGTTGGGACGGTGATGAGTCTCTATCTGCCAGTAGAGATGAGCCAGAGGGGTTTCTTACGGTGGCCAACAGGTTCAAACCCACAGAAAATGGCGAAATGAGCTGCAAACACGTGAATGATGCAAAACTCCAAAACATACAAACAGACAAAAACAGATGCAACAGAAAAACAGAAGGAAAACATACAATCAGCAACACAAATGCAAACGGAAAATGGTGCAACCTCAGGAAACAGAAGCAAAGGAAAAAGGTCAGAATTAGGAGGAACAGCAGCAAGTGTGCAACACGAAACAGAAGCACTCCAGACCACTAGGGGGGGTCTGGAGTCGGCAACATTGCCTACGGTTCGATGACGTTAGAAAACACATGAAGGATGACGCACCAGCTCTTTCTGCCTCCAGCTCCCTTCTGGACGCCCGTCTTTCCTGAGCGTCTGCTCCCAGGTGATTTGCTGCCGACCCCCCCTAGTGGCCTGGAGTACCTTGTTTTGCTGGGCGAGTTTGCAGCGTTTCGTACTTGCTGCTGTTTTTGCTGCTTCTTGCCCCCCCCCCCCCCATGCTCCTGCTTGCTGCGGCTGCAGCGTTTCTCGTTTGCATTCGTTTCTTGTGTTCGTGTTTTTTGGCGTTTGCGTCGTTTTCAGCTCGTTTCATTGTTTGCTGCTCGTTTGCACCTGTCGCCACCGCATTTTCAGTTCGTCTGTAGAAAGAGCTCCACGAAGAAGGTGACGACGTCAGTTTGGTTTGATCAGACACACACACACACACACACACACACACACACCACCATCACTCTGAGCCATAATTCTCTTTTACTTTTCACTGATGACATCTCACTATTTTATTATCAACTTTGAAACTTTTTAAATGTGAAGCTATTTAATTAGAAAACCAAGGTGTTTTTTCTGATGGTTTCTGTGCGGGCAGCAATAAGCGCTGCTCCTGCATTAACTCTGTACAAAGATATACATATATGTGAGACGGTGGAGGCGAGCAGCCGGGAGGTCCACTTCCTGTCGGTTCCAGAGTCTGAAGGAGGCGGCTCAGTCCCAATGTCCTGGGCCTTGGCTCCCTGCAGGAAGCTGCATTCACACACACACACACACACACACACACACACACACCGGGCCTGGCATGGACCGATTCGGGTTCAACCATCTCAGGATCAGTTTCTGCAGCAGAGACCAAAACATGAGGAAAAAGCAAATCTGACGTCCATCAGTTTGATCCTGAGCTCATTCGTGACCAAACTGGGCCGAGCTGATGCTCCATGCAGGCTCCGGTGTTTGGGTTCGGACCGGGTTTGTGGCGTGAATGCAGCTGCATGTGACGGAAGAGGGAAAAATGGGGCGGTTCAGACGGAGGGGGCTCCTGCAGACTCGAGTCCGGTTCGGGTGAACCTCGGCTGCCAGCAGTCAGTATTTTTAAGGGTCTAGTTTTACAGTAACTGTATTCTATCATTTCATTGCCTGACAATGGATGTCTTGTCAGTGTTTTTAACCTCAGATAAAAGAAAAAATAGTTTTTTGTGCACTTATTGACCATTGTGAGCTCTCTCTCTCTCTCTCTCTCTCTCTCTCTCTCTCTCGCTCTCTCTCTTTCTCTCTCATTCTTGATGTGTAAGTGCATTGAGCCCCCCCGCCGGGCCTGTGTATAGTCTTGCAGCATTGGTTATAACCTGAAGAAATAATGATGAAAACGAATGAATTCATAACAATGAAGATAATCTTATTCTACATAAAAAAGACAGTGAATCTAGTTGTTGTTTGTGGCATGGTTATGCATTCAATGGTCATCATTTTAAAGATTAAAATGAAAAAAAACCCGTTTTTTCCCCACTGGCGCTGTTCTGCTGGTTCTTGTTTTATTTCCACCTCAGTGTGCAGTATCGCCGTTCCTGTTGCTTATGGTGTTGCTAAGCTCGCTTGCTTGCTCAGTTGTTTACCACCAGAGCAATATATGGTAGCAGTCTGACTAAATCGAGACGTGAACAAGAAACCCTTCCCCTTAAATTTCCAACATCCAAGTGCATGAATCTTTGATTGCAAGTCTTAAGTGATATGATTATGGTGTTCTGTATCGTTTCTCCTAATAAAGCGGATTTGCAGATGTGGTGTAATGTATTGCTCTGGCCATCCTTCATCGTGCTTCCACCCCTGCTCACATCCTCCTCCTCTTCGTCAGCCGCCAGGCTGCACTCACACCCCAGCCGAGACCCGCCCAGATTGTTTCAGTCTGAAAGTGGCTCCTGCTTGATTTGCAGCGTTCATTTGCTTCAGATGAAACAACTGAGGTCATCCATCACGACTGTAGCTTAGCAACAAGCGGCGCAGACGGCCATCTGCAGCAGATCTGGACCTCCTGAGGTCCGGAATCGATCGAACGCCCCTCGCAGATTGGATCGGTGGTTTCAGAGCAAAACTGGTTTAATTTGCGATCCGTCAGCTGGAGTTTCAGGGTGAGGCTGTGAGCAGCTTCATTTCAGTCTCCATGTGAAGATCAGCTCCAATCCTGCGTCTCCCCGCTGCTGCAGCTGAACACGGACTCAGCCCAGGATCCTCAGCTCACTCTGCAGTCACGAACTCGCCCCGTCAGCAGAAAAAAGCATGAATTAGAGTCAAGTCTGACTTCCAGTCGTCAAAGATCTGAGCTGATTCTCACCGAATCGGCTCTTCTCCACCCTGAGCAGATCTGAAGGCCTGAGCGCTTCAGCTTCATGCATCATGTCAGGCTGGAGATCCTGGACGTCGGAAGTCCCTTCTTTCTGTTCTCCATCATCCTCCTGTCTTCTTTTACGTCGCTCTGCTTGCTTTCAGCTCGCTTCATCCGGGTCGGTCCATCTCTGTACACATCTGTGCCAACAGCTCAGGCAGACAGCGGCTTTTTATTTGTAAAGACATAAACTTGCTTGCATATATAAATAAATTGAATTCAGACACGTGTGTACTTGTTACAAAGGGAGTCTTCTGACTTGTGTCTTCATTTCACCTTCAACACAAACTTGGAGCAGAATTCAGCTGATGGGCTGAATGTTCAGGCTGGTTCTGGTCCTGAAGAACCGGACCGCCAGAGTCAGCTGGTGAAGATCAGAGGAAGCTTCTTCAAGCGCTAGGCTTTTGCTGCCCCCTGCTGGTCAGAGAGTGTAGGGCAGGACGTGATGTCATTGTTGCTCTGACTCCCTTCAGGATTTAAACATTTCTTGATGTTTCTCATTAAAACAGCTGATAAAAAACACGATGTTGCTTCAAACGTTGCTGTCATTAAACTGCAGCAAGAGTTCATGGAACAAATATGTTTTATTCAGACAAATATTATTATTACTATCACCATCTAGTTTTTAAGTTTCTCTAGTTTTTATTTGTTCTTTAGACTCATTTTCCTGCCTTTCAAAAATGTCTTCACCTGGAATTTGGTGGAACCATTTCACTGAGGCTCTCCAGCCTTCGGAACCAGCTGGAGAACATCATGGGTTCCTGAACACAAACTATTTTAAGGAAGCTGTATTTTCATTAAAAAAAAAAAAGCAAAAAATGTTATAATGATAATAAAAAGAATGTTAAATTGTCTCTTATTCGTCGACCTGAAGCTGAATGTATAGATATACGGATACCATGATTCCAAAGGTTTTCAGCAGTAAATCTACTTCCTGTTTGCTTCCGAGCGTGGATCCGGCCGATCAGCGACCAAACATTCACACGGACCGGATTTCCTCTGAAGGGGGTCCTGCTCCGTGCTGAGTCAGTCCCACATGCAGGTTTATCACCAACATCCACCGTTTGCACACGAGCCCAGTTTTCCCCGACATACTGGCTCCGACTCGCCGACGGACCGCTGGAACCGGAAATCCCGCCAGCACAAACGCGACCGCCATTTTGCTTTCATGTTTTCCTGCATTTCTGAGCTCCTTCTGTGGGTAAGAACACGACATTTTCCATGAGGAAAAGGTTTTAGTTTGTATTTTCTCTAGAGGTGTGCGATACTACATATTTGGGTATCGATCCGATACAAAGTAAATACAGGGCCGATATCGCCGACACCGGTACCGATACTTCTTATTTAAATCAGACTTCTGACCTGCAGGTGGTGTTGTGTTTTTTTTCCTTTGAATTATTTTGTTCAAACCTCGGACAGAATTTGGACAAAGTTTATTGGTGTCAACAAAATACTTTAATAATATATCATTTCTGTATATTTTTCCTAAATAAACAAAGTGCGAATTATCATTTGAGAGCAAATCGAAACAAATTCTTTAAGGAGAGTTGAGAAACTAAAGCTAAACCTAAAGTTTCGATCTCACCACAGTGGGATCCATATTTTGGTTCGGTCCCCCTCCTTATTGTCCCCTAAAGCAGATGTGTTTTATTTTGTCTCAATTCCTGTTTCTTTCCTGATATTCCCATCAAGTAAAATAGACTTGGCTGAAACGATTAATTATAATTGTTAACTGGAGCAGACAGACTCTAAAAAGGGCATTTCCTGAAATAACTACACTCTTAGACCAGTAACGAAGCCACAGCTGTTCAGTTTTCTGTAAGTATGTTCTCCTCTCGCTCCGTCTCTGTCCTCAACGTGGTGATGAGTTTTTATCATCCCTCCTTCGAGAACATCTTGTACATAAATGACTAGTTATTAAACATTCAATCGTCCATTCAGGGCATCATTTTTTGCATCTCGTCTGTGGATCCTCTGATTGTTGAGGGATTCCTGAGCTGGTGAGCAGGAGCTCCTGGTGTTCTTCTAGACCTTCAGGGAGCTTAACAACCTTCTCCGAGTAAAGAAGTTATAAACAGCAGAACTTTAGCTTGGTTACCTCAAGATATTTTGATACCAGCTGCTAATTAATTCGTAAGTTGTTATTGTAATAATCAGTCATTGGATGTTTGCTTAATAACATGCTTATAGAAATTTCTTCTGACATGTACGAACAAAGAGTTTTAAAACAATTAATTATGTAGCATTATCCATCAATCCACGAGATGGCCTAGCCTCTAACTGGTCCCAGTCTGGGTCAGCAGGACACCATGATCGGGACGGCTGCTGCCTGGACACATGTCCAGGAGACGGTCATGGACGCCATCCACAAGGAGGGCAAGACCCAGAAGGTCACGGATAAAGAAGCTGGCTGTTCACAGAGAGCTGGATTCAAGCATGTGTGTGGAAAGTTGAGTGGAAGGAAAAAATGTGGCAGCAGCAGGGAGAACCGCAGCCCTGACAGGATAGTCAAGCAGAGTCCGTTCCAGAATCTGGGGGAGCTCCACCAGGAGTGGACTGAGGCTGGAGTCAGAACATCTAGATCCACTCCGCTCAGACGGATCCAACACATGGACCACCGGCGTCTCACCCGGGCTGAGCAGAACCAGAACCAGACTGTTGATCGCTGGTCCAAAGTCCAGTTTTCAGATTAAAATGAAATGTTTTCATCTGGAGATCAAGATCCCAGAGTCTGGAGGAAGAGTGAAGCGGACCAGAACCCAGGCTGCTGGAGGTCCATCTGGGTCACCAGGTCATCTGCTGGTTCTGGTTCACTAGGCTCTACCAGGTCCAGAGTCAACGCAGCAACTACCAGAACATCTAGAGACCTTCCTGCTGCTGACCAGCTGGTTTCAGTCCAGCAGGACTTGGTACCGACCCAGACTGGCAGAGGTACCAGAACCTGGTCCACTGACCATGGTGGTACTGCAAACGGGCCTGACCAGAACCACTCAGAGAACCTACGGAGGACTGTTGGGAGGAAGATGAGAGACACCAGAACCAACGATGAAGACGACCTGGAGGTTCTATCAGAGCAACCTGAGCCTCCAGAACCTCAGCAGAACCTCAGGCTGGGCTCCTCCATGCAAAAGGAGCCCCGACCAGAACCGAGAGCAGAGAGAACATTTCTGGTTAAAATCTCTGTTTTCTGGATCTGATGCAGGGATGCAAACAGTTAATAAATTTATGATTAATGGTTTATTAGATTAAAATTAACTAAATTAGTTAGTTAAAATTAGTGTGGCTGCCATCCAGAAGAGGGCGCCGCTGCTCATCCTGAAGCGGAGCCAGTTGATACGGGAATGAAGATGGCGGCGCTGCACCAGAACAGGAAAGAGAAGCAGACCAAACGGAGTCCGGTGTGGGATGCAAACTGCACTTTGTTTCAAAACCAAAATGCTGAAACACTCGAGCAGCCCCTTAAGCTTCACCTGAACAGCGCTCAGCATGATGGTAAGATTGAATTATGTTTGTTTTTTTTAAATTCAACATATTTAAATTTCAGCCCTTCGTGTTATGAAAAGAGAGTCCAGGCCTGTTGATACAAGAGAAAACAGGTTTTTAAGAAAATGACCACTTATAAATGAATCATTAGTGGATGGATGAGATCAATCAACTTTAGATGAACTCATTAATCGATAAGTTGCATCCCTGATCTGAGACGCTGATTTCTGGGTTTTCATTTTCTGAGCCAGAAGAATTATCTTTTTCACCATATTCTATTTGTTCTAGATCTATCTGTAGTTATAAAGGATCACATGGATCAAATGGTACACACACACACACACACACACACATCCTTGTACTTCCATCCGAGGACGTCGTGTTGCATTTATGCCTGACCCAGACATTTTCCCAACCCTTACCATGACCAGTTTATTCCTAATCCTCACCTTAACTAAAATTTAATTCACACCTTACCTCCCAACCAAACAAGTAGAGCGCAGTGGAACTGGAGGGGGGGGGTCAAGACCAGGAAAAGGTCCTCACTTCCACAGTGACCTCAATTAATGGGTGAAACTGGTAAAACTGGTCCTCTTTATGCGGTATATACAAGTACACACACACACACACACACACACACACACACACACACACACACACACACACACACACACACCTTACAGCCAAAGCCGTCCTCTCTGAAAGAGGAAGACCATCAGCTGAATAAAACAATTTCAACAGATCTGCCATAAAATGACAGTTTTGCTCAAATTTGATCAAATTGTCCAAAATTTTATGAATTTGATCAAAACTAAAATCACTTTGTTGTCAAGTTTAACTTATTAACATGACTCATTGATTCTGATATATAATACAATAAAGTGATGGTTATTTGTTGGATCCCAGTGAATATTGATGTATTCATGCTGTACCTGACAGAGGAGGAAGAGATAAAGTCCACTCAGAGCTGCAGGTAAACCTATGGCTGCTCCTCAGAGACTAGAAAACCTGTCCTCAGGTAGTCATGGAGCGAGAGCTAACATCTACACACTGCCTTCACGGACTCCCAGTGGGTGCTTACCTTCAGGATGTCCAGAAAGACCATCACTTTTCTGGAGCAGGGAACACACATGCTGAATGCTCTGATGGCACATTTAATTTTAAAAAATGTGGCTGATGTTCTTATAATGAAGTGCAATAACAATCTGTTTACTATTTGTTTGAAATTACTAAACATGTTTGATTATGATTCACCTGATGTTCAGGTTTGATCAAAAATTAATAAAGCTGTGTTCTTTCTAATATGTTTAGTTCTAGTTTTGATCAAATCTCCCATGTTTTCACACATCTCAGATTCACTAACAAATGACTGGGGACTTAACACAGCTTAAACTCATAATCTTTATAGAACAAGGGTAACAAAACAGAATCCAGTAATGTTTGAATGTTTTGGACACATTTTCTCACTTACATTCAAGATTCACCAAGAAGACAACTAAACAGTGAGTGGACAGAATTATGTGGTGCAAAGTAGAAATTAACAAACATGATTTGTGTTTTGGGTTCCTATTAATAGCAACCCTAACAGTCATTTCAAAATGTTTGTGTGCTGAACAATGCATGTGTTCACTTTTAGATGCCTTCAGTGGAAATCCACAATGTGAAAGTGTTAAAATACTTTAAATGATCAAGTCACAGTGTCCTTTGTAATACAGAGAAAGCCTAATAAAAACAGAGAACTAGTACAAGTTTGCATCAAATTGTTATTTCCACTCTGTGTCTTAAGTTCCTCACATTTTGGGATGTTCTGTGTTTCAGTTCAGTAACCTGGCAGTAGAGGATTTTATTAGGATCTTGACACCATGGAAAGTACAACATATGTACAAAATTATGTGGAGTGGGTATAACAAAAGAGACTGTTTTGTTTGAGAGCACAACAACATTTATTTTTCCTCTGATGTTTGCCTCAACTCTTCTCTGCGAAGCTCTGCCATTTCTCTGCTGATGGCTACTTCCTCCTGAAGGAGATTCATCGAGGAGTTCTGGTGCTGCTCACGATGCCAATGGTTCTCCTCCTCATCGTTCACCATCATGTCAGCCATGTCCCTCCTTCTGTTACCTGGGAAGAATAATCAAATGAATATTATAGCACATGTAGACCAAAAACAGAAATACTAATGTGGACAGGTTATATACACACAATGAATTATTTAAAATGACAGACATAGTCCTTTATATGCACGCAAACAAATTATTTTTTTAATCATTGACAGACATACACAATCATGAATAACTGAAATAGATATGTGTAAATTAAAAACAAAAACATAAATAATTACTTGATTTGTAAGTATTAGACCTACACAGACATACAGTCATGGGAATTATGATACCACTCTCGTCCCCTTAAAGTTTCTTGTTCATTTTAATGTCCGGTACAACTAATACAATGATAATAAAAATCGCTCATAACAGTTTAATTAAAGAGCTGATACCTAGCCATTTTAGAAAAATAAAATGGAATAGAAAATGATCAAAATATTATTTATTGTCCTACAGTGGGGAAACCCCAGTTCAACAGCAGCACAGTGACAGGTATTCAAAGCATGCCGATTCACGCAAAGATATAATATATAAAAACCAAATTAAGAAAAACATACTGTATAATAAAGGCAAAGTTACAACATAAAAATACTGTGGAGTAATTTATAAATAATGTATTCTGATCACGAGGATTGTGCAACTAAGTGGGATAACCTCAGACATGTATGTAAATTTGAATGTGTTTTTTAGCATTAAAAAAAACAACACACTCCATATTTTCCATTGATGTATGAAGCCAATCGTAAAATATAGTCTAAACCAGACAGTCATACCTGCACACTGCTTACCTGAATGGTGGCTGGACAGCAGCGGTGTTCATGTGCGTCTGTGTCGGGGTGCTGGAATAACTGGACTCTGGCGTGGTGTTCCAAAGCTTGCCATTCTACCCGCTTCGTCAACAAAAACTTATCATTCCTCGTTGCTCCATCGACTTGCTGCTAAATATTGCAGTCTGACACACAGAGCAGCCTGCACCTCATTGTAGCACTGCTGTCTTGTAGCTTGGGAGGACTCCATTGCTTCTGTGATGTAGCGAGTTTGGAAAATGCAGTGGTTGTTTTTTCTCTCTCTTTGCTTCTACGTCTGACCACGCCCACAGCCAATCAATGAACAGCAGCATGTTTACGTCACAAAGTACCTACTCAGCTCTGATCGACCCTACTCCGGAGCAGGGACCAGAGAAGCAGGTACCAAGCTGGAAAAACCAGTAGTGGAAACGTTCACAAAGCAGGTTGAGTAGAGTAGAGCCGGGTTGAGTAGAGCTCGTTGAAAAGGGGCATAAAATACCTCCTAGATCCTAGTTCCTGCTGATCTTCTCCACTTCTTCTGCCTCAACAATGTTTATCTCAGACCTTCAGGTTTAGTTCTTAGTGCTGTAAAAAACATGACAACAATGATTCAGCTGTCTAAACATCAGGTCGCTACACAGCAACAACCAGCTGCTAGCAAAGGTTCATAACTTCCTCAACTTCGCAAAAGGTTTTTATGTTCGCTTGAGGTGGTTTTTGGCTTTTCTGAAAAACTGTTAACGCAGCTTAGAGGGGAAGACTGTCTCTGGTCCTTGAACCTCTACTTCCCGTTTATCACAGCCATACGTAGCGCCAGTATCTGATGAAATCACGCTTTGCGTAGCCTTGTTGATTCGCCCCAAACCAGTAGATGGAAACTCGCCTAATTCACATTTTCTTTTTTGTGACATTTTACATGTTCGCTCAAAATTCACGACAGTTTGATGAAAGCATAGCTACTGAGCACTATGGATTCCCAAAGTCAAAGCAATTTGCTATAATTAAAATAAAAACAAAACTATTCAGTCAGTGAAATAACTGCTGTCAAAATGAAAATATTTAATGTCTTCAAAATCATTCAATCAATGCAGTAGTCATATAGTCAATAGTCATATTATAGTAGAAAAAACTAGTTAATTTACATAAAGCAAAGTATTAAAACAAAGAAAAACTTAAAAAGGCCTGCGGTTCAGATTTTGGGTTTACTGGTACCAGGTGAGCTGATTTAAATGATGCCCAGGCTCTCATAGATGACATCATCCAGATGTTCCTCTCTGGATGTGGTAGAACCCGTCATGGTTGAAGCAGTCGTGGTTGAAGAAGTCGTCGTCGTGGTGACAGGTGCTGAGTTTCTACTTAACGTTGCTGCTTTGCAGACCTGAGCGTAGATGTGTGAGAACGGGTCGGGTTTGGCTTCAGGCTTTTGGCAGTCTGTCTCTGTTCCGGAGACGGGCTCAGTGTAAATGGGTTCTTCAGACGTTTTTGGTGTGTTCTGTAGAACGGGTTGTTTGTTCTTGTCCAGGCTGATTTTGTCGTAAACTTCTGAGTAAACTGAGTCCGGAACGTCTGCCTTTGGGTCGGGATTTGAATCTGAAGTGGTAGGAAGAGTAGCGTCAGGTTCTTGTGAACATGGTGGCTTTAGAGGAAGGACCCTCGCCGGGTCGATGTACTTAGCTGTGGCTAGTTTGGGAATTACAACAGACGCAACGCAGTCCTTTGGATCAGCATATATGGCATCTGATTGGCTGTTGTGTTTGTCTCTGGAGATGTTGTCAAGCGTAGGAATCGATGGGAGTGGCATCAAGGTGATCGGAGCGGGAAGAGCTTCTGAAGGACCAACTGAATCTTCTTGACTCTTTGCCGTGTCGTCAAACACCGGAGATCTCCTGTCCTGCATTCTAAGTTTGCTCTCCATGATGGGGGCTATGATGGTCAGGTCGGGGATTTTGGGAAGAGGGGAATGAGCCTGAATGTTGGTGACAGTGGCTTTCTCCGTGTCTTGGATCTGGTGTCCAGAAGCAGGAGCTGAAGTGTTTCGCTTAATGTTACTCTGGATCAGGTAGAAGATTTTGTCTGCCTGCTGGCTCTCAAAGGAGAAGGTTCCAGGACCGGATTCACAGCGCCTACCTGCTTCAATGGTGAGGATCACCTGGCGTAAAAACAGAGCGATGAGAGCAGGTCAATCGCCCCAACCGTGGGTCAGCAATCAGACCCCCTCCCTACCTTATCATGGCCATATCGCCTCAGTAGTTCATACGGCCACTCCTTAACCACTGTCTTCTTTGTGTCTCTCAGCAGCAACGACTGTTGTTCCACCTGCAGCCAGTACGACCCCTGCAGGCCACATCGGGTCGCTGCATCGTTCTTCTGAATCACTACCCAGAACTGAGGGGCTGAAGATGAGAGGAGGAAGTTCATATTAACCAAATATAGGGTGTGGGCAGGGCCTATTTCCAGCAGTCAGTGGCCAAGAGGCGGCATCTACTTGATAAACAAAGGTGTACTTTAACTTCAAAGAAATTTTTTTTTTTTTTTCCAAATTTGTGGGTTCTGACAGTAAATAGTGGTGGGCACACTTTGCCTAATCCTCTAATGTGGAGCTAATTTTTAGCTTCGCGCTTTAACATTTTTTTCTAACTTTGAAAATGTTTAGCATTTAGCTTCCCCTTTATTTTTCCAGATAAATTCTAAAGCACTAATTTACTCGGCTGTTTTTAAACTTTCAATTGAATAAAGTTCGACATCTGTGTTGACGTTTTGGTCATCGACCGTTAAGATTTCTTCAAGTAGTTAAGATGTTTATATTCATGCTCTTATTTTGAAGTGGGTGAAGACCGTTTACGCAGCAGTTCTGTTTCCTCTCCTCACATTCTCTTTTTTTCTCCAATAACCTTATTTAAAACAAAAAACACAAATGGACAAAATAAAACAAACAGTACATAACATAAATACAATATCTAAGGGCATTATAGAACTTATAAATTACAATGTCAAAATTAATTTGGTGCTCAAGGGTTGTAGTCTTTCAATTGCAGATATAATCTGAATTACTTTAGCATTTAAATTTAATTTTAAGGACTCTATAGGATCCATATATATAACTGAAGATAACACTGGCGGTTTACCTTCATCTGCTGAGGCATAAATCTGGTTCTCCTCCATGTGGACCTGACTGGATCCAGAACTTTTTTCTCTCTGTAAGACAGAAGTAGAAGGGTTTTGGACTTTCCCAAACATAGACATCATATGAGAGACAGGCGCAACCGTCTGGGTGGAAATAAAGTCAGGAACAGGAAGACATTAGGGGGTCATTTTCTGAAACAGAGACTCCAGATGATTAAAAATGAAAACAAACCAAACAGGAAGTGAAGCACTGAGGAACAGGAAGCTGGAAGGAATCAGAAGCTTTTCAATATAAACCAGTCCAGAACTGTATGGAGCAAAATGCTCTTGAATCTAATAAAATTGACAAGTCACAACCTTCAGGAATGTTTTCCTCAGTCAGCAAATTCAGTGGAGGCAGGTGTGGTGGTCAGGACTGGGATTGAGAAGATCTTCCACAGGATATTTTTAAAACATTGAAAAATCTCAGTGGCTCAGGGTCTGAAACATCAGCTGGATGATCTCTGAGCTGCAGGAGGAACATCTTGGAGCTTCTGGAGAAACTCCAGGATCTTCCTCCGAATCACCTGCTCCTCCATCCCTTCTTCTGGTTCTGTAAGACCCACCTGTCCACAGGAGACATGTCCATTCTCTTTGTTTTCATGTTAAATGAGGTTGTTTTCAGAGAACCTATATGAGCTTCAATTCAGAGATCTGATGTAACTTTATGAGGGTGGAAGATTCTGGCTGTGCTGATGGATCCCTGCGGTTCTCTTGAGTCCATCAGGATCTTAGGATGTTTTCACACCTGATAGTCCGGTAGACTCGGTTCGATTTGGGACCAAAATTGCAGCATTTCCTCCATTTCCAGCTGCTGCGGTTCTTCCTCTCTGCTGAGTCAAACCAACCAAACCCTTTCAGCAACCTGTTCCCCTCCTCGCCTGTGGGGGCGCTGCACCAAGAACCGCTGAAGGAAATGACATGAAAACGAAGTGGAGTTGGATTAAAGTGGACTAAACAGGGTTGGTGGGAATGAAGCCTGACTGACCACAGAGATTTCCCATGAACCACCACAAGAGGGCTCAAAGCTCCTCCTTTAACGATATCCAAGTTGTAAAACTGAATGGTTTAAATTAAATCTGCTGCTGAGAATGAATTTATGAAACAGACAAAATGCAAAATGACTTCCAGTTTCAGACAAAGGCTTAAAGGTGATGGTTTGAACATTGTGTCAACAGGTAACTTTTCTGAGTGGAAAGAAATCATATGTGAACCGCAGTGTTGGTTCTGTTGGACCTCAGTGCAGCATTTGACTCTGCTGACCAGGAGATATTATTGAAGTGACTGGAGAGCTGGGTCGGGCTCTCTGGTACAGTACTCAGTTGGTTCAAATCCTACCTAAAGAACAAGTATTTCTTTATGTCAATAGGCAACTTCTCATCACAGCGGACAGAAGTCACATGTGGAGTACCCCAAGGTTCAATCCTGGGACCCCTCCTATTTAATATCTACATGCTCCCACTAGCTCAGGTTATAACAAGTAATAAGATCAGTTATCACAACTACGCAGATGATACACAGCTCTATATTACAATGTCACCAGGTGACTCCGAACCCATCCGAGCACTAAACAGATGCTTAGAACAAATCAATGCGTGGAGGTGCCAAAATTTTCTCCAGCTGAACAGAAACAAAACTGAAATCATTATTTTTGGACCTAAAAAGGAACAATCTAGAGTCAGCGTGCAGCTTCAGTTATTACAGCTAGAAACTCGTGACCAGGCCTGAAATCTGGGTGTAGTGATGGACTCGGACCTGAACCTTCAGAGACACATAAAGACAGTTACAAAGTCAGCCTTCTATCACCTGAAGAACATCTCCAGGATTAAAGGACTGATGTCTCAACAAGATCCAGAGAAACTCATCCATGCGTTTCTCTTTAGTCGCATTGATTACTGCAACAGTGTCTTCACAGGTCTACCTGAAGAGTCAACCAGACAGCTGCAGCTGATCCAGAACGCTGCTGCTGGCGTTCCCACTAAGACCAGGAAGACAGAGCACATCACTCCAGTTCTAAAGTCCTTCCACTGGATCCCTGGAGCTCAGAGAATAGACTTTAAAATACTTCTGTTAGTTTATAAATCACTGAACAGCTTAGCACCAAAATACATTAAAGACCTGTTGTATCAACCTTCCAGACCACTCAGGTCTTCTGGTTCTGGTCGGCTTTACTTTCCCTCCAAGGATTCATTGAAGCCTTCAAGCTGCTTTTTAAGCATTTTAAATGATCATGACTTCATGTGCAATTATATTTGTTACACTACATTTTCTAAAGTTTGCTAAATTTCAACTTTTGTTTCAGATTTTTAGATTTTATTCAAAATTTTTGATTTATATTGTTCAATTACTTTTTATGCAGTTTCCTTTCTTACTGAGAGTTTTTAGATTTTCTTTGTTCTAAAGCACCGTAGAGGCGTTACAGCTGTGCCACACCATGAGTTCATCTAAAAACTTCGGTCCTGTGGGTTCTGTGGGTCCTGTGTGACCATCTGCAGTCAGTGTTGGAGATACCTGGAAGCTGCTCTGACACAGCTTGTCCACCCACTCCACACAGTCGTCCTTGAGAGCAGCGAACACCAACGTCCTGTCCTGGGTCTCCACACAAAACGCCGACATGTTCTCCTGCACACAGAGAGCAGCGGCTGTTAGGGGCCGACTGGACCGAACAGAACCAGGGGAACCTGACGGATCAGGCTGAGGAACCGACCATGGGACAGGCCTCGGCGTTCGGAGGCAGCCTCAGAACCGTGATCAGCTCCGACAGTCGGACCACCTTCACCTTCTTGTCCCCATGAAGCTGGTGGTGCCTCCGGATCACAGGGCTGTGATCAGCGCCTCCTGCAGGACAGAGACAGAACAGGTCATGGGTCATCCTGCAGCTTTAAGGGGAAGTTCAGACAGAGTTTGAAGATGATAATAATAATTCAATTCAGTTTATTTCTATAGCGCCATTTCACAACAAATGTCATCTTGAGGTACTTTACAAAAAAAAAAAATAATAATAATTTCAGTTCAATCATCCATACATTCCCATTGGTCCTAATAATAAGTCATAATCAGCTGAGATGTTTTTCAGGACAAACCGAAGCTCAAACACAAAGAAAAGATTGAACTCGAAACATCGGATTGTTGCTATGGTAACAGAACAATCTAAACATAGAGATTATTGTTTTACAAAGTAAACGTTACAATAACTTTAAATCTTTAATGTTAAAATATTTTAAATAATTTCTGCTGAAAGCAGATTTAATCTCACCCTCAATAAACAACACGAACATTTTAGATTCTATGGTTGCTGTTAAAATTCAAGTGTTTATGGGAGTTATGGGAGGCCCCTGATGGCCCGAAGCCCCTGATGGCCCGAAGCCCCTGATGGCCCGGGGCCCCCGATGGCCCGAAGCCCCCCATGTCCCAGGGCGTGAAACCCAGACAGCCAACAGCTCTCTCAGAAATCATAGATCCTGAATGAAGAGCAGAGATCAGAGAAACCCGAATCAGCAGGACCTGAGCAGAACCTGAGCTGGACCTCAGCAGGACCAGCTGCTGATCTTCAGACCCAGCAACATCTTCTTGCCCAGAACCTCCGCTGCAGCTCTGAATCGCAGGAGAAGCTGAGAAACACTCAGCATTAACATGTAATGACGGCAATGAACCACTAGGGGTCGACATCCTCCTGCTGGTTTATTTAACTCCGCTTCAGCTCGACTGAAAGCTGCTCCGAGATTAAAAAGCTGTTTAATAAAATAACTTTTTTCCCTTTGGGTTTTTAACAATTTCATCATTTTTCAGACCAAATATTTGTTCCTGCAGCAGGACGTCTGGAGCTTCTCCAGCTGCCAGACCTTCATCACGAGGCCCCCACTCAGAAACCTGCTCCTGTCTTCAGCTGCTCCTCTTCCTCCGGGTTCTGCTTCTCTTCCTCCGGGTTCTGCTTCTCTTCCTCCGGGTTCTGCTCCTCTTCCTCCGGGTTCTGCTCCTCTTCCTCCGGGTTCTGCTTCTCTCCCTCCGGGTTCTGCTTCTCTCCCTCCGGGTTCTGCTCTTCTCCTCTCTGTCCTGCTTGCTGTTTCCTGGATGATGGGAACATCAGCGACGTTCTCCGCTGCACGTGCGCGACTCAGATCCTTCAGAGAAGATCTGAGTCGCGCACCAGAGTTTACGTAACCCCCCTCTGACACAACATGATTCTTCAATCTCGCCGCGCTCACGTCGTGTCAGACTCTTAGCGTCGTGTTGCTCCTCTTCCTCACTTTGTGGGTCAACAGCAGCGTTCTGAGGAGACCTTCATCAGCTCTGCTTTTCAGTTTAAAATGTTTCTCTTGAAGTTCTCCTTAAACTAGCGATGGATTCCTGGAGGAACCCGGAATCACGTCGGCACGAAAACATTCCAGAGATCCTTCATGGAAAAAAGGAAGCAGAGCAAACTGGTTCAGTGTGATGACCTTTAACCTCTCTCTGAACTGAGCGGGACCTGGACTGGTCATCTCTGACGGGTCTGATCAGCAGACCAGCAGCAGATCCTCCATGAAACTTTCTTTCTTCGTTCTCATGGTGTCACTGAGAGGCCTTCAGCTTTTCCACAAGCTGCTTCGACATTTGGGTGCAGCTGAATAATAATCTTTGGGGAAACACTGAATTGCCAAGCACTGTTAGGTAAAAATCACTCAGTCTGGTTTATTCATATCAGGCACGTGAAACGAGAGCCTCGAGATCAAAAAGTCACGAACGGCTCGATTAAAGCTCCAGTCGAGGCTCGGAGTTGCTCTGACAACAGGCAGGCAGCATCACGGTTTTATGCCAGGGGTAAGGAAACCTGAACACCGGAGACACAGTCTGGCTCACGGATCAGCTCCGAACCAAATATTTAGTTAGCAAGCTAACTATTTAGCTCCAAACTAAATATTTGGTAAGCTAATTATTAAGCTTTGAACCAAATATTTAGTTAGCAAGCTAATTATTTAGCTCCAAACAAAGTATTTACTTATCAAGCTAAGCATTTAGCTCCAAACAAAATAGTTAGTAAGCTAACTATTGTGGTTTGGATAAAATATTTAATTAACAAGCTAACTAACTTTGAACAAAATATTTCGTTAGGAAGCTATTTAGCTCCAAAATATTTAGTTATCAAGCTAACTATTTAGCTCCCCAACAAAATAGTTAGTAAGCTAACTATTATGATTTGGATGAAATATTTCATTAGCAGGCTTAGTATTTGGCTCTAAACTAAATATTTTGTTAGTAAGCTAACTCTTTAGCTCCAGTAATAACCAGTTACTAAAATGATTGCTAGCTGCAGCCCTGAATACTGGATGATCTGTATCCGCCTGTTTGTTGCGGGTCAGTGTTCCCAGGAGCTGATCTGCAGGGATGAAAGCACCTGAACCAGCGCAGCGAGCCTCGTTTTAGCACCGAGCGTCTTCTGGTGGCGTTCAGCTTCGTAACAGAAGCGTGTCGCCATCCAGCTGTCCAGGAAGTCGATCTGTGGAAGACCTCAACTCAGCGTCTTCGTAAAGCGAAGCGTCTCCTCCACTATTCTCACCTCTAGGCTTCCAATCAGATTTTCCACCCCAATAATCCACCCATCAGTTTTCATCCCCTTCTCGCTGGAGGCCGTCCAGGTCTGGTGGACGTCTCCAGCAGCATCTGGATCTCAGCAGGTCAGAACCGATGTGGTTCTAACAGAACTTCAGCTCTAAACACACCTAATTATTAAAGTTTGAGCCATTTTTCTCAGCCTTCTGCTCTGCTGATGAGTAAAAACACTTGAGAATCACGTTGAAGCGTTCGGCTCTGATTTCTGGTTATTCAGACGAGCCCTCCTCGTCCAATCAGAGCTTCACGGGGGTCCTAAGCAGCAGAGCTTCGCTTCCTGGCATCAGAACAGCCTCCATGCACTCTGTTGATTGCTCCTGATAAAATAATGACGCCTCGATGGCACTCTGCACGCCACAGAGACCAGTTTGAAGCGGGCGAACCAGTGAGTTCTCTGCAGGATTCCATGCTGAGTTTGAGAGGAAAGCATGACGACATGAACCTTACCTCCCGTGTCCCTGATCTCCAGTCGACCCACGCCGCTGCTGCTGGGAGGGAACAGAGACAGATGGACTGGTTTCCATTTCTGAAACAGACAGGAGGTGAAGAATGTGTGAAAGGCGACGACAGAAGTTGAATAAGTTTCAGTTTGATGTTCAGCTGGAAGAGAAACGCGTCAGAAGGATGACGCGCTTCCTTCCAGGCCGACACACCTGGACAGGTCCGCGGACACGGCTTCAGCCTCCACGTGTGACACGGAGGTAAACACCCGTCAGGTCATATTCTGTGTCCGGCGAGGAGCAAACACACACACCCCTCACACACACACAGATTTAAATCTCTCCTGGTTCCTCAGTGACGGAGCAGAGTCGGAGCAGAGCAGGAATGTTCTGCCAGGAAGCACCGATCTGTTTCAACTTGTTTGCTTGGATTCTTCAAGCCTCCTCTAAACTCCCCAGTAAGGCTAAAGAAACCTCAGCTGAGCTCCAGAAACTCCATAGTCTGAGTCTCTGGGTCGAAACCAGCAGGAATATCAGTGAATATTCATATAGTTTTCGATATTTATCTACTTCTAACCAAACCAAGATGCTCGTCTCTGATCAGGATTAAAACGGGATTTCGGCAGAGAAGCAAAGATCGACTCACTTTGTTGGGTTTGTGCGGCTTCAGGAAAACTTTCCCTGTTTTGGTTCGGGAGTCCATGGACGAAGAACCAGGAACCGGAGCGGACCGGACGGCTGCTGCTGGAGGTCGCAGAAAAACGTCTGGGAGCTTCCTTCCCTGCTCAGGATTAAGGTTGGGCCACGGTGAGGCATTCCTGAAATATGATCCTCACCTGCTGACACACACACACACACACACACACACGAGTCATTTTAAAGGCTTGGCTGCAGAAACAATGGGGTCAAAGTCCAGCACTAACACAGAGATTAACTCCTGATTGATACTGATCGGTGCTGATTATTAACAGGGGATTGATAAATTATCACTCTGACTTCTCTGGATTTAACACACAAGAGAATAACATATCAGTGCTATTTCATTGATAAATATGAAAACGTGTGAATGTCACCAGGTAACTCTGAACCCATCCAAGCACTGAACAGATGCTTAGAACAAATCAATGTGTGGAGGTGCCAAAACTTTCTCCAGCTGAACAGAAACAGAACTGAAGTTATTATCTTAGGGCCTAAAGAGGAACGATCTAAAGTCACCACATAACTTCAGTTATTCCAGCTGGAAACTCGTGATCAGACCCGAAATCTGGGTGCAGTGATGGACTCAGACCTGAACCTTCAGAGACACATAAAGACAGTTACAAAGTCAGCCTTCTATCACCTGAAGAACATTTCCAGGATTAAAGGACTAATGTCTCAACAAGATCCAGAGAAACTCATCCATATGTTTATCTTTAGTCGCATTGATTACTGCAACAGTGTCTCACAGGTCTGCCTCAAGAGTCAACCAGACAGCTGCAGCTGATCCAGAACGCTGCTGCTGGCGTTCCCACTAAGACCAGGAAGATAGAGCACATCACCCCAGTTCTAAAGTCCTTCCACTGGCTCCCTGGAGCTCAGAGAACAGACTTTAAAATCCTTCTGCTAGTTTATAAATCACTGAACGGCTTAAAGACCTGTTGTTGCTGTATCAACCTTCCAGACCACTCAGGTCTTCTGGTTCTGGTCTGATCTGCATCCCCAGAACCAGATAAAATCTAAAATGTGAAGTTTAAGTTAACAGAAGATGCTCTGGTTGTGTTGCATCTTCCATGATGTCAATAACTGCTCTTCAGAGGATGGGTTATCCAGAACCACATCCGGTTCTCAAGGTGGGAAAGGTCCCAGCGTAATGCATGAAGATGGTCAGGAAGTGAGCAGACGGGCCACAATAGAGGATTTATTTAATAAACACAGAGAGCGCTGCAAAGGTACAAAACCAAAAATCTCATCTCTGTTCTCTGAGTTTAGAGAAAAACAGAAAATTTGGACTGGCAGAGAAAACAATAACTGGGGAGATGATTAATGAACATCCAGGAGCACATTCACTGGGATTAGGCCTGGATTGGCAAATCGGGAGCACCGGGACAGGTCCAGCGTCTGGGTTCTCACTTATGTACATAATATTTAAGCACACTTATGAAGTTCTACCAGAGGCTGGCCTAACATGGACTCCAGAGGCCATAGAAATAGCTATGGCGGGCCGGATTTGGCCCGCGGGCCTTCAGTTTGACACGCGTTTTAGGGTTAGCCAAAGATAATCTGTGAATCACAAACCTGCAGAAAAGAGTGCAATATTTCCTGACCATGAAGATCAGGTATGTGAACACTAACTTGCTTGATATTTGATGTTGCAGAAAAGGAAGCTGTGATGGAAAGAATATTGTTGGAGGTTTGCGCTTTAACTCGTCTTCTCATGTTTGTGATGGAACCGTTTCTTTGCAGAGCAACGAGAGCAACGAGATGACCGCGCTGGAAGAAACTGGAACTCTTTAATATATTTTTATTTGACATTTAAATATTTTTGGTGATGCGTATCCGTCTGTTTGTTAGGGGTCAAAGGTTCCCAGGAGCTGATCTGCGCTGGTTCAGCGAGCCAGCCTGAACCAGCGCAGCGAGCCAGCCGTCTCCCCGCAGGCCTGATTCCAGGAGGGAGCTGACGCTGTCGCCCTGACCAGGTGAAGAGCAGCCTGTGGCGCCCAGCTTCTGACCAGCTTCTAACCAGTTTCTAACCAGCTTCTTCCCAGCTTCTAACCAGTTTCTAACCAGCTTCTAACCAGCTTCTTGCCAGCTTCTTCCCAGCTTCTAACCAATTTCTAACCAGCTTCTTCCCAGCTTCTAACCAGTTTCTAACCAGCTTCTAACCAGTTTCTAACCAGCTTCTTCCCAGCTTCTTCCCAGCTTCTAACCAGTTTCTTCCCAGCTTCTAACCAGTTTCTTCCCAGCTTCTAACCAGTTTCCTCCCAGCTTCTAATCAGTTTCCTCCCAGCTTCTAACCAGCTTCTAACCAGTTTCTGACCAGCTTCTAACCAGCTTCTAACAAGTTTCTTCCCAGCTTCTAACCAGATTCTTCCCAGCTTCTAACCAGTTTCTTCCCAGCTTCTAACCAGTTTCCTCCCAGCTTCTAATCAGTTTCCTCCCAGCTTCTAACCAGCTTCTAACCAGTTTCTTCCCAGTTTCTAACCAGTTTCTAACCAGCTTCTTCCCAGCTTGTAACCAGTTTCTAACCAGCTTCTAACCAGTTTCTAACCAGCTTCTTCCCAGCTTCTTCCCAGCTTCTAACTAATTTCTAACCAGCTTCTTCCCAGCTTCTAACCAGTTTCTCACCAGCTTCTTCCCAGCTTCTAACCAATTTCTAACCAGCTTCTTCCCAGCTTCTAACCAGCTTCTAACTAGTTTCTTCCCAGCTTCTAACCAGTTTCTTTCCAGCTTCTAACCAGTTTCCTCCCAGCTTCTAACCAGTTTCTTCCCAGCTTCTAACCAGTTTCTAACCAGTTTCTTTCCAGCTTCTAACCAGTTTCCTCCCGGCTTCTAACCAGTTTCTAACCAGCTTCTAACCAGTTTCTAACCAGCTTCTAACCAGTTTCTAACCAGTTTCTTTCCAGCTTCTAACCAGTTTCTTTCCAGCTTCTAACCAGTTTCCTCCCAGCTTCTAACCAGTTTCCTCCCAGCTTCTAACCAGTTTCTAACCAGCTTCTAACCAGTTTCTAACCAGTTTCTTTCCAGCTTCTAACCAGTTTCCTCCCAGCTTCTAACCAGCTTCTAACCAGTTTCCTCCCAGCTTCTAACCAGTTTCCTCCCAGCTTCTAACCAGCTTCTAACCAGTTTCCTCCCAGCTTCTAACCAGTTTCCTCCCAGCTTCTAACCAGCTTCTAACCAGTTTCCTCCCAGCTTCTAACCAGTTTCCTCCCAGCTTCTAACCAGTTTCCTCCCAGCTTCTAACCAGTTTCTAACCAGCTTCTAACCAGTTTCTAACCAGTTTCTTTCCAGCTTCTAACCAGTTTCCTCCCAGCTTCTAACCAGCTTCTAACCAGTTTCCTCCCAGCTTCTAACCAGTTTCCTCCCAGCTTCTAACCAGCTTCTAACCAGTTTCCTCCCAGCTTCTAACCAGTTTCCTCCCAGCTTCTAACCAGCTTCTAACCAGTTTCCTCCCAGCTTCTAACCAGTTTCCTCCCAGCTTCTAACCAGTTTCCTCCCAGCTTCTAACCAGCTTCTTCCCAGCTTCTAACCAGTTTCTAACCAGCTTCTTCCCAGCTTCTAACCAGTTTCTAACCAGCTTCTAACCAGTTTCTAACCAGTTTCTTTCCAGCTTCTAACCAGTTTCCTCCCGGCTTCTAACCAGTTTCCTCCCAGCTTCTAACCAGTTTCCTCCCAGCTTCTAACCAGTTTCTAACCAGCTTCTAACCAGTTTCTAACCAGCTTCTAACCAGCTTCTAACTAGTTTCTTCCCAGCTTCTAACCAGTTTCTTTCCAGCTTCTAACCAGTTTCCTCCCAGCTTCTAACCAGTTTCTTCCCAGCTTCTAACCAGTTTCTAACCAGTTTCTTTCCAGCTTCTAACCAGTTTCCTCCCGGCTTCTAACCAGTTTCTAACCAGCTTCTAACCAGTTTCTAACCAGCTTCTAACCAGTTTCTAACCAGTTTCTTTCCAGCTTCTAACCAGTTTCTTTCCAGCTTCTAACCAGTTTCCTCCCAGCTTCTAACCAGTTTCCTCCCAGCTTCTAACCAGTTTCTAACCAGCTTCTAACCAGTTTCTAACCAGCTTCTTCCCAGCTTCTAACCAGTTTCTAACCAGCTTCTAACCAGTTTCTAACCAGTTTCTTTCCAGCTTCTAACCAGTTTCCTCCTGGCTTCTAACCAGTTTCCTCCCAGCTTCTAACCAGTTTCTAACCAGCTTCTAACCAGTTTCTAACCAGTTTCTTTCCAGCTTCTAACCAGTTTCCTCCCAGCTTCTAACCAGTTTCCTCCCAGCTTCTAACCAGTTTCTAACCAGCTTCTAACCAGTTTCTAACCAGCTTCTTCCCAGCTGATGAGCACCTGGAGTCATCCGTGAAACGGGTCGGCTCTCCCAGCCGGAGCTGGCGTTACCATGACGATGAGCATCTGCAGGCGGAGGAGGCGGCCATCCGAGCCCGGGAGCTGTGCAGGAGCGGGGGGGGGGGGACACGTTTCACTTCCAGCAGCAGAATGGCGGGAACCAGGGTCACCTCGTCCGCCCAGTCCACGCTGGGAGCCCAGTCTTCTGGAGGACCCCATCCCCAGCTCAGGGGCTCCAGAGGAACCAGCAGGAAGCTGCTGGAGGTCAGGAGATCCGCAGAGATATCACCATTTCACCATCCGGGGGGGGGGGCTGACTCTGCCTGGCCTCCAGGGGGCGTGGTCAAGGTGTGATCGCTGCTGGAGGGGCGGTGTGACGCCCGGCCGTGACGCAGGGTGGTCCGGCTCGGAGACTGGAACTCCACCGGAAGAAGCTGCTGCTGGTTCAGGCAGGAAGCGGCTGCCTTGCTTTCACTGCTGGCGCGGTTTGCTGGTCGGCTCCAGTCACACCAGGCCAGAAGAAAAGCAGCGGAAATAAAATCCAGGATAAGATGAAGAGAAGCAGAAAAGATTTCAGCTCAGACAGGAAATGGTGGTGTTTCTCAGATCAACAGCAGCAGACATGGGCCGGGGGGTGGGGGGGGTTGTTTGTAAATTACAGTCAAAAATCAACAGAAATAATTTGGGTTATTTGGCCAAAGAGAAAAAAATATTTATTGAAAAATATATTTTCACCATTTTATTCATTCATTCATTTAGTTTCAAGCAAAAATATTTAGCTAAAAATTTTGCAAGATAAATATTTGGGTTATTTAGCAAACTAAATATTAATTAGCTCAGAGCTAAATACTTAGTTGGTAATTAATATTTTGGCTTCAAACTAAGAATGTTGCTATTTCAGAACTAAATATTTAGTTTGGAGCTAAATAGCTAGCTTGCTAACTAAATGTTTAGTTAGCAAGCTAAACATTTAGCTTGCTAACTAATTATTTGGTTTCAAACGAAACATTTAGTTAGCAAGCTAAATATTTAGCTTCAAACTAAAAATGTAGCTATCTTCGAGTTTAATATTTAGTTTGGAGCTAAATAGTTAGCTTGCTTACTAAATATTTAGGTTGGAGTGAAATATTTAAATTTAATCTAAATAGTTAGCTTGCTAACTAATGATTTTATTTCAAACTTAACATTTAGTTAGCAAGCTAAATATTTAGCTTCAAACTAAAAATTTAGCTATCTTCAAGTTTAATATTTAGTTTGGAGCTAAATAGTTAGCTTGCTAACTAAATGTTTAGTTTGAAGCTAAACATTTAGCTTGCTAACTAATTATTTAGGTTGGAGTGAAATTTTTATATTTAATCTAAATATTTAGCTTGCTAACTAAATGTTTAGTTTGAAGCTAAATATTTAGCTTGCAAACTAAATGTTTAGTTTGAAAAAAAAATTAGTTAGCAAGCTAAATAGAATAAAAGGAAAGAAAGAAAAAGATGAAAATATGACAGGCTAAATAATTGCTGCTCATTTTTGCCTGTGCAGCTTCAACACCCCTGAAGGCCAGCTATGATGGAGCAGCACCAGATGATGAGAGAACAGCCCTGAGGACCATGAGGCGGTCTCCCAGGGATCATCCTGTTCTTCACCGGCGGCCGGGGGCGACCCAGGTGAGGTGGGGGAGCGGTCAGAGTGACCCCCCAGTGGTCGGAGCCGGTCCAGCAGAGCTCTCCTCCTGGAGCCCATCAGATGTTTCCTGCGCAGAGGCTCCTGCAGACACCTAAACATGGAGGTCCTCACCAGAGCTCTGTCATGTTTTCGTCACAGCTGGATCCTGGCCTCTGGGTGAGAAATGGGGCACACCCGCCGGAGCGTGCTTGTTCACATTCTGTGGGAGGGGTCTCTGACTTTGACTAGAACGTTGCTGATTGCATTCCAGCTTCCTCTCCCACCATGTTGACGCCTCCTTAGGCCAGGCACTCAGCCCGAGCTCTGATTGGCTGAGCCACCCGGGGCGGGGGGCGGGGCTTCCAGAGTGAACATCTGGGCGCTCCTCAGCTTCAGCTTCATCTCCTCCTCCTCAGCAGCAGCAGCGTCGCTCCTCTCTGCGCTGATGGGAAACAGCAGCTCAGCGGCTTAACTTCCGGGAGTCACGGCGGGATGTCCGCGAGCTGCCCCCCGCGCGCCATCTGAGCACACCTGGAGCGCGAGCGCTGTTCGCGGAGCAGAGGGCGGCGGAGCGCGCGGCCAGGACGAGCCATGAGGAGGAAGGAGGCGTCCGCGAGGGGCTCCCTGGTGGGCTGGAAGCTGCTGCTGCTGGTCAGGTGAGCGCCGCCGCCGCCGCCGGGTTCCCCTGCTGGTGGTCCGGACCGGGCGGAGGTCCGGGCGGAGCTCCTGCTCCAGATGTTCCCCACTGCTGGTCAGAGAGCCAGACGCTCCGAGCAGAGAGGAGGAGAGGGAGCGGAGGTTTTTATTTGTGGGGATCAGGAAGATGGATTCTGGTTCTGGTTCCGGTTCTGGAGGAAAACCTGGGATGAATCTGATGATCCCAGATCTGCTTCCTCTTCTCATATTTTATCATCTGACTGTCAGAAAGTTTAATGTTTGAGCTGTGGAGGCTGGGTTTCTGATGGCTCTCCATGGTAACGAGCAGCTTATGGTTCGGGTTTTCATAACTCATCCGTGAGAAGATGGAGTCCTCTCCTGAGTGGTCTCCTGTTTTACTCTTCATCCCATCAGCCTGCTGCAGGTCAAGCAGGAAACTTTATTTCTCGCCCTCCACCGAACAACGAAGCGCTCCCCATGGAGCACACCTGAACCGGGCAGGTGAGTCAGGAAGACCCTGCTCAACATGAATATGAGGAGAGACCGGAGGAGGAAGGGCTGGGGTCTCTGATGAGGATGAAGACCTGATCTGAAGCACCTCTGAAGACCTCCTGCAGCTGTTAGACTCATATTCCAGAGCAGATCGCCGAGGTTCCACATCTTGCTTCTTTACATCTTTCCTGTCTCCAGCTGAGAACGAAGCTTTAAAATATGGATTTAATCATTTCCCAACATGAAACCTTCAACAGCTCAGCGGGGGGAGAAGGAACCCCCCAGACCAGATTTAATCCCGTTTATCATGAAGACAAACAGCTGCTAACTCACTCATGATAAACACAACAGGCTAGAATTCAGCATCTTCAAATCTCTATTGTTTCTCTTTCTAGTCTGGTAAATGTTACGTTTGATCAGTTCTCAGAATATAAATCAGCCTTTAATATTTATGAGCAGTTTTCTTTCAATCTTTAAAAAACTGAAGCTCCTCTGTTCAAGGCGTGAAATATTAATCTGAGACATGAATCCGGAGCCGGAGCGCTGCTGTGGGCTCCGTCCCGCTGCAGGTCCTGATGCTGGACTCCACCTCCGTGGGGACTCCGGCAAAAATCACAGCGAGACGAACCACGATGACGTAGAGGTCTGGGAAACCGCGGCATGACGTGTCCGAGGCGGCGCCACGGATGGAAGCGGCGCGGATCAGATTTATTCCGGGGTGAAAATATCCGAATTGGGCTCTTCAGATTGCCTGAATAAAAAATCGGACTTGGGTCGCATTTTCAGGTCTCAAGATGTCACCTTGATACTGACAACAGAGTACCGGACAGGACACACACACACACACACATCTGATTTGGGTCACATTTGGAGAAATAAAGATCGGATTTGGCTCGTATTTGGGCAAAAAAAAAAATAAATAAATAAATAAAAATTAAAAAAAAAAAAGGATTTGGGACAAATTTGGGCAAAAGAAAACCAACCCCGGTTTGGGTCCCATTTCCTGGTGTGGGAACGGAGCCATCCGAGATGCACAAAGAAGCGTTGTCACTGCTCCTTCCTCCCAGCCGCTGCTAGACTCTAGAACCAGCACTGCTCCCAACAAACCCAATAGCTGCTGGTTCACCTGCGTCCCCCCCCCACCGTTCTGCTCTGTTGTTCCTTTGGCCCTGAGGACAAACTGTCCACGCAGCGTTAGAGGACCTGGAGGACGTGTAATAGAGACTTGTTTTAGCCGCTGGAGACGAAGCTCGACTCTGACTTGGGGAAATGACCTGTGAACTCTCAGGTGTGGAGGAATGAAGCTGGTTGTTGGGAATAATGTTTGTTTATTCTACTTCCTGTTGATGATGTTGCGACTTCCTCCCTGCAGAACAGCCCGTGGCTCCTTCAGTCCTCTTTTCTCTAACTTTCTGAGTGAATCTGCCGTTTTCACCGTCAACCCGCTTAATGGGTTTATTTTTAGACTCCAGCAGGAAAAAGGTCCTTTCTTGCTAAAGTCTTTGCGAGCTCTGACAGAAAATCAGCCGAAGGCTTCCGTTAATCTGCTTACTGGGCCACGGATGGATTCAGAGATCAGATCTAACAGGATTAAAGTCTGGATCCAAATCCACACTGTTTTCTGTCTGACAACCCAAATCTGTCCTTTTTTGGGGGCTTTTCCAACAAAAGCTGCAAAGATGTAAAATATTCAGATCAGAAGAAAGTTTTCCCGGTTCTGATAGTTTTCGGTGATTTCCAGCGTCCAGCAGATGTTTCTGGTTTCCACGCCGACCCGTTCCTCGTTCATGTTTCAGCATCTGCTTCCGTCTCCTTCCTGCATCGCGTCCCTGGAAGCCCCCAGCCTCCTCCGGGCGCGACTCGCCAGTCGCCTCCAGGATGCGCGTCCTTCTGGAGGCCGTCCCGCCCGGAACAGCCACGAAGCCACCAACACTTGGAGCTCCGGGGCGGCAGGCAAAAACAGCTCTGGTGAGGACGAGGAGGGGCGTCCCGCCGAGGCAGAAATGGATCTTACGGCTCTACTCGGACGGATGAACAGAACTGATGCTAAATTTCTGCTGAACGCTTAAAGACGGACAGAACAGCTCGCCGTTGTGACGTCATGACTCCGCGCCATCTTTAATCAGTGTCGGTTGTTTCTCAGTGCCTGAGCCAAATGAAGCAGTGAAGCCTGGTCGAAGGGGTTGGAGCTGCAGCTCCACCGGGGACAGCTTCCAGCCTGATTCCGGATCAGCACCGGCCGTCTGAACGGCCCAGTTCTGATCTTTTCATCCGGCCTGAGCCGCTTCCACATGCGGAACTAAATCCGATAGTTTCCAGAGGGCCTGCAGTCTGAACGGTCAGGTCACGTTGTGACGTGAGCCATGCGTCATAATGCTGCACCAGAAGAAGCCTGACGGTGAATCTGGACGTAAACAACGGCTGACAATAATGACGTGATGAGAGGAGTCTGAGTCAGTTCAGTTCAGAAATACTTTAAGGGAAATTAAATGTTACACAGTTTTCTTCAAGAGCTGTTGCAGATGCTGACGGCTGTGCGCGGGAAGGATCTGTACTTAAACGTTTGTAAAGTACACAGTCAAAAAACATAACAGCAGTATTTTGGGTTATTTAGCCCGTAATAAGAGGAAAAAATGGGGGTTCATTTTTCAGCCATATTTACAACATGATTTATCCATTATCCATTCATTAATAAATGTCACAGTTTCAAACTAAATATATATTTAGCAAGCTAAATATTTAGCTAGCAAGCTAAATTAAGTTAGTAAGCTAAAATAAAGCTTTAGCTAAACTTGGCTAGCTAGCAAGATTTAGCTCCAAACTAAGTATTTAGTTAGCAGTGAGCAAGCTTAATATTTAGCTAGCTCAGAACTAACTACATATTAAGTTAGCGATGAAATAACTAATTATTTAGCTAGCAGGCAAAAAATGTAGTTAGCAAGCTAACTATTTAGCCCAAACTAAATAATTAGCTAGCTCAGAACTAACTAAATATTTAGATTGCTAACCAAATATTAAGTTAGCAAGCTAATTATTTATCTTCAAACTAAACATTTCGCTTGTAAACTAAATATTTAGCTAGCTCAGTGCTAACTAAATATTTAGCTCCAAAGTAAATATATAGCTTTAAACTAAATGTTTAGCTTATTAGCTAAATAGTTAGCTTTAAATTAGATATTTAGCCAGCTGATTAAATGTTTAGTTCAAAACTGTGACATTTACATGAATGAATAACATGGTGAAAACATGAATTCATCATTTTTCCCTCTAATGACAGGCTTAATGGCCCAAATTATTGGTGTTAATTTCTGACTGTGTAACTTTACAAAGGGCAGTCCATGGACGCCCGGCCCCGCAGCAGACGCTTGGTCTCCTTCCCGCCATGATGCCGAACCGCCGGGACTCCTGGCGGCGCCTCTCGGGTCCTTGAGCCGCATCTTTAATGAGAGAAAGCACCCGCAGCCGCCAGGCGTTTAGCTTTTATGATGTTTACGTGACGACCGGAGACGTTGTGCTGACTGCAGAGGAGGAGTCCTGAATCTGGACCCGGCTTCCACCCAGGCTGCTGTTTCTGGGTTTATCTCCAGCATCAGGACCAGTTTGTTGAAAGGTTTTTCCTTCCTTCCCTCCTCTGCTAAATATAACAAGCTTTTCCCGAGCGACGCGGCGCTCCCAGTGCTCAACCCTGTCAGAGCCGTTCACGTCAGCCCGGAGCAGGAGCTAAATGATGCACATTACGAGCAGGTCCAGGGAGCGCGTATCATCTCACTTATCAGCGCAGAGGACTGGAGCGTCTGATCTGCTGCCTGCCGCAGGCTGCGCCTGTCTGGCACGGCCGCCGGCGCAGTCAGCAGCGGTGCGGTTCGGGTGAGGCCGGGTGTGAACAGCCCGAGAGGCACCAGGTTGGGCTGAATATGGCTGATCACTCAGCCTGATGCAGAGGAGCGGAAGGTGACGCGGCAGCTTTGACGACACACTCTTTATCTGGGTGTTATGAGGAAATTTAGCGACGCTATGGAGGACTGATCCTGACAAAATTAGCAACAAACATAAACATAGATAAGTGGCTTAAGAAAGTAATTCATGTGCCAAATGTTGCATCCAGCAAGTTCAGGTTTATTACAGTGTAAAAAAAAGCTAACTAAATATTAGTTACAAACTAAATATTTCATGAGCGAGCTAAATATTTAGCTTGCTCATTGAATATTTAGCTTGAAACTGACATTTATAAATGAATGATTAACATGGTGAAAATATAACTGACAAATGAACCCCCATTTTTTTTCCTCTTAGGCTAAATTATTTTTGACTGTTCTAGCATTTTTTTTTTACTTTACAGTGTTACATAAATTAATATCTGTTTATCATTTTCAACGGTATTACTTTAACATTATCACTATTTAATTTTTCATTTTATTTCCAATCTCATTGTTTTTTCAGTAAAAATACTTTTTACTATTAGTTAAAGTTTTTTTTAAAAAGTATCAGTAAATTAAAAAAAAACTGTATTAAATACACAAAATGAAGAAAAGAGGAAAAAGGTAATGAAATAAAAGAAACTGAGATTGGGGATCCCACGTCAGCAAGTTAAACTCAACTATTGTACAGAATCGTCACAGAGCGGAAACCTTTACTATGGAAAATGTAAATTTGGGAAAAAGTTGAACCTGGAAACTCCCGGAGTCCCACCCTGATCAGCTGATTATCTCCAGTCACCTGCAGACGTTCCCTGAGCCTCTAACTGGTCCCAGTCTGGGTCAGCAGGACACCATGATGGGGACGGCTGCTGCCTGGACACATGTCCAGGAGACGGTCATGGACGCCATCCACAAGGAGGGGAAGACCCAGAAGGTCACGGATAAAGAAGCTGGCTGGTCACAGAGAGCTGCATTCAAGCTTGTGTGTAGAAAGTTGAGTGGAAGGAAAAAGTGGAGAGAACCGCAGCCCTGACAGGATAGTCAAGCAGAGTCCGTTCCAGAATCTGGGGGAGCTCCACCAGGAGTGGACTGAGGCTGGAGTCAGAACATCTAGATCCACTCCGCTCAGATGGATCCAACACATGGACCACCGGCGTCTCACCCGGGCTGAGCAGAACCAGAACCAGAATGTTGATCGCTGGTCCAAAGTCCGGTTTTCAGATTAAAATGAAATGTGGAAATCTGGAGATCAAGGTCCCAGAGTCTGGAGGAAGAGTGGACCGGACCAGAACCCAGGCTGCTGGAGGTCCATCTGGGTCACCAGGTCATCTGCTGGTTCTGGTCCACTGGGCTCTACCAGGTCCAGAGTCAAAGCAGCAACTACCAGAACATCTAGAGACCTTCCTGCTGCTGACCAGCTGGTTTCAGTCCAGCAGGACTTGGTACCGACCCAGACTGGCAGAGGTACCAGAACCTGGTCCACTGACCATGGTGGTACTGCAAACGGGCCTGACCAGAACCACTCAGAGAACCTACGGAGGACTGTTGGGAGGAAGATGAGAGACACCAGAACCAACGATGAAGACGACCTGGAGGTTCTATCAGAGCAACCTGAGCCTCCAGAACCTCAGCAGAACCTCAGGCTGGGCTCCTCCATGCAAAAGGAGCCCCGACCAGAACCGAGAGCAGAGAGAACATTTCTGGTTCTGGATCTGATGGAATGTTCTGATGTTCTGGGTTTTCCTCTCCGTGATCCAGAACCATCAGAACCACCAGATGAAACCCACAGCAGTGTCTCCTCATGTAAAACCGACCAGCTCCGTTTATCCCCGGTTCCGTGTGGCAGCAGAACCTACAGATGTGACCGCCGCGCCGGGCTGTGCGTACTCGGCGAGGGGGGGGGTCTCCACAGTCCGGGAACATTTGGCTGAAGGCGGCGCCGGCCCCGTCCCGGTGCCGCTCCGCCGGGCTGTTCTGCCAGAAATCCTGCGGGCTCTCTGGGGAATCCAGGCTTTTCCAGGATGTCTGTTTTAATCCTGCAGCTGATCAACAGGAACCAGAACCGAAACGGGTCAGAGAGCGGGTCAGACTGAGGAGCAGTCAAACGCGCAGCAGCAGCCAGAACCTGGCGCAACGTGACCCAGAACAAAGAAGCTTTTCTGCTGCATTTTCTCAGGAAAACAGCAGAAAGTTCTCCATGGAGGCAGAAAGCACTGAAGTCGCCTCAGGGGCCCGAGCAGCCAATCAGAAGCAGAGGTTTGATGACATCACTTCAGGGTTTTCAGGTGTCTACCTGGGCCTGTTACCATGGTAACATAAACTGGAAACCTGACCTGCTGCCTGAAGCACTTCGGTTAATAGACAGAGACCCTGGAAGCACTGCTGGTCAACCAATCAGAGCTCAGAGAGAAAACACGAGGAGGCGGGGCTTGAACTGGCTCCTCCTCCTCATACATATATAAATAATTTTGTCCGGGAGCCACTGGGCCAGACTGAGCCGTAATTGAACCTTCAGGCGTTTAGTGAGAAGGGCGACAGGCGATAGCAGGAGCTCGGACCAGAAAGCAGACTGGGTTGTAGAAAGAGGAATAACTGGTTCAACTTTACTTTAAATCTGCTGAAACAAGGGAAGCAGCTCCTGTTTCCATCCCGGTTCAACAGCGAGCAGAGCTTCCAGAAGCATCCGAGCTTTAAAGTGGCTCTTCCCAAGTCTCTGCTTCCTGTTTGCATGTCTGCCACCCCCCCCCGCTGCGCCGCGTTATGCAGCCATGCATTATGCATGCCTGAATCCAAGCGGGCAGATTGGCCTGTGTTTGAGGTAGCAGCGAGCAGCCCCGAGGCGAATGACCGATTCTGGAGCAGCAGAGCAGAGCTTGGAGATCGCGGCTGTGCCAACGAGCCAGCTGATGACCGCTTCCGTCCGTGAGCGCGGGAGCGCCAGCGATGAGCCACTGGCGCCCCGCTGTAATTAACATATGCTTTGCTGAAGCAGAAGAGAGATGTGCATGCATATTTCAAGCTGAACATGAAGGCGAGGCCCGTTTTGTTTGCTCTCCTTGGCCGAGGATTAAAGATGGAAAGAAATCCTCGGAGCAGAACAGATGTTGTTCCGTCTCTTCAGGAGCACAGAGGAGCACTTCACGTCCGGAAGGAACAAAATGGGTTTTTGGTGTTTGGAGAGCGGCTCTGACAGCGACAGCAGCCCGAGAGCGGCTGAATAATTTGTGAAGGTGCAGTCGGTGTCGGCTTCGGGAATCACGCCGGGCTCCTGGAGCATGAAGTTATGACTTCAGGCTGACGGTTATTCATGTGTACTTAATGCAGGGATGAATCAGAAGTTTCTGCTCTGATCAGATGGTTTCACTGTGATTATTGGGTCTTTACGGCCTGAAGGAAACCTGCAGAAACCATCTAAAATCAACCAATAAGACCTTTTAATAACCCTGCAGAGTCTGCGTGGACGCGTCTCAGGGGCGTCCAGAAGCCTCACGCATCCTGTGCTTTTCAGATGTCGAGCATTTGACGTGCATCCAAAGCAGCAGATGAGTTGGAAAACTCATCCAAGGAAAATGAATGCTAGACTGGTTGAACCAGTCTCTGACTGGTTCAACCAGTCTGAGACTCCACTATGTGACGCAGCGGCGCATTTTCCCACGGGACAGAAGAACCAGGAGCCCGGAAGTCGCATCACACAAAGACGACAATGGAGGACCAACTGGTGGCTGGTTGTGGCCGTCCTGTTATCTGGACCAGCCCAGCAGGTCGTCAAACTGGGCTGAGACGAAAACAAACTGACGGCGACCCTGGAGCAGGTGGTGAAACCCACCAAACCCAGAGCGCCTCTGAAAGATCTGGTGGACCCAGACACGGAGCAGAGGCGCCGACCTCCACGTTCTCCTGCTCTCGGTAGATCGAGCCGAGCTCCTCTCAGCTTCATCCGCCGCTGGACGAAGAGACCAGCAGAGGAAAACAGTCAAGAGGCTCCTCCCAACGAGAGTCCTTCAACACTTTGCAACAGGTTGCTGAAAGGGTTTGGTTGGTTTGACTCGGAGCAGAGAGGAAGAGAACATGGAGCTGGACATGGAGGAGATGCTGCAGCTCTGGTCCCGATCGAAGCGAGTCTAGCGGACTGTCAGGAGGGAAAACATCTTAGCTCCATCACAGAAGCTAACATCTGTCATCTTCGTTATCTCCGCCCTTCAGGGTTCAGCCAGTCCGTGCCAAGGAAAATGAATGCCAGCCAGTAGCGTGTCAGGTAGCATTGCTCCGAGGTACTTCAGCCACCAAGCTGCATTTTCTTTGGAATATTTTAGACGTGCTGTACGAAAAACTCAGCGAACAGTTGGATTTTCCGCGGATGGTTTGGAATTACGCTCCACAGAAGAATCTGAACACCAAGCCGCAGCTCGGCGGGAGGCACTGCAAAGGCTGAACTCGACACAAAGAATCTGCCATCCAAGGATCTAAGAGAAATAAATCCGAACACACAAAGAACCGAACCCAAGAATAAACTCAGGTCTCGTCCACACGTAGCTGCGTCTTTATAATGAACCAGTTTCTCCTCCACATCGTTTTAAATAACAGCGTACACACGGGCTCGGTTTCAGAAAACTTCTCAATCCACACAAATCCGCCCCTTAGCGTTGTTTTAAACATGCCGGGCCCATAGGGGGCAGTGTAGCGCTAAGCTAAAACCGATGTCAGCCAGTCAGGGTCCTTCAGAACAACCACGACTTCCTGTTAGGAATTAAACATGGCCGCAGGAGGCTGCTCTGTGAGGACAGACATCTATGTTGAACTACTGTCAGATATTACAATATAAAGTTAATAAAACACAAAATGTCGTCGACTGGGAATCATGTCAAAGAAAGTACGTGGATATATTGGCGCATTATTTGTCGCAGACTGTAACGCGCAGGATCCTTATCTCTGGTTTCCCATGAGCGCATGCAGACACACTGTTTCGATCATCGTTTTTAGCGACATTAAACAGTGTGTGCATGAAAGGCCCAAATGCATAAAAGTCTCTCAGTGTTCCCAGATCCCCGGCTGCGTGTGGACCACTGACCTGTTCAGAGAAAAACATTTATTTGTAAACGTTTCATTTTTCATTTCTGCTTCGTTTCTGTTGAAAAATAAAATAAAAAATGACTTTGTGGCGTTTGCCATAAAGAGACATGAACTCCCGTCTCAGGTTGAATCCTCCTGCTGCTTGCGGCGCCTTCCTGACTTTCTGAAACTTTTAATGTCATTTCAGTTTCATATTTTATGACGCAAGCTCTGCATTGCTTTTAGGTACAGGAGTTTTTAATCAGTGTCGATCAAATATTAAGCAGGTTTACAATAAGAGCCTGTGATTGGTTCTCAGGAGGACATGGAGACATTGAGCCAGCGAGTGGACAGAGGAGATCAGGGGCGGAGGTTGCAGTGAAAACCTTACCGGCCTCTGATTGGTCAGAATGATGCAGGTGGAGCTCTGAGGAACAGCAGGTGGCGCCGTTTCTTCCTGGGTTCCTCAGTTATCACCGAGAACATCGTCCTTCATCCCTCTGGTTTCCCTTTCTGCTGGAAATCTTGAATCCAACAGCACGGAAGGGAACTGATGGCTTGTTGGTGTTTTAGTTGGATTCCTCTTCATTTCCTACTTTGAAGCCGTTTCTTTGTGTTCGGTTCAGCATCGGCTCGATCTCTGAGCCGTCTGGTCTCCAGGGAATTCAAGAACTCCGGCTGCGGATCGTGGACTCGAACGCTCAGACCGCTTTGATCAGTCCTCCTTCCAACCAAACGCCCAGTTTTACCGCCACAGTGCTTCACTTGGGGACCATCAACTGATTGCTGTCAGAACATGGAAACAAACTAAAGCACCGCCAGCTTTCAGGTCATGTGACCTCATGGCTCCAAAGTAATGCTGAACTAATCAGGCAGTTTTCCGCTACTTTTGAAAGACGACAGTTGATGCACGTTTGGAGGGAAGGAGCAGGATTATCCAGTCAAAATGGTTTGAGGATGGAGTCGGACCTCTGACCCCGCCCAGCAAGATACATTAAAGACCTGCTGTCGTATCAGCCTTCCAGACCACTCAGGTCTCCTGGTTCTGGTCTGCTCTGCATCCCCAGAACCAGAACCAAACATGGAGAAGCAGCTTTCAGCTTCTAGGCTGCTCTAATCTGGAACAAACTCCCAGAAAACTGCAAAACAGCCGAAACACTGAGTTCCTTTAAATCAAGGCTGAAAACCCCCCTGGTGAGAGCTGCCTTTGATTAGTAGTCTGGACCATAAATCTGCCAACAGAACCGGTGAGATGAGCTCGGTTCTGCAGAGGGTGGAACTTTGAGAGTAAATCAGTTAAAGTAGGTGGATCACTCATCGATGATTTTGCAGATGATTTTGATGTTTTGGTGATTTGCTGTGTACTTGACTGATGTTTTTATTTTGTGAAGCACGTCTTGGAAAGTTTTGGCAACGACAAACGTTCAGGAAAAGGGCCGGATCAGTCTGGAGCTATCAGGTGATCAAGGCTCCATCAGGAGCGATCAGCCCTTCAGGATCTCTCAGGAAATCTGCTGCAAGTCGCTCCCGGATCACGGTTAGCTCTGCCAGGTCATCGACCCAAATATCACTTGCTTCGGTCTTTAAAGAACTTTGTGCTTTTTTGCGTTTTAGAAGGTCAGTTTTTAGTAAAACCACCCACACCGCTGAGCTGTATTCCTTGCAGCTGGTCCTGCTGTTGAGCCGGACTCTGCTTGCTGCTGGGTAAACTGCAGCTCCTGCTGCTGCTGCTCTTCTGGGGAGAACAACTTCAACTGATTGTCACCAAGAATGAATTCAGTCTTAAATGGTTGCCTTGCTGGAGGTTTCCACGCAGCATTTCACTCATCCAGTGAATCTGTGTGATACTGAGTGAAGAGGAGCTTACCGAGCAGCTCCCAGGTTTCACAGTCGGGTTCCACGACGACCCTCAGAACATTTCCAGAACCGTCCCAGCTGCAGGTCCGAACGGAGGCGTCCAGGGATCAGAATCTGGGCTCGTTTTGCTGAGAGAGCAGGGCATGGTGTGCTGATGAAGGGGTTACATAACGGCAGCGGGGGGTAAACAGAGGTCTCCAGATGCAGAAGGCCTCTTCTGTCCGTCTCTTCGTGTCGGCCCTGTGAGCTCGTTTTGTTGCATAATCAGAGGCAGATATAAATACTCCTGACAGCTCTTCAGACGTCTCAGGGCTGCACAGAGCAGGTTTCACATGAATCACCGTGAAATATTTACTGGCCAGAGACGAGTTCGTGTCGAGTTATTGGCACCCGTGATGTTGAAATGTGCTGGTTCTGAGCGGTTTGCATGTTCGAAGCATTTCCAGTGTTCGGGAATGAGCTGTAATCTCCCTCAGCTGATTGGTCGGATGCCAGATGAGATCGGTATTGACAGCTTTGCGTCCCAGCCCAGCTCTCCCGCCTGAGGACGTCCCAGCCCTCAGTCACCAGACTGCAGAGCTTCCTCGCTGCTGCAGGGCTGCAGGCTCCAGCACGGCTGGCGGCCATGTTTCCACACACCCTGACTGCACGGGGGCGGGGGGGGTCTTATTGTTGTCGTTACCTCAGCCATTTTCTTTATTTTATAGCACCAACTCACAACTCATTTCAATTCAATCAAGCAGTTCAGCAGCTCAGTTAATTATTCAAAGTTGTTCAAAACGTTTCTCAGGAAACCCAGCAGAGCATCGAGTCGTTGCGGCGTTCAGTCCTCCCGACCAGCAGGGGGCGACAGCCTGAGTTGGCTCGAGTTCTTGGGTGGGCTCAGGGAGGAAGGCGTTAGAGAAAAAAAATCCAGATTTTCCAAAAATTAAATCTTCAAAAACAGAAAATCCGATTAATCGCTAAAATCCCTTTGGGGAACCAACAGAACGCAGCAGGAGCACATCTGAACCCATGAAAGTGGACATTTTATGGGCTGCACGTTCCCACCAGCCCAGTTCAGTCCGCTTTGATCGACTCCAGTCCGGCTGCCGAGAAAGTCCGGTTCGGTTGGGGAGGTGTGAACATGGAGCCGAACTCTGGTGCGCCTACAAACCTCGGTCTGGGTTCGGTTGAAGTGAACTGTGGTGCGGTTCGAATGCAGATGTGAACGCGAGGTGGACCAGAGACCGCTCCAGAAGCAGGAAGCGGACTACAGCGCAGGGCATTCTGGGTAAATACAACCAGAACAAACGCCAGTCTCGAGCTAGCGGGAGAAATGACTCGACATGAAAAGACAGAAGAGAAATCTAACGCCACTCCATTTGACAACTCTGCATATAAAATGATATAATCTGCACCGAGACAGTTCTGCTGGTAGTCCCACCCCGCAGGCCCATCAGCACTTCAGCCTCCTCCACACATTTCCGCAGCTATGAGAAGACGCAGGGTGCAGGATTAACTCGAGTCAATCAGCGCTTTAAAATTTATATGGAAAAATGAATTTAGAGGAAGGAAGTGCACTAAATGTTTTCAAAGTTAGCAAAAGTCCTAAGCTAAAAGCTAGCTCCACTATTAGCAAATTAGTAGAAGTGTGTTCGCCACTGAATGGATGGACGGATGCAGTGGTGAGCGCCGCTAACTAAAAAGTTAGCTACACTAACCCTAAAGCGCTACACCAATATGGTTCTTAGCAGAAGCTAATGCTAAAGTGCTAACTTATTTTCAAATTTAATTTGCCCTTAGAAGATGACAACCCTCAAGCACCAGTTTAATTTTGACATAGTTTATATGTTCTATAATGCCCTTAGATGTTGTGCTGATATCTTGTTCTCTGCTGTCTGTTTTATTTTGTTCCTGTTCGGTTTTTTTGTTTTAAATACAGTTTTTTTTAGGGGGGCAAACTGTATTTGCACTAGCTTCTAGTGCAAATATCTTTTAGCACCAAGCTAAAAGTTAGCTTCGCTATTAGCGCGTTAGCGTGCCTACCACTGGATAAATGCTGGTAGTTTCTTTTCTCCAGAGAACCAGAACTTTACTAATAATCTATAAAACCGTGTTCTGTTTGCACACCTTGATTTTTAGACTCATCATGAATGAAACATTATTTTTTCTGAACATCCATGTCAAATATTCCTGTTTCCAATGTGTCGCCATGCTGTTGGTGAAGGAATGGTTATCAGAAAGGTGCATTAAATATATTCAGCTGGCCTCTTTAGGTGGCCTTTGTGTTGGAGAGAGCAGATCGAGAAGAGAAGCTCATCCATTAAAGATGAGGACTTCATGCTGCTTCCTGTTGCTCTGCTGTTTTAACGAGCGAGCAGAAATGAAAGGTCAGAAAGGGAGGAGGAGGGGGAGCCGAGCAGCTTAACATCCAGCGTGCAGTAAGATGACATCTCTGCATGGATGTTGCTGTGAACCGTTCAGAGGAGGCTGAACTGAAATCATGAGATTAGTTCGTGCTTCTGTAACTCGTGAATTCATGAGAGAGGAGGAAGAGTTGTAGACGTCGTTGAGCTCATGTCTAATGGATGTTTCGGGTCTAGCTCTGAACTTACAGACCAAAAGTCAACATTAACTGAACAGAACCACGGGTGTTCCTCAGGGATCTATCCTGGGACAACTCGAGCAGGTCTGTTTTTATCACCCTGTTACTTCTGACACGGAAAAAATTCCCTTTTATGCTGATGATGCTGTGTTGTGCATCTGTGCATCTACTCCAGGAGCAGGCTCTCACTTCTCAGCAGGTTCGTAGATCAACACTCAGTCCCACCAGAGAAACCGTCAGCTTTGAACTGTCGCGCTGGAGGCAGCGAATCATCCCCAGCAGCTCAGCCTGGACTGTTAGCTTGTTTACAGAGTGATGCCCAGTCTGACGAAGATCAGATCTCAGATTAAACAGGGTTAATGCCAGCAGTGCTGCAGCCAATGCTTTATTTTGTTTGTTTGTTTTTAAGATGACCTGTTGACCTGAAGAGGGCGCTGGCTAACATTTATTATTGGTATTATTATTATTATGCATTTATATTCAGAGGGTAGAGCCTGTAGCATGCTAACTGTAAGAACCACTCAGTAGCTCATTTATTGGTTTTAAAGGTTTAAAAAGAGGAAAAAATGTGCATTTTTTGTTAAAATTATAATTTCATTTAAATTTACAAACATGTTAAAAGCATTGAATACAGAAATGTGAATTTCTTATTCACATTCTGGTATTTTGGGCTACCTGCACACTGTAATCTGCTCTTTTGGAAATGCATAAGCTAGTTGAAAGGTCAGATATGCTGGAGGCAACACAGTTTTACCATTTTTATTTTGTTTTTCATTAAATGTCTCTTTTTAAAGAATACTACAGTACAACATTTACTCACGTTTCAAATACGTGTTGCTGGACTGCCAGGTGGGACAGTAGAAACAAAAAGGACCGGCGTACCGCTAAGCTAAAGTTTCCAACATCCGTCTCAGTTACTAGCTGCTGCTCCAGCAGCTGGAAAAACATGAACAATATTCAGGAATTATTGACTAAAAACAAGCTCCTATATCTGCTGAAACATTACCTGTCTGTTAGTTTTCTCTTATTTGAAGTGTATTCAAGATATTTGCAGTAGACAGAACTACTTTGGAAGATTTAGTGTTTTTGCTTTGTGATTAAAGGGCCGTTTCGCTCATTTCGCTGCTGAATCAGATGCTAACTTCAGTGTTTTCTTCGTGAACTGGTTTCAGCCTTTAGACAGCCAGCTGACTGGCTGAGGGAAGAAGAACATCTCCCAGGCTGGAACAGAGGTTTAATATTTGATGAGTCTGGACTCGAGACTCGTTACCAAACAGTGGGGACCCAAGACTCTGAACTTCTGTTCCGAGTCGATTCCACGTCGTTTTATCCCTGAAGGTGGATGAAAGTGAAGGACGAGTCCATCTCATAAATGTTCCTGGACCTCGATCACGTGCCTCATGATGTTCTCCACAGGCCAGCCGAGGTTCCTCAGCTTCCTCCAGCCGAGGTTCCTCCGGCCAACGTTCCTCCGGCCGACGTTCCTCCAGCCGAGGTTCCTCCGGCCAACGTTCCTCCAGCCGAGGTTCCTCAGCTTCCTCCAGCTCTCCTGTTTGTGTTTTAGCAGTTTTCAGAGGAGCTCCCCAGGACTGCGTGCAGTGAATCCCTGCGGAGCGAACGTGGCTCCTCCAAATGCCACAGGAAAGGTTGATGAAGCAACATCTGGATGTTCTGGGATGAGGGGAGCGTCCTTCAGAGCTGGGAGGTTATTTCTGGATGTTCTGGTTTTCCTTCTCCTCCCGGCTGACCGACACGGACATGTAGTTTCAGGATCAACAAGCTTAACGCTGGCATTTAGTCCTTTCTACCCAGAACACACACACACACACACACACACACACACACACACACACACACACACGCTGTGTGATGTGAAATGTCAGCAGCGGTCTGTGATTAACCTGATGGTACCAGAGATGACCTGATACTGACCAGAACCTGACAGTAATGGTTCTGATTGGTCGACACACGCCGATACCACCACTATGGCGGCCTGCTGGGGCCATAATTCTGTCCCTCCAGGGTTTTCTGACTGTTTTTGTGATTTTTTTTTTGCAATCAGAATCAGTTCTGTGGCACTGCTTTAGAAATATTTGGTAAATTTTTGTGATAATTCTCACTCCTCTCGTGGAGAACGGAGGGGTCCTTTCTGCTGATGTATGGCGGGAGATGTGACTTTTTGTTACGCTCTACTTTGATCACGGACGATAACCTGACATCACGTTGGGTTGAGGCAGAGAAGCTGTCTTATACTGTCATGACTTAATGATCATTTTAACAGATATGTAAAAACGTATTTTTCATAAAACTTACATGCTGCCGCTTTAAGTTTGAAATGAACTCAATTGTGCACAAAAAATGCACGGATCTGTTGATGTTTCCTGAATTTCCACCAAAAAAACTGGAGGGACTGATAATTCATGCTCGAAGGTACGAAGGAAACAAACAGGACACGATGCTGGGAGACTTTAGAATCGCAGACCTCATGTTTATGAGGCCCAAAGCAGCCTCTTTATAACCCCGTTGATTTTAATTTAGAAATATAAAAACTGCAGGTTCTCCCAACATAAATCCTGATCGTTGCCATTTCACACAGATGATAAAACTTGATCTCATCGGGGCGTCAAACCAGCAGCTGGAGTCCGGCTCCAGCTCCCCTGGTTTAATTCCCTCCATCAGCTTCATCAGAAAGGAAAGTAGACGGGGTGTCTGCCTCAGGTAAACTGGGAGCTGGTTCCACAGGAGAGGAGATCTGCCTCCCATTCTACTCCCAGAACCTCCTGGAACCAGCAGTGAACCTGCAGTCTGGTACCGAAGGGTTCTGGCAGGAACATCTGGACCAATCAGGTCTCTGACGGATGATGGAGCTGATTATTATGGGATGGATATGTGAGAAGGAGAATCTGAGATTCCAGCTGGAGAAAGAAAATAACTATCAGATGATGAGGAGGAGTGAAAATACCTCAACTGTGAGGAAGATTAGAGCTGAATCATCATTCCCTCCTGACTGCTTCCTGCTTGGCTTGACTCTCTGATGAGGATTTCTCTCCGATTCTCCAAACCAAAGCTGTTCTGACTGACCAGAACTTCCAACAAACCGAGTTAGTCCCTGTAAAAACCAGTGAGAACATCAGGCCTTAAAGATCCTGCTGTAGCCAGCAGGGGGCGATCTGCTGATGAGAGTCATCTTCTTCACTGCTGTTGAACCATGTCTTCTTCTGTCTCCCTGGCAGCGTGAGCCGGTGTAAGGAGATGGACAGCGCTGCAAGGACACGACACGCTCCGATGTCTCCCTCCGACTTCCTGGACAAACTGATGGGAAGAACGTCCGGATACGACGCTCGGATCAGACCCAACTTCAAAGGTATTTCCTGGTCTCACAGTTCTGTTGACATTTAAACAGGTTCTGCGTTGTTCTCATCCACCTGTCGAGTTCAGCAGATAATTCAGTGTTCCAGTAAAATCTTTCACATGTGGATACAAGAACCTAACTTCGAACAGTGTTTCTCTTTTTTGTTGGAAATTTTTCAAAATGGCCTCCGTGGTTGTATTGGAGAAGATATGTTTGCACTAAAATTGGCAGTAATTATTGCCAGTGGTGGGCACAACCAACCAAAAAGGTAGGTTCACTCACCATTACTCTGCTAAACAAGAATCTTAGCTACGGTAAACCACTAAACATTTTAAAAAATAGCGGAAGCTAACGTGGAAAACAGCTAAACATAAAAAAAATTAGTGAAAGCTAATGCCTAACCCCTAAACACAAAAAATTTGCAGAAGCTAGCACTAAACCACTAAACATGAAAAAGGTTAGCATTAGCTAGCACAAAACTGCCAAACATAAAAAATTAGTGCAAGCTAATGCTAAACTACTAAACACAAAACATTTGCAGGAGCTAACGCTTAACCGCTAAACATATGAAAAAAAGTTAGCTGAGACTAGCACAAAACTACTAAACATAAAAAAAATTTGTGCAAGCTAACGCTAAACCGCTAAACATAAAAAATAGTGGAAGCTAAAGCTAAACACAAAAAAATTAGCAGAAGCTAACTAACTATGAAGACGACTGTCTCAGTCTGTGTCTCACATCTTGAGTGAGACTCACAAACAGCGAAGTCCTCAGTTTCTGATGTTGCTCCATATTATTAAAGTTGTAGGAACAGGACGACCAAAGTCTTAAATATATGAAGTTCAACCAAGTCATGAAAATGGGAACATTTTAAAGCAATAATCTGTTTAAAAGCATCAAAAATGGTGGCCATCTTTAAAAAAAATGGCTGTCTTCCTGAAATGAAAGTGGCTGATGGGAAATAAGACAAACATACGACCTGATGGGGGAGCATGCTAATGTTTATGCTGGTATCCACAGCTGAAAGGTTTTACCGTAACAGGATGAACTAGTCTTCACTCCTGATCTCTTTGTTTCACACCTTTTTAAATCTTTTCCAGATGTTTTGTTGAGTCAGCTTCATCCAGTCAGTGGCGTTCCTGTGCTCACGTCTCCTGCAGCCGTTCTTTCTATAAAGCAGCTGCAGAAACGGCGGCTCCATCGGTCTTTATTGTGAAGATTAATTAACAGAACAAGTTCTCAACCTGGCTAAATAAATAAAATGAAATCAATTCCAGGCTGACATAAACTAAAAATACACTGGCTGATATTTACCAATATTACATTTTATACTCAGCTGAAACCAGAAGTTTACATACACCAAATAAAAAGAAACATTTTTTTCTATCTGACTGAAGTTAAATCAGAACCAAACTTCTCTGGTTTCGGGTCAGAATCACTAGAATTATTTTGCTAAAAGCCAAAAAACTTTTTCAAGGTTTTTTGTAACTTTCTTTCAATTGAGAAGTTTACATACCTTTGGTTGATATCAGGGATAATTATCTTTTGAACTGGGTGACCTGGGTGAAAGGTTCTGGGTTTCCTTCCAGAAGCTTCTCCCGATAGTTTGCTGGAGTTCTGGTCCGTTCCTCCTGACAGAACCGGGTCAGGTCTGTAGGCCGCCTCGCTCTCACACACCTTCAGATGGATTTTCTGAGATGAGGGCTTTATGGTGACGGACCCACCAGAACATGGACCTTGTGGTCCCGAAGCCTCTCCAGAACCACTCTGGCTGCTGAGGGACGTCGTCCATCTGGACCCGAGCTTTAACCTCCTGCTGCTTCAGTCTTCATGAGCTTTCCTCAGGATTCCACCCATTTATGAAGTGACACCAGTTCCTCCTGCAGCGAAACAGCCCCACAGCATGATGCTGCCACCACCGTACCTCACAGTTAGGAAGGGACAACGCCCCCGTTCTTCCTCCAGATGTAACGATGGTCCTCATGTCCAAACAGCTCCACTTCAGTCTCGTCAGACCTCAGGACATGAAGGAAGTCTTTGTCTCTGTGGACGTCTGCAAACTGCCGCTTCATGTTTCTATGGAGTGGTGGCTTCCTCCTCGCTGAGCGGCCTTTCAGCCCAGGTGGGTTCAGGACTCGTTTCTCTGAGGATAAAGACTCAGTCTGACCAGCTTCAGCAGCGTCTTCACAAGGTCTCTGGTCAGTCGGCCCATTTGGACCAGAACCCGTCTCCTTCCTGAGCGGGACGATGGCTGGACGTTCCCATCACGTCTGTACTGGAGGAAAATTGTTTGAACAGATGAGCGCGGCTCCTTCAAGGACCTGGAAACTGTTCCCAGGATGAACCAGTGAGGAAGAAAAGCTGGACGTGTCTTTTTATCCGGGGTATGTAAACTTCTGGGTTCAACTGTATATTTTCCAACCCTTTGGACGCCGTGAAAACACAACCGCACCACTGACATTGCTGCTTTGGTCCGACCCATCACAGTCCTGCACTGCATCACCATTACAGTTACATGAGCTAACAGCCGCCCCACCGATGTTAAAACCTGACTCATGCCGCTGCCATCCTCCATGTAAACGTTAACGCTAGCGCCATAAGATAAATCCTTTCATTAAACATTTCTGGAAATGTTTAATGAAACGCCAAGTTCAGTGCAAGAACTTGAGACCATAATCCTCCCTGAGTTCCTGCAGATCCTGCTCATATAATGAGTGCGTTTCCTCCTGCAGGTCCTCCGGTCAACGTCTCCTGCAACATCTTCATCAACAGCTTCGGCTCCATCGCCGAGACCACCATGGTGAGTGACAAATCAGTTAAAGTCGCAGGAAATAGCTTTGAACGTGTTTCCCACCAGCCCTGAGTCGAGACGTTCCCAGTAATCCAGAAGGATTGGCGTCGTTGGCGGGGCATTAAACATGGAAATGCCGTGTGCATTTTTTCACGTGAGCACTGAAAGGCTTTTTGCACTTTGCAGCTTGTGGACAGAATGACATGAACAAATGTGTCGTTTCTGAATGTGCAGGATGTTTTCGCTCAGTTCCCAGACAGGCGGACCAGACAGCAGCAGCTCTGAGGGCCGCGTCGGAGCGCTCTGCTAATTAGTGTGTGCCGTTGCTTATTTATGACCTGCAACATTCAGCACAGGATGAACTGCAGCGCCGAGGCCCTGAGCTGTTCGACTGACGCGCATCAAAGTTTCTGAGGTTAACGTTTTAGTTTTACAAACTTTCCTGCACAGAAACAGAAATTCATGTCTTCCTCCTTCCACCTCTGGATGGATGGATGGATGAAGCAACGACAGTTCATGTGTGAGATTGTTGGGGTTCAACTGTAGCCAATAAGGAGCTTTCGGTCCAGCTGGGACGGTGAAGGAGTCAGAGGTGGACTGGTTGTGCTGGAAGGGACACAGCAGGGGGTCCAGGTGTCCCTCTGGCAGGTAGGTGGGCTCTTTTGACCTGTCTGGACCTGCTGCCTCACAGAGATTGATCTTCCGCAGTGCTCGCTGTACCTGGCATGATGACGAGAATGGTTGGGTTGCTCAGGTGTGTGAGCCACGGTTGTTCTACACTGGAGCTGGAGCTCTTACAGCGAGTTGGTAGCAGGCTGTCTGGTGGACCTGACGGTCCAGGAGCTGGTCTAGACGCTGGCCCAGGCGCTGGTCGTTGTGGTCCGTGAGCCTTTCTACCTACCCTACATCCACTGAGAGTCACCGTTAGGAGATAAGGTCAGCAGCTTCTCTCTGAACTTTCCTCAGCTGCTCTGGTCGCTTCATGAGGCGATAACCAAACCCAACCTGAAGTCAAAGTCTTTGTTCAGCAGTCCGATCCTCTCTGGACCCCAACCTGTCCCTCCAGTCTCCTTCCTCCTCCTCCTCCTCACATGGGGCTTTTCTCTTCGCTTTATTTTGAAAACTGACCCCAGTCTCTACCTGCGTCTGACCTTTTGTCTGCCTGCGTCTGAACTGTGATGCTTTCACTGCCGTCAGGAGGTTTTCGACGCTGTGGCAGAAACTGCTGAGTCATTTAATCAAACTCCTGCTCTGTAACCGTGTTGGTTTGTTCTTATGTTGAATTTGTAAAAGCAGAATGATGGAAGTGGAGCCAGACGAGGTAATGATGGAGGCAGGCAGACGGAGATGGAAATCTGAGGAGACAGACGAGCAGACAGGAATAGCAGATGTGCTCCGGAGACGTTTACCGACTCTGACAGCAAAGTGACATGAAGTCCGTCCGGGCTGCACACGAGCTGCTGCTCGCGTCTTATTCACATCCACACGGTTCTGGAATCAGGAGGCTCAGTAACTTAAAAAGGTTTCTTCCTTCTTCAAGAGCAGGGCAGTTTGATGGTCCTGGCGGACCTGGGGGGTGGGCTCCACCTCCTGCAGGACTCGGAGGGCTGCAGAGCTGCTGCAGCCTGTCAGACGGACCGACGGTCGGACTAATTTCTGCCTGGATGGAAGCTGGACAGAAACCATGAGACCCTGCAAGACGATGGTTATGAAAAATAAATACAAACCAGCAAAAATCTGAAGCTGACATCTAAACCAGGTCAAAACATTTTGTTTAATTATTAGCATGTAATTTGCTGCCTTCCAGTTATCAGCTGAAAGTCGAGCTCTCTTGTTCCTTTAGCCTCAGGTTCAGGTTTATTCAAATCCCAGAGGGCAAGTGTAACAGAGAAAGCCTCCCTGCTGAGGTCTGTTCAGGGGCTCTGGAGAGGAGGGTCTGTCGGATAGTTGAACCTCGGGTTCAGGAAGAGCAGTGTGGTTCTGGTTCTGGTTCTGGAACTCTGGACCAGCTCTACACCCTCAGCAGGGTCCTGGAGGCTGCATGGGAGTTCGCCCAACCAGTCTACATGTGCTTTGTGGACTTGGAGAAGGCGTTCAGTCGTGTTCCTGGGGGAATCCTGTGGGGGGTAATCCAGGACTATGGGGTACCAGGCCCTGAAGTGGAGGAGTTCTCGGGGTCACGAATGAGGGAAACATGGAGCAGGAGATCGATAGGCGGACTGGTGCTGCGTCGGCAGCGATCTGGACCGGTCTGTCGTGGTGAAGAGAGAGCCGAGTCAAAAAGCGAAGCTCCCGCTTCACCGGTCGGTCTACGTTCCTACCCTCATCTATGGTCAGGAGCTTTGGGTCGTGACCGAAAGAACGAGATCACGGACACAAGCAGCCGACAGGAGTTTCCTCCGCAGGGTGTCTGGGCTCTCCCTTAGAGATGGGGCGAGCAGCTCGGTCACCCAGGAGGGACTCAGAGTAGAGCCGCTGCTTCTCCACGTCGAGAGGAGCCAGTTGAGGAGGCTCGGGCATCTGATTAGGATAGACGCCCCCCTGGTGAGGTGTTCCAGGCACGCCCCACCGGGAGGAGACCCAGAGGAAGACCCAGGACACCCTGGAGGGACGATGTTTCTCGGCTGGCCTGGGAACGCCTTGGATCCCCCCGGAGGAGCTGCCCCAGGTGGCTGGGGGGGAAGTCTGGGTCTCCCTGCTGAGGCTGCAGCCCCCGCGACCCGACCCCGGATAAGCGGAAGAAAATAAATGGATGGATGGATAAAAGAGAAAAAAGACACAAACTAAGATAAAAACTTAGCGACGTACAAAGTTCTAAGAATGAGGGGCAATACAGCGTGGCAAAGCAACATCAGTCCACAGAACAGGGAGAGTCCCAGCAGTGCATCCCATCACCAACCATTACTGCTAACATCAGCAACATGTGGAGTGAAGAGAAATCAGCTAATCAACCCCAACCCCTCCCGCCTGTTCCTGCGTTAAAAAGAGAAATCGCTGTAGGGACAGAGGAGGGCTTCAACCTCTTACTTTTCATGCCAAGATATCGGAGCCGGAGGCCAGAAGAAAGAAACTGGAACTCGGCATGTAGAGGATGAGAGCCGTCAGTTTTCCTGATGATCCGTCTGTCGAACAGCTCTGTAAGTGTCCATCGTTCACCTCCCAGAATCTTTTTACTTATAAAATGCTGCTAAGTGCAGAGCAGTCCTGAAGGAACCCCAGCTGTTACTACCTTCTTTACTAAACAGCTTCGATTTGCCGCGTAGGAAGTGGAGCACTTCCTACTTGGATGGATGGGCTTCCTCCTCCCTTTCAGTGTGTTTTTCAAAATAAAAGCGCGCTCTTGTTCTGCTCATCTGTACTACAGACAGTACTACATAACTCTTCCTTCCGCCACGGCCCGGTACCAATGGACCGGGGTTGGGGAGGAGAACTTCGTCTTTACTCCATACTGTGGGTGGGTTCACGGATCAGAACCTGGTTCCTTTCGGTTCCAACAGGCCGGTCGGGTCCGTTTGGAGCACTTCCTACTTGGATGGATGGAAGAAAGGAAGGAAGGAAGGGTGAAGTGCCAGCCTCTAAGTGCTTTCTGCACTGCAGGGAGTTGTTCTGACCACAAACTGTGTGTGTGTGTGTGTGTGTGTGTGTGTGTGTGTGTGTGTGTGAGTGCGCGCGCCGCTGGCTCTGCCTGCCAACAACAACCTGTCAGAGACATTTCCAACGGAAACGATTGCTTTCAGTTGACTTTCATTATTTATTGGACTGGGATGAATTTTTCATGACAGTTTGTGTCGACGTGTCACCGAGTCGGTCCTGCTAACGCGTCGCTCCGGCTTTCTGTGGCTGTGATGAGTGCTGGCGTCAGTAAACGACCGTAGGCAGGTTCAGATTAGTTTAGCTCACGGTAAATGAAGCAAAAACAGCCCATGTTCCTCTCCGGACTCTGATCAGTTTCCTTCTCTGGTTTCTGTCTTTAACTGCAAGAATTAAAACCTTTGTGTCCGATCAGCGGATTAGTCTTAGTATTATTCTCATTAATATTATTATGAATGGATGATAAAGTACGAAGTGCTTTTGTTTCACTGCTACAGAAAGGAAAACGATTGTTTCTGTTGCGGAAACATCTGGGAATAAACGATCCGAGCAGTCTTCCCATCTCAGCCTTGTCCTGCTGTCAATGAAGGAGTTTTCTACTAAACTGGTTCATCGTTAATTAAACCTGAAAATATTGCTCACTTCATCCAGATTCCTTCTGTTTCCACCCCCAGAACCACCTGGAGCTGGGTTCGGACTGGTTCTGGAACCTTTAGCCGCTTCACGGTTCGATAACAATGTTATGACACCCCCGACATCTGTACCCGAGCTCTGAGGGGAGGTTTTGGACCGTTGCTAATTCTGCTTCAGGGATCTCTGTGGCTTTCAACATCACGCACCAGAAAATGCTCGGTTATGGTCATGTAGCTCGCGGTAACTCTGTCTGACCCCAGTTCTGATCCCACGCTGTGTGTTTGAGTCTGTGGGGATTAAATTGCTTCATCTCAGACTGAATATTTGGCTTGTTAACTAAATATCTAGTTTGGAGCTAAATATTTAGCTTTATCACTAAATATTTATGGAGCTAAATATTTAGTTTGCTAACTGAATACTGAGCTTCAAACTAAATATTTAATTTGAAGCTAGATAGTTTGGTCACTAAATATTTATGAAGTTGATTATTGAGCTCGCTAACTAAACAATTATCTTGCTAACTGAATATTTAGCTTCAAACTAAATATTTAGTTTGAAGCTAAATCATTAGCTTGTTCGCTAAACATGTAAGGAGTTAAATGACTCCAGAGTGTTGCTGTTAACTTTGGACCGTGTAACTGCACAAACGGCGCCCAGAGACAGTGTTGACTCTAAGCTCGTCTCGATGGCGACGGACCGTCTGCGGCAAAAAGCTTCACCTTCTCAAAGTTAAAGGACAGGTTTGACATCGTGACGGCCATTTCTCAGTGGTACCATCTGGTTCTGGTCGTATGAAGTTCTGGTTGTTCCTGACAGGCCCGGTTAAACCTCCATGGTACCGCAAACAACACCAGAAAACATTCACGTGTGAGGAACCTGAACAGAACCAGCCACGCTCTCAGAACCAGCAGTGACGGTTTATTACTCCAGAACCGAGCCGAAACCTGAAGGAACATTTTACTCACTGAACCTGAACAACAATGAAATGTCAGCACCATGACCACCACCGAGTTCAGCTTCAGGTAACCAGCTTCAGTCTGAGCTTTCTGGGTCCAAACAGAGCCCGGTCCCAGCAGCTGAGGTAAAGTGGCTCCAGGTTCTGACCTGAAGAAGACCAGCAGCTCCAGATATTAATCTGTGATGGCATCATCTCAACCTGGAGGTGCTGCAGCAGCACGGCTGCCTCCTTCATAGACCATCCTGAGGGCCGTGAGAAGATCCTGCAGCTGCCTGAACTCACCTTCAGTCAGCTTCATGGAGGACAGTCTGCCTGGAGACAGCAAACATCAGCCTCTGCTTGGCTAATTCTCCCCACAGCAACTTTAACGAATAAGAAGTAAACTTTATTTACGAAGCACCATTCACAGGTGGAAAACTATGATACGCTTCACAATAAAAACATAAAAAACAGGATAAAAACTGGATAAATCTGGCATGATGGAGCATAGAACTGGTTAAAAGTCAGTCTGGATCAGAATATTTTCCATCTTTGATGCTTTTTTTGGAACAGTGATAAAACTGATTCACACCTCTGACACCTTGGTGCAGACATTTTCAACTGTATGCACAGAGTATATCTCAAAGGTGACTGAATCAGTCAAACAAAAACATCTCGTCTGAGCATCATCTCGGACCTGGACTCAATGCATCTCAGTTTTACAGTGAAATCAACCTTCTAACAGCGATATCAGGCGACCAACCGTCTGGTTTCTGACGAGCTTCACAGGAGCGCATGGGTTGTTTGATGTCTGTCATGGCGGATTGGGCCACTGTCTGAAGAGCGTGACGTCACGTGCCAGGGGTCAGTATTTAGTGACTGGGGTCAAGGTTGGTGGTTTCTGTCAGTATGGAGAAAAAGTTACATGTATTCGTCTGCTTGATGTGTGATGGCAGCATGTGGGACTGAATAGCAATTAAACCGAATGAATATCAAGATGTGAACGCCAAGCGGACCGGAGGCCGCTCCAAAAGCAGGAAGTGGACTACAGCACAGTGCATTCTGGGTAAATACAACCAAAACAAACACTAGCTAGCCTAGCGCTAGCGGGAGAAATGGCTCGTGGTCTTCAGCCAAAGACAGAAGAGAAATCCTCCAGCCGCTAAAACCTGACGCCGCTCCGTTGTTGTTGTTTCTATTTGGTGAAGAAGGAAGCTGCGCTCAGCGTCTTCAGAGGTTTTCATGTCGTTTCCTTCAGCGGTTCTTGGTGCAGCGCCCCCACAGGCGAGGAGGGGAACAGGTTGCTGAAAGGGTTTGGTTGGTTTGACTCAGCAGAGAGGAAGAGAAGCGCAGCAGCTGGAAGTGGAGGAGATGCTGCAGCTTCTGGTTTCTAATTGAACAGAGTTCTGGCAGAAAGACAGGAGTTAAACCTTCACGTTACATCTGGACATGATAGAAAATCCTGCATCAGAGTGGTTTTAGTTGATAAAATAAATGAAATATTAGGATTTCCTTCAGTTCTCAGGTGCTTCTCTGAACGCCTTGAAGGCTCGGATGGTTTCCTGCGCCCTGGTGTGGATCTAAGACCAAAGGTCAGAGGTCACACCTTGTCAATATATCTGTGATGAAGCTCCATCTGTCTGCTCAGCGCACATCGAACAACCGAACCGGAGCGCTGATGTAGCTTTAGAACCGATCAGAACCGGCTGGAACATCAGCTGATGTGAGACTCATTCTCTGTGAGGATGCATGATGACTGTTCTTCTGCTGGTTCTGCTGGTTCCAGGAACCAGAAGTTCGTCAAGGGACCAGAGATTTCCAGTATAGACCAGAGTGTTCTGGTTCTGGTTCCATCACTGGAACCTGAAGCCAGGAGGCTCGGCGCCAGGCGGCTCTGCAGCGTCAACAGGTTTGGACTCTCCTCCTCTCATTTGCACGCCCAGTCCGCCCCTCCCATGATGCCGCAGGTTTCCTGAACCGTCCCAGTTAACCGCTGCCGGGTCTGCAGACGGATTCGTGGTTCTGACTCGGATCATCCTGACCGGGCCTGCTCCTCCTCCATCAGCCGGGTTCGGTTTGATCGGCTCGTTTCTGTGTGGCGCTGCTCGGTCGGAGCCCAGCTGGGAGCTCCAGGTCTCCAGAACCACGGTTCTGTGGACCAGCGGAACTTCCCGCTCTCAGAGCGTCTGATCGCTGGAACGTCAGCCTCCCTTCCTGCCAGCACGGATCACATCTGCAGCGGCGTCCTGCATCTCCGCAGGCGGCCGCGTTTCTGCATCACTGAACTCAGACGAATGTGCAACACGACCGCCGGCCGGGTCGTCATGGTGACGCCGGGTCGTCATGGTGACGCCGGTTCCGTTCAGATACACTGTTGAAGCAGGTGATGCTGAATCGGCAGAAACATCTCAGAGAAAACGGAGAATCCCACAGAAGCTGAGCCCCTCTGCTGTAAACAGAATGAAACATTAAAACGAGAATAAACAGAGCACAATACGCAGAACAGAGCAAAACGGGATGCAGCAGATCAAAATTAGGACAACACCGAACAGGACAGAACAGAATACAGCAGGATAGAACTCAATAAAACAGAAAAAATAAAGCAGAACAAAAATGAAGAGAACTGAATAAAATAGAAACAGGAGAGAATGTGATTCTGCAGCATAAATATAAACCTGCTCATTAAATCGCGTCGACTCCAGTCGCATCCGGCGAGCAGCCAGGTGAGAGCAGTGATGTCACTTCCTGTCAGAGAGGGGGTGAGATGCTCAGTGCAGACCGCAGTGCATGCTGGGAGTCTTGTGTTGTTAGTCAGAACCAGCCATTTCCTGTTATAATCCAGAACCCGTCCTGACCCGATCCGTCGGACCAGGTTCGGAACACGGATCCGTTCTGGGTCTGGACCCCCCCTGAGCCCCCTCACCCGTTAAATCATGAATTAACCCCGTTTTCCTCCTTCACCAGCAACATCCAGGTCTCACTACTGCAGGAAACCATCCAGGCAGAACCTGTCTGACAGCAGGAAGTAGGCAGCATCGCTGAGCAACAAAGGTTATGGAACAGAACTCGCCCTCATTTGCTTCCATGTTTTCCTTCCTTGCGTTAATTTTTGTGACTGTTGGCTCCAGACGGATGGAGCGGTTTGTGATCAGAGCCATCTGCTTTGTGAACCGTACGCTGAGATGATCCTGGATGGACTCCGTAATGTCTGCTTTAAGGTTCTCCATCCAGGAAGCGTTCCTGTAACTTCAGAGCGACGGTTCTGTGCTGCCGTGTTGACGAGCGTCTCTCTGCAGGACTACCGCGTGAACATCTTCCTCCGCCAGCAGTGGAACGACCCCAGGCTCGCCTACGCAGAGTACCCCGACGACTCTCTGGACCTGGACCCGTCCATGCTGGACTCCATCTGGAAACCAGACCTGTTCTTCGCCAACGAGAAGGGAGCCCACTTCCACGAAGTCACCACCGACAACAAACTCCTCAGGATATTCAAGAACGGCAACGTTCTCTACTCCATACGGTGAGTTCTGCCGCAGCTCCGTTTATTTCTCGCATCTGGACCCGAGAAGAGAGCCCGGCTCCACCACCGACACTCTGGAAAATATCCAGATCTAGAAGATTTCTGACTTTATGAAGTCCTAGAATATCTTCGTTTTAACGTCAGAAATTTATGCCTTTAATCCTGGAAAATTGTCTTTTTTTTCTTGCAAATTTCTGACTTTTTGACAGAAAAAATTAAAGTTTTTTCTTGTTAAAAACGTAATAATTTTCTTCGTCTGTGGCCATTTTTATTTTATCTACGACTCTGACACGCTGTGGTAGAGACCAGATATTTACATACCCTCAATATGAAGACAAGAACCTTTATTAACAGTAAATCAGACCAACTACGTATAAAACAGAGCTGCTGCAGGAGCCAGGTGGAGCTGCATGTGGGGCTACGACGGCGCTATGGTGATGAATCTGTGAGGGAATAAAAGGAGGAATATGATTTTCTTCCACTCTGAGGTTGCAGCGCCGCATCAGCATGCATGATTACCCAAACACAGCGCACAGCGACCCGTGCAGACCAGAATGACATGCAACACATTAACCACCCAAGGCTTGCCGGGAACTCAGGAAAAAATTAAAGTTTGAAATATTCTGAAACAGTCAGGATGAAGCCGTTTTATCTCCTCTGTTCTCCCACATGGCGCCTAATTTAACTCCCCCCCCCCCAACTCTCTTCTTCTCCTTCAGACTGACTCTAACGCTGTCGTGTCCCATGGATCTGAAGAACTTCCCGATGGACGTCCAGACCTGCATCATGCAGCTGGAGAGCTGTGAGTCCTGCAGGAACACCCCGCCTGGAGCAGCAGAGATGCCGTCCCTCTGGTTGCTCAGAACCCCGGCCCGGATTGGCTAACCGGGAGGTTCTGGACAAATCCCGGTGGGCTGGTCTGACGTTTGGGCCACAGGGGCCGGTTTTATCCGGCGTCCAGTCACCAGGTCGATCGTGTGCGCTGCTACCGCTGTCCCTTGGGATGCGTCCGCTTTAATGGTGGTGTGTTGTGTTGAAAAGCAGCACATGCTGTAATGAGTGTGACCACTAGGTGGCGCTGTTACTGTGCTGCGAGATAGAAACTCAGGAAATGCTTCTGGGCCCAAACCGCATCGTCTCAGTCTCATTACAACAAGCAACTACGTCGCTTAATCACGCAAGGCGCCAGTTCTTATGATGCAATACATCGCCATCATCTTTCCTCGTGAAAAGTTATGCAATGAATGTCAAGTTTAGTTTGCATCCTTGTCTGTCTGTGCAGCCGACAGCACAGCACCCTACGACCATTTTTACAGTAAAATTAACTAAATAAAAGTGACATCAGGCGACCAACTGGTTTTTGACGAGCTTTACAGGAGCGCAAAGGTTGGTTTGACCTCCGTCATGGCGGAGTGGGCTGCGTTCTGAAGAGCGTGACGTCACGTGCGATGGGTCAATGCTAGAGCAGCACGAAGTCGCAGCACGCCTCCACCGGTAGCTTCCCTTCGTTTCCTCCGGAGACGCACCCTGACGAAGGATGGAAAGTAGAAAAGCAAGAGAAGGAGAAGAGCGAAGCTCCGGAAACAGACGCAAAGCTGGCAACTTTTCACAAAAACGAGCTCGCGGCTTGTCACGTCCACTGAGGACGATGAAGCGGGCCTTACCCGCTTCATCGGCACACAATCCATTGACTTCCTTCAATGGATTGTGTGCCGGATAACATAACGTTGCATAATTTAAATATTTTTATGACGCGACGCCCCATAACTGTCTTATCGTCAGAAGAAAGATGCAGCACCAAGCAGCTCTTACCTGCGCCGAACTGGAAATACTTTAGAAAAATACCCTGAAGTACAAGGCTTTACAGATCAGCGCGTTGCTGAAGACTTAAGGTGTAAGATCACAACTGCATGATTTTAATAATAATAGTAACAGGTTGTTATCTGAAGTGGGCCGGTCTGAGGCGTGAAACTCCAGGGCTGAAAACGACTCCCACTCGGGCCTTGGTCAGAAGCATTCTGCGGCGCCGCTGCAGTTGATCATTCGTCATAATTGCATTAGGTTATGGTGCTGAATGTGCATATGTTCCAGACCCCCCTGACTCAGGCTGCCCCTGCAGCCGCAGGCGGCGAGTTGAGCGTGCAGCTGGGATTAAAACACGGAGGGTGAACACGTGCACATCCGTGATGAAGCACATCCACAGGGACACATTATGGCCGCGACTCAGCCCCCCAACACTGACGTACCTTATTAGGAACACAGTTGGCTTCGAACATGTGACTCATTCATCCAATCAGATCCTGTTTTTCCTGCCTCCCCCCCAGACCTGGTTCTGTGAGGCGCAGCTTATTTTAACCACTGAGAGTCTGAGCAGCATCGCAATGACTCATTTATGAGACCGAATGATTTCAGTCAGGACGATTCATCCGCTCAGCGTGGCTGGGAGGTCTGGAAAAACCTGGAAAAACCTGGAACTACAATGGCTTTTGGTCTGGATGTGTGGGAGAAGTCAAGAGTTTAGAGAAATATTTTCATCCGTCTGTTCATCCATCCATCCATTCGTTCGTTCATCCATCCATCCCTCCATCTGTTCATCCATCCCTCCCTCCATCCAGTTGTGGTAAAAATATCACCTCATTATTTTCTTTCAGTAAAATTCTGATGTTTTCCGAGTTTCTCGATGTTAAACACGGAGCATAAAGAACCCAAATAACAGAACATTAAGAGTAAAGAATGTTTCCAGCTTTTATTAGACACAGAGGTTTAGTAAGTACTGGGTGGTAAATGGTCTGTCGCATCGCGCCTTATCAAGCCCAGAGGACTCCGAAGCGCTTCCATCCACCCATCATTCTCACGCTGATGGTGGGATGAGCTGCACTGTAGCCACAGCTGCCCTGGATCAGCCTGATCTTCAGAGTCTGATATCATCAGATACTCCAATCTGCTGCTGTGCTTTAATTCTGCGATATTTTGCCTGAAACAGCCCAGCTGGTTACAACGGTACAGCCGTTATTCAGGCGACACCATCGCACTCAGACACGCCTGGTGGTGAGCCAGGAGCTGCAACAGCACGTGGCGAGATCTGGTGCTCGCCGCTTCTTTGAATAAGTCGCTAGATTTGATGTTTGTTGCTTCTTGGAAAAAATTTGCTGGAGGGTCTGAAAAGTCACCAGCTATAGCAACAAAATGCTAAGCTAGCAACAGTGCTTCTCTCGTCCCGACCACAGCTCAGCTCACGCCCTCCGCTCAACCCGGCACTCGGCCACGCCCGTCGGTGTCTTGGCTCCGGCCACTTTGGTGCAACTTCTGAACATTTTTCTGGGGCGGGGTTATGCTTTCAAAGGGTGGGTTAGTCACACCTTAAACTCTGGAAAAGTCTGGAAACTCCATGTTCTCCAGTAAACAACATCCAGGAGTGTGCACCCTGCAGCTCTTCAGCCAGAGCAGAGGCTGTCTCTTCAGCAGGAGGCTGAGAAGAACAGGCAGGGATATTAACGGACCTAAAGTTCTACCAGAACCGACGCTTCATCAGTCCAAGAGGAGTTAAACATAAGTCAGAGCGGTTCAGAGAAACGACAAACTCATTCTGGGTTTATGAACAACAGGATCTGGTCTCTGTGGAACCAGTTGCATGGAGATCCGCGAACAGTGAACCAGATCCGTGTTGGATCAGCACCAACGGCAGGGAGCTGTTCTCCATGCATGAAACTAACCCTCCACATCCAGACCAAGCGGAGCTCTGAACTTTAAGCCTCGCCTCAGCCTCTCATTAACCTCTGCCTGGAAATCCAAACAGTCATCTTTAGAAACGTATTTTATGAAAATAATCCCTTTTAATCCCAGAAACAGGCTCGAGTTACGTCCCTCTGAAAACTCGTCAGTTTATTCCGTCCAAGCCGCTTTTATTGAACGGGTTGTTGGATCGAAGCGGCACCAGAACCAGGAGTCCTAAGGCTCTTCATCAGGCTCCTGCTGATGACGATGACACCACACGTTATCCTAATTAGGATCGGGTTATTTTTAAGCCGCTAACATGGATGCGGCTGGTGGGACCTGCAGAACTTGTTCGGAGTCGACAGACCCGGTTTCCACCGGAGGCGCCTGTTGGATTTTAAAATCAACCGACAGTCGCTGCTCCAAGGAGCTGCAGGCGCTTCTCTCTGTTTTCATCCTCGTGCAGAAACTCTCGTTCACTTCAGGATGAACCTTCAGGACGAAGTGCATCCTTAACACGCGGCTTTAGGCCGGTACCAGAACCACCAGCTGGTTCCTGCTCAGGGTGCCGCTCGGTTCGCTCCTCCAGACTTAAACACACGAGAAACACCTGAAATACCTGAAAAGCTCAAAACGACAAAATCTTAGAACTTCAGAGATGTTGGAGCTTGTCGAACCCAACAGAACAACGGAAAGCAGAAACATCTGGACCGGGTTCAGGTAGACGACCATGAACCGGAGACCCGACCCGCTCAGTGGAAACCGGGCAGACGTGTCTCCAGACATCAGTCACAGCAAGTTGTTCAGGTCCACGGGTAGTAAAACTGTCCCAGAACATCACACCACCACCACCGTGTATGACTGCAGGGCTGATGTTCTGGTTCTGAAATGCTGAGTTAGTTTAACAGGACCAACACCTTTCATCAGGTCCACTTTGTCTCAGTCCACAGAAGGTTTTCCCAGAAGTCTTGAGGATCATCAAGATGTTTCTGGTAAATGTGAGACGGGCCGTTGTGCTCTTCTGGGTCAGCAGCGGTTCTGGTCCTGGAACTCTCCCATGGAGGCCATTTTCTGTCTTTCTGATGGTTGAATCATGACCTCTGACCTTAACTGAGGCAGTGAGGTCTACAGAGCTTCAGATGTTGTTCTGGGCTCTTCTGGACCTCCTGGAAGGTTCTCCACTGGTCTACGCGTGGATCCTGGTTCTACTGAGGTTCTCTGGTGTCCAGAACCTCAGAGGTGGTTCTGGAACCTCCCAGTCTGATGGCGTCAGAGACTTTGTTCCTCACCTGTTGAGTTTTCTGTAATTCAGGGCCGGATATGTTAGTTTTTAGCTCTCTTAGCCTACTTCATGCTGCCAGACAGGTTATGTTTAAGTGATTTTGTATTTTAGCTTGTGATGAGTTAATTAGGGGGGAGTGATTACTTTTTTGCACAGGATTGGGTTGGATCAAAGTTTTTTATATAAATTCAATCATTAATTGCTAATTGTGGGTTTTCCCCCCTCAGGTTATTTTTGCTTGATTTTTATTCGTTTCTCAAAAATAAAAAACATGAGAAATTTCAGATGTGAAAACTTTTCCTGCTTAATTCTCACTGTAGAAACTAATTTCCAGATGAGGGAGAATAACAGCTGGTACTGACCCGCAGACTGAGGCAGAACCAGGCTTTGACCCGACTGTTTCTGCCTCTTGCAGTCGGCTACACCATGAACGACCTGATCTTCGAGTGGCAGGAGAACGGGCCGGTCCAGGTGGCCGAGGGCCTCACGCTGCCGCAGTTCATCCTGAAGGACGAGTCGGACCTGAGATACTGCACCAAGCACTACAACACCGGTACACACACACACACACACACACACACAGGTTTCCGGCGCGACAGGGGCCCCCGCGTTCGATCGGCACCTGCGGGGACCACGGCTCTGAAAGCGCTGCAGACAGATCAGCGTCCCCTGGTCCCATGCAGGGACCTCCCATCGGCCTCCATTCGTTTCTGCAGCCCGACCTAAACCCAGGGTACACCTCAGTTCTGACCCATGACTCAGGGGTGTCCAAACTTTATGGCATGGAGGCCGAAAACGTCAGGTTTAAAGTACTCTGGGGGCCACTGAATTTTCTTGTATTTTTCCTCTTAATTATAATTGCAAGTCTTTTTTTTTTAACTTTTACTTGTTCGATTAAAAACTAAACCCAACATTTTAATGACATAAGCAAAGCAGTTATATTTCTGTAGACAAGGGATGTGTCAATAACTGTGGATTTAAAACCTAAAAAGGGTCTTGCAACAAACCATTTCCTAAATTTTTCATCTTTTTCTCGATTTTTTTGTGTCTTTTCAGCAACAAGAACAGGATATGGCTCACTCTTGCTTTATTTCACCAATGGCCATGCTCAGGTCTGGATTCTAGTCAGTCGCTAGATGTTTGTTGTCCCTTTTACAATTAAAACAAATTAAATTGAAAGCAAAACCCTGGATTGAATACTTTGTGTTGCAAGTTACAATTTTCATCGTAAGATTTTAAATCGTCTTTTCTGAGAGGCCTGGCATCAGTTACACCCCAACATCGTTTTTAAATGCGGAGATGACTGTGTTGAACGTGCCTTAATTTGGGAAGTTTGAGTGTGACTCAGTTAAAGTAAGTGGATCACTGATCAATATTTTTGAACCGCTGACTCTGCTGTACACTTGTTTCTATGATGTGAAGCTCTGAACTGCCTCGCTGCTGAAATGTGCTCCACAGATACACTTAAATCTGCATCTGCATGAAACTGCCTTGAAAACCAAGGTTAAGCCGTTCTTGAATTGTGATCAAGGACCGCCCAATATCGCTCTCGAGGGCCACAAATGGCCCCCGGGCCGCACTTTGGACACCCGTGCCCCGACTCAAAAACAGCACTTCTCTTTTTGGGGACCAAGTTTTCGTCCCCCGAGGAGGATCGGTCCCCACAACGTAGCATGTGTTAGGAAGATGGTCCTTACAGTGTATCAAATACAGGGACGCACACACACCCAGAACCACCAGCAGAGGCAGAAAACAGCAGGCGGTTCTGGTTCCGTCACAAATGGTTCCATCACGTTTGTTCAAGGGCTGGGGGCTCCAAAGTTCAGCGCAGCCTCGACGGGTGATTTCCAGGGGTTTTCATCTTCCATCTGGATCACCTTTAGCACCGTGAAAACTAAAAACACGTTTACGAACATTGAAACACACGAAGACGTGAAAAACAAACGAAGCTCGCCGCTTTCACCGGGGAATGCGGCGCATGACGTCGTCGTTTCTGGAACAACAGCTGAATCCTGCGACAGACGTTTCCCAGCCACTCACTGCTGGACTGATTCCTGCCAGCTTTTCAAATTCAGTTCAAAAACATTCATCCCAGAGGGAGATTAAATGCTGCTGTGACTCATTCAGGCCAGGGGTGATTATGGACGCTGATGGCTGCGGGCAGGACAGAGCTCCTGTAGCAGTCCGTTTTACAACCAGTCTGAAGAAGCCTCTGACTGAAGAGATTCTGTTTTCCAGTGAGTCTCATGAAGAGGATGTCCAGGGTTGTCCCATAATTTTCTTAATTTTATGCAAAATCCTTCTTTGCATCATCATCTCCAGAGGTTCCACAGTCGTCCCAGAACAGAACCAGAACAGAACCAGAACCAGCTTCTTTATCAGGCTGTTGAGCCTCATTAGGCCCCTGGCTCTGATGCTGCTGCCCCAGCAGATGATGGCAGAGGAGATGACGCTCTCAGCAACAGACTGATAGAAGATCTGCAACATCTGCTGCAAGCCTTGAAGGACCTGAGCTTCCTCCAGGAGTCCAGTCTGCTCCCCTTCCTGGAGACGCTTCGCTGCTGGGTCTCCAGTGCAGCCTGGTGTCCAGATGAACACCGAGGTATTTATGGTCCTCAGCCACCTCCACTTCTTCTCCCAAGATGGAAACAGGGTTTGATCCTGGTTCTCCTGAAGGCCAGCCCTTCCTGGCTATGGCACCCTGTGAGGTACAAACCCCCCCCCCCCCCAAAAAAAACTCAAGACAAAAACTACAAATACCATTAACTCAACAACCCTTATGCGCAACCCATACAGTGGAAATCAAAACAGACGAACATCAATAAACAATCCACACAATTACAAAACTCATTTCAGATGATAATTTGCGGTCCGCTACACCATTTGTTCAGCCAGAAGCAGCTTTATCAGAACCATGTGCATCGGACCCGTCAGCTACGGGGTGCTGTTTGTAAAGTTACACAGTAAACAGCAATATTTTTGGTTTATTCAGCCTGTCAGAGAGAAAAGGGAGATCATTTGTCAAAGTCATGTTTTCACCATGTTATTCATTTATAAATGTCACATTTCCAAACAAAATATTTAGTTTCAATTTAAATATTTTCCAAACTAAACATTTAATTTTCAAACTACATATTTATTTTCCTACTTAAATATTTTGCTCAGACCTAAATATTTAGTTTTCCAAATAAGCTAAATATGCAGCAAGCAAGCTACATATTTAGCTTCCTGAAATATTTAGGTTGCTAACTAAATATTTAGCTTGCTATCTAAATATTTCATTAATAAGCTAATTTAGTTCACAAGATAAAGATTTAGGTCCAAACTAATTATGTTGCTATCAAGCTAAATATATATTTTGAAGCTAAATTTTTAGCTTGCTAAAATATTTAGGTTGCTAGCTAAATATTTAGCTTGCTAAATAAATATTTAATTTGCAAGTTAAATATTTAGTTTATGAATTAAATATTTAGTTCACAAGCTAAGCATTTAGGTCCAAACTAATTATGTAGCTACCAAGCTAAATATGTATTTTGAAGCTAAACATTTAGTTAGCGAGCTAGGTTTTTAGCTTGCTAATTAAATATTTAGTTGAAACTGTGACAGTAATAAATGAGTGAATAACATGGAGAAAATATGAGTTTGAACATCCATCTTTCCCTCTAACAGCCTAAAATAAGTAAAATATTGCTGCAAAACTGGGACCAGGCACCCACCACAGTTGGGTCAGTGGGAAGCAGACATGAATCAGCTGTGGTGGGTGCCTGGTTCCAGTTTCATGCTGCTTCACTGACTGGATCAGCAGCGTATGCTTCTGTTTGCCTCCAGAACCTTTTGCCGGACCGTTTCTGACCTGATATTAATCTGGTTTTCAAAAGGAGGCGGAGCTTAACCAGTCTGACCCCTGCTGTGTTGCAGGTAAGTTCACCTGCATCGAGGTCCGGTTCCACCTGGAGCGGCAGATGGGTTACTACCTGATCCAGATGTACATCCCGTCCCTGCTCATCGTCATCCTGTCCTGGGTCTCCTTCTGGATCAACATGGACGCCGCCCCGGCCCGGGTGGCGCTCGGCATCACCACCGTGCTGACGATGACGACGCAGAGCTCCGGCTCCAGGACCTCGCTGCCCAAGGTCTGTCCGGGTTCTGCTCAGGTTCTGATGTTTCTAGGAGGAAGCTTCTCTGCCTGGAGATCAGGATTCCTTCAGCTGATGTTCAGTCGGGCCTTTAGTTCTAAATGTTAGTTAGAATCCTGCTGAACGGTTCTGATCCCACCTGGTCTGGATCAGTGGTTCTGCTGGAGTTCTTTCTGCCTGAATGTCTGGATGTGTTCGGATCTTTGGGTCCGACCATCCATCCACTAATCCAGAGCCCAGATGAAACCCCGATGAAAATGGACCCGGTTCTGGTTTGTCAAACTCTCCGCAGTTCTGTGCTGAATAATCAGCCCGCCCCGGAGAAGCGAACTGTTTGGATCAATGGTGCTGATGAACGGTTCTGATCCGAACTGTGGAACCAGCAGCAGCGACCTGAAGTCCAACAGGAAGCACCAGGAAGCACTGGTTTCCTGTTTCCTGCACAGCCTCTGCAAGGCCACAAGATGGCGATGGCAGTCATCGGTCTGAACCCAAACGAGCAGGAAGTTCGGACTCCTCCGGCGCCGACGGTCCATCCCCGCCTCGAGTCGGACCTTCAGAACCCTCCAGCGGGACGAAGGCGAAGGATGCTGGGAAGAGCGCCTCTGCTGGGTGGGAGCCGAAAGGCCTCCTCTCCAACATTATACTGGGAGCCTACTGGGAGCCTCCTCTCCTCCATTATACTGGGAGCAAGTGTTGCTTCCACACATCCAGCCCCCCCCCCCTCGCCCTCTTCTGGCATCTGGCATGCATGAGCAGAAATGCGGCGCGTTACGCAACCCCTCTGTCTGCCATGCTCCTGCTGGACGTGGGCTCAGAGGGAACACGCGTGTTGAGGAGGTTTCTCGTGTTTCCGCTGCTGAACAGCGCCTTGCGCTGCTGGATGTGACATGCAGTACGTTACCGCAGGAACAAAGCCGCATCTTGGTGTTTAAATTTAAAAAAAGGAAAAATTAGGTAATTTTTAAAAGAAGCTACATCTTTGTTTTTTACTTTTTCAAATAAACAAAAGGAAAAAGAAAAATTAAAAAGAAGCTATACCTTTGTTTTTTTTCTTTTTAAATTAAAAAAAAAAAACATTTTAAAAATTACAAAAGAAGAAACTACATCCTTATTTTTTCCTTTTTTTAAAATACAAAATTTTAAATCTAAAAAATTTTAAAACCATTTTTAAAAATAAGATACATATGTTTTAAGAAAAATAAAAGTCAAAAAATCAAAAATTTAAAAAATGACAACTTTTTAAAAAATAAAAGATGCTGTCTGTTTTATTCTTTTTATAAAAATAAAATTAAAAGAAAAAAGTTTTTTTCAAAAAAAATTAAGAAAAAGTAGAAGCTACATCTTAGTTTTTCAAACTATATTAAACATTTAAAAAATTAAAACAAATAAAATAGAAAGAATTTTACATTTAAAAAAAAGAAGCTATGTCTTTGTGTTTTTTAATTAACAAAAAAGAAAAAAGCAGCAACATCTCTGTGACACAGTCAGGTGTCAGCCATGGCCGATCGCTTCAGGCAGCAGGTGTGCAGAGATGTTCCTGCTGGAGGTTCGCCCAGAGCTGGGACGAGGTCTTCATGGAATCACCATCGGACCCTGGATCATCAGCTGTGTCATCGGCTGGCTGATCCACAGCTTCCTGCTCCTCTGCGCCACGTCTTCTCCGAGTCAAGCGTGTGTTTGTGTGTTTCCAGGTCTCCTACGTGAAGGCCATCGACATCTGGATGGCCGTGTGTCTCCTCTTCGTCTTCTCCGCCCTGCTGGAGTACGCCGCCGTCAACTTCGTGTCGAGGCAACACAAGGAGCTGCTGCGCTTCAGGCGGCAACACAAGAGCAAGAGCAAGGTAGGAAATCTCTGGACATCCCAGCACACACAGACAAGGCTGCCCCCTTCTGGACACATCCCAGCAGTGCGTGGTCAGGACGAGGAGAGGCGCTCACGAGGTGTGCGCGACGCCCTGGGAGCTTTAATGCTCCGCAGCTGGGTTGTTCTGACAGGAGCCCATCCACACAGGCTGCCGCCGGCGCATGTCTGCAGCGCTCGGCCGTCCTTCAGAGGCGGAGGGACAGGAACCAGATGGATGTGTGAGTCCTTCAGGGTTCCTCATGAAAACAATGATGCAAAACAACATGGAGAGCTGAAAGCAGAGCTCTGGAGGCAGAAACAGACCCGACATCAGCGTGTTCGGGCCAGGCGAAGAACTTGGGTGTTTACTCTTGAGAATGAAGTCGCAATGTTGGCATCAGAAAGCTTGGATGGAGTTATGGACGTGGGCAGCTCAGCCCGTCTGGCTCTTCTGCAGCAGAATCGTCTCAGAGTCCTGCTGCAGTTCGATGCTGACGTGTTAGGAGGTCAAGTATTTCCTTATTTGTAAAACCGACGTCCAAGCATAGCTTCACAAGATGCTCAGCACTGAGTTTTTATTATTTTCCTGTAAAATTACTACTTCCTTCTGCCAGTATTATGACTTTATTCTCATATTACAACTTTACTCTGGTACTATTTCAACTCTTGTCGTGATATCACTTTTTTCTTGTATTACGACTTTTTTCACATATTGTTACGACTTAATTCGAGTTTCCATAATATGACTTTTCTTGTAATAATACTTTTTTCTTATGATTTTCTTCCCTGAATATTAAGACTTCGTTCTCGTATGGTTACGACTTAATTCTCGTTTTATTACGACTGTCGGAATAATACTTTTTCATATTTTGATTTTTTACCCCTCAATGTTAAGACTTTCTCAAATTCTTACTACTTTTTCTCGTATTATTCCGACTTTATTGTTGTAATAAGATTGTTCGTATCATCACTTTTTTCTTGGATTGCAACTTTATTGTAACATTAAGACTTTTTTCTCGTATTGTTACGACTTAATTCTAGTTTTCGCAATATGACTCTTCTCGTATTATTACAACTTTTATTTCGGTAATATTACGACTTTATTCTTGTGTTGTTACCGTTTATTCTCGTTTGCATAACACGACCTTGTTCTCCCCACGGTGGGGCCGGATGAGGGTCTCCAACGGTCCGCGCAGCGATCCGGCCTCAGGACGAGCCCATCTTCTTCTGGCCTTGTTGCCTCCAGGGGTTTTGGAGCTGAGCGTAAGCGGCCCAGCACTCGGATGTCCGGTTCTGGTTCCACCTTGCTGTCCAAAGGGGTTCTCTTCCTGAGCTGGAGACAAAGAAAGAGCTGGAGACGTCACTTTCTCCTTGAGGTTTATTTGGCAGAACCAACCTGGCCCTGAATCGGACCCCTGAGGGACTTTTCTAATTGGCTGACAACCCAGAGTTGACTGAACGACTGCGTGGTCCGGTCCGGTCCTGTCAGTGTCTTCTTTGTGTTTTTTTTCCTTCATGGTTCCGTCTGTTGATCACCGACGTTGCATGCTGCCGGCCGGTAGAACATCGGCGTCGACCCAGAGGAGCGAGCCGAATCCCTGCGCCGCGCTGGCGCCGACCACAGCCTCAGACCGGCAGAACCTCTGCACGGATCTCTGAGCCGGACGAACAGCAGTCGCCACCGGGTAAAGCCACTATGCATGTGTGTGTCACCTTCCTGACCCAACCGGGCCGCCGTAGACGCCTCCCTTTATATCTGGGCCTCCTGAGTCCGAGGCGATTCTGATCATGAATTAAACCCTGAGATCCAAACGTCAGTTTGACCTCTGACCCCGTGGCCTTCAGTAGCACAAATGGAGCTGAACTTCAGACCAGCAGAAACTTTCTGTTTCCTGTGTGATGACAGAACTGAGGGGGCGGGGCAAGAGGCCTCAGTGGCCGCCTCTATATTCTGCCCCCTAGTGGCCAGAAAGGACGGCGGCGCTGCAGTTTTTTTACATTTGTCTCCCGACGTTTTATATCAGCGCTGATGTGGGTAGAAGGAAAAATAATAATATGACTATGGAGGAGGAAATTTCTGCCAAAAAAACCTCAGAAACTGAGATTAATTTCACATATTTACAAGAAAAAACTTGAAGCTGCAAACTTGCAAGAACAAAATGTAAAAATTCTATGATTAACGGCATCAATTTAAGATATTAGAACTAATTTCTGACATTACAAAGTCAGAAAAATGAAAAATCTCTGAAGTTTTCGGAGATTATTAAATCAGATATTTCCACAGAAAAGCCAGGAGTCGTGCAGGATCGAGTCAGGAAATGGAAACTAAAACATTTCAGGTGGTTGAAAGGCTGAAATGAAGGTTCCTGCAAGCAAAGTCAAGAAGAAAACTGCTCTGGTTTTAACTCTGAAACTGAATGTCATCAAGCAGATTTAACAACAAGTTGTTTTTTAAGTTCTGATAGATCATTAATCTTTAATTTTGAGTTGTTATAACTTAATCCTGCAATTTAAACATTTCTTTGACTTACAGCGTGGGAGTGGGCAGACACGCCGAAAGGTGGCTCAGATGTTTCCAGGAGATGATCGGGATACTTCCAGAGCGGGAGAACCGGGCTCTTCTCCCGGGTCCAGACTTGATGTGGACATGTTCCTCCCCGGCTCCACCACCGACACTCTGGAAAATATCCAGATCTAGAAGATTTCTGACTTTATGAAGTCCTAGAATATCTTCGTTTTAACGTCAGAAATTTATGCCTTTAATCCTGGAAAATTGTCTTTTTTTTTTCTTGCAAATTTCCAACTTTTTGACAGAGAAAATTCAAGTTTTTTCTTGTTAAAAACGTAATAATTTTCTTCGTCTGTGGCCATTTTTATTGTATCTACGACTCTGACACTCCGTGGTAGAGACCAGATATTTACATACCCTCAATATGAAGACAAGAACCTTTATTAACATTAAATCAGACCAAACTCTTCCTGTTTTCAGGTCAGCCGGGACTCATTTGATTGCTTCACTGAGGAATAATGAGACATAAAACAGTCTGAACTTTCTTCAAAATCAGAAGTTTACATACCTCTCCTCAGTTTTTGGCCGGCCCTCTTGAACTTGGAGCAAATGTTTTGGGTTTCCTTTAATTCAGTTCAGTTTGTTTTTGTGGAAGTTTCTTTCTCAGGAAACCCAGCAGAGCATCGAGTCGTTGCGGCGTTCAGTCCTCCTGACCAGCAGGGGGCGACAGCCTGGCGTCGGGTCGTTGGCTTCCCAGCAATCCCTCATACCCAGCATGCATGTAGCGACAGTGGAGAGGAAAAACTCCCCTTTAACAGGAAGAAACCTCCAGCAGAACCAGAACCAGGCTCAGTACCAGCGGCCATCTGCCGCGACCGACTGGAGGTTTGAGAAGACGGAGCAGAGACAGAAGAAGAACAGAAGAGCTGAACCAGGAGTACTCTCTCTGTTCATGAGAGTAAAAAGTTAACAGCAGGAGAAGGGGAACGATTAGTTGATGGCAGCATCATCTCAGCTGATGCGCTCCTCCAGGAAGCATCACGGCCAGACCAGGTGCACCTTCTATGGAGAGAAAATAACTGAGAGAAAACTAAAGGCTAACAGTTGAAATAACAGCAAATAATGGAGGCTGGAGAGCAGTAGGAGAAGAAAGCGAGGAGGTCAGCTTGTCCTCCAGCAGCCTCTGGCAGCAGAGCTGCAGAACCAGCTCAGGGTGACCTCAGCCAGTCTGACCATCAGCTTCATCAGAGAGGAAGGTTTCAGCCTGGTCTAGAAGGTAGACGGGGCGTCGGCCTCACGGACTGGAACTGGGAGCTGGTTCCTCAGGAGAGGAGCCTGATGACTGGAGGATCTGCCTCCCAGGTCTCTGGCAGGAACATCTGGACCAACCAGATGAGGCCGCTCTAATCTGAAGGTGCTGAAATAGAAACGTCTCAACGTTTTCCTCCTGCAGAAGTTTGTTAGATTAGAAATCTGCTAAATTTAACCGGACCTTCTTCGGCCTCAGAGAAACCAGATTCTGATCCAGATATGAAGCACAAACACCTCAAATAAAATCAGATCAATTTTCTTATCCGACTTTAAAATGAAATATCCGTCCCTTTAGCGGTTTAACCTTTGACCTCTCCGTCTCTCCCACAGGAAGGGGAGGTCCAGGAGAGCCGGCCGGCCTCCACGGTGGCCGTGACTTCGACTCCCAGCAGCACCAAGGACTCCAAAGTCAGCACCAACAACGCCATCGGCGCGCCGAGCACCCCGGGAGGGGCCGTCAACACCTCCCAGAATGCACCTGGAGGAGGAAGAGGAGGAGGAAGAAGCACAGAGGAGATGAGGAAGCTGTTCATCGACCGGGCCAAAAAGATCGACACGGTGTCGAGAGCCGGCTTCCCTCTGGCCTTCCTCTTCTTCAACATCTTCTACTGGGTCCTTTACAAGATCCTGAGACACGAGGACGTCCACAAGCCGTGAAGGGCGTCCCCTGGACGACTCGGCGCCGAGCGGGTCCAGCCTCGGACCTCGCACCGTTTGGGTTTAAACCCTTCATTAGAGGAAAACCTGCCACCCCTGACATTAAAGTCCAAAACTCAGGAAGCGATGCTGAAGATCTGCAGGAGGAAGCGGGATGGAGGTGGTCGGCATCCAGCGTCTCTCAGGTTCTGTTCGGGTCTCTGCTGGACCTCCAGAAACTCCTTGCGTTTCAGTCCTGATTCTTCTTCTCTGTCCTCAGTTCTGTCCCGAAACTTTCGCACGGTTCTGTCTGCGGTTCCGGCGCCATCTTTGTTTCTCCTCCTTCGTGCCAAAGGTGAGCCTGAAGGCGGCGGTTGCTGCTTCGTCGCTGGAACAGGTCGACCAGAACCTCCTCCTCCTCGCGTTCACGCCGTTTCCATCGTCATTCAGCTTCAGTTCGAGCGGTTCGGTCATCTTAAGGATTTATTTACTTTACGAATGCAGGAAACATTCCCCAGTAATAAGGCTTTAGAAATGTGTTACCCAGAAAGAACTGAAAATGATCAAACTGGTTAAAAATACAATATTTATTTATTCAGTTGATTTAAAAAGCACCAATTCACAACAAATGTCTCGAGGCGCTTTATTTATTTATTTAATGTTTGTTTCTTTTGGAGATAAAGGGGGTTAGGATTTTTTTTTTGTTTTGTTTTGATTTTTAACAATTTTACTGCCTCAACCCCCCCCCCCGGCTGAGGCAGTAAAATTGTTAAAAAAAAAAAAAACTTAAACCAGAAAACACGATTCATTCAAACGTCCCTTTACTCGGACGTTCCAGCTTTGTAAAATAAAACGTTTCTTGGTTTGTGATTCCCCCAGAGTTCGGTTCCAGCTGGATAACAGTCCAGAAATCAGATTTTTTCCTGCAGTCGAAGCCGAATTTATTTTTAACGTTTAGTTTCTGTCTGAGCTGCAAATGAAGAAGAAGATGCAGAACTCTCACCTGCAGCAGAACCAGGTGTTGAGCAGGTTTTCATTCCAGGTTTGAGGTTCTGGTTCTGACGATCCGAACGCCCGGACCAGAGCATCAGAACATCTGGAGCAGCACTACAGTTCACTGATCCACAGAGGGCTGGTTCTGATCCATGTTACAGAACCGAGCCGATCACGAGTCTCATGTTGGTAAAGCACCCCAAGCAGCTGATCAATCATTTAACTGCAAAAGTATTCACACCCCTTGAACCTTTTTCTGGTTTTATCTTGTTTAAAAACTGCAAACTTGAGTGTTTTACTGGGATGTTCTGGGTCAGAACAGAACCGGACCGTTACACGTGGACCTTAAGTGTTTTTAGAAATAAAATCTCTAAAGTGTGGCATGTTTTTGTATCTAGTTCCATTTAATCTGATGCTCCTAAATAAAACCCAGAGCAACCAACAGGATCGAGAGCAGGTCTTTAAATGCAGAATCATCTTCATACAATCTTTATTCCTGTTTCCCTCAAGATGAATCAGCAGAACATCTCACTGAACCAGGACTGACCCGTCAAAGTGATCTAAGAGGATCTGTTGACAAAACTGCAATATCAGCTGGTGCCCACCTCAATGCACAGCCGAGGGCCCGTGGTGCTGAGGGCAGTCTGATCCAGGATGCAAGGAGCTGAAAGATTCCTCTGTAGGATGGATGGAAGGATGGATGAAGGATGAATATGTATGATGGACGAATGACAAATGTATGATGGATGGATGGATGGATGAATGCTGATGGATGGATGGATGAATGTTGATGGATGGATGGATGAATGTGGATGGATGGATGAATGTTGATGGATGGGGACTTTGATTCCTTTAAAGTCAAGTGATTAAAGAGGTCAAAGCTGGATAGACTCCTGTAATGAAGCGTAAGCTCCACCCACTAGCCGCGCCGCCTGCCTCGCCGGCTGACAAAAGGGGCGGACCCGTGATCCAGGCCGGGAGTCAATGAGGACTTCAGCTCTTCTTCAATGGAAACTGGTTGTTCTGCATAACATGAGCCCCCCCGGAGAGTAACGCAGGCCTCTCTGAAGAGACAGAAAAGTTTATCTGAAGTATAAATCATGATTCCCCCATAACTCCTGAGATAGTTCCAGGATAATGCCAGGATTTTCCCCAGGAAGCCTGACAGAGCGCCTCGGTTTTCCCAGGTTAGTGTTACCTCATGTGCATGCAGAGACCTGACGCTCTGGGGAGAACCGGAGCTCCGAGCTGCAGGTTGTGCAACAGCATTGAAATTGAGGTGAGGGAGGAATGAGAGGCTGCAGGATCAGGTATGGAGCAGGAGGAGGAGGAGGAGGAGGAACATGGAGCCGCTGGATCAAACCTGTAATTATTATTCTGTACAGATGACTTAACCTTCCTCTGACTGGGACACACGCACAAACACGCACGCACGCACGCTCTGTTTGTGGACAAAGATCATTTCACAGAGGAGGAGGAGGAAGAGGAGGAGAAAAGCCGAGAGCGCAGCGCGGAGAGCGCACAAACACGCAGCGGGAGGAGAGCGACGCGACGCCGGCGTGGATCATGTCTCTGGCCGGGAAGGTGGCTCTGGTGACCGGAGGAGCTCAGGGCATCGGGAGAGCTGTGGTCCAGTCTCTGCTGGAGAGCTCGGTCAAGGTTCGGTTCTGCTCTGAGGTTCGGTTCCGGCTCTGGAGCCTTCATGCTCTGTTCTGTCTGCTCGTCTTCCAGCCTGGAGCTGCTTTCTGGTCACATCTCATCTTTTCCTGCTTTTAAACCTTCTGGCCGAACTGGTTCTGGTACATGCTCGGGCACACGACGTGCAGTTCTGCTTTTAGAGAACTTTGCATGTGTTTCTGGGAAGCTGCCTTCACACTTGCAGATGATCAGCACCAGAACTTGTGAAACCGCAGGCCTGATATGGTGAAACCGAACCTGCTTCCTCGCTCTGCTCTGTGTCACTGAGTGGGTTCTATGGGTCCTGCAGGTGGCCGTGGTGGACCTGAACAAGACCCTGGGGGAGCAGTGCCAGGCCCAGCTGGATGCTGAGTTCGGGGAGGGAGCGAGCGCCTTCATCCAGTGTGACGTGACCCACGAAGATGCTCTGCGAGGTGAGAGAAGGGGTTCTGATGATGAAACTGGCGTCTCAAGTTCCTCTTCACTGAAGAGGAAGTGACACAGGAACTTCACGGAGTCACTCCTGGTTTTCAAGACTAAATTAGACTGAATTTAAATGTTTAGTTCAACATGACGCAGAGGAGCTGACAGGGTGTCTATATGGGGAGGGGGGGGGGGCGTCTGGAAGGTTACATCGCCAAAAATTAGCAGCAATAATTTGGAATATTTAGTCTTTCATAGGGGGAAAAGTTGGGGGTTCATTTTTCAAAGTCATTTTTGTCATGTTATTCATTCATTTATAAATATCACCTTTTCAAACTAAATATTTAGCTTGCAAGCAAAATATCTAGTTCCAATCAAAAACACTTAATGAGCTAAACATTTAGTTTACAACCTAAATATTTAGTTTGCTAACAAAATGTTTAGTTTGAAGCTAAATATTTAGTTTGCAGCTAAATGTTTAGCTTCAAACTGAATATTAAGGTCCAAACTAAGCATTTTGTTCTCAAGCTAAATGTTTAGTTTGTAAACTACAGATTTAGTTTATTTAGCTTGATAAATAGTTAGTATGCTTGATAAATTAAATAACTAAATATCTAGTTTGAAACTGACATTTATAAATGAACAACATGGTGAAAATAATCTGAGTGCAACTTTACAAGCCCAGCCCCTTCGCGTCTGGCTGGGGCGAACCAGGTTCTGCGTCTGAGCAGCTGTTTGCTGTGGACACAGTGATCCTTCTGCAGATGTTCCTGGAGGTCAGATGCATCCCGATACCATGTGGGTGATGACTGCTACCTTCCAGCTGTCTTAAGGTGGAATGCTGTAGATGTCGACACATGCAGGTTATCCCACCTCAGATTTCGCCCCCCGGAGCTGTTTACACAGCCAGGTCTGTGAGCTGCGAGCAGGAGATAATCAACACCTTGGGTCTAGAGGAGCACCATGTGCCAAACACCTCATTATCTGTTCCCCCTCCAGCACTGTGTGTACAGGCAGCTCAGCAGAAACCTCTTCCTGAGCCTGGATCCTCCGTGTTTCCATTCAGTCCAGAAGACTTTATTGCTCTGTTTGAGATCTGCTAACTTTGCAGGACTAGTCGTCCTCTGCTGCTCCTGCAGATGTTCTCCGGATCCATCCGTCTGAGGTGGACGTGTCAGGTTCTCATGCCTGCAGTCTGAGCAGGCTCCCCCAGACAGAGCTGAAACCCTCTCAGGCTTCATCCTGGAACATTCTGGGACTCCTGAACACTGAAAGTCAGATTTTACAATTAAAAACATAAAATCATATCCGGTCTTCAGTTGAGATTGTAACAAAAGTCAGGAGATGTTACTTTATAACATCATCTGGTTATTTCATTCACAACTTTAACCAAATTTAGAAGCAAGAAGTCTAAATCAAGCTCCTGCAGGTCTTCTGAGCCACCATCGGGGTGCTGAATCTCTTCCTTAACACCACCTTTGTCTCCATGGAACAGATGCCTTCCAGAGGACGGTGGACCAGTTTGGACGCCTGGACATCGTCATCAACAACGCTGGCATCAACAATGAGAAGAACTGGGAGAAGACCATCCAGGTCAACCTGGTAAGAACCCGGCAGATCTGATCTGAGTGGCTTTACAAACACCAAAATGTTTTGTTGTCAGACTCTAACCAATCAGCATCACTGAGTCCACAAGGACCAACGTTTATGAGCAGATGATTCAACATTTGAAGCTAAAAAGTACCCAGAGCAGGAAAATTATGAGATTAAATGTTTAAAGGAAAAACAAAAGTGTGAAAATATCACATTATCTGCATAAAATGGAGATATTTATCAACTTTTCTGGTAAATAAACAAGTAAGCTACAGTCATAGCTAAAGGTTTTGGCATCAACACAAGATGTGGGGTTTTTTTTGGATGTTTTGGACCCAATAACCAACAGGAGATAGGCAGAATCATCAGCAATGTGGCATCTTTTATGAAAAAACAAAACAGGAAAACAGATGTAAAAACACAACTGAAAATCTAACCACAGAGACATGAAGCAGGTAACAGAAGGATCTGACAATGACAAGACAAACCTGGGGAGCATATGCAAAGGGAGGTGGTGATTACTGGCACAGGGAACAGGCTGGGGCCTGATTGACTGAATGTGGAGCAGGAAACAGGATGACACACTGAGGGAGAATAGCTGGGATACAGAACAAGAACAACCTGTCTGATGAACTGTCTAACTCTTTGGCTCCAGGAGTTTGGAAAATGACAGAACTGAATTGAGATGAAGGTTAATAAAATATGAAACACTTACAGTAACATCAGAATGATGAGAATAGTTCAAATTCTGTCTGAATGCATGCCTTTTGGACCCCCTTACAAAGATTTATTGTGGTTCGAATGTTCTAAGTTTGCCTGAAGTTTTGAAGGTTTCTGTTGTGACTGTGTTCCTCACCTCAGGTGTTCTTCCAGCTGGTTCTGATCAATGGCTCTCAAAACTACAACTTATTCTTTGAAAACAAAAAAAACTATTTTTGTGACGTGGTCCTCTGAACAGACTCCCAGCTACATCAGGTCCTTTCCTAGAAAACATACGCAGCAGCCATTTAATTAGGTGATCAATGCAAGTACCGGGTCGGACCCCTTGTTGCCTTCAGAACCGCCTAAATTCTTCATGTCATCCATTCAACAAGGAGTCAGAAACATTTCTCAGAGATTCTGGCCCATACTGACGTGACAGCATCACACAGTTGCTGCATGAACACCTGTGATGGGAACCTCCTGGTCCACCACATCGCAAAGATGTTCTGTTGGATTGAGGAGGCCTGTAGAGTTCAGTGACATCGAGTATTATGCTGCTGGAGGTAGCTATCAGAAGAGGAGGGAGATGGTCAGCAATGGTCCTCAGGTGGGGTGTGGGGTTTAAATGATGCTCAGTTGGTCATAAGAGCCCCAAAGTGGGCCAAGAAAATATCCCCTGCACTATAACACCGCCACCCTGAACCATCAATACTTTCTTTATTCAATCAGCCGTCGAACGCTGAGTGTGAAAAATTATTCAGACCCAAAGAGACTCTTAAACTTACAGGATAAAGATGAGGTGTGTCATCTCTGTAAGAGACAACTGAGCTCAGAACCAATGAAACTGGACCTTTAGAAGAATGCCAGACCCTGACGGCTTAATGAGGGATTTTCTCTGTAAAGGAGACAGACACAGCATTGTTTTAGGGAATCAGTGTTGAAAAGATTAAAAAAAACTCACAACCACATTTCAAAACCATCAGCGAGACAGCAACAGAAATCATGTTTCATCAATTCCCATTACCGTTCTGTTCACCAAGTGTTTCCTCTCCCCACACCAAGCTGCTGCTCAGCAGTTTATCTTTCATCTCAGGAGTTTCATGACTTGTTGAAATTAATAAAAATGTCAAAGCTCATGTTTATTCTGAAGGCTTTCTGTTCCACCTTACTGGCACTGCTGATTGTACAGTGGTGTGATATAGTGTTTACCCCCTCTCAAACCAAGTTAAATATTAGTCAAAGACAACACAAAATGCAGTTTTTAAAAGGGAGGTATTTATTATTAAAGTGAAAAAAATTATCCAAACCTACATGACCCTGTGTGAAAAAGTGATTGCCCCCTAAACCTAATAAATGGGTGGGGCCTCCCTCAGCAGCAACAACTGCAATCAAGTGTTCACGATAACTTGCAGTGAGTCTTTTACGGCTGTGGAGGAATTTTGGCCACTCATCTTTCAGCTACATTGGAGAGTTTTCTAGCATGAATGGCTTTTTAAGGTCATGCCACAGCATCGACTTTGACTAGGCCACTCCAAAGTCTCCATTTCGTTCTTCAGCCATTCAGAGGTGGACTTGCTGGTGTGTCTTGGATCATTGTCCTGCTGCAGAACCCAAGTTGGTTTCAGCTTGTGGTCACCAACAGCTGGCCGGACGTTCTCTTTAAGGATGTTTTGGTCAACAGTAAAACCAGACCATCACACTACCACCACCATGTTCTCCTGGTGTGTGAACTAAAACTGTAGAACTTACCGTCCCTGAACTCTAGTTCTGGCTCTCGAGGACCAGTTACTGCATCTTTTAGATGTTTCCGACTGGTTAATGACCAGAAATCTGCAGAACCTGATGCCATGTTGAGGTAATGCCCGTGTTTGACCAGTACTTTTAGTTTTGGACATAATGAGGGTTGGTTGGCTCCTCTGTGGTTGGTTCTCAGTTTAATCATCTCTCTGTCTGAGCTTTTCCTCCTCAGATTAATGTCTGCTCAAGTTTCTGGGTTTTGTCTTTACTTTGGTGGTTTTGGATCCACAGATCAAAGTTTATCTGAACAGTGAAGGAAAATGTCTGGCTTGTTTCGGTTGAACTGTTTTCTATAATGTGATCAAGTTCATCCAAGCTTCTCCAGAACCGATGAAATCCAGAGATGTTCCACCTTGTCATTGCTCAGCAGAACCTCTACATGTTCTCAAGCTATCGTGGTTGGGGTTTTTTTGTCAGCATGCTGAAGGCTTCCTGTGAAAACCACAGCTGCTGGTATCTGTTATCAGAAGTGTCACCTTTCATGACTTCCTGTTCCAGCACCGAGTGCCGAGCTGCACAAACTTTAACCACTTCTTCTTTATCTACAGACCTCCGTGATAAAGGGAACCTACTTGGCTTTGGAGCACATGAGCAAAGAATATGGCAAAGAAGGAGGCACCATCATCAATGTGTCCTCGATGGCAGGTAACACACCTCCAACACGTGTGCAAATAAACACGGAGCAGCTGATTACTGTGAGGGTGGTCAGATATCTGCAGGGAGGAAAAAGCAAAAAAACTTTTAAAAAGTAAAATGTTTGAGATCATCAGAAACTGAGAAGTTTTGCTTAGAGAACCTCAAAGTCTGAAGGAATCAAGGTCTCCATAACAACCATTAGCCAGTTGGGACTGTTGCCAGAAAAAAAGCTTTTTCTGACCCACCATCACTGGGACTTCAACTGGACCCTAGCTGTGGCCAGATCTGACCCAGTTGGGTCCAGGTGTGTCTACTGTGAAACATAGGATGAAAATGTGGAAAAGCACCCTGTTCCCTCTGCTAAGTACAGTCGAGGATCCATGATGCTGTGGGACTGTTTGTCCTGGGAACCAGCATCATGAATGCTTTGAATCACCAGAACATTCTGGTGTCTTCTGCGAGAAAACAATAAATTGGTCATCATTGGGTCTTTCAGCAGAATGATACAAAACATCTCAACACAATGCAGAACCAGTTCAGCAGACACAAAACCAACCTTCTTCCATGTCCATCTCAGTCCAAAGTCCTGAGGCTGAGCTGAAGACCCAGGAGCAGAAGATGGAACCTGGGACTCTTTGAAGGACCCAGCCCTCTCTGGAGCACAGGTCCCCAACCCTGGTCTTCAGGGCCCACAGTCCTGCATGTTTTCAGTGTTTCCCTCCTGCTGCTCACCTGGCTCGATTGAATGGGTGATTAACAAGCTTCTGCAGGAATTGGAGACAAGCTAAGGCAGCAATGTGATCATTTGAATCAGGTGTGCTGGAGCAGGGATAGAGCTAAAATATGCAGGACAGTGGGGCCTGAGGACCATGTTTGGAAACCACAGTACTGGAGGACCCGGGACTGTTTAGAAGACCCGGAACTCTTGGAAGTCCCTCTTTGGAGGTCTTGGCACTCTTTTGGAAGAATGGGGACTCTTTCGATGGATCCGAGACTTTGTATTTATGCAAAGAGGAATGATAATTTTTCCCTACTGGGAAGCTGGGACCTTTCCTGTTATTGGAAAAAGAATTACTTAATCCATCAGATTCCTGGAGGGAGGAGACAGCAGCAGACCACCGCTGAGACCTGACCCCAGTGCATTGTGGGAAAGAAAATTAGCATCATGACCCTGACACTAATTGCAGAAAGCTTTAAATAAAGGCTTCTGGGAACTAATTGATCTGTCTGTAAAAGCTGTTTGCAAAGATTGGAGGGTCAGAGGTCAGCAGGCAGGAGCAACAGGCCCTCTGCTCAGTGATTAAAGGACTGATACTGTTGATGCAGACATGATGAAGCTGTAATCTTCTTCATCGCTGTTGAACCTCTGAGCAGGAAATCACCTTACATCTCTTGATCAGATAACATCCTCTGTGCTTGATTAAAGCAAACAGTCAGCAGATCAGCAGATAGTCTGGTTTTGTTCAGCCTCCCTCTCTGACGAGGAGTCACAGTCAGGTCATATTCTGGAAAGTTTTCCCACCCCCGCAAGATGTGATTTTTAAAAAAAAATTTTTTGTAAACTCAGATACAGAAACATATGTGAATGAGAGCATATTTATTATAAATTCATCCATATTTCAATCAACTTTGCTTGAACTCTGAGGAGGAGAGATGATGAACATGCAGGAAGTAGTCTGATGTCCTCCATCAGCATTAAACCTGATATATTTCAAGTTCAAAACTTTAACTCATGAAAAAAAATGAAACGTGAACTTAGGTCAGATCAGAACATGAAACAACCAGTTTCAAACTGAGAGAACTCAACGTAGAACCGGCTCGGGTTCAGGATTTCCATAAACTTAAGTTTCACATTAAGACGAGTTTTTGATCCTGAGGCAAAGAAACGAGAGACGGTTTCCTGCAGCAGCTCTGCTGCTCATAAAGCTCCATCTAAACCAACAATCTTCTCACCTTTACTGCTATGCTGATAATATTATATAGTAACTGGAACTCAGAGATAACCAGAAGCGAGCTATTATTTTAGTGGTAACGTTTCTCACCGCCTATATGCAGATGACAATCAGGTTTATTTCCCCAAAGAGCTTCCTGAGCTACAGATCAGTCGGTCAGAAAACTGTTTACTGGTTCAGTAGAACGGTATGGAAACCTGACTGGAAATGGGTGAAACTGACACCAGGAGGATTTCAGGGTATCTGGAGAATCAGTGAGTTTCCTTCCTTCAGGTCCGAGTTAATTATTAGGTGAATGTCTCTATATGTCTCATTCAGATCTGTACCCTGACCCTCAGCAGATGGCTTTCTGCCTCCTGGATACCTTCAGGACTTTAAAAAATTTCTGACAAACACGGACATGTCCAAACCAGGACAAATACCTCAGAGTACAGAGTTTTAGGAGAAGGAATGCATGTTTACAAAGATGTCCATCATTGGACTCTGGTGGATGTGGTTCCACACACATCCACGGATGTGTGTGGAGGTTGAACAGCTGGCGATTCTGGAGGTTTAACATTTTAAACTAGAGGAAAACAGTCCTGGTTCTGTGGTTTTAGTTTCCATCTGGTCCAAGATGTGAGCAGAAACATTTTCCAGAAGGACACAGAGGAATTCAACACATTCCTGAAAGCTTAAAGGCCAGATTAGCTCCTGTCCTCATCAGTGGCTTGCTGCAACCCGCCTGCTGACACTCAGATCTTTTGATCCCTGTGGTGATAATCAGAAACAGCAAAACATATTCTCTAGGAACAAACAGCTGCTGGAAGGCAGATGAATGTGTCAGTGTGTGAAAGGTCAATAGGATGTTTTATAAAAAGCAGATTTCTGTGATGAGCTGCAGCTGTTAGATCGAGATGTTACCATGAAAGCTGACAGTCAGTGGTGAGCACCATTAACTATAAAGTTAGATGCGCTAACTCTAAAGCACTAAACAAACATTCGTTTCACTAATGCTAAAGTGCTATCTCAACCTGATATTTAGCAGGAGATAATGCTAAGGCGCTAAATGAAACCATATTTATACCCATGTGTCAATGACAAGTCAAGTGCGCGAAATGTTTTCAAAGTTAGCAAAAACCCTAAAATGCTACCCCAGCATGATATTTAGCAAGAGATCATGCTAAGGCGCTAAATTAAACCAGGTTGATACAAGAATGTGTCAATTAAACGAGCTAAATGCTCTAAATGTTTCCAAAGTTATCAAAATCGCTGAAGTGCTATCACAACATGATATTTTGTGGAAGATAATGCTAATGCGCTAAATTCAGCCATGTCGATACCCACCATGTGTCAATGACAAAATTCAAGGGCACTAAACATTTTCTAAGCAAAAACACTAAAGGGCTTCACGAAAAAATCAGTTCCGCTGTTAGCACATTAACGGAAGTGTGCCCACCGCTGCTGAGAGTAATGATCAGGACAAAAAGGTTATACTAACCTGCACAAAGAAGCAGTTAAATCTCTGGTTTCTCTCCTCCTCCAGCCTTCCTCCATTCCCCCCATCAGCCCGTCTACACGGCTACCAAACATGGAGTCGTCGGCTTCACCAGAGCGATGGCGGTGAGAGAAACACACAGAGCAAACATGTCGAGCTTTCAGCAGCAGGTTTCAGTTCAGCAGCTGTTTGTCATGTTGTCTACAGGACGCTTCCGCTCAGGGTGACTATGGCGTCCGCATCAATGTCCTGTGCCCCGCCTTCGTCGACACACCACTGCTGCACAGTGTGGAGGACGAGGACAACATGGGCAAGTTTGTCAAGTTCAAGGACGACTTCAAGCAAAGCATGAACAAGTTTGGGGTTCTACAGTAAGTCAGACAGAATCAGGTTCTTCTCACTTTCACCATGAAATGATACAAGATAAATCTGAATAAATTCAAATAAAGGTGCATATGATGCAGATTTTTAGAGGTCATACATCCACCACCGTGCAGCAGACATGTTCAGCTTTATCCAGGATGCTCAATACCCCAAAATAAAGTCCATGGGTGGGTGCATGTTCCTCTCTGGTGCTGGGACAGGAGAACCAGAGGGTTTGGATCTCCTAGAAAATGTTCTGATCCGTTTTATTCTAACAAGAGTTCTCAACTGTGCTGACGGCACATTTCAGTTCCCTCTAAATGAACCCGGTTCCTGTTGAATCGGAGCTGGAGTCGCTGTGTTTGTTTTGGCTCAGTAGTAGGCGGGAAGTATTTAAGCCCAGCGGAGATTATTATGGGATGTCTGTGCTGACAAGCATCTTATCCCAGCAATTCAGCTTTTAGTTTTACATCCAGGATAAAATCTGCTGCTTCAGTTTCTTCTCAGATTGTACTGGATTGTTGTTCAGAACTTGCATGTCCTTAGCATGTTCAGAGCAAACCAGCTTCAGATGTGCTGAGTCATGTCAGCGACGGTTCCTCCAGAGAAGAGCTGCATGGAACAGTTTTCTGGATCATTGGGAACTTTGAGCTCAGAGGTTCAGCTGCAGAGAAGGTTCAAGAGGTCCAGCCTCCTGGTGCCACAAGAGCAGTGCTCTCATTTATAAAGCTTGCCTATGCACAAAATGGGGCCTGAAACTTGTGTACGCCACTTTCCACATAAAGGTTCTGATTTATAAAAAAACAAACCCGATGTGAAAGTCTGCAGTCCCTCACGCGACCTCTGACCCCTGTGTACCACATACGCTCTTACCCTTGTTTTGGAAACAAGGGCAAAATGGTGACACAAAATGTGTGTTGGGGGAATTGAAGCCACTTTTCATCATGATCCTCTCAGACCTTTAATTACATATGGAACTTTAACCATAGATCGACTATCACAAGAATATATGCTTGTGCTGTTGAGCCATAACTATACATGAGGACCTGTCCAAAAAAAAAAAAAAGTCTACAAGGCAGCACAATATTTAAACATTTTCTCACCATCACAATCCTCTCCCTGATGATCAACAGGGTTAGATGTACCCCAGTTTTATTTTTTTTAACCACAAATCAAGCATAAATTATCCCAAGGTGTGAAGCTGTAAACATCTAGATAGCGTTGTGCGCCATTGATGCATTGGAGCTGCTGGAAGATGTTCTAATGGCAGAAATCAGGAGGGAATGCGTTTTCAAGAATCACTAAGATCTTCTGGCCCATGATGATGACTGTCTTATGAGCTGATTTAGACTCCCTGGAGCATTACTCTGGGATTTATGTGCTGAACTGGGTCCAGTATTGGAGAGACCGACCCACTGGAACCACACCATCCCTGTCCGGTTACACCATCAACCACTCTGGGGTTCCTGGCAACTGGCTCCTACCAGCGGGAATTAGCCGACAGATTTGTGTTTGAATGAATCAAACAATGAACTCTCTGCCTGAAGCCACTTTCAGGAACAACATAATTCTGTGAAGTTATTGCAAAGGTTTGGGATATCACAGCCAGCGCTGAGTGTCGTAATGCCTGCAGTCCTGGATGGCATAGTTAACATGACCGGTCCAGTCCATGCATCAGATTACCTAAACTACACAAGAACATGAGCCCTTAAAAATTAATTTGTAGAATTCAAATGATTAGGGCCTGATGATGCAGTATAGCCTGCAGGAGACGGGGGCAGTGGCTACCCCCAGCACTGGCTTCTAACCCTGTTTCAAAACACCCACAGTGCAGAGGAGGCGCACTTTCCAGCCTCCACGCCCCTCGCCACTAGAGCAAAGCTTGCTCAGCGATGGCAGCACGTGAGTTTGAGGGCATCTCTGAGGAAAAGTGTAGCAGGTTCTGGAAGAAAGTTCTGATCTCTGATGAATCCAGAGAACAGAACATCTGGAGAAGAACTGCTGAGAGCCTCCTGATCTAGTCCATGTTGACTGATCCAGTCAACATGGATGAAGTGGGCTTCCTCCTGATGACCTGGAGCGAGACGTCCTCCTGGAGGACCTTTAGAACCCTTGGAGAACTTTTGCTCAAGCCCATTTTCTTTAAGTCAGGATCCCAGAAAGACTGGCAGCAGAACTTTGTCCTGTCCCAGTAGGTTCTGCTGATGTTCTGTTCTCTGTGTTTTCAGGCCGGGACTGATAGCTGAAGGGATGATGAAGCTCATCTCAGACCCCAGCCTGAACGGCACTGTGATGAAGATCACCTGCTCCAAGGGGATCCACTTCCACATGTATGAACCCATGTCAGCCTGACCTCTGACCCACAGGAACTATGACCCGTTCAGAACGAGTCTGAGCTTCTTCTCGGCTCTGAAAGTTAAACTGGGTTCCTCCAGATGGGCCCGGATTCTGTTAGAACCTCAGCTCTTCTCATTTCAGATGATTGTTTTAGAAAAGATGCTTGAAGATGTTTTCGTTTTGCTTCTTGTTTTGACTCTTTGGGAGCAGAACCACTTCTGGTTTGGTTTCTCTCAGCGATGCATAGCCACTTCCTGTCTGGACTCTGTGAGCAGAACCGCTTCCTGCTTGGACTGTCTTAATTATGCAGAACCACTTCCTGTTTGGTTTCTCTCAGCGATGCATAACCTCTTCCTGTCTGGACTGAGCAGAACTGCTTCCTTCTTGGACTGTCTTAATTATGCAGAACCACTTCCTGTTTGGTTTCTCTCAGCAATGTAGAACCACTTCCTGTTTGGACTCTCAGCGAAGCAGAGCCACTTTCTGTGGAGATGAATCAGAAGGCGACAGTTCTTCCGACCTCACTGAGTCACGGACAAAAAGTTCTTCTAACTCTGGAGGTTTCCTCCTTAGGGCATTAATAAATGATCAGATTGGTACCAGTTTCTAAGCTTCTTCACATCTAAGCTCAGAACCAACAGATTTCCCATTGTTTGTATTTATTAAATAGAAAAGATGATAGAAATTCAGTTTCTTACATCGTTGTTGGGGGTTGTGGTCCAACTCTTTTTTTTTTCCCCCCAACTTTGCTTCAGTTCAAGGTTCTGCTGAGCTCTCTGAAGGTCCCACCACAGCTTTTAGATCAGGTGAAGGTCTGGACTTTGACTAGGCCATTGCAGAACCTTGATTATTTTCTTTTTCAGCTGTTCTGTTGTAGATCTGCTGCTGTGTTTGGATCAAGGTTCTGTTCTGACCCAGTTTGGACCAAGCTTCAGCTGTTGGACAGATGGATTCACTTTGGACTCCAGGATACTTTGGTATACAAAGAAGATCTTAATCCATTTAAGTTCGCATGGCTACAAACCAAGCCCACATCATTATTCCTCCACCACCGTGCTTGACATTTGGTATGAGACATTTGGTATGAAATCTGGTGATTTCAAATGAATCATTTGAGCCTGGTGAAGATCAGAACCTCTTATGGACATCCTACTGATAAGAGGGTGTACTTTCTTTTCATCTTGATGGCACTTGTCGAATGCAGCTGATTATCGTTCATCCTGACTGAGCAGAGCTGAAAGTCCAGCTGGAACCTGAATCCAGCTCCTAATGAGAGGCTTATCTGCTGACGTCATGTACAAAGAAGCAGAGGGATCAGATGTGGGTCCGGTTGGACATGGTTCTGGTTCGTAGATGTACCTCTGAGTCACAGCAGGGTTGACCCTCTTCTTCTTCACTCAGGCGTTTATCCAGGATTAGACGTAGTTTAATGAGCGGTGATGTGAGCATGTGTGTGTAACGCCGTATATTTGGACCTCAGAACATCTGTGAGAACCTTGTTGGTGGACCTCAGAGCTCCTACTGGTGAGTAGACTGGTGAGCCATTGTTTAAACAACAGAAAGTCCCGCCTGGAGGCTGGGATGCATCCTGATTGAATAATCCATGTCAGCTGAGTCCTTGAGCTTTAAGATGGACCACTTTGATGAGACCCCTGGTCCTTAGCTTCTGCTTGGGTTAACTGGCCTGAAAAAAGGAATGAGACTCAAAAACAGGAAAGGCAAACCACCTCATGGATCTCTACAGTGGGCGCTGAGTGTTGACTGATGGGAAGAAGCAGTCTGGTTAGAAACCCACTTCTAGGCCAGTAACTCCAGTATTACTCAGATATTTAGTGTTCCTCCATTTTTTCATCATCTCAACAGATCAACCCGCCATCATTGACATTCATGCAGTGAAGGTGTGGCTCACCTGTGCCTGTAGTTTTCTCTAAGGTTACGTTCACTCAGCAGGTCTCGATGCTCAATTCCGATTTTTTGTTGAAATCCGATTTTTTTTTTTTTTTTGCGTGGCTGTTCATTCTAATTAATTTTTGAAAATATTTTGTCATTTGCAATTTATTTTTCAGAAATAAAAATAAATTAAAATCAGAAATAGGATCAGGTATTTAAAAAAAATTAAATTAATTAAAATTAATACAAAAAAAAAAAAAAATTAAGCGACTTGACCGTTCAGACCACAAACACTATCGGATTCAATTTAATTCCACATATGGAAATGGCACAAACTGATTTTTTTTTTTTTTTTTTGAATGAAAAGATTGGAATTGGGTTGTTCTGACTGGCATGAAAAAGTCTGATGTGTTGTATTTCTGGAAGAAGAGAAAAAACAATCTGATTTGGGTTGCATTTGCCTGCTGTGTGATCGTAGCCCAAGATGGAGGAAAAGACAAATTTTTCCTTCAGGCCACGGTTGCTGGCAAGCATCATCGCCCCCTTGTGGTAATGGGTGTACATTACAGCTAGGTGGGAAATAATGTTGCATAAAAATATGTAATTGATTTGAAATTGTGAGCTTGAGCAAATATTCAGCCTTTAATTCTTTTGTCTGTAACAAAGTTTGTTTCTTTAAATATTTTTTGTCATTTTGCAGCAAGAATCAGGTTACAGTCTCCAGAAAGACGGAAGCTAAAGTTTAAGGGCGAAGTTCTGAAGGTTGAGCTGCTGCTGATTAAAAACCAGCAGCAGATCGTTGGTTTGTTAACGCTTCATCAGTTGATGTGAAGAACATAAACGCGAGAAAACTGAAGGTTTTTTAGCGTCCAGGTCAGAGTGAAGTCTCTTTATCTTCTGTTGTTCCGGACCAGACCGGCTGCTCAGGAAACTCAAACCTCTAAATCTGTGGTGTTAAGAGAAAATGATTAACCAAAGAATTTCTGCTTTTTGTAAAAATCTGTATTTAATCCTTAAACCAGTAAAAATGCATAAGAAGTCTTGTTTTCATGTTAAACTTTTGTATCTTTTTTATTTTTAACTTAAATATATGATCCTGGTATCATTTCAGGGCGGGGAAAAAAAATCAAAAATGTTTTATTAATATAAATAATGTTCCAACTTGTCAAAGTTTCTCTTTTTTCTTTCTGTTCATGTATAAAAATTATTCTATCTCAAACATTTATAGAAGTGGTTTTTCTAGTCGAACTGCTGGTGAAACTGTTTTCAAATGTCTTCTCCCTTATCAAGATGTCCTCCTGCTTCCTGCTGATTACTACATCAGGATGGCAGACTGCAGAGGAGGAGCAGCTTCTCTGTCTCTCACCTCAGTTTTAACTTTTGAAAGTTATTTAATATTCCCAGCTTTTGTCGTTACTTTTATACTTTCTACCCTCATACCTAAACTACATCAGATTTAGGGACTGTGGGATTTTTTTACTTTATTTTCTCACCTGCAAGCTAAACCACAGCAAGATGCCTCTGTTCTCCACCAAGGACTTTGATAAGCTTCTCCTTAAAATGAAGTGCTCCCATTAAAGTCTCCGTGGAGAAGTGCTTCACTAGTAGGAAGCTTCTGTTGAAGGGCTGATCGTAAATGGCATATAAAACTCCAAGTTCACCATGAAATCTACAAAGAGAAACTGCGAAGCTATCATTCAACACTAAAACATGCAGGAGAAGCAGCACTCAGTTTTTATGCTCCTCTAATCTGGAACAAACTCCCAGCAAACTGCTGAAACTGAGTTCCTGAAGTGTTTAGTGATGAGCAGCGTCCTGGTGGTTCCTAAAACACAACCTGCAGAGATCTGCCACCTTCTGCTGGGTGACTTCATGTTCTCCATCCAGCAGAAGCAGATCTAGAACAGAACCAGATGTGTTCAGTCTGCATGGTTCTTCGACATCAGACACATATGAGGGGACAACCTTCATCTGCACATCACGATGCATTCACTGAACCTCAGACATTTTAAATCAACCTCATCAGCCAGTGAACCCAGAGAACAGGATCTAAAGTTGTTCCTCTAGGACTGTGTCTGCTTCATGGAACTTGGTTCTCTGGTTCTACTTCTCATCTTCAGCTGCACTTTCACCCAGTCAGAGTTTTTTAAACTCAGCGCTGCCGTTCTTCCTGTCTGGGTGTGCTCTTAAACATGCCACACCGCCTCAAGTCTGGACAAATATTTCACTTCCAGCATTTCCTCTCGGCTAAACGTTGCAGGAGAACATCAGACCCGATTCCTGCTCTGCTCTTTTCTTCACAGCCAAGAAGTGAGAATAAAGCAGCAGAAAACCTCCAGTTTAACCAGTCCCGATGATTTTATTCCTATGAACTGGAGACCAGAGAAACCAGAGAAACCAGTCAGGTGAAATGATCCAACACACAGAACCTGGTTAAAACCTTCTGATTCCCGAGGAAACATTTCTCTCTGCAGCTTCTCCTCAGTAGCGGTCGGATCGTCTCGTCATCTGTCCATGACGAAGGCTTGACCCAGCAGAGGAAGCTCTAAATATAGTCGTGATCGGTCACTTGTTCGCCGGGATTACGATCAGGAACTGCGAGGTCTGGAAACATCTGAATCAGAGAGAAGATGGTTGCAGCAGGAAGTCGGGTTTTAGGGCGGACAGTGAGACAGCAATGAGGAGTGCGGTAGGCAGGAACACATCAGGGTTAAAGCTCTGAGCCCAGGAGAACTGGACCAATAAGAGTCGGGTTGTTTCCGAAATAATCTGTAGAACACTGTGACGTTTAGGGAACAACTATACCCCCAACATTTTAGTTTTCTGCCTCTATAAAAGGTGCTTCTGTTTCCATTACCGAAGTCAAGCAACCTCCTTTCCTGCTGGACTTCAAACCATCACATACAGTCAAACTCAATGACAATATTCTGGAAAAGTTCATTTATTATGTATTGAGTTCAATGCACCTATTGTAGGAATAAACTATAAAGCAGTTAAAAACCTGCGTTTGTTATATCTAAATTTAAAACATTTACTGGTTCTTTTTCATTTTTAGCCAACATTACTAAGACCCAGAGGTGGCCGACTCTTGGACTGGCTGCTCATTAGGAACCGTTGGTTCACAAATCATCCAGCAGCTCCAGCATACATCCAGCCTGTTAGCAACCTAAACCCTGTTAAACTCTGATCTCTGGTGAACGTGTCCGACTCGGCTGTAAATCAGTGAACCTCGTCTTGTTTGCTGCTGGTGCTCGTTAATCTTCAATCCACTCTGCTGTTCTCCACTCTCTGGCCCTCTTCCAAACCTGTGTGAAGTCTGCCGGAGGTCACCGGTTCTTATTTAGAGGAGGAAGGAGGAGGAGGAGGAAGAGGGGGAGGCTGCTTACATCTGCTCAGCTTTCAGACGGGACTTCTTGTTCCTTCCAGCTGCTTTGTTGGATGACTGACGGCTCCTCTGCAGAACAATGAGCCCTAACGAAGAGTTTCCATCTCATTTCACCCTCTGAGGGGCTGTTTAGCTTCACACCCTCAGCAAAAGCAGGAATGCACTGAAGTGTACGTTCAGTTCCAAGGTCACGCTGCTGGATTGGTTAAGGGTCATGTTTGGATTGCTGTTAATACCAAAACTGAAGCTGCAGGAGACCAAAAACCAGAGGAGACTCCTGGTGCAGACGTTTATCTTCCTGCAGAGCTTCCTCTGGTTTAATGTGGCTTCATGCTACGCCTGTCGCAACAAGCAACTAAGCTCGATAATTTCCATTCTGATTAATCATTTCTGAAGGGCAGTTTTGTTTCCAGAGACATCATAATCCATTTCATTTATGGTTTCGGCTATGTGTGTTTATTGTTTCTAGTCGATTTATTATACACATTCATCTTAAAAACAATTACTCATACAGAATCTGGAAAAAAATATAATGAAAAGGTGACAGTAAATTAAACAAACAACTAAATAAATACAAAAAAAGAAATAAAGGCAACTAACAACAGGGGATTAAACAGAGATATTGTTAAGTGTTCTTCACAAAAATCAAGTTTATTGATCTTTGACGGGGGAACATTATCAAGAAATTACTAAACTGTCTCAACAAAATGTGTCATCGTGACAGGCCTAGCTCACGGCGCAGATGTCAAAGGTCAGAACCTGCACCGGTTCAGAGCCTCGAGGTTTATCCTGAAGACGCTGGGATCATCCTGGTCCAGAGAGGGATGGACCAGCGCTTCCCAAAGCTGAAAACAGGGACACGTTCGAGCTTTTTCCAAGTTGTATTAAATTAATCTTTTTCCTAATTCTAAAAACACAAATCCCCCATTATGACTGACGGTGTGGAAAAATTCACAAGACCCGACTTTTACGCACAGGCTTGGAGAGAAACTTTGTTGCTTAAGGTGACCAGATGTCTGAGATGGATCTGGGGCCATTTCTAGCTCTTAGTTATGCAGAGATCACCGATTTTCACTCAAAACAGCACTTTATTAATTATTAAGAGAATGAGAAGAGCAGACATGCGTCACACGCTCAGAGTCTGAACGGTCCGTTCTGACAGACTCGGCTGATCCCTGAGCTTTCTCAACCAGACGTCTGGAACCAACACCTGGCTGCGCTGACAGACACCGACCCTTCCACCTAAAGGGTTCACAAATCAAGCTTTTTAACTTTAAGTGAAGAATAACCCAGTCCAGTCATACGACTTTTGTTCTGTATTATTACGACTTTATTCTCGTGTTTCTTTGAATTTACCACCGTACGACTTCATCCTGGTGACCCTACGGCTACGTTCCCACTGCAGGTCAATGTGGCCCTGGTTCTTCAGGGGTCCAGGGACCTGGTCAGAGCTGTCACAATGAGTGAACGCTCAGATCGACCCTTATTTGGTTTTTTGAGTCAGATTTGAGCCACTTCCACATGTGGTCCTGAATCCGACTCGTATGCAACATTTTTAAGTGTGATTCCAGTGGGAACATCCAAAGCAAAGCAGTTTGGACTGCTTTCCATCGTCGTTTTGCCAGTAATCTCCCCTACCTGCTATACAACGCAACCCAACGCAACCTTGGCCGAGACTCCAGTTTGGTCCTTGGAGAGCGTCACGCCTGAAACCGTCTGGACCGAGATGTTCACTGTGGATTGTTAGAAATGTTATTTTTATTATTTTTGTTGGGTTTTGTCATTTCTGTTCAAATGGTGACTTTGTAATATTTTTGTTATTTTCAGTTTGTTTTTTTATTTTTCACTTATGGAGCTCTGATTTTAAGTCAGTTTGGCCACGTGAGCCTTGATCTCCACATCCAGTTTTCTTCATCTTTGTTCCTCTTCTTTCTGGTTGATGTTTTTCCCTTCAACAGCTTTTGTCTCGCATTCAACATTACCAAAGGAAACTTTTAACCAAAAAAAGTTGTGTTTGTTTGGTGATGAGGCTGCAGGCTTTTAGAAATGCCATTAGCCTTTTTATTTTTATTTTATTTTATTTATTTTTGGGTTGTTTTTATTTCTGTTGGTTATTTTCAACTTTTTGGTGAGGCGTTTCATTTGTTTTTCTTTTTTTTCCATTTTATTTTTTAGTGTTACCAGTTTTTTTTTGTTTTTTTTTTTTGGTTCTGTCATTTCTTAATTTGATGGGGGGGTTTTTTATTTTGTTTTTGTTGGTTTTTTTTTTTTTTTTTTTTTTTTTTTTAATTTTTAGGGGTTTTTTTTCCCCCATTTATTTATTTATTTTTTTTTTTTAATATATTTTTATTATTGTTGTCAACTTTCTTCAGATGACCATTTATAATTGATTACAAACACATATCTGTTCAATGACCAGAGAATCGTTAAGATCTGTTCTCATTTCTGCATCTGAGAGCAGAACCCGTGTTTTGTATAGCCTACCTTGTTTTTCCTGCGATGAGCAATGTACGTGTTTCGACCAGTTTGTCCTACTTGCTACCAGTTTCCAAGAACTCAACCGTTGGAGCCTTCAATGGCTTGAGGACCGGCTACAGGAAGTGGCAAACCACATTTCCTGGCGTTGGGTTTAGAGTCCAGTCCCGTGGTGACCATGCTGTCGTCCACATTGCCCACCAGTTTCAGTCCATCTGGTGCCTTCAAAGTCTCCATCTCGTCAAAAACAGATCATCGGCATCTCTACTTCTTCTCGCTCCATACACCATGAACTATTCCTGTGGAAAATGACAAGGCATCAAATCATCAACAAAACTTTATCCATCATCATAGACCAGTCTTCTTTAATATGATATCCTGTCCCCTTGTTTGTAGGGCAACTTTTAGATGACCATCATCATATTGGCTGAGATGTCCAACTCATCCAGGTAGCGTCCTTCCTCCATTGCATTAGAACGGCCTCCAAGGAAAAGGCCAACATCCCAAAGCGGTTTTACATCAGTGTTTAACCGAAGGCCATGAGAGAACTTCTTCCATGTTAGCATGTGAAACCTCCTCTTCATTCCCAAATCTCTCTCCAAGGTTCTGCTTTCATGTGTCCGTTTGAACAAACTCCTTCAGATGGCCACTAGTCTCCCGTTTCAGATGATGTATGATACTTCAGTGGATTTCTGTTGAAAAACTGGAATTTCTCTCGTTTGGGAAAGACCAAAGGCATTGTGGTTGTACCAATAGTGTCCTGAGTTTGTTTCCTCATGTCCAGTAAATTATGATCCTCATTTCCTGGGCTGTCATTCATATTTTAAATCCTTTCAGACTGATTGTGTGTTCTCTCTTGGTCACAACGAGGCAACGACATAAACTGTTTAGTTTCCTTTAATAGTTTCTAATTTTCCATAAATGAGTTTGTTGGTTTTTTTTTTTATGTGAAGAAAGCGACTAACTTCAGAATAAAAGTTTGAGTCCAACAGTTTGAGACGGTTATATTCTAAAAATCAGATGAACGTTACCTCTGTGACCTCTGACCTGCAGGTTCAGCAGATGGCTCCGCTGCGTGTTTGAATCTCTCCTCTAACAGTCGTCGAGCAGAAAAGATGAAATCGCATGAGGCCGCGCATTCTTCCAGCACCAAAATTAATCCTTCTCACGTTTAACTTTAAATTGCTGTAGAACATGAAAAACAATAATAAATAATAATATACTTTTAAGTATGGATACTCATTTCTCAAATATTTATTGATTCAATTTCAACAAGCTAAGTTCAGTATTCTAGAATTTTCAAATTTTATAAATCACTTTTTTTTTTTTTTTAATTGATTTTCAAAAGCTTAAATGGATTTGCACCCAAACCATTAAGCACTAGTGTCCAGAAACTGCAGGGCCACAGCAGATCTACCAGGCAGCTTTTAACAGCAACTGCAACGTTCTCTTTCGTAGAACCCCTTTTGCTCAAAGAGCTCCTTCTGTGACAGCAGCCGCAGGTTGGAACTCGCTCCTTGTCAATTTAAAGTCGACAACCTGCTTCAATATGTTTAAGAAACAAACCAAACTCTGGCCGTGTCAAAAACAGCACTGCATTCATGATTAATGTGTTTTATTATGTTTTAATCCCATTGCTTAACGTGTATGACTCTGTTTGTCGTTAATATCGTTTTTAATTATTTTACCAATTCACTTCCCAGTAGCATCTTTGATATACCGTTCATAAAAGCCCATCCAGGGACAATTAGCTCCCGCTATAAGCACCATGATACAGGCAAGGGACTGCTGCTTTATTCAGTTTGTCTATGTTATTGTGACTGTCCCTTTCAAATAAACTTAATACATAAAATATTAGGTAGATGTAAAAAGAAGAATAGAAAGTTGTGATTGAAATACTTTAGTTTTCCTTTGAAATATCAATGAAAATATCTCATTTTAAACCAAAAACATTGGTTCAATATTTACATTTGGGATAAATAAAGCATTTTTGAATTGAATTTGTCAGTACAGCCAAATTAAATGATCACTTAACATTCAGATATTTTAGTCACGGTTTATGAAAGTGATATTTACTAAGCCTCTGAATGAATTTACAGTGAACGTTCTTCCTGCTGCTTTTAACTGGAATCGCCAAAGCTTTGGCGGCCATCTTCATTCCCTCTTCTTTATATAACTTCCATTCCCACATCAAAACTGATTTTCAAACTGGAACTTCACAGACTCCAACATGCTTGTTGCATCAAAACATCCGCAGATCACAAGACCACAGCAGCTGCTTGGCAAACTGAAGGATTTTCACCACAACAGAAACCTCCTGAACTCACTTAGCTCGACTCTCAGCAGGGAACCAGAACTTCCCAGCACAACAGCAGCCAAACGCTTGGGCCTTCATCACCAGCTTCAGCTCCTACCTTCCTTCCAGACGTCTTCCAGGTCCACCACCGCAGGACATGTCTGACCTACCTCCCTTTAGGAGAGTAGAGGATCCTCTTAGTGTCCATCATCGACCTGCTGCTGGTTCTTGACGCCATTTTTGTTTCTCTGCTGTTCCAGCGATGCCAGCAGCCAAACAAACCGCCGCTGAAAGGCCGAGGCCGAGGTCGAGCCGTTTCTTGTATGCTGAGCTGCTCACAGAACCGCTGTGGTACAAAAAAATGGCTTCTATAACTTCATCTGGGAAAAATAAACAGCTTAGGAAATGGTGTCCGAAATATAACTTACAGGTGACTAATCGCAGCGACCTCAAAACATGGCGCTCAACCAAACATCCGGCGGCCTGCTCGCCCACTCTCCCGCCCGATACTCCAGCAGGTGCTTGAAGGCGCCGAAGTTCTTCTTCTTCTTGTGTTTAATGGCGGTCGGCAGACCAGCTATAATGGTACATTACCGCCACCAACTGGACTGGTTTGTGGACAGGAAATTAACAAGGAAAAAATATAACTCCAATACATTACTAATAATACTTTAAGTAAGTAAATTAATATAAGTAAACTGAATTCTCTCTGTTTGATCTGTATTTTTCAAAAGACAACATGATTTGACCTTTTATTTGATTTACATCACTTCCAAAAATATCTTCACTTGTAAATTTGATTTAAGAAAAAACACATTAATATTTATATTAGGATGATCCCAGTTTCTCAGCTGAAAATAACCAAATTTTAAAAGGTAAACAAAAATAGAATTTTATTTATTAAATTGTACATTTTCAGTATGTTATATATTCTAATGTATTTGGAAATTATTGTGATGACATATCTGTAGAATAGTGAAAATAGAAAGATAGAAGAGTGAATGTGAGCTGAGGAAGATGGGAGGACTGGCAGAAAGAAGAGATGAATGGGGAAGAAAATAGACTGATGGAAGAAGAGTAAAGGAATGAGGAGGAAGAGGCAGTTTTTTGGCTCACAACAAAGTAAGTTGATGAGCAAATAAAAAAAGAATAGATATGTAAGGATACTACTAAAATTTAGAGCAGCTTCTTGTACTTTTATTCAATATTATCCTTCAAGATACGTTAGAATAAATGCAATGCACATTATATAAGAGAGAAAATAAATTGGAAATATAACCATTATTTGAACGGAGAGCATGAGGTTTGGCCGGACGGGGAGCCCTCTAGTGGCTAGGCGCGGTATAGACGTTTTGTTACATCTTATAAAAACCTCCGACGGACGTTCAAACAACGTCAGAGGTGCAACTTTTTCCTAACAAGACAAAAATAGAGATTTGGTGAGAAATAGTAACCGCCATAAAGGTTTAAAACATATAAAAAGCGATTAAATAAAACCACATCATTTTTTCCCCCTGTGACTGACTCCTTCATTTTTGTAACTTTCATTTATCCAAACTAATACTTAAAAATAAAAAGATCAGTAAATCCCAAAACGTCTTACTTTACAACCAGCTTCTTTTAATCATCCTGTTATGATTTCTTCTTCTCTCTCTGACTCTTGCTGCTGCTCTTCTTACCTTTTGTTGTTCTGTTTGTTAATAAAAGCTTAGTTTTGCTTGTTTTGGGGGTTGTTATTATATTATAATGGCAAGAACCGGCCCAGTCCAAATAAAATGAGTCAGTTTATTCAGACCAGATCCCAGAACAGCTGAGCTCCCGGCCGGTGCTCAGATCTGACCGTTTCCAGCCCGAATCTCAACTGAAACCCCGTTAATTCGCCAGGTACAGTCTCTCCGGAAGCTCCCTGCGTCTGGTTCTGATCTGGTGGCGATGCTGTCGGCTCTCAGCAGCTTGAGGATCCGTCCAGAGACGGCGGCGGCCATTACTGCTGCCGTTCCTCTCCTGCGCATGCGCGTCGCTTTGGGGTCGTAAACCGTTCACACAGAGGTGTGACTGCGGTCGCATTTAATCAGCAGTATGAAGCACCGCAAAAAAGATCAGATTTTAGCAAAAAATCGGAATCGAGCGTTAAAACCTGCTGTGTGCAGGAAGGCAATGAGGAGAGATTTATCACGATCTTCGGGGTCCTTGGTTTTTGGTTTTCATGACTGATTTTTCATGATGTGTGTGTGTGTGTGTGTATTGCAATCCAAATCAGTGATTTTTGTGGTGCTACTTCAGAAATACTTGCAAGGAATTTTACGCTATGTCTTCTTCATTTAAACCCCATAAAAAATCTACTTGTAGAAGAAAAAATGATGAAAAAAAACAAAAACACAAAACGTTTTTAAAGAACTTGTTATTCGCCACAGCAATCATGGACTATAAGTTGACAGGAAGTGAGGCTGAGGCAGAAGTTGTTGTAGAAGAAACACTGCCACCTGCAGGTGGGAGGTAGCATCACTTAAACCCAATGTTGATCATTTTTTGCAGAAAATTTGCAACAAACTCACAATTACACATTAAAGGAGGAAAAAAGCAGGGATCTGTTGATTTTGTGTGGATTTCCACAAAACAATGGAGGGACTGATTCCCCTGTTTATATCCAATTATGTCTTCCCCTATTCTATTTAATTTGCATTGAATTATCTGGTGTTTTATCTGGTTCGTCGTTGCGTTCTGTTCTTTGTGTATCTGGATTCAGTTCTCTTTCATCGATGTTATCAGTTCCTCCTCCATTTCTACTGTCTTTGAGTCTGGATTCAGCTGATCCCGTTTTCCTCTGACTGGTCGTTTTTTTATCGATTCAAACCCAGGACCTTCTTGCTGCAAGGCAACAGTACATGTGATTATGTGACATTGACTATTAAAGGTATTTTTTAAATGAACATGTTGAATCTGAAAAGAACGACTGGAGGTCTGACGTCGGTCTGTGTTGCTCTCTTTATTCCAGTGTTTTCTCTTTTTTACAGTCAAATAATCAGATTTATAACCTGTATGTACACGGTCAGCTGAAAGGTCAGAGGTCAACTTCTTCTCACATCACAGCTACACCAAGGCAAAGTCTACAAAAAGCAACAACCAGCAGCTGACCTCTTAAAGTCAGTACAGAGAAAGCAAACCCTGAACAGGACATAAAATATCATGTGGAGTTTAAAAGGTCTTTAAGCTTCCAGAAATATGAATCATTAATTTAATATAAACTGAACCAAGAGGAGCAGGGAGGGAGACGCAGCAGTCAGGAAACTGAACTGTTGTCTTTCCCATTTTGAAGAGTGTCAAAGACAAATGAGCCTCCAATCAGGGCCTGGTCCTCATGAAGCCGGATATCTGTGCCTTTCATCCACACCAAAACTGTTTAACATCACTAAAAACAATTATAAAACTCCATGTTTGTGTCTGTATGTGTTCATGGGAAAACAAAGCTTTAGGATCCCACGCATTACAGTCTACGACAAATAATGCAGCAACATGTCTACATACTTTCTTTGACACGATTCCCAGTTGACATCGTCTGGTGTTTTATTAACTTTATATTCCAATACATGATTTATAAATAGTTCAACTTGTATGTCTGTCCTCACAGAGGAGCCTCCTGGCTCCATGTTTAATTCCTAACAGGAAGTCGTGGTTTGAAGGATTCTGATTGGCTGACGTAGGTTTTAGCTTAGAGCTACACTGCCCCCTATGGGCCTGGCATGTTTACAACGTTCAGGGGCGGATTGGTCGAGTTCATGTCGATGATGATATTTTTAAAATGATGTGGCAGAGATATTGGTTTTTATAAAGACCTGGCTACATGTGGACAAAGCCTAGGCCAGTAAAAAGTTTTACGATGCACCCCTTAAAATTAATACATGAATGAAAATATAATAATAATAAACAAACAATTATTATTATATAAATAAATATGTATATACATATATAGTATATATATATGTGTGTGTGTGTGTGTGTGTGTGTGTGTGTGTGTATATATATATATATATACACACACACACACACACACACACACACACACACACACACACATATATATATATATGGAGGAGGTTCTCTGGGCGTCTGGATCAGGAGGTTCCACTCAGCTTTGGTGGAGAACATTTTGTCCTCATTTTTAATATTTACAGCGGGTGTACTTTCTTTCTACTGTGACAGTGATTTGGAGCAGTAAATGTTCTGTTCAGCTCAGCCCATTGTGTGTTCTGCTGATCGGCTCGGCGGGTCAGAAAGGATTGATCCGGAGTCCGGTTCCCAGCGGGGAGAACGGGTTCACCTTGGCCCACATCAGAGCGTCGTTGAGAGAAATGGCCGATTGGTTGTCCTCCAGTAAAAACATGGGACCCTGAAAGAACCCAGAACGTTACGCTGACCCAGAACCACGGTGAACACCCAGAGGAACAGAACCGCAGACGCTCACCTGGATTCTGTGTCCAGTGAAGCAGGACAGGTGGAGGTCCGAGTGGCTCGGCAGGTTGGAGCCCGTCACGTAGTCGGCTCCGCTCAGAACCAACGCGGCTGAGAAGGGAAGCAAACACGCTTCAGTGGGTCGTCCTTCCACATGATGTCTGCCAGCATTAAGACTACTGCCTTCAGCTACTGATCTGATTACTGATAGGCCGGCATCGCGAACTCAGCGGTCAGCGCTGGCAAATGAGAAGGAGAAAACTGGCCAGTGTTAGCTATGGAGAGGCTAACAGCTAGCATACCCAGGCTGGTCACCCGTGACTTGAACTTTCTTCTTTTAAAAAAAACTTTATCAAGGAAAATGGTTGATATACAATATCTGTGAGCTCCATACATTAGACGTGTTCTTTTGACAGAGTTTACTGTAATCCAACGTGACGCCTAGCATAAACATACGGCATTATATGGAGCTGAAGTTGGCTTCCGATTGATAGGTGGCTAAAGTGCGATTCCACCATTTTCTCTCTTTTATCAATATATGTAACTTTGCACCGCTCCCGACCTGAAACAGCCAATCAGAGCCAGGAGGCGGGGCTTAGTGCTGCCAATCACCCTCGTGTGCGCACTGCTAAATGTGCTAATGGTGGAGAAACAACTCACCGTTCCAGGAAAACCGTTTATCCGTCGTCATTGGTGGCCATGCTAGCTAGCCTTAGCATTGTGTGAACCAGCTGCAGCGTAGCAGAGAGCAGGGGGAGTGTGTGAGCGGCGCGTATGTGAGGGTGATTGACAGCGTTAAGCGCCTCCTCCTGGCTCTGATTGGTTGTTTCTGACTGACTGTTGGATTTCTGCAGTTAGTACTGGGAGCACTGGGAGCAGGCAGAGGAGCAGGATTTTTTTCACAGATTGTGTCTGATATTAAACTGTCACAACATAATTTCAACAAATATATAAAAAACATATTTCAGAAAAGTTACATACTGCAGCTTTAACATCTCGGATAGTTATATCCGTTCAACGGATCCGTGAAAGTTCTATCAAAGGACCGTATTAGGACATTTACAAATCACAAACTCCACATTTGAAGAGTCTTAAGTTTTTAAACTAGAGCAAATTAAAGATGCTGAAAGTCGTGAAAATTAGCTGGAATTGCCCGTCAGCCATCAGCTTAGTCAGAAGCGTCAATCGGAAGCCAACTTCAGCTCCGTATAATGCAGTGTGTTTATGCCAGGCGTCACGTTGGATTACAGTAAACTCTGTAATCCAACTCTGTCAACAAACACGTCATTGCATCTAATGTATGACACTTATGGTTGTATGCCAACCATTTTTCTTGATAAAAATTTTCTTTAAAAAAGAAAGTACAAGTCCCAGTTCACCAGCCTAGGCATGCTAGCTGTTAGCCTCTCCAAAGCTAATGCTAGCTAGTTGTCTCCTTCTCATTTACCAGCGCTGGTCGCTCGGTTAGCGGTGCTAGCCTGTGGTTAATCAAATCAGTAGCTGACTTCTGACTGGAAGAAGCCCCCGCTGGGAGCGCTTTAGTCCTAATTTTGGCGCTAATACCGTGCCATATATGTGTGCAAACAGAACCAGTCAGAACTGGACTCGTCCAGAGAAAGTCAGCTGTCCTCCAGATCAGTTCTTCCAGAGCAGGGGTTCCCAAAGTGGGGCGGCGTGAAATGATTTTCAGAATCATAGCGATGGAGGGCCAAAAGGGCCAAAATTAAACAGAAAATATGTAAAGTTGTTTCACTCTATACAAATATAGAGTGAAATAATTATTGGTATGTATAGGGGGGTCTCCAGTCTCTGGGAATGTTATTTGGGTGGGGAGGGCTGAAAAGTTTGGGAACCCCTGCTCTGGACGATGGGTTTGGACCGGACGATGGACCGGTTACCTGGTTCTGTTGGCTGGATCCTCCTCTCCAGGCAGCTGAACTCGTCTCTCTGACTCTCTGATGGCGGACTGCGGACGACAGAGACATGTTGGACATGTTCGACTGAAGTGAAACTAAATGATGGTGAGGAGGATGAATCACTGATGGTTTTCCAAGGTTCTCCTGAATCGTAGCAACATGAAGGTCTGTGATGCGGCAGCTCCGAAGAGCCTGAAGCTCGTCTAAGGAGACCACCCTGAGGTTTCCGCTGACCCGAGTTTTAATCACATTTCTGACTGATTTTACCTTCCAGCAAAGAGGAACCGTCTCATCTGAAGGTGATTTTATCATCAAATCTCCTCCTTGTCATCATTCTGATGAGCAGCGCTCTCCCCGGTTGCCATGGTAACTCCTCCAGCAGAGAAACGAGCAGGAAGTGAGCACCCTGATGTTCTGTTCACCCACCTGCTGCTGTGCTGCGTGCACGCCCTCCATGCCTCCAGCTCCACCGACAGCTGCTCGATCTTCAGAGGAACGCTCACCTCCCTCCTCTTCAGCAGCTGGCTGAGAGACACAGAGAAAACATCTTCCGTTAAAACCCAGAAGGTTTTCCCTTCACTTAACTTTCAGCTGGACCTCAAATGTTCTGGTCCATCTGTTTAACTTGGTACCAGCTCGTCAAATCTGATGGACTAGTGGCATAAAGTCCAGGTTCTGCTTCTACTGAAAAGCATCAACACAGAACATTAACTGACACAACTTCCTTCAAACCTTCACAATAAGAGCCTGAGACATGCACTCTCCAAACGTCTGATTTTACAGCTGTTACACTAGTTTAGAGGATTTCCCTGCTCCGACAAAGGCAGTGGGCTCAGGGGTTTCTATGGCAACGAGGTGACTTACAGTGGTGCAGGAGGCCTGGAGAGATCAGGATGTTAACGCTGCTGTCTGGACAAATGAGGAAGTGTTTGAACCACAAAACCAGGAAGGTTGAGCTGACTGAGCAGCTGACGCAGCAGTTCACTGAGGAGGGTTATTCTCCTTCAATGGTAATTATTATAAAACTGAATGAAATATTTCTAAATAAATTTACTGGGTAACAGCTGTTAGCAGCCGTTAGCAGCCAGTTAGCATATGTTAATGGCTGGTAGCAGCCGTTAGCAGTCAGTTAGCAGCACAACTCTGCTTTTTTCTGCTGCTTCTGCTCCGCACTGCTCGCTCGTTCAACCCTTCCTCCTTAACGTTTGTTTTGAGGATAACAGATTATTTATCCACATTTGCTTGCAACATATTTGTCTGTGCAACATGGATTTGTGGAGTATCTCTGAGCTAAAAATGAAAACACTGGAAGCTGAGTGATGCTGCATCAGCAGATGTGATGTTGATCGTTGCTAAATATTCACACTTTTCTTTAATGTTCCCAGAAAACTCAAACAAACAAACTAAAAAAAAAACATTTTTCGGGATGATAATAATCCCAACCCTTCAAACATCTCTGAGCTAACAACGGGAGCTTTGTCTGGAATATAATTCTCCATTTATGGTAATAAGGATGACTATTTTCTAATGTAACCTTTTATGTAAAGATAGTGTCATTAAGATGAGGTCTCACTCTGAAGAAAAAAAAAAACATTTTATGCACAAAAATAATACCAGTAACAATAACAAACTGTAGTTGCTGTCCATGGTAAAAGCGGACACAGTAATCATGTAATTCAACAACCAGTTAGTCTGGAGCTCTAATTCAACCATTAATGTTGCAACTCTAGTTGCAGTAAATTAAATATTTATTTTAATTATTTTTATTCTGGATTTCCATCATAAATTTATTACATTCTGCATCAATTCTGCCATCTGCTGTCATCTGTTGGGGCAGCAGCATCAGAGCCAGGGACCTGAAAATGCTCAACAACCTGATGAAGAAGGCTGGTTCTGGTTCTGTTCTGGTTCTGTTCTGGGGGCGACTGTGGAACCTCTGGAGATGATGATGCAAAGAAGGATTTTGCATTTAAATCAAGAAAATTATGGACAACGCTGGACATCCACTTTATGAGACTGTCACTGGAAAACAGTCTCTTCAGTCAGAGGCTTCTCCAGACTGGTTGTAAAACAGACTGCTACAGGAGATCTGTCCTGCCCGCAGCCATCAGCATCCATAATAACTCCTGGACTGAATGAGTTACAGCAGCATTTAATCTCCCTCTGGGATGAATGGAGTATTTCTGAATTTGAATTGAATTTGAATTCAAACATGAGCAGCTCCAGTGGAGCAGAGCTCTCTCCAGACTGGATCCAACGATGATGAACTGACTACAAACATGGAGGATAAGGGCACCATGGTTACCATGGTTACTGGGGTTCATGACTACCTGGTGAACTCATAGAGAGCAGGAACGATGCTGCAGTAGCTCCGTCTGATGGCCAGAAGACCTCCGATGTAACCGCACAGGATCAGCAGCTCGCTGCGGGCTCTGCACACGCACACGCATGCACACACACACACACACACACACACACACACAGTTACGACAATAAACAAGCCTCCAGCTGTTTTCTTATAAAACAGAAAGTAAACAAAGGTGTTCTAAAAGAGAAAGAATGAAACGTCCTCACTGGGTCAGTTTGGTGAGGACGAGGCGGTCGGTCCGGATGTAAGTCATCAGATCCAGGATTGGATGAACGCTGTCCACCGTCCAATCAGATGCTGCCAGCTGCTCTGATCCGCAGGAACGTTGAAGATTGACATTCAGCACAGAAATCCATTCACAACGTTCATGGAACATGTCAGGAACAAACATGTACCTTTCACGAAATCTATCCCGACCCGCAGGGCGTCTTCAGGTTCGGAGCTGAGCAGGTGGAACTTCACCGCAGAGAACAGATCTCCGTCACTCGCAGCTTCTTCGCCCAGCGTCTTACATTCCTCCAGGGAAGGAAGGCCACACTTGAACCACAAAATGGCATTTTAATACCAGCAGCCGTACGGACGCACATTTATCAGACGGTTTATTCTTAGCAACCGTCACCATAACAAATTTAGCTGGGCGATAAATTGTCCCAGAAATTATTGCGATAAACGATAATCTTGTTGTTTTGAGACCATTTTCAAAGATCAATAAACTTTAATTTTGTAAAGAACACTTAATATTATCACTATTAATTAATTTTGTATTTTATTTCCAACCTTATTGTTTTATTAGTTGCCTTTATTTCATTATTTTTTCTCATTTTTTGTATTTATTCACTGTCACTTTTTTCATTTTATTTATTTTTATATATATATATACTGTATTTATTTTGTAATTTTTAAAGCTATTTTAAACATCCAAAATAAAACACGACAACCAAAAACAATAAATAAAACGGATATAAAAACCGCACACAGCCGAAACCATAAATAAAATGGATCATGACGTCTCTGGAAACAAAACTGCCCTGCAGGAATACTAATCATCCGAATGGAAATTAAGGAGCTCATTTCCATTCACATGTGATTCACTGATTATTGCTGACAGGCCTATTTTTTCTTATCGTGATCTGAATTTGGATTTATTATGGTCACGATTAATTCTCGTTGGTGACGTTTGAAACCCTAAAGTTCACGGTGGCAGCGAGTCGGATGCTGTGCAACTGGAAGGATATATGCTCTTCCTTTTTTACTTTCAGACAGGTGTTGTGATGCGTAGCCATGGCAACAAGGTATTCTTTCTACTAGCAGAAGCAGCTGATTAGCATCTTGAAAGCTCAAATAATTCCTGAACTTTGACCCCAAATCCCAGAGGAGTTGAAGAGGAGGCTTCATGGATGCAGAGAGAGGAGGAGGACGTTCAACCATCTCTTCCACCCATCATAACGGGCGCGGATCAGACCCCTGACATTTAAACAGGAGCAGCAAAAGCAAAGGAGGTGGATGAGCAGAGCTGCCAACAGCTGTGGAAAATCGTCTCTGCCGCCCTGATACTGAGCAGTTAGCATGTCAGGACGGTCATGAGACTCACACAACAGCTGTCTTCAGTCAGAGGCCTCTTTAAATTTGTTGCTAGACTGACTGCTACTGGAGGTCCTTCCTGAACCACAGCATCACCATCCAGGATCAACTCTTTACAAGAACATAACTAAAGTTTTGTTAAATCGAATTGAAGAGAAAATAACCAGCAGTGTTGTCAGGATTGTAACTTTTACTATTTTCTCCTCCGTTTGTTCCATGAAAGCGTCAATAAATACGAACACATTTAAAAACCTGATTAAATGCAGCTGTGTGTGGTTTAGAGATAAAAATCACACTTCTTTTTGTAACTGGTGTCCTCACGAAGAATATTTCATCAGTTTGTGTGTTTTTGGTCACAGCCAGTCAGCTGCTATTATTCCAGAAAATACCACGAAATATGGTCAAAGTTTAAGTCCATGCCGCCGGTCGCTGATCAGATGTCCTCTCACCCTGTGGTGCAGCTGGTTGATCTCCGCAACACTTCCTGGGTAAAACGCACACAGCTTAGCCAGTAAAACGTGGTTGTCCGGGATCATCTGCAGCAGGTCAGCTGAGAGCTCCCTGCGCCGGAAAACAACACATGTCCTCACAGATTTGCTGCACAGCATAAAACACACAAACTATTGTGATGACACTGGAAAGTCTGGTCTGGAGCTCTACCACGTTGGGGCGCTCATGTACTTCCTCGCCAACAGTTCGAGGCAATAAGCCGTGCTCTGATTGGCTGCCTCTCCCAGGACGAGTCCCGCGCAAGCAGCCAACTCCAGCTCGTTTCCTCGGATCAGGGCGGCCATGGCCAGCTGGAGAACAGAAGTCATGTTTCAGAACGGCTCCTCGGTGCTGGGGGAGACCCGGAGGAGACCTGGGGGAGCAGGAGGCCTACCTGGATGTTGTCCACAGCCAGGTGGCAGCATGCAGCCAGGACCGAGCAGCCGTCCTGGAAGTACCACTCCGCCAGCTCCTTACAGACGTTATGAAGGAGGCTGAAGACAGACAGAACGGAGCCAGAAATTCACGAGTAAAAATTCTGCTACAGATTTGATGAATTAACTTTAAGTGATGTTTTAGGCTCACCACAATAACAGTGGAGGTTTAAACGTTTCTTTTCATTTTCCATTAAGGAGCCAGAGTTCTGGCTTTTTCTGAGGGTAAATTGTCCTTCAGTTTTTGGCTGCTGTTATCAAGAGGAAACTTCTCAGCATGATGTCTGATGTGTCCCTAAAAACAGTTCTGGACGTATAAAACTGTCTGCAGCAGATGAACGTTTACGGTTTTAGCTGAATCCTTCGGTTAACGTGCAGCAACATTAAAGTACTCACAATCATTTCATTTAAAAGTTCAATATCACTTCTGCTACAGATGACTGAATTCTGCCCACTGACATTATTATAAAGGTTTATTGTTGATGCAGAAACTTTGCTCAACAAAGCAGATTAAACACCACAAAGTAACTGATTAGTTTATCTTAAAACATTTAAACAATATTCAAAAGTATTTGAAGGGATAAATGAATAAATGTGTTTCTGGCTGGAGTCTGTTAGCTTCAGCTACAGGCTGATCAGATTTAATGGTTGCCGGTTTTATTCTCAGATTACTCAAAATAAGATAAGGCAGGCTAAACAAAGCTAAAATAGTTTAATCTAACTAGATTAAAATATGATGAGGTGGGATTAAATTTGAATTATTTGCAATCTTAATTTTTATATGGTAAAAGAAGCTAAACAGAGCTAAGCTAAAATAAGATAAGCTAACACAAGCTCTGACAGTTTAACTGCTAGTCAAAACAAGCTAACATAAGATAAATTACGATAGGCTACGTTTAGGTAGCCTAAGCTTTTGGTAACTTTAGATAAAGCAAGCTAAGCTAAACTAAATAAAGATGAAATAACCAAAGCTAATATAATCTAACTGTTGGCTAAAGTAAGAAACAATAAAATAACCAAAATCTAGCTAAGATAGGCTAGAGAAAGGCAACGAAGCTATTGTAGGCTAAAATAAGATAACTTAAGCTAACCTAAGCTAAGCTAAAATGTGCTAAGGTAGATAACAATTCAATTATTTGTAATATTAATTCTTATCTGGTACAAGATGCTAAACGGGACTAAGCTAACATAAGCTAAGACAGTTTAACTGCTAAAATAAACCAAAGCAAGACAACATAAGCTAATGTATGGTAGGGTAAGCTATGATAGTTTATGAAGTTTAGGGCTAAAGAAAGCTAAATTAAATAAGTAAGAATAAAATAACCAAAGCTAATATAATCCAAGTTAAACTCAGGTTGGTGAAAGTAACAAACAAGACCCCGGAATCTAATGAAGCTGGGCTAGACTATGGGAGCTAAGCTACTGGAGGCAAAAATAGGCTAAATGAAGCTAATGTTGTGCATCTTCGTTGATATGTTATTGCTGATCTGCATGCTGTTTTAGACTCCGGTTTACTGATATGAAATGAACCGAGATGTCTCGGGTCACCTCTGGTACTGCTGTCTGTTGTCCACGTCGTTGGTCGTGTGGTTGATGGAGGAACTCTGCGGAGAACGGATGTTCCCTTCACACGCCCCCTGAAAACAGCAGCTTATCAGACCTTCTCTCCTGAACGCACCTGTCCTCCAGGTGTTTCATCCCGCCTCTCTGTTACCTGTACGATCAGCAGGGCTTCGAGCAGCTGCCCCCTGCTGGTGAAGAACGTCACGAGTTTCTTAATGTCGCCGGTAGCGATGCAGTACGGGATGGCGTCGTCGTTGTCCTCGGCCATCAGCTGATCGGCTCGTCTGCAGAAACAGGACCAGCGGTTACTGACGTCTGGATTTAAACCTGGCAGAACAGAACCAGAACAGGCGAAGTCGACTGAACTTTTGGTTCTGGTTCTGAACGTTTACCTCTGCATGAGTTTCTTCCAGTACTTCATGGAGACTCCAGGCGCCACAGACAAGGCCTTCTCCCACTGAAATAGACACCAGTTTCAGGTAAGAGCAACCAACACGTCCTGAACAGAACCTTCAGTTGGGTCTCACCTGTCCCAGCTCCACCATCAGCTCACAGTATCTCTGGATCTGTCCCAGCCTCAGGTGGATCTCTGCTGCCTCCTTCAGACGCTCCTCCTTACTGGGAGCTCCGATCCCTCCTCCAAACTTGGACATCTTAACAATCGTCAGCTCCTGAGCTTCAGACTGAAACAGGACATTCAGCAGCTTCATGAACCCAGTTTTATCTCCTGATGATCGCGACGAGCCGCCAGGAGGATCAGAAAAACTGAGAAACATTTTATTCTTTACATCATTTAGTCTTTTAAATGTTTTCACTCCAGGAGGGATTTTATCGGACTGTTTAAACCCGATCGCTTCATTATTATTCTTCTTATTATTATTATTATAATCAATAATAAAGCAATCAATAATATTCATAAATAATAACAAATTTAAAAAAAATAAATATTTTTAATCTAAGCAAAGTAAAACAATTTATTTATTTATTGATCTTTCATCAATTTATACATTTGATATTAGTTTATATATATACCTGTATTTATTTATTTATATTAGTTAACTATTAATTTAGTTCCTCCTCTTGCGTTGCTCTCACGCTTTTACTTGTTTAAAAATGTTTACTATTTTGCAGTGTTTGTGTTGTTTTAAATCCATAATTTTATTCAGGAATTAAATCTTTTTGTGAAGCCTCGTATCACATCTGCTAACATCTGTTTATTTTTATTTTATTTTAGTAGCATTATTATTTTATTTTTTCTGCTAGTTTTTGGTTTAATAAATAAATAAATAAATTAATTAATTAATTAAAAAAATTAAATGGGAATTAAAGAAAAAAATACAGGTCACTTTATAAAATAAATTAAATTATTTTTGAAACTGTAAATAGTAAATCAAAAACAAAAAATAAATAGAGTTTATATTTGAAACTGACTACTGTATTTATTTTTTCTTTTACTGCTGTTTGTTTAACAGAATTGTTTCAAAATGAAAGCACTTCCTTTATTCTTTGACATCTGAATATTTTTTGTTTTTTTGTGGTTAAACAGTTTAGTAAAGTGTCTGTTTCACTAAATAATTAAAAACATTCCTAATTCTCGACTCATCACTAAATGTAAACACTGATTTTCCAGAGACCTCTCTGTGATGTGATTGGCTGTCTGTCTGATTGGGGGCGGAGCCTACAGGCTGCGTTTGGGCTGAAGTTACCTGAGCGGCTCACCGTTTTAAACTTGACCAGGTGCTTCATGTGCATCACCCCTTTACTGTAGCTGGCGGGAAGCAGCGAGTCGTCCTGACCGTTGATGACGAAGACCAGGTCCCACAGGTTACTGCTGCCCCCTGGAGGCTGAGGGGGACACTACACATGTTCAACACACCCAACACAGAGCGGCCTGAAGAACAGGGCTTCGTTCGGAACCAAAAGCTCCGATCTAGAGACGGAAGGAGGGCCCATCACGTTTCAGGAGACGTTTTCATGCAGCTGGGTGTTTTAACTGTTCTGAGAGCTTCAGAAACGGTCTGGATGTAGTTTAGTTTTTAGGTAACAGCGCCCTCTCCAGGTTTGTTTCAGTTTTCCCAGAGATTCATGGCCTGGAAGAGGACAGCGTGTGCAGGGGTTGAAGTGACAGTGCGACACCAGCAGAGGGAGACAAAGCGCTCTGTGGGCCTCGGGATGGGAGCTCTTTATCTGCTTCTTACCCGGTCAGGCAGAACTGGAAGCTGCTCAAGGTCTCTCCCTGGAGATTTCATCGGACCCAGATGGTCCAGTCCAACAGCAGACCGGACCTGAACAGCTCTCCATGGTTCTGTGACTACTTCACACAAGATCAGGGAAAACAGCTCAGAAAAAAACTATGGAAGGTCTGAAATATTGAGAACTTGTTTGCAACAAGTTATTGTCCTGCAGACACATCAGTTCTGCATGAAATGATGAAGGAAAATCAGGACAAACAGAACAAAATGGGTCCCATCGCTGCTCAGGGTGCATCAAATCAATGAAAAAACTGCAAGATTTTAAGCAAAGCATCACTGTGTGGACATTTTAGTTTCTGTTTCATTGACTGGAGATCAGAGCAGATCTGATTCTGACTGGTTTAATCTGAAGGTGCTGTCGTTTGTCGAAAGACAAAGCAAACAATGTTGGTTCAAGGTATATTTAAATCCATTTCTTAAACTATTGTGTTAACTTTTTATTTATTTTAATTCATGGTGATCTAATTAAATTACGCTTTTCTTCCAGCAGAAAAAAAAATATTTATTTATTGTTTTTAATTATTTTTTCCTAACTTCTTCCTCACCAGCAGGGGGCAGCAGAGGCCAGGCAGCTTCAGAATGAGGGCCAGTGATGCTCCAGCAGGATTCATTTAAGCTCATGATAGCAGAGCCTCTGCTGATATAACCCTGAGGAAGAGGACATCAGAGGCCGTGCATCTGCATCTCGTTCTGTTGAGATGCGAAACTCGTCAAAACAAGACATTTTTCGTTAAAACAAGAAAACTTTAGCGTCATAACGAGACGTAGAACTTGTTAAATGGAGATAGAAGGAAATTTCTTGTTTTAACAAGATCCTGCTCCTGAATCTGTTTCCAAGCTCTGGTAGTGGAACGCCTCTGTAGGAACCGGTTTGTTACCATGGTAACCCGACGTGTCGTCGAAAACCTCGCAGGCTTTTTCGTGAACTCACAGAGAAGCACTCGGAGAACCAGCGCAGCTTCTTGGACCCGCCGTCTCCGCTCAGCTTGTCCAGCTCCTGCTTGATGTCTCTGGACACCTTCCCGCAGAGCAGCGGCGGCGAGCCGGGAACCATCGCTGTGTCTGCGGAGACAGACGGCGCGCCGGGTCAGAACGGCCGCGTCAGAACCGGGCCTCCAGCGGGTCCGCTCTCACCTGTGTTCCCGATGATCTTCTCCCACGGCTGCTCCGTCAGGACGTTCAGCACCAGAGGAGAGATGAGGGGCGTGAGGGACCAGAGGCGCACGGTGCTGTCTCTGCTGCAGCTCGCCATGGTGAAGGGACGGCTCTGATGACACGTCAGACCTGGACACGGAGACACGGAGGCCTTCAGGGAACTCAGCAACACACCGCCAAAGGATCACAGCCTGGAGAGGAGAGCGGGATCACGACTGGGGGGCGGGGGTCTCACCATAAACGTCTGCTCCGTGGTCGTAGACGGTGTCCAGGCACGTCCCGTCTCTGGTGTCCCACACTCGGATGGTGTAATCCCAGGAGCCTGCAGGACCGCTGGAGGTTAAAGATCTGACAACAAACAGGACGGAGGGATGGATGGATGGACGGATGGTTGGATGGATGGATGGTTGGACGGATGGCTGGAGAGAAGGATGGATGGATGGATGGATGGATGGATGGATGGATGGACGGACAGAAGGATGGATGGTTGGATGGATGGACAGAAGGATGGTTGGATGGATGGATAGAAGAATGGATGGATGGACGGACGGATGGATGGATGGATGGATGAACAGAAGGATGGATGGATGGATGGACGGACAGAAGGACGGATGGTTGGATGGATGGACAGAAGGATGGATGGACGGACGGATGGTTGGATGGATGGACAGAAGGATGGATGGTTGGACGGACGGTTGGACGGACGGATGGATGGATGGATGGACGGACGGATGGATGGATGGACGGATGGATGGATGGATGGACGGACAGAAGGATGGATGGTTGGACGGACGGATGGTTGGATGGATGAACAGAAGGATGGATGGATGGATGGACGGACGGATGGATGGATGGATGAACAGAAGGATGGATGGATGGATGGATGGACAGAAGGATGGATGGATGGATGGATGGATGGACGGACAGAAGGACGGATGGTTGGATGGATGGACGGATGGATGGTTGGATGGATGGATGGATGGACGGACGGATGGATGGATGAACAGAAGGATGGATGGATGGACGGACAGAAGGACGGATGGTTGGATGGATTGACAGAAGGATGGATGGTTGGACGGACATTTGGATGGATGGATGGATGGACGGACAGAAGGACGGATGGTTGGATGGATGGACAGAAGGATGGATGGATGGACGGACAGAAGGACGGATGGTTGGATGGATTGACAGAAGGATGGATGGTTGGACGGACATTTGGATGGATGGATGAACAGAAGGATGGATGGATGGACGGACAGAAGGACGGATGGTTGGATGGATGGACGGACAGAAGGATGGATGGTTGGATGGATGGACGGACGGATGGTTGGATGGATGGACAGAAGGATGGATGGTTGGATGGATGGATGGATGAACAGAAGGATGGATGGATGGATGGACGGATGGATGGATGGATGAACAGAAGGATGGATGGTTGGATGGATGGACAGAAGGACGGATGGTTGGATGGATGGATGGATGGACAGAAGGATGGATGGATGGACGGACGGATGGATGGATGGATGGACGGACAGAAGGACGGATGGATGGATGGACGGACAGAAGGATGGATGGTTGGATGGATGGACAGAAGGATGGTTGGATGGATGGACAGAAGGATGGATGGATGGACGGACGGACGGATGGATGGATGAACAGAAGGATGGATGGATGGATGGATGGACAGAAGGATGGATGGATGGATGGACGGACAGAAGGACGGATGGATGGACGGACAGAAGGACGGATGGATGGATGGACGGACAGAAGGATGGATGGTTGGATGGATGGACAGAAGGATGGTTGGATGGATGGACAGAAGGATGGATGGATGGACGGACAGACGGATGGATGGATGAACAGAAGGATGGATGGATGGATGGATGGACAGAAGGATGGATGGATGGATGGATGGACAGAAGGATGGATGGATGGACGGACGGATGGATGGATGGATGGATGGACGGACAGAAGGACGGATGGATGGATGGACGGACAGAAGGATGGATGGTTGGATGGATGGACAGAAGGATGGTTGGATGGATGGACAGAAGGATGGATGGATGGACGGACGGACGGATGGATGAACAGAAGGATGGATGGATGGATGGATGGACAGAAGGATGGATGGATGGATGGACGGACAGAAGGACGGATGGTTGGATGGATGGACAGAAGGACGGATGGTTGGACGGACGGTTGGACGGACAGATGGATGGATGGATGGATGGACGGACAGAAGGATGGATGGATGGATGGACGGACAGAAGGACGGATGGTTGGATGGATGGACAGAAGGATGGATGGATGGACGGACGGATGGATGGATGGACGGACAGAAGGATGGATGGATGGATGGATGGATGGACAGAAGGACGGATGGATGGATGGATGGACGGACGGATGGATGGATGGACGGACAGAAGGATGGATGGATGGATGGATGGACAGAAGGATGGATGGTTGGACGGACGGTTGGACGGACGGATGGATGGATGGATGGACGGACAGAAGGATGGATGGATGGATGGACGGACAGAAGGATGGATGGATGGATGGATGAACAGAAGGATGGATGGATGGACAGAAGGATGGATGGACGGACGGATGGTTGGATGGATGGACAGAAGGATGGATGGTTGGACGGACGGTTGGACGGACGGATGGATGGATGGATGGACGGACGGATGGATGGATGGACGGACGGATGGATGGATGGATGGACGGACAGAAGGATGGATGGATGGATGGATGGACAGAAGGATGGATGGATGGATGGACGGATGGATGGATGGATGAACAGAAGGATGGATGGTTGGATGGATGGATGGATGGACAGAAGGATGGATGGATGGACGGACGGATGGATGGATGGACGGACAGAAGGACGGATGGTTGGACAGAAGGATGGATGGATGGACGGACGGATGGATGGATGGATGGACAGAAGGATGGATGGTTGGACGGACGGTTGGACGGACGGATGGATGGATGGATGGACGGACGGATGGATGGATGGATGGACGGACAGAAGGATGGATGGATGGACAGAAGGATGGATGGATGGATGGACGGATGGATGGATGGATGAACAGAAGGATGGATGGTTGGATGGATGGATGGATGGACAGAAGGATGGATGGATGGACGGACGGATGGATGGATGGACGGACAGAAGGACGGATGGTTGGACAGAAGGATGGATGGATGGACGGACGGATGGATGGATGGATGGACAGAAGGACGGATGGTTGGATGGATGGACAGAAGGATGGATGGATGGACGGACGGATGGATGGATGGATGAACAGAAGGATGGATGGTTGGATGGATGGACAGAAGGATGGATGGATGGATGGATGGATGGATGGACAGAAGGATGGTTGGATGGATGGACGGATGGATGGATGGATGAACAGAAGGATGGATGGTTGGATGGATGGACAGAAGGATGGATGGATGGTTGGATGGATGGACAGATGGATGGATGGATGAACAGAAGGATGGATGGTTGGATGGATGGACAGAAGGACGGATGGTTGGATGGATGGACAGAAGGATGGATGGTTGGACGGACGGTTGGACGGACGGATGGATGGATGGATGGACGGACGGATGGATGGATGGACGGACGGATGGATGGATGGATGGACGGACAGAAGGATGGATGGATGGATGGATGGACAGAAGGATGGATGGATGGATGGACGGATGGATGGATGGATGAACAGAAGGATGGATGGTTGGATGGATGGATGGATGGACAGAAGGATGGATGGATGGACGGACGGATGGATGGATGGACGGACAGAAGGACGGATGGTTGGACAGAAGGATGGATGGATGGACGGACAGATGGATGGATGGATGGACAGAAGGACGGATGGTTGGATGGATGGACAGAAGGATGGATGGATGGACGGACGGATGGATGGATGGATGAACAGAAGGATGGATGGTTGGATGGATGGACAGAAGGATGGATGGATGATGGATGGATGGACAGAAGGATGGTTGGATGGATGGACGGATGGATGGATGGATGAACAGAAGGATGGATGGTTGGATGGATGGACAGAAGGATGGATGGATGGTTGGATGGATGGACGGATGGATGGATGGATGAACAGAAGGATGGATGGTTGGATGGACGGACAGAAGGACGGATGGTTGGATGGACGGACAGAAGGACGGATGGTTGGATGGACGGACAGAAGGATGGATGGTTGGATGGATGAACAGAAGGATGGATGGATGGATGGATGGACAGAAGGATGGATGGATGGTTGGACGGATGGACAGAAGGATGGATGGTTGGATGGATGGACAGAAGGATGGATGGATGGTTGGACGGATGAACAGAAGGATGGATGGATGGATGGACGGACAGAAGGACGGATGGTTGGATGGATGGACAGAAGGATGGATGGATGGTTGGACGGATGAACAGAAGGACGGATGGTTGGATGGACGGACAGAAGGATGGATGGATGGTTGGACGGATGGACAGAAGGATGGATGGATGGTTGGACGGATGAACAGAAGGATGGATGGATGGATGGACGGACAGAAGGACGGATGGTTGGATGGACGGACAGAAGGACGGATGGTTGGATGGACGGACAGAAGGACGGATGGTTGGATGGACGGACAGAAAGATGGATGGTTGGATGGATGAACAGAAGGATGGATGGATGGATGGACGGACAGAAGGACGGATGGTTGGATGGATGGACAGAAGGATGGATGGATGGTTGGACGGATGAACAGAAGGATGGATGGATGGATGGACGGACAGAAGGACGGATGGTTGGATGGACGGACAGAAGGATGGATGGATGGTTGGACGGATGGACAGAAGGATGGATGGTTGGATGGATGGACAGAAGGACGGATGGTTGGATGGACGGACAGAAGGATGGATGGATGGATGGACGGACAGAAGGACGGATGGTTGGATGGATGGACAGAAGGACGGATGGTTGGATGGACGGACAGAAGGATGGATGGTTGGACGGATGAACAGAAGGATGGATGGATGGATGGACGGACAGAAGGACGGATGGTTGGATGGATGAACAGAAGGATGGATGGATGGATGGACGGACAGAAGGACGGATGGTTGGATGGATGGATGGACGGATGGATGGATGGATGGACGGACGGATGGATGGATGGTTGGACGGATGAACAGAAGGATGGATGGTTGGACGGATGAACAGAAGGATGGATGGATGGATGGACGGACAGAAGGACGGATGGTTGGATGGATGGACAGAAGGATGGATGGATGGTTGGATGGATGGACGGATGGATGGATGGATGAACAGAAGGATGGATGGTTGGATGGATGGACAGAAGGACGGATGGATGGATGGTTGGATGGATGGACGGATGGTTGGATGGATGGACAGAAGGATGGATGGTTGGATGGATGAACAGAAGGACGGATGGATGGATGGACGGACAGAAGGACGGATGGTTGGATGGATGGACAGAAGGATGGATGGATGGTTGGACGGATGAACAGAAGGATGGATGGATGGATGGACGGACAGAAGGATGGATGGTTGGATGGATGGACAGAAGGATGGATGGATGGTTGGATGGATGGACGGATGGATGGATGGATGAACAGAAGGATGGATGGTTGGATGGATGGACAGAAGGACGGATGGTTGGATGGATGAACAGAAGGATGGATGGATGGTTGGATGGACGGACAGAAGGACGGATGGTTGGATGGATGGACAGAAGGACGGATGGTTGGATGGATGAACAGAAGGACGGATGGATGGATGGACGGACAGAAGGACGGATGGTTGGATGGATGGACAGAAGGATGGATGGATGGTTGGACGGATGAACAGAAGGATGGATGGATGGATGGACGGACAGAAGGATGGATGGTTGGATGGATGGACAGAAGGATGGATGGATGGTTGGATGGATGGACGGATGGATGGATGGATGAACAGAAGGATGGATGGTTGGATGGATGGACAGAAGGACGGATGGTTGGATGGATGAACAGAAGGACGGATGGTTGGATGGACGGACAGAAGGACGGATGGTTGGATGGACGGACAGAAGGACGGATGGTTGGATGGATGGACAGAAGGACGGATGGTTGGATGGATGAACAGAAGGATGGATGGATGGATGGACGGACAGAAGGATGGATGGTTGGATGGATGGACAGAAGGATGGATGGATGGTTGGATGGACGGATGGATGGATGGATGAACAGAAGGATGGATGGTTGGATGGATGGACAGAAGGACGGATGGTTGGATGGATAAACAGAAGGACGGATGGATGGATGGACGGACAGAAGGACGGATGGTTGGATGGATGGACAGAAGGATGGATGGATGGTTGGACGGACGGACAGAAGGATGGATGGTTGGATGGATGAACAGAAGGATGGATGGTTGGATGGACGGACAGAAGGACGGATGGTTGGATGGACGGACAGAAGGACGGATGGTTGGACGGACGGTTGGACGCATGGTGGAGTGGAGTGTCCCAGTGGGAGACTGACAGAGCCCCGCGAGCAGGTTCCGGTTCTGTACCTGAGATGAGGAGGTAAGGAACCTCGGTGTTCCACATCAGGCCTCGGACCGGCGCCGTGTGACCGCTCAGCACGTTGATGCAGGCGTCCTGGGTGTAGTCCCAGATCCGGACGGTGCTGCTCCACACACACACATTCAGACACACAGACCACAGTAACGACCTGAGCTGCAGCCGCGGGCCGGGCCAGAACCTCACCCGTCGTCCGATCCGGAACACAGGATGCCCTCCCTGAGCGGGGACCAGCGAACGTGGAACACCTTCGCCAGGTGGCCGGTGAAGACCTTCAGAGGCTGGTCCGAGCTGGTGGCCAGGTAGTACACGCGGACGTTCTTGTCCTCGCAGCCGGTCGCGATCATGTCCCTGTGGGGGGCGTTAGCGCTCCGATCAGAAACCTCTCCTGGCCTTCTCAGGAGACGATTCTCACAGGGAACGAGTTCCTCATCTTGTTTCGGGTTAAACACGTTAAATTTATTCTGCGGGGCGCCGACAGTCAAAAATTAACAGCAAAACTTTCGGTTGTTTCGCTTGTCAAAAAAATGGGGGTTCATTTTCAGTTAGCGAGCTATATATTCCGCTAATAAGCTAAATATTTAGTTTCAAACTAAATATTTAGTTAGCAAGCTACATATTTAGCTAGCAAGTTAAATATTCAGTTAGCAATTATTCAGTTAGCAAACCACATATTTAGTTTGAAGCTAAATATTTAGTTAGCAAGTTAAATATTTAGTTTATAAGTTAAATATTTAGCTTCAAACTAAATATTTTGTTACCAAGCTAAGAAAAAAGAAAAAAAACCCAATGGAGCTGAAGCAAATGATCACAGCTAACCACACAGGAACAAAGGGAAAACACTGCAAAAGAACGCATTTCTTACATACTATACTTTATGCTCACAAACAACCCCCATGGTGGTCTGGCTGTTGATTCCCTGCTCTGTGTTGTTTTCCCTCAGCTTTGAGCTGTTTACTCCCATGATTCCTACGGTTTCATAAGGAAGCTGTTAGGTGTGTGAGGAGAAACCCATGTTCACCTGTTTGCCTCGTCATGGAGCTCACCACACGCCCTGCACAGATGATCTCTGAGGCAACAGGCTCCCTCCTTCGTTTGTCAAGCAGCCATGTGTCGTATTATAATGAAAAGATCTTTGCCATCTGGAACAACAACCACTGCCTGTTTACAGCTACGGATTAGCTAGCTAGCTAGCGACAAACAACCATTTCCTGTTTACAGGACGGACGGACGGACAGATAGGGAACACAGCAGCCTGTAGCTAGCTAGCTAGCTAGCTAGCTAGAAGCTTGAAGACGGAGCAGAAACAGACGCTACGTTATCGTCCATATATAGAAGTGCATCTCTGGTTTAGAGGCTGTCACTCAAAAGGGTTTTTTTCTGTCAGAAAACAGTATTTACATTTTTTAAAAATGAAAGAGCAGTGAGATTGATTGTGATCCATATTTTTCAGGGTTCTAGCTGTAGAATATGATGACATTTAGCCTTTAAGGACCCGTCAGGCTGACTTTCTTCAGCGTTGTGTTTTCTATATATTTGAATGATTTCAGCGAAATGAATTAGATCAAACAGAAAAAACAAAAAATTAATTTTATTTTCTACTTTTTTCAGATATTTTACACCTGTTTGGACAAAATAGATCCAAAAGGCTGAGATGTTGAGGCCTTACTTGTTGTTCTGGCTCCAGTCGCAGCCGAACACAGCAGCGGGATGTTTGTACTTATGCAGGATTTTCCCATCGATGGTTCGGATGATGCTGCAGGACAAGAATATAAAACACACGGAGGTCATCGGTGTGGGACGAAACCCAGCCCGGCTGTCAGAGCAGCTCGCTCACCAGAACCCGTCTCCACTGCACGTGGCGATCCTCTTGGAGTCTTTGTGGCTCCACGAAATGCAGAATATGCCATTCTTACCGTGCTGAAAGAAAACTCCGTCAGTCTGAACCTTTCCACCTTCATGAAGCAGGTTCCTGCTGCTCTTAGCTCTGGACTTACCTCATTAAAGCGGGTGATGATTTTCCCTTTCCTGACGTCCCAGATGAACGCTCCGTTACGAGACGTCGCTCCTGCGATGCAGTTCAGGTCTCCTTAAAGACAAGCAGAGAAAAAAACTACTGTTCCACGCAGAACCAGATGGACTAAGATAGAACCTTCATTCACAGCAGCTTTCTGGTTCCTGACACACAGTTATGAGCTTTTCCAGATCCAAAGACACTTGAACCAGACAACCAAACTCCCATGACCCACAATGACTTCTGCTGTCAACTGCCCCTCCTACCTCACACCTCACCACTGTCTCACTGCCCTTCTTGACGTCCTCATATTTCCCTGCCACTGCTGAGAATGAGACATGTCCAGTGGTTGTCTTCACATATCTAATCATACGTTTATTTTTACACAGTTAGCTAATGTTTACATCTTAGTTACCTTTAGAAGTTTAGCTAATGCTACTTATTTGCTAACTTTACCATAACAGGAACCATTAGCATATCAGGTAGTGGCAGCTACCTGTATTTGCTAATAATAACATATTAGCTAAAACTATTATATTATTGTTAGCACACCAGCTAACATTAGTTAACATATCAGCAATAGCTAACAGCTAATAACAGTAAACGAGAGCTGATATGCCAACATTAGCCAGTATGCTAACATTCGCTGATATGCTAACATTCCCTGATGCAAATATTAGCTGATATGCTAACATTTGCTGATTAGCTGATGATATGCTAACATTAGCTGACATGGTAACGTAACATTAGCTGATATGCTAACATTCGCTGACTTGATAACATTAGCTGATATGCTAATAGCTGATATGCTAACATTAGCTGATATGCTAACATAAGCTGATATCTCCTGTGTGTGAGCAGCTGATCCACCTGGAGCCCAGGACAGCGAGTAGACCACGCCTTCGTTGCCGGGGGAGGTATAAACAGCCGTCAGCGTGTTAGTGTCCCAGATTTTTATGGTTCCATCAAAACTAGCCGTCGCCAGCAGGTTGGGATCATCGGGTTTAAACTTGCAGTCAAAGATGGTTTCTACGTGACCCTGGCAGGGACAAAAACAAGACGTCAGAGCGAAACAGAGAGCCGCTCCTGGTCTCAGATGCTGTGCAGAGCAACGCTGAGTACCAAGTCTCGCAGGAAGTCCCACTTCTTGGCTCCCATATCGTAGAGCCCAACACCACCGTCCATGAAGCAGCAGACTGCGTGGCCCGGCGGCAGAGAGAAGGCCCGGTTCTGGGACAGGGTCGGCGGAGGCACGGCCTCGCTGGTGGAACTGGTGTGCTGCCTGTTACTGGGAGAACAGGAGCTCTGAGCTGCAGAGCGAGAGCAGAGACGGTTAGTCTGAGCATCGGTTCTGGTTCCGAGAGTCCGACAGCAAAACTGCTGATCCGAGTTTATTCACAGAAATTCGGAGCATTTTTCAGGTTATTAATAAAAGCAGTTTTTCGTCGACATGCTGGGATATGGGACCTGTTATCGGGAAGGAAGAGGCCAGGCGCTGTTGCTCTGGACGTTACCTTTTTTGGCGAGGGGGGAGCTGAGGACGTGCAGAGCATGAAATCCTGTCTTCTTGAGCTTGAAGCTGTCCAGCGGCGTGGACCGAGACACGTTCCAGACCCGCAGCACTCCCACCTGGGAATCTGGCGCACAGAAATAAACCCGCTCACCAGGGCTGGGCGATACGGCTTCACAATAAAACCTCCGATTCTTTGCATACCACACCCGACTTTAATTTTTCTTCTCTAAAGAAGAAATTACAGATGACAGAAAACATTTTCAAAAAGTGGCTTTACTTTCAGGCATCCCTGCTGTGGGTAGGCCTGTCATGATGTTGCCGGACGATAAACGGTCTCAGAAATCATTGCAATAAATGATAATATTGTTTTGAGACCACTTTCAGGTGTTGACAGTAACATAATAATGCAATTTCGCCCTCTCAGAGACCAATAAATTTTAATTTTGCAAAGAACATTTAGCATTTTCACTGTTCTTTAATTTTATATTTTAATTCCAATCTTATTGTTTTATTAGTTGCCTTTATTTCATTTTTTTCTTTTATTTTTTTGTACTTTCGTAATGTTTTTATTTATCTTTACTTTTTCATTATGTATTTTTTCTACTTTTCCCTATTCTGTATTTATTAAGTAATTTTTTAAAGATATTTTAAATATCCAAAACAAAACATGTCAAAAAACAATAAATAAAATGGAAATCAAAACCACACACAACTGAAACCATAAATAAAATCATTTATGATGTTTCCATAAACAAAACTGCCCTTCAAAAAATATTAATCATCAGAATGGAAATTCATTTTAATTTATCGTGGTTAATCGTTTACTGCGACAGGCCCACGACGGAGTATCAGGGTCAGGCTACGAGATTTTTATTAGCAGAAAATAGACGCAATTCTACCAGAAGAAAATCAAAATTATGAGAAAAAAGGTTTTAACAAAAAAAAGCTCGAATAATTAATTTGGAGTTCTCATAAAATAACTGCTCCATTCTTCAAATATTACGGCGTTATTTCTGGTGATATTACGACCTTGTTTTCAGATTATTTGGACCGTATTCTTTAACATCAAGACTTTATTTAAAACATTTGTCAGGCAAGATGGCCGCCCCTGGATCGCTGACATCACGGAGCGCATCGGTGAAAAAAAGAAATAAAAAAACAGATTTTCCAAAAATTAAATCTTGAAAAATCAAAAATGAGATTAATTTGATCAGTTTTATCGCCCAGCCCTACCCCTCACCATAAATCCCAGTTTTTACTGAAATCCAAACGTTCTCAGTGCCGCTCACGCGCTACCCGCGTCCCGCAGCATGCTTCACCTCCGGTGATGAACATCCCCGGCGCCGAGGGCACCCAGGCCAGACACTGGACGGACGCGGCCGCCGAGGGGAAGCAGAAGGACGTGATGCAGGCCAGGCCCTCGCTGTCCACCAGCCGGACGCCGTTGTGGAGGTTGGACACTGCGGCAGAAGACGCGGCAGAGGGTCAGAACCTGAGGCTGCACCGGAACATCTGGACCGAGCTTTGATCGGCGCAACCGGACCTAGCAGGTAGTCGGCGGACAGAGGGTCCCACTCCAGGGCGCTGACGGGGTCCTCTTCGTCCGTCCCCTCCAGGGACTCTGGACGCAGGACGTGTTTTTGGCTTTTGCTTCCTGAGGAGACACAGAGAGGTTAGTGAGCAACGAGGATCCAACGCTCTGCTGCCGCCATGCTTCCATGGCAGCAGCGAGTCAGCGGCCCGGCTGCTCTGCAGCGCCAGGCGTGCGTTCACGCCACGCCAGGATGGAAAGACAAGCGACTGTAGCCGCTCAGCCACCTGCGCAGGGTTCAGAGGTCATCTGAAGTCCGTCTTTCTCCAGAGAGGAAGACTGTTCCCAAGAGGAAAACATCTCAGACGTCCCACCAGATTCAGAGCGTGAAGCTCAGACAAACGACCCCCGAGCAGGCCAAAGGTTAAAGGTCATGACGCTGAAAGCCTCTTCTCTCCAGAAACAAGATGGCAGCCGAGCTGCATCTGGACGAAGGACGAGACGCCCAAACACAGCCGAGCAGGGCAAACACCGGAAACCAGCCGTAAGCACGGAGGTGGAGGGGTGGTGATCCCAAACGCAGCAGAGCTACAGCAGAACAGCTAAAAGCACCAGCAGACCAAGACCCTGCTACGGCCTAGTCAAAGTTCACCCCTCAGCCTTGTGCTGCTGCTGCACTTCGTCCCCCCCCAGCCCAGCGTGACCGCTCACCGGGCTGGAAGACGGACAGGCTCCCGTCGGTGTGTCCGAACACCAGCTTGCCCTTCTTGGCCGGGTGCCACCGGAACAGGCAGATGTCCGACAGGAAGGAGTGCGCCTCCTTGTGGACCGTGACCCCCGGGTCAGAACCTCGATAGTCCCAGATGTAGAGCGGGCCGCGCTGGGACACGAACGCCACTCCGTCGGCCGAGTTCCAGCACCAGCTGACGGACACGGGGACACCTGCGGAGGACAGGGGACGGGTTAAAGCCCGGACGGCAGCCCGGGACCGGGGGCGTGTTCGGCCCCCCACCTTTGGTGTTGTCCAGCCTGGCCGCTGCCTTCTTCTCTGCGACGTTCCAGACGATGAGCAGGTTGTCGGCGGAGGCCGAGGCGAACAGGTCCGGGTTGTCGGGACACCAGCTGATGGCGGTGATGGTCTTCTTGTGCTCCGACATGATGGACCTCAGCTTGAACTCGTTGTACTGCTGGTCCAGCTGGAGAGAGACACATCTGGGTTTAGCTGTCAGGCAGAGGTAGAAGCTCGAACTGTGAGCGAGGGAGTCCCTCAGGGATCGATCCTGGGAATCCTTTTGTGTGAGCAGAGGGCACCTCTAAAGAAAGAGGTGCCAACATTACAGCGGAGAGGAAAACATTGTGGATCAGGTTTTATTCATCCTGGACAGATTTTCAAAGCATTTTTAGTTGTAGTTCTGTCATAACATACAACGAACGATGTGCGATGATGTTCATTTAACAAAAATATCATTTGGTGCGACTTTCGGGACATAAATTTAGAAATCCAGTCAAAAACAGGAAGTTGCATTATCCAACGGTTTGACCAGAACCACTGGAGACAGCAAGCAGAATTCAAACTAAATATTTAGTTAGCAAGCTATACATTTAGCTTCAAAGTAAATATTCTATTAGCAAGCTAAATATTTAGCTTCAAAGTAAATATTTAGATAGCAAGATACACATTTAGCTTGAAACTAAATACTTAGTCAACAAGCTAATTGTTTAGTTTAAAGCTTAATATTTACATAATATGCAAATTCACTTGCCAATAACCGGAAGTGGACAACCAAAATAAAAGTTGGGTCTTCTGAACCTCTTTAACTAATTAGCTAACTAACTAGCTAACTAAATATTTAGCTCAGAGCTAACTATTTTGGCGCTAAATTGTTAGCTTTTTCACTAAATATTTATGGAGCTAAATATTTACCTTGCAAACTAGATATTTAGCTTGCTAGCTAAATATGTAAATATACAGCAGCCTCTCAGTTACTGAAAATGATCGAGTGTGACCCTGAAAGCAAAGCATGCAAGGATCATGAACGTGTAAAAGGCTGCTCTGAGCTTTCTTGGGAACAATAGAAGACAGTAACGTCAATAGATGGTGCGAAAACCTTTACAAATGGTTCAAAACAAACCAAAACAGAGACAATCCAGGACTTAAAGGAACTATTTCACAGCCCAGATCCACTACACGGACTGCAAGCAATATCTGACTGAATCAGCACACCTGGAGCCTGGATCCATGCTGATGACCCAGGTGATGTGGTTCCAGACCCCTGCCCTGCCTCCAGCAGGCTCCTGACCGGGGGCCCTCATGAACTCACCTGGTAGACGTAGATGGCCAGCGTGGCGCAGTAGGCGAAGCGGTCTCCGCTGGCTGCACACACGTCTTTGTTCCAGGGCTGACAGCCTGCCGCCAGGAGGCCCACCTGCTTCACCTTGGCCATCCTCACCTGCACAGACCTGGAAACATTCACCCCCTCATCAGCAACAACATGAATCTGAACGAATGAAAGCTTGAACCTTGTTATTTTCAGTTAGTTTATGGTTTCATATGTTGATGGAGTTTTATGTATTAGTTGTTATTTTTTTTTAAGGTGGACATATTTATTTACCTGCTCACAGGGCTGGGCGATACGGCTTAAAGATAAAATCTCCGATTCTTTTTCATACCAGATCCGATTTTAATCCATTTTTTTTCTCACATTCTTTTCTAAAAAAGAAATTAGAAATCACAGACAATATTCTCAGAAAGTGGCTTTTATTTCAAGCATTCCTTCTTGGACTGTTGGATGACGGAGTATCAGGGTCAAGCTACAAGAATTTTTTTAATTATGAGAACAGAGTTGTAATATTAGCAGAATCAAGACACAATTTTACCAGAAGAACATCTTAAAATTACGAGAAAAAAAGTAATTTTAATTAGAAAAAAGCTTGAATAATTCTTTTTTTTTTTTGGTTGGGGTTCTCATAAAAGCACTACTTCATTCTCCAAATATTACAACTTTATTCTGGCAACATTAAGCCTTTATTGTCATATAACTTTATTCTCGTATTACTACGACTATATTCTTGTAACATTATGACATTATTTTCTTTTTTTTTTTTTTTTTAATTATACTTGACCTGAATTCAAATAAACAGAAGATGTAAAACACGCTTGTCAACCAAGATGGCCGCCCTGGGCGCGATGACATCACTCTGAACTATGGAAACACAAGGTGAGCACTGGTGGGAAAAATCCTAATATTTCAAAAATTTGATCCTCAAAAGCCAGAGACCGATTTTTCGCCCAGCCTGCCTGCGTATTATTGTCCACTGCTCCTGTCAAAGGAATAATGAAACTGAAAGAGCTCAGAAACATGGAGGTCTGGTCCTGAAACATGCGGCTTTAATCAATGCAGACAGACGCATGCGTGGTTCAGTTTCCTGCAGGGGGTGGCGGGGGTGGTTTACGCCTGCAGGCTGCCAGCGCTGCGTCTCCAGGCTGCAGGCTAAGCCGATTACAGAGCAGATTGAATTAATCTCTGCTGTGTTTGGCTCGCACTGCTGCTGACCTGCTGCGACGACTCAGGAGAGGCATGCACAGCACCTGCTGCAGCTCTGCAGCTCTGCAGCTGCTGCTGCGCTGTCGGGACCTGGCATCAATGCAGGAAATCCTGCTGCAGATGAAATCAGAAAATATCTGTCTGGTAAATAAAAAAAGCATCCGGAGCGGACGAGGAGACGGCTTCAGAATCAAAGGTGATCTTCAAACACCTTTGATTCTTTGAAACGGGGCAGTTTTCCCCCGACCTCGTCTTGTAAGGTGCAAATCAGCCAATTCCCACGTAGCTTCTGTCCCTTTAAGCGCTTCAGCAGGGAGGAGCGAGTCAGTAACGAGCTCTCTGATGGAGAACCAGAACCTGATGGTCCACCGTGTTAAAACATATTTTAATTTTAATCAAATATGGCGAGGGAATGATGTTATTGGAAGACATTATTGACAACACTCAAACACCAGCTATAGAGTTTTAAAAAAGGCAAACAGACGATGAGCCGTAAAGTCTGCAGCTTGGTGCCGTGTTTGATTTGCAGCTTGTTGGTTTTCAGTTATCAAAGTGAAAGAAGTCTCTGCAAGAAATCCTTTGAGCGGGAAAAGGCCGCCTGTGCAGCTCCAGCAGCTTCCGGATCGTCCGGTTGGAGTAAAAAGGTGCCGCGCACGATCTGTGACGAGTTACACGAGTTCTGGCGCGCAGGACCAAGCCTGGAGGTCAGCCCCTGGGGGGGCGCCCGGTTCGATGCGTCAACTATAAACCGGGCTTAACCCGTCTTTGCTCGAACTGTTCTGGTTTATAAAAACATCTATGTACAATAAATAAACATGTGACGCTTCGCCTGGGGGGAGTAAAGCCTGGTGGGCCGCCAGGCTGATAATAGACTGAGGGAAACCCTGGACCCAGAAGACACCTGGTCCTTCATCATCTCGACCTGAACTCTTTCTCACACACCGCTCAGGAAGAACTGCTCGATGACAAACTACGTTTAATGCGTTTTGTCACGTTGAAACTAAACCTGCCGTCAAACCAAACGTTACTGTTAAACTGGGTGTGATTAACGGCCAGTATCATGTAAAATCGTGTTATAATGTTATTCCCTCATCAAAAACATACCTGCTTTGATTCTTTCATTCATGTTTGAGAAATCCTTTAATCTCCATGGCAACCATTTAGCTGTGCAAAATGTTTCGGGGGGGGGACCGAGGCACAGCTCCTCCTCGGAGCTGCAGTTTCCAAGCTTCTGCCTCACAGAACCCCCTCCCTCCGACTCCCCACTCAGCTCCTTAAGGCTAGTGGCAGCAGTTAGCTGGTGGAACTGCACATTTGCTGAGCTCATTTTGCTAGCTCCTTCTCAATGAAAAGCTGATAAAAACATTGTTAAAGGGTTAACAGAGGAGCAATGTTGTGATGACTTCCTGGAGGCGGAGTTTCAGACACAGCAGGACTTTCTTAAAGAGACTGAGGCCCGATTTCAAGGCGTTTAATTATGAACTCAAATTTCTTTTAAGTCATATTTGATATTTACAGCATTTTTGTAACAACTGAAGGTAACATAGTTACTGGATTGAGCTGTAAAATTATCCTGTGTGCCTGGAGAACATGTGGTACTGGCCCTTTAAGACGGAAGCAGAATGGCAGGGGGGTGATCAGCTATCTTCTGGTTGAGTCTGGCCAAGCAGTCTTCTGATTGGGTAAAACGCCCTAAAATCTCGTGGCTGAGCACTACGAAGACACCCTCTAGATGATAAAATACGCATAGATCGCTACTGCACGTTATTTATGCCAGCACGCGTTTTGATTCACGTGTTTGTGTGGGAAAAACTGCGTATCCCGCTATTTACGGTTTAGAAGAAGCCGCTAATATATGTCTCATTATTGATCCAAACGGCTTGCCGTAAACCGAGAGCTCTGCTCTGCAAGGACCCAGTTCCACCTCAGCGAGCTGTCCTCCGGTTGGCCAGAAAAATAAACCAGACAAAATGGCGTCCAAAAGAAGTTCAGTGGCCCAGAAAAAAAAACAGGAAGAAAAATGATCAAAGGTTAAAGGTCACGCAAGTGTTGGTGATGTGGACAGGATTTTTTATTCTGCTAAATTTTGTTTTGTTTTGTTTTGTTTTGTCCTGCTGGCTTGGTTTGGGCTTAGCTAGCTGGAATCGATATAATCTATATAATCACTCTAGCAGTGATTATCAAATCTGGATTTTTTTTATTGGCGTATGGAGGATCTTTTCAGTTTTTGTCAGTTTAATTCCCCTTTAACGTGTGGTTTTAGCTGTAGCCCGTTTTGCTTGTAAAGGGTTCTAGATGTGGTGTTTCTGAGGAAACTCTAAGGGTTCCGTCTCTTCATTGCAGTTTGACAAACTAGGGGCCCCCAAACAGCATCTTGTTCAGGGCCCCCAGAAAGCTAGAAACGGCCCTGCTGAGGAGATTCTTCCCTGAACCCGAACCGGTTTTAGGGTAACAGGGTTTAGTCCAGAACCTCTGAAACACAGTTCGGTTCAGGTTCTGAGCATCTTCAGACCCAGTTCTGGGCGGGTTTGGATCAGAAGGAGCCCAGACCAGAACCTCCACTGTGAGCCGCTCAGTGATGGTTCCACCCGAACCGTCTTCTGAAGCAGCAGAACTACGGACCTCAGCTGGAACCGGTAAGACGGTTCTGGTCCAGCAGGTGAGTCAGCACAGCAGAACCTTCCATGATGATTCATTCTAACTGCGCAGCTCCAGTAAACCCAGTTCTGCCTCCAGGTTAGACCAGAACTCCCAGCAGGACCCAGAGAGGCGTGAACCGGGCTCGGTTCTGATCGGACTGATTCATCCTCAGGCTGGCTCACAGCTTGGCGGGTCTCTCGGTTTTATGCGAACATCCTCGCTGTGTCACAGTGCGTGTGCCCACTCGTGACAAAGACGGTGGTCCTCACATGCCGCGGCCGGATTCACGGACCGGACGGGTTTGCGTCAAACCGAACCACCGGTACCGATTAAGCTGAGCTGCTGCCGGACTCAGGCAGGGATGGGGGGGGCTGTGGAGGACGGAGACCCTGCAACAGGTCTCAGCGACACCAACTAATCCCTGGAAGACGCTCTGGAGACACCTGCGCGACGCTGCGGCGGCGGCGCGGAGACGGACGCGCGGTTAGCATCTGCTCTGCCTCCGCTGCGTTTCTCGTTGCTTTCCAGCAGCCCGCTGTGGTTCTGGTTCGGTTCTGGCGTGTGTCTGGTTCCGGTCTTACCGTCAGGTGTCAGCAGGTCGGTCCGTCCGCGGTGGGCAGCTCACAGGTGCTGAATGGAGTCCTCCTGCCGCCGCGGCTCAGCGTCGGCCAGGCGGGGCGGGACCAACGCGGCGGCGCCTCTGATTGGTCCACCAGCTGCCTGCTGCTCAACAGCCATTGGCTGCTTGGACTGTCAGTCACAGCGCGCTTCCTGTTCGGATCTCCAAGCCCAGCAGATCCACTTCGTTCTTGTTTTAATTCATTCACATTTATTAAAATAGAAATATTTAAAACTAGGAATCAGAACAAATCTGTGATTAAAATAAATTTTCAAAAATGTACTTAACTGATCTGAGGGTTTGGGAAATTGTTGCAACTTAAATTAACTATTTTATAGGCTTTTTTAAAACCAAATGTAATTTTCTTGTTTTATCACATATGTATCTATGACGCTTGGGTCAGCTGAGGCTGTAAATGTGCGACCTGCAGAAACTGACAGAACCACCTTTAACCTTTCATGGTTTCCTGGTTCTGCAGGAAATTCAGCCAACTGTAACCGAACATTCAGCTCCAGAACCAGGCTGGCTCCAGCTGGCCTGGGGCCCCCACCCTGAGGGGGGCGGCTTCAGAGCTTTAAATTAATCTTTGATAATCGGTTAATATTAAAAATAATATATTATTTTTGATCAAACTGAGCTCAAACAAACAAAAGTTAAACTTGTAGCATCAGATTGTAACCATGGTAACCGTGAAGATTAGTAATCTCTTCTTGTCGTCGTGCTGAAAGCATCAAACCTGATATTCTCCTCAGTAAACATGGATTTAAATGTTTAGTTAAGAGTCAAGCCTTTATTGGGGGGGGGGGAAGCAGCAGGTCAGTTCACTTGTGCCAGCTCGGTCCAAGACCAGCCCAGATCAGCACTCTGTGCTCAGCTGGTTGGGTGGGGTTCTGCAACCTTTACAGCGAAACAGACACTTTGAGCTCCAGTGTCGTTACCAGCTATAAACGGTGAGTGAGCCAACAGCACAGCTGGAGACCATGAAGGTGTTACTGGGTCGTGTTTCCCAGCAGCTGATTTCACGCTTTAATACACAAACATTAACGCCGGTACCTGCAGGCGGAGCCGTCGTCCCGGCAGGCTCCTCGAAACACAACTTGGAGCCAAATGCGGTTTTTATCCCGTTAAAAGGTTGATGTTTGCTTGGTTTGAAAAACTTTAGGTTTTTAAATAAACTTTCACAATCTAGGATGAAAACTTGTTCCATGGGACTGAGGTGTACAAAGATTAGTTTCTAAAAACAGTTACTGGCATTTAAAAAGCTATTAACAGATATTTTTAAACCTAGCTCCTTGCTGATTTCAGCTGAAGCCTGAGCTCCGCAGCCCACCAGAACCGGTTCCTGCTGCCTGCAGCGCCACCTGGACACTGACGAGCCAACCATTTAAACCAGCTGCTCCAGTCCAGGCCCTCCCAACACGATGCCATTTCTGGCTCTAAATTCAAAGGTTTTCCTTCCAGTTAATCTTCCCCCAGTTTGAACCCCCAAGCCTTCCCGTGTTGCGGCCCTCGGGCCGACCCGGAGCAGACGGACCAGAACACATCAAACACGCAACCGAAGCCGTTCGACTTCAGGCATGCGACGTCCTGCTCACCAGTGGTTCTGAGCGATCGTTGATCCTGCAGAAGGTTGGCTGAGGAGGACCTGAACCGGAGTAGAAGGACCACAGACTGCAGTTATAATCAATATACAAAATTTTATTATAAAAAGAAAAAAAAAAAAAAAAAAAAAAAAAAAAAAAAAAAAAAAAATTCGTTCTACAGGTTTTAAAGTTCCACTTTAAAAATGGCTGCCAACATCTGAATGAAGCTACAGAAACATCCTGGTAGTAAAACGACAGTGGAAAAGAAAACGGCACCACTAGAACAGAACACATGAGCAGTGCTTCCAGAACCAAGCTTGTTAAAAAGAAAGACGTCTTCCTGCCGCCCGCCGGAGCTTCAGTCCAACCCGCCGGAGGGTCTGAGGTGTAACAAACCGAGTTCAGTAGAAACAGACGTGGACTAAAGGGAGGCTAGAAACTAAATCCCTGAATGAGAAGGAGGCGTTCCGGTCTGCCAGAACCGGAACCAGAACCAGGGACAGCAGGCTAAATGTTGCAATCATCCACACACAAAAAGAAACGGGTTTAAGCTGAACAATGCATCGCAAACTTCACATCCTTTCACATATGAGCCACTTATTCATCATCGTCCTCATCGTCGTCTTCATCCTCATCGTCGTCGTCCTCGTCGTCATCATCGTCGTCGTCGGCGGGCTCGGCCTTCCTGGCGGGGGGCCGCCCGGGGCCACTCTTCTTCCCGGCGTCACTCTTCCCTGAGCCTCCTTTGGCTCTGTAGGCAGCGAGATCCTGCGGGAGCACATCCGTTAGCGTCACGTTAGCTTCCCAGACTGGGAACGCTGGGAACACGGAGCGCCTACCTTCTCATACTTCTCCTTCAGCTTGGCGGCCTTGGCTTCGTACGGAGCCTTGTCTTTGGTGCCCTGCGTCGCCCACAGCTCTCCCAGCTTCTTGGCGATGTCGCCGATGGAGATGCCGGGGTTCTCCTCCTTGATCCGGGGGCGGTGGTCGGAGCAGAAGACGAAGAACGCGGAGCTGAGAAGGAAAGACGGACATCTCAACACCAGAACCTCCTGTAACGCACAAACCTGGTCCGAGCGGCAACTTACGGGGGTCTTTTCGGAGCGTTGGGGTCCTTCTTCTTCTTGCTCTTCTTGGCCCCTTTAGGAGGGACGTAGGACTTCATCTCCCTGTCGTAACGAACCTTGTCGTTCTTGGCCATCTCGTCGAACTTCACCTTCTCCTTGGCTGACATGGTCTTTCAGAAGAACGGTGTGTTAAAACCTCCAGTCTGCAGTGCAGGAACAGTCAGAGTGAGAGCAGCTTACCTTCCATCTCTCCGAGCACTTCTTGGAGAACTCTGCAAAGTTGACGCTGGTTCCTGGGTGCTTCTTCTTGTGCTCCTCGCGGCAGGTTGCAACGAAGAAGGCGTAGGCAGAGGTCTTCCCTCTGGGCTTATTAGGGTCCTTTGTCATGGCTGCGCTTACTCTTTAAAGACAGAATAACAAACAGGTAAATACTGAGAAAAAGATGCGAGTTTCTAAATTAACAATCAAATAAGCCGAAGCCACCGAGAGGATTCAAACGTGCTAATGCAATACTGGCTAATTCTCCATTGAAGATGCAACATTTAATATGGTTTGGATTTAATGAGTTTATCCAGTAAACTCAGATTCTGACATTCTGCAACTTCAGTCTTTATCCTAAATATATGTTTAATATTGGTGCTTAATTTCAGTTCTTAAGGGCACACTATCAATTTTAAACAGTTTATATTTTTTCCAATTACATGTACAATTCAGGTCAAATTTAACTTTTGTTATCAAATTTTAGTGTTTAATTGATTAAAACCCAACTTATTTCAGTTTTATGGTATTCCTAACTGGCCTTGCATTACTAAAAACAGTTATCGCGCGGTTATGAGGGTGGAAATAATGTAAACACCCTGATAAGAATCAGAGTTTACTTTCGAAACCCGCTAAAAGTGATCATAAACCCCATACCGTGTTAAAGTCCGTATAACCTGACCTCTGACCTTTATTAATGAGTGTTACATGTTAATGAGGCCCAGAGCAGCCAGCCAGACGCCGGGATGAGTCGTCTTCAGACACTAATCGGATTTCTGGCTCTCCGGGACAAAAAGACACGACTCCATTTTGTATCTTCCCGCCTAAACGCCAACTGCGCCAAAACTTCCCCAGCAGAACCGCCCAGATCAGTTCCTAAACATTAGAACTCCGCTTAGGTTCGGGCCGACACCACAACAGACGGAACCCAGTCAGAACAGAACCTGCGGCTCGTTTCGGACTCAGACTGCGGAGTTTCCGTCGTGTTTGCGGCCCCACTGCGCAGCCAAATGGCGTTTCAACTGCGTGTTACGCACCAACTCCGCCACTCAGAACGCAAAACATCGCAACCTACACAGCTGCCTGGTCCCCTTCTCACAAGCCTACACCGATTACTTTACTATAAAATTCATTTTAATTACGCTTAGATTTATCCTTTAGACTAAAAAGACCGTAAAAAGTTCACTACTCGGTCTTAAACCTTGAAAAATCGATCGATAAGAACACATTGACAAATAACAACCGAAACAGTGACTTAACATGAATAAAGACCTAAATTCGCCACTTTAGTCAGAAACAGCGTCTCTTACCTGTTCTCTCCAACACAAGCCGTAAACGACTGAATGAGGAAGAAAGCGCAACTGTTTGTCACTGCCTAAAACTGGTTCCCTAGCTCCTCCCTTTCCTCCGCCGATTGGCTGGGATCAAGCATTTAAATTTAAACGCTGAGGAACAGAACTCATTCTCAGCTGTGATTGGTTGAATTACGTTAGGGAGCGCGTACATGTTTGTCTGCTCTATCCCCTCGCTGATTGGTTGTGCTGGACTTTTAAACATACGGCGCGAAACGGAATTGCCCTTTGTGTGCAGCTGCTGAGGGAGATAAAAAAAAAAAAAAAAAAAAATGTCGTCGTCTTGAAGCCTCGGCCGTTTGTTGTTTTTTGAAAGAAGAGTCGGCCTGAAACCGCAGCAGTTACACTCAGCCCCGGTTTCAGTTCTGTTTTCCAGTGGGCCTATGCAATACGGGCTGCTCCTTGAAAAACAGCCTCTACTTGAACTGGCCCGAAGTACTGCTAAACTAATCTTTAAACTTCATCTGTGACTTTTAAAAGCTGATCTGCTTCCAGTAGACTCAGACTGTCGTTTTCTTCCGGTTTTTACCTCATATACACAAATTAAATGGCTCTCTTTCCATTCTTAAACTCAGTTTCATCCTGTATGGAGATTATATCGCTGGTATAGAACATCACTGAGGAGTTTGTCAAGGAAACTTTGATAATATAACACAGTTTGAGTTTCAATTAATGCATAGAAGTATATTTTTATTGCCGGACAGCAAATAAACCAAGTCTTCGTGTAATTACCGGTATCAGACTGGTGTTTGCTTTGCTGCATGGTGGTGGAGTGGGTCTGGTCTGGTGGTTCGGGCTGCAGAATACCATTGCTGCTGGTGGGCTGGGGGTGGGTTACATGTAAAGCAGGACCTCAACAGCTTCTCTTTTGTTCATGCAAATGACTAGTTTAAAACCCAGTTGTCGTTCATTAAAGATGCATCTGAATGCAACCCCCAACTCAGCGTGCAGAACTACAAACACTCAGCCGCTCCCCTGAGTTTGTTCCAAGCATTCAGAAGTTTTTGGTGGTGTTCTGCAGCATCAAAGAAACTGAAACCAGGTTGTCAACAAAAACCCAACTTTAGGAAACCCAGCCGAAGGTTCTGTGGTGATCATCGGACCACAGGCCTGAATATATGGAGGACTTTTAAAGCTTCCTCGTGAAAAATTACATTTAGGAACTTCAAATAACAGCTATGAGTTGCTAAAGCACTGTTTTCACATAAATACTGCAGTTTGTGTCATTTTCTTGTCAAATTATTAATTTTCTCAACTTTCTCTCTCATGAAAGCAAAAATAAAAAGGCAGAAATTAATTCTAGAAGACATTTATGTCATTAGAAAGAATCCTCTGGTGTTTATTCCAGGAAAAAACCTGGAATAAACGTTCCTTTGGCTGCTTCAGATGCATCTAAACCAGATCAGATACTGGACCAGTTAGGAAGTCCGTTAAATCCAGGTGTAGGAAGACAGGTGGAGGCCTCAACACTCGCCTGGATCAGTGCCTGCCTGACAAACTGATCGTAAGACTGAAGGGTCGTGTGTCCAACATCCAGGGAGTGGACATGGAGATCGCGGACCCTTCTCACTACCTGGGTGTTCACCTGAACAACAAACTGGACTCATAACCCTGATGCTCTTTCTTTTTTAGATCAGCTCATCAGACTGCTGCATCCTAGGTGCACTAAGGAGCGTTCTAGGAGATCCTTCCTCCCAGCAGCTGTTAGGCTCTAGAACCATCACTGCTCCCAGATCAATAAGTGTTTATATCCCTGCTGGTATCTGTACAACTTTACCGTTCTTCCGTTGTCACCAACTGTAAATAGTTTGTATTTTTAATGCTCAGAGACATTTTGCACATCTGGTACATTTTAATTAACCAACTCAGTTGCACATTCCTCTGGAGTAGTATTTTGTTTTATAACTACATAGTATTTATGTTGAAACGTTGCCCTTACTGTACAGTATTGTTTTTATTCTGTTTTTATATATATTTTATATTCTATCTTTGTGAGTCTTTGTGAGTCTGTTTGATGTTATTGCCTGTCACTGCCACTTTGCTGCTGTTGCACAGAAATTTCCTTATCATGGGACAATAAAGGATATTTCAGTTCTATTCTAATGTCAGAGAAACACATTTACATGATATTTAATCTAATAATTGGCTTTTATTGATATTTACTCCAGTTTGGAAACAGCAGCAACACAAACAACAATGAAGTTCAATGTGAACTGGAATATTTAATAATTACAAATTAAATACTGTTTTCTATGAAGTTAACCAAACACATGTTCTCTGAATACAAATGATCATACTTTATGTTTTTATATTTTATTTATAGTTTAGATTTTTTAGCTATTATTAAATCACTTTTTATGGAGACTGTTTTTAATTTGGTGGATTAAAAAAAATAATTCTGTTCTTTTGTCCTGAGAATCATTGATACTGTTCTAATATAAAACATTATTTTAATATTGTACATTTTTATTTATTGTATCATTTCAGCTATTTTTTTTTTTTTTTTTTTTTTTTTTTTACTTTTAAAGACCTTCTTTGACTGTGTAGTAGCATCAGCCATCTTCAATGGTGTCTGTTGGAGCAGCAGCTTATCTACAGCTGAGAGGAAGCGGTTAGCTAATCAGGATGGCCAGCTCTGTTCTCAGCTCACCCCCAGTGAGGTGCTGGGAGACAGAATGACGCCCCCCCCCCCCCCATGCATGAAGCTGTTGCTGAACTGTAGAGCTCCTTCAGAGACAGACCGCTGCATCCTCGGAGCACAAAGCAGCGTCATCGCAGATCCTTCCTCCCAGCAGCTGTTCAACTCTCGGTCAGACGTCTGCAACCTGCAGCTCCGGAGCCACAAGCGGCTCTTTAGACCTTCCAGAATGGCTCTTAATAATTTGGCTCAAAATGATAACGAACCAACCATTGTGTTTAAATATAGATGTGTAATAACAATTACAGGTTTTAGCCATGTAGAAAACATATCCATCCTCTTTTTTTTTTTTTTTTGCTTTATTTGCAAAACCTGAAAGCAGATACAAAATAGGGATACTTTAAAAAATGATGGTAGCTATTTCTCAAAAATTAAAAGTTGTCTTTTCTCGAAAAAGATCAGGCAGCATCTGTGGCTCGAAATGGCCTTTATTTTGCTGGACTGAGGGCAGTAATGGCTGCAGACCCCTGCTCCCTGCAGCACTGCTCCCAACAAATGCAATAATAATTCACATCCCTGCTGTTGTTTTGTAAACAGTCTGATGTTGTTTTTTATGCACATAAATTATGCACATTTTTAAATTTTTAAATGATCCTACTCAATTTCTTTAAGTTGGAGTATGCTATTTTTAACAACTGCAGACTTGTTAAAAATAAAAAAAAATTTAAAAATCAATGAAAATGTACCCTCACTGTACAGTCTTCTGTTATAAATTCTATTTTCTATTTGTATTTACTGTATTTTTAATTCTGACTTGCATGTGGTGTGAACATGTTTAATAACTACTATTTGTTCAGATTTGTGACTGCGTCAGTGTCGTTTCCGCAGCCTCCACCTCAGACAGGCAGCAGCCAGAAACACGTTCAGCTGCATCAGGTCTGGAAGACGCTGCTGGCGGCTTTAAACCTTCTCCGTTTCTGAAAACAGAACTCAGTTCACTTCAGGGAGGTCCAGACTAAAACCGACCACATTCAAATCAGCAAAAATCTCAAAATGTTTCCCTAAATTTGCTTAACTTTCATATAAACTCAGTTAATTCAAAAAAATCGTTGAAGAAACGTTGTGTTTGTAATTAAAAAGGATTCAGATCAGAGTCCATCTGTATTTTGAGCTCAGCTGCTGCCTGGCTCGCTCAGGCGGACTCCAGCCAATCAATGAAAACTAAAAAAGGAAAAATGCCTGAACGTGTTTGAAGACGGGACGTTTTCGCTTTTGTTTGACCCATAAATAATGATGATTTAGAGAGAAGATGTCTTCTAAACAGGAGGAGACTGATGATGAAATAACTGACAGAATTAGATTATCTGTAAACGGATCTGTGAGGAATTCACGTCTGACGGAGGTTTCCAGCCCAACTGAAGGCCTCTGTCTCACAGCGTCTCATGACTGCCACTGATTACCCATCAGATTGATAAAAAAGGCCTGAAAGGTTTGTGTTTTCCTCTGCAGACAGGACAAAAGTCCCTGAGAGGAGGAGAAACGAGCTCCATCCCGCCCTCTGGGTGTCTGGGGCGTTACCGAGCTGCTCTGCTTCATCTGCAGAGGACACACGCCATCAGCGATGAAACGGGCCTGAAGACCAAATTTAGGGTAGTGATGTCATCATTTAGCTCAAAGGGTTAGTTAAACGTTGCCATGGATACAGTAAAACACTGAGGGGTTTAAAAATGAAAAATCTTCAGCATATTTCTCATTTTTCCACATGGATCACTGCTTTAAATGTTTCAGTTGCAGCATTTCAATAAAGCTGTTGATAAATGATGTGTTTTTACTGAAATATCTGAGGTTAGATTCGGTGTGAGCTCCCAGAACCAGAACCAGAACCAGGTAGTTGGTGTAATACCCAGTTTCACCAGAGGTGGCAGTAGTGTCTACAGAGCCAGTTTTGTTTGTGACAGATGGCGGCTTCCTCTGCGGGTCTCAGGTTACCGGTCCGTCTGCTCCCCAACCTTCGTCTGTGCTCACGGGAAATGGATCAGAACCAAAGCAAGGCCTCCAACTGGAGCAGCGCCGCTCCTGGTGGCAGCAGCTCTGTTAACGCCGGTTCTGATCTCTTCTTTCAGTTGATATGATCAGTAACCGTGGCAACAAGGTATTGTTTTTTACAAACAGGAGCAGCTGATTAGCACCTCAAAAGCTCAAATACCTGAACTACGACCCCAAATCCCAGAGGAGGCTTCATGGATGCAGAGAGAGGAGGAGGACGTTCAACCATCTCTTCCACCCATCATAACGGGCGCGGATCAGACCCCTGACATTTAAACAGGAGCAGCAAAAGCAAAGGAGGTGGATGAGCAGAGCTGCCAACAGCTGTGGAAAATCGTCTCTGCCGCCCTGATACTGAGCAGTTAGCATGTCAGGACGGTCATGAGACTCACACAACAGCTGTCTTCAGTCAGAGTCCTCTTTAAATTTGTTGCTAGACTGACTGCTACTGGAGGTCCTTCCTGCCCACAGCATCACCATCCAGGACGACTCTTTGAAGACACCTGGATGATCTGAGTTATGACAACATTTAATTTCCCTTTGGGATGAATAAAGAATTTCTGAACTGAACTGTTCCTTTCAGCTTCCAGCCAGAAATTCATCCCGGTTCTGGTTCAGAGGACAAACAGCACCACGGGGTCCAAAGTTCCTGTCAGAGAACCACATGAGAGAAAAACGAGAGAATGTGCTCTATTTTTATCGATCATTAGGTTCTGTCTGGTTCTGTCTGGCCCAAATGACCCTGGTCCTCCTCATCAGCATCTCAAGTTCCTATCAACGCCCCTGTGTCGTCACGTGACACCACTTTGGACTCGGGGAGCAGTTTCATTGGCTGAACCATTCCATACAGGAGGAGGTGATCCGCACATTTTCCTCCAATTTGTCACCGAGTCTGAGATTTGAGTCCTGGGATGTATCTACATCCCGAGCCGAACTGAGTCGAACCGAGCCGGGAGGGGGAAATCACAGCATCACTGAGAGCCGCACGGAGCCGCGTGTCCCCAGCCAGCAGAGAGCAGATTGACCGGTGGGACAGAATGGGCGAGAACACCGCGGACACGAGCACGCTCTGCCTGTTTGATGTTGACGGCACGTTGACGGCCGCGAGACAGGTAATCACAGACAAACAAACAGACAGACAGACAGACAGACAGACACCTGCATTCATAGAAACACGTCACTGCTGTCAGAGCGACTTCCGCCTCCACGTCCTTAGTCCGTCCGCCTGCCGTACGCTTCAGGGAAACTTAAAACACATTTAGTTCCGCTTGAAAAGTTAAAATCAGGAGGAAGCTAGCCAAATAACAAACGACAAACATTTTTGTTTAAAATAAATATATATATTTAATCTTCTATTATTCACCTTTAATTGTTTCTCCAAACAGGGAACGGTTGGCCAACGCCTACATTTAACAGGAAGTATTTGTCGGAACACATATACTGAACACACTCGATGGTTATTTATTTATTTATTTTTTAACTTTCCTAGATTTTTAGCTAAAATATTTAATTTCGCCCTTAAATATGTCGCTGTAGTAAGTTTAAACACCGCTGTCACGTGTTTAACCAATACAAACCGTTTAATGGGTTTAATAATAACCAATTGGACTCAAACGGTTCCGGTATCAGCCCGGTTTCTGATTATTTCTGCTAGCGTCCTGCTAGCAACTGGAGCCAGGGTCAGGCAGTTTAACTGGGCTCTGAACTGGTCCAGTAATGAGGTACCAGTTCTGACCCGGTTCTAACCAGAACAGGAAACGTTATGTTTGTTTTTCCACAGTAAAATGAAAATAATCCCTTCAGAGGTGTTTGTTTTATTTGTAAAGTAGCATTAACGAGTCCCGAACCTTCACCTGCTGCCTGCAGTTTATCAGAAACATCCAGTCAGTTTGATGGCTTTTAGAGACTTCATGTGGAAAATGTTGGACATAATTCAGCTGGTAACAACCACGACACGTTTTCACCTCCTTCCATCCACAAAATGACATGAAAGAAATCAGATCTGCTGTCTGAGTGAAAGCTGCAGCAGCTTTATGGATCTTTGACACCAAACCCGGAAGAAACCCTCGCAGCTCTCACTCTTCTGGAGTGACACCGTTTCTCACTCCGAACAACAAATGCTGATTTAATTTTTTTTTTTTTTTTTTTAAATTTTCTATATGCTATTTTTAAACAAAAAAAAATATGCTTTGTACATTTTTTTTGTGAACTTTTTAGATTTAAAAAAAAGTATAGTTTTTTTTTTGTTTTTTTAAACATTTTTATATATATATATATATATATATATATATATATATATATATATATATATATATATATATATATATGATTTTATTTTATTTTTTTTACATCTTTTATCCACTTATTTATTGGGCTTTACATGTATGTGTTGATTGAAAAAGATGGCTCTGTATGCCTTTGCATGAACTGAACATGATTCTCTTGGGGGGCCAGTGGGGTGGCCATTCCCCCCCCCCCCGGTGGCGCCACTGTCAGCTGAACCAGGCAGGAACCAATCTCACTTTTTCAACACTGACCCCGCCTCCTGCTCCAGGCTCACCCACAGCTTTAAAATCATCTGAAGCTGCTCTGTTTACCCGAAACGAGGATGTTCCATCAGCTGTCAGTGTGTTGGAGCGCCCCCTGGTGTTGGGAGGATGATGCGTTCAGGCTGAGGGATCTGGTTGTGTTTGCAGAGCGTGACTCCAGAGATGAAGACGTTCCTGGAGAAGCTGAGGACTCGGGTCCGGGTCGGAGTGGTCGGAGGGTCGGATCTCTGTAAGATCAAGGAGCAGCTGGGAGACGACGGTGAGGAAGAGGAGCTCAGCTGGTTGGGAGACGAAGGTGGAACCGTTCTGCATCTGATCTTCCTGTTTCTGTCTCAGTCATCCAGAAATCAGACTACGTGTTCGCTGAGAACGGCCTGGTGGCCTACCGGAACGGACAGCTGCACTCCGTCCAGGTAACCGTTCAGCCGACGGGCAGCTCGTGCCCTCCCTGCAGGGACGGGCGGCGTTGACCCTGCCCTCTGTCCCTCAGTCCATCCAGGCCCACATGGGAGAGGAGCTGCTGCAGGATTTCATCAACTTCTGCCTGAACTACATGGCCAAGATCAAGCTGCCCAAGAAAAGGTACCGAGTCCCGGCCCGAAGCCTCCCGCTGGTCCTGAGGAGAACCTCGGGACCTGCTGGGAGAGGGCGTTGTCCGTGGTGCAGCATCTTTAAACGTTGCCAGAACTTCCAGATGAAACTGGGAAGGCGCTGGGTCCTGCAGGACTGGATGGATGCTGCTGGATTCCTGACCTGAAGCTAATCTGCAGCCTGACGTTTCTCCTCAGAGGGACCTTCATCGAGTTCCGGAACGGGATGCTGAACGTCTCTCCCATCGGCCGCAGCTGCAGCCTGGAGGAGCGCCGGGAGTTCTACGAGCTGGACCAGGTGAGGCGCGCCATGGATCGCCGCTGCACATTGAGCCGCGGCGATCCTGCCGGACGCTAAGTTCTGTTTCTCCCGCAGAAAGAGAAGATCCGAGAGAAGTTCGTTTCCGTGCTGAAGGAGGAGTTCAAAGGGAAGGGGCTGTCGTTTTCCATCGGTGAGTCCGCTTCCCGCTGATCCCAGCCAGGATCTGGGGGCACCGGGAAGCTAATCGTGCGGGTCGTTCCTCCTGCAGGAGGGCAGATCAGCTTCGACGTGTTCCCCGACGGCTGGGACAAGCGGTACTGCCTGGACATCGTGGAGAAGGACGCCTACTCCACCGTCCACTTCTTTGGAGACAAAACCAAACCTGTGAGTACGCTGATCCGCTCCGGTCCGGGCCTGATCCGCTCCGGGTCTGAGTCTGATCCGCTCCGCTCCGGTCCGGGCCTGGTTAAAAACCAAAAGTATTCATACCAGCCAAAAGTATTGGTACTGTGTAAACATTTCCACATGTTCTCCTTTCCTTTCTTCAAACCACCGTCCTTAATTTAATCTTATTGGCTGGAGACCAACAGAAGGAATCATGAGGTGGAATTAATGATTGAACAGTTTTACGAACAGGAATCTGAAAAGTGTGGCGTGCTTTTATATTCACCCCCAGAGTCAGTCCTCTGTCGGCCCTCCTTCTGCTGCAGGTCCTCCGGGTTCGTCTCCAGCAGCTCTGGACTGAAACTTCTGGGAACATCAAGTCTTCCCACTGATTATCAGTCAGTTTCAGGTCTGGACTTCGACTAGGCCGTTCTAACCCATCACTTGACTCTGATCTAAACCATCCCATAATATCTCTGGCTGGATGTTCAGGGGGGGTTCTCCTACTGGAAGGTGGACCTCCGCCCCAGTCGCAGGTCTTCTTCCAGGATTGTCCAGACCGAGCCCCGCCCATCTTCCCATCAACTCTGACCTGAGTCCCTGTCCCACAGCACGATGCTGCCACCACCATGTGCAGAGTTGTATATTGTTGTCGAACCTGGTTCTGCTCCAGAACCTCCTCCCTGACCTGCTGCTGGGTTCCTTGGTGTCCGTGATGCTGGATGTTCTCTGAGGAACCTCTGAGACCAGAACCGGAACCAGAACCTCTGGACTCCATTAGGAGAGTTCTGAAGGTAGTTTGTTGCTCTGGATTTTATTTCGGGGCGTCGGAGTGAAGCGCGCTGAAATACTTTCAGATTTTCATGTGAAAAACTGTAAATTTTCATTTTTTTCTTCCACTTCATGATTTTGTTCTGGTTCGTCTCATAAAGTCCGCTCAGGTTTGGACCGGACTCGTTGCAGGTGTTCAGACCTGACGCTCCTTAACCTCTGACCCCCCCGCAGGGAGGAAACGACTACGAGATCTACAGCGACCCTCGGACCGTCGGCCATGAGGTGTCGTGTCCCGAGGAGACGCGGCGGCTCTGCGAGCAGCTCTTCTTCTCCTGAGGCCGGCGCTGGAGCGGACCCGGCCAGCACCACCTGGCTGGACCCGGACACCTTCAGGGAAAATGCTGCCGCTCTGCTTTATGGAAGATTTGTTTTGTTTTCTGGTCCGGTTTGTGGTCGGAACCAGCTGGGAACGGTTCTACACGGGGAAACCGGGTCTGATGTTCCTGAACGGGACAAACTGTTCTGTAAAACCTGGAAACTCAATAAAAAGGCAACGACGCTCCTGCTTGTTTGTGGTTCTGGTTCCTCCTCCAGAACCTCCCGGTTCCTCCAGGAAGGCTCTTCTTCTCGCCATTATTGTGGATTATTAAACGGAATATAACTTAAAATGCATAAAATCCATTTCTTTGAACCGAAACCTCCAAATCTGATGCCCTCCAACCGTTTCATCGGTTACAGTAAAAGTAAACGTGTAACTGCGAACGCAGCGCGGGATCAGGAAGAGGGTTAGATAAAAACCTTTATGGATCATCTGACATCAGTCAGTTTCAGATCTAAGGGAACCGGGCGGTTCCGGTCATCCCGGGTTTCTGGTCCAGACTTACAGGAAACTTAAAGGAACCTGCAGCGCAGCTGCATGTTGCCGTATGCCGGCTTCCTTCTGCTGCTGTTTCTGACGGGAAGCAGAGAAACTTCTGTTGGAGATTAAAGCAGCCATATTGCATATCTGACATCCTGTCTGTAATCCAGCAGGTTGGGATTAAAACCTGAAATACTGAGGATAAAGTCAAAGTTACGTTCCAAGAAAAATGTTGAGAAAAATATGAAAGATCGGGAGGAAACGTCAGAAACATACTGTGCTCCTCCAGCACGGTTTAATTTTTAATTTTAGGTATTTCTTTTCTATTAATGTAATTTTTTAAATCCCGCTCCTTCAGCAGGTTTTATTTTAATATCTAGATTTAAAAAAAAATTATTTTTTTTTAAACCCTAATTCTCCAGATTTTTTAAAATTCATTTGTTTTTATTATTTTTTTTTTTTCAGCTTTTATAACTTTTATTTTTAATATTTTTCCCATGGATTTTTTTTCTTTAAATCTTGCTCCTCAGGCAGGGTATTTAACATTTATCTCTTTCTTTTTTTTTTTTTTTTTTTTTAAATGTATTAAGAAAAAAAAAGAATAATTTCGTTTTCCTCTTGTTTTCCTCCAAGTGATGTAAAAACCCGTTGCATAACCCCGACCAGAACCGCAACACTTGGGATGCGGCCAGCGGAAACACGGAACAAGGTGTAAGGTCTGAGGTGTAATGAGAGGACTCATTACAAATAAAAAAAAACATTTAAATGATGTTCAAGGCCTTAAATTTAAACGTTTTTTGTGTTTTTAGTTGAAAGTCATCAGCATAGCTATAGTAAACAATCAGGTCGTAATCTATGAGCTATAACCTGAACTGTGAGGGATTATTTAGATGCTGAACAAAAGTAGGCCAACAATGGAGCCTTGAGGAACCCCATAGATGATTTATAGTTACCAAATGACCCAAACTAGTCCCAGTGTGCAATTAAAGTTCTGAACCAGTTCACGTCAGGTTAGATATGGACCTGTAGGTTCTGGAGCTCTGACCTCTGCAGCTTGAAGGCTCAGTATCTGTGGGATTTATGGAGCAACCAGAACCTTACAGGAAACCTTTCCATGGTTCTGGAGCAGAAAGCTTTTCCCTGATGGATCCGTTCATTCTCTGAGGGGAAGCAGCCGGAACCTGGCAGGGCAGCCTGACCCGGCAGTGTTTATCCAGGTCACCAAGTCCACTGGCAGTTCCACTGCACATGATATGCAACTTCACCTCTGACCTGGTTCTGCTGGCCAGTAGGGAGCAGGTTCTGGTGCTGTAGCGGGGAGGATCCAACATGGTTCTGGTTCTCTCCGGTTATTTTCATTTAGAAGGTCTCAGTTTCAACATCACGACTGTTTATCAGAACCTTTATTGATCGTTTAACATCAATGATACAGAATCACACCACAGGCTACAGGGGACCGGTTCTGAGGAAGAGGAGGGTGCAGGTCTTCATCTCTGATGTTCTCAGAGATGTTAGAGAAGACTGAACTACAGCATGGAGTCCACATGGAGACTGGAACAGAGTCCAGCTCCAGGTTTTCCAACGATCCGACCTTCAGTTTTTAATCTAAAAACATAGATCTACAGACATAGAGCAACAGATATCAGTAGATGTAGAGCTGACATAGATCAGCATATATAGATCAGTAGACATAGATCAGTAAATGTAGATCTGTAGACAAAGATCAGCAGATTTGTAGATGTAAATCTGCAGATGTAGATCAGTAGACGTAGATCATTATATATAGATCTGCAGATCTACATCTGCAGACGTAGATCAGCAGATATAGATCTGCAGATGTAGATCTGCTCCGTGTGAACGTTAGAAACGTCTCCATTTTTAAATAAAAACAACGAAACATCGGGAAACAAGAAATAAGGCGAACGACCTGCAGTGACCCTTCGGGGTCCATATTATGGGATGTTCACTGCGAGGCGGCTCAAACCCAGCCAGGAGGCCTACTTCGTCCTGCAGGCTGGGCTCTGAAGGAGTGACTGAGCCGACCAGTGATGCAGGGACCCTGCACATCCGCCACGCAGCCCGCAGCATGACGCCTCCCCGCCCTCCAGCGGACTGATTTAAAGCAGCAGAACAGCCAGAAGCCGCCTCGGTTTATCTGAGGGGGAACTGCTCCGACCCAGAGGTCCGGTTCTGGGTTCCCTTTCTTCCTGTCGGGCAGCGGCGCGGGCAGCCTCACTCCAGCTCCGGGTCCTTGCTGTCGTCCCCGCCGCAGGACGAGCGGCTGCTGAGGTCGGCCACGCCCGACTCCAGGTCGTCCTCCACGTCCGGGCTCCTCAGCTGCGGCCCGGAGGGGGCGGGGTCTGCTCCCTGAGCCTTCTGATTGGCCGACAGCAGGTGACTGTTCTTGAGTTCAGAGCTGGTGATTGGTTCACAGTAGGAGGTGGGCGGGTCCGGCCCGCTGTGTCTGTGGGGGAGGCGGCTACTCCTCCTCCTCGGAACCGCCGTCTTCTCCCACCTGATTGGTTCCCCGGTGAGAGCGGCGATCCTCTGGGGACAGAACCACAGAGAGGTTCCACAGTCAGAACCCGACAGAACCACAGAGAGGCTCCACAGTCAGAACCAGTCAGAACCACAGAGAGGTTCTACAGTCAGAACCAGACAGAACCCGACAGAACCACAGAGAGGTTCCACAGTCAGAACCAGTCAGAACCACAGAGAGGTTCCACAGTCAGAACCCGACAGAACCACAGAGAGGTTCTACAGTCAGAACCAGTCAGAACCACAGAGAGGTTCCACAGTCAGAACCCGACAGAACCACAGAGAGGTTCTACAGTCAGAACCAGACAGAACCCGACAGAACCACAGAGAGGTTCTACAGTCAGAACCACAGAGAGGCTCCACAGTCAGAGCCCGACAGATGTTGTGTAATCAGAACCCAGTCATCCTGAACTGTTTGGACCCCCTCCCCCCCCCGTTAGAACCACGTACACCTGAACTGCTGAGCGGCCCGTTTTCGGAAACAGCCGCACCAACAGCTGTCCCGGCGCCGTTTGGGCATCGCCACGGCAGCCGTTGTCTGATGGTCTGGCTGAGGCCATCGGACCCGGCTCTGGAGGACGTGACGGCCGCTGCTCCTCTCTCTGCTACGTTCTCCTGCTGCTCTCCAGTTCCTCCTCCACACGCTGGGCCTCCTCTCCACAGAAGCCGCGCCGCCGTTAAAACCGCCTCACAGCTTCCTGTTCAGCGCTCGTTTCCTTTCTGTCTCTTCTCGAACCCGCAGTCGGTCGCGGCAGATGGCCGTTCCTACTGAGCCTGGTTCTGGATATTTTCCTCTAACAAAACAAACTCAACTTATTTTGAAAAGCGTCGCGGCCGGTCCCGATCCAGCTGCTGGGTTCTGATAGAACCTCCCTGTTCTGCAGCCACCAAACCAAACCTCAGTGTCCTAGTTAAAGGTGTGTTCGTGTGCTGTATGCCTTGTTCGGGGTGGTGGGCGGTCCCTCCGGCCGGTACCTCCTGGTGATTGGTCAGCTCCTCCTCCAGCTGCTGGGACTCCTCCCTGACGGCAGACAGGAAGTCAGCAGGCGACTGGCGAGGAGGCGTGGTCTTCTCCAGGTGGTTATAGAGGCCCTTCCACATCCTGGAGACAAACACCATCTTTAGCCTTTTGCCGTTTACCATCAGAACCCCTGATTTAGCCGAAAGTGAGGCTGCAGTTCCGCACTTGAAGCAGTAGGGGGTGGTGTTGGGCCTCAGGATGCCCTGACTCTGGCTCAGCTCGGCCTTATACAGCGGGTTGGTGTGCTGCGACCGGTCCTTCCACAGCTGAGGCCACGCCGAGTGGCTGCGCTCACGAAGCCTGCAGACCAGAACACAACCGTCGTGAACCTGGACAGACGTGGTCCCGCTGGAGCGGACCCGGGTCACACGGTACCTCATATCCCGGCGCTCCTTCTCACAGTTTCCCAGGAAGGTCCCGTACTGGCAGGAGTAGACGTGGGAGTGGATGGTGATGAGGAAGCGCTCGTTGAACTCGAAGGCGCAGGGGAACTGCTCCGAGAGCTGCCACACACACTCCAGGAACTGGTCCATGACGGGGGACACCTCCTTGGGATCTCCGTCCAGGTGGGCGTACCTGCAGAGGGGGCGATTCTGCTGACTGAGCAAATCCTACAACAACCCAGAGAGGAGCAGCAGAACCAGGCGGGTAAAACCCGAATCCAGTCCTGGTTTAACTAAAACTGAAAACCAGGAGAGGAGCTTCCTAATTTCTGACAGAACCACCTGATCCTGGCCCGGTTCCGCTCACTGACCTGTGGGAGAACTTGTGCCCAAAGGAGACCCAGTCCCTCTCTATCAGCACCTGGAGGAGAAACAGGAGGTGAGGAGGAGGAGGGTTTACAGGAAGATCGTGTTTCTGACCACAGGACCGTTCGGTACCATGAATCCTTTGATGGTTCTGTAGAACGGGTCCAGCAGGATACTGGCCACAGAGCAGGCCTGGGCCGTCCGGTCCCATCCGTCTGAGCAGTGGACCAGAACGCTGACGCCTTCGTCAGCCACGGCCTGGAGAGACAGAGACCACGGGTCAGAACCAGGAGGTCCACACGGGCCGGATCCTCCAGAACCCTGAGTCCAGAAACCAAGGAAGGAAGGATGGAAGGAAGGCAGGCAGGAAGAAAGGAAGAAAGAAAGAAAGGAAAAAAGAAAGGAAGGAAGGAAGGATGGAAGAAGCCAGGAAGGAAGGAAGGAACCATGGAAGGATAGAAAGAAGGAAGGAGAGAAAGCAGGAAGGAATGATACAAGGAAAGCAAGAAGGAAGGATGGAAGGATAGAAGGAAGGACAGAAGGCAGGAAGGAAGGAAGGAAGGAAGGAGGACAGTGGCAGAACCCAACCCTGCTTTAAACGGAACCAGAACCCCTCCCTGACCTGCTGCTGGGTTCCTCCATGATGCTGGTTGTTCTCTGGAGAAAGTCTGGGGTCAGAACCGGAACCAGAACCGGAACCAGAACCTCTGGACTCTGGTCACTGACTGAGGGGTTTTATTTCAGCTCGTCAGAGTAAAGGGGGCTGAAATCAGCAGCACGGCACAGTTTTCTGATTTTATTGGCGAAAGAATCAAAACCAGGAATCACTTTCCTTCCACAGCCCCTCTCTGCCGGTCCCATTAAGACGCTTTAACGGGGTGTGAATACTTTCGCGGCCGTCTCTGATTGGTGGCCTCGGCGTGAGGTCATACGAACCTTGGCGATGAAGACTCCTGCGTCCAGAACGGCTTTGATGTGCTTCAGCCAGCCGGAGCTCTCCAGCCCCCACAGGAAGTCCGTCATGGACGGCGCGCGCATCTCTCCCACTGCAGGGAGAAGAAGCAGAGCAGCGCTGCGTCAGGACCAGCAGGGGGCGGCGAAACCGCTCCGACACCAACAGAACCGCCACGGACCGTCGACGATCTTCTGCTGGCTGCTCCTCATCACGTGGATGTTCTCGATGCCGATGAAGAGCAGCCGGATGTTGGAGTAGTGGTCCTCGTTCTCGTAGCCCTTCCCCGCCGCTCGGTTGGCCATGGCGTTCAGCTGCACACACACACCAGGGTGGAGCTGCGTCGAGCCAGGCCTCAGAGTGTGTGTGTGTGTGTGTGTGTGTGTGTGTGTGTGTGTGTGTGTGTTACCTTGGGCCTGGTGTCCACCACGTAGATGAAGTCACTTCCTGGGTTGGACTTCATCACCGCCTGCAGCATCAGCTCATCCTCCTGACAGCGGCCGCTGAAGCCCGACAGCGGCTGGCTGCACCGACACACCGCCGCCTGCAGGGGGCGACGTGACAGTTCCTGAAGCTCAATGTGTGTGTGTGTGTGAGTGTGTGTGTGTGTGTGTGCGCGCGCGCTGTCCGGCACTGACCAGCGTGTCCTGGTGGAAGTAGGACAGGGCAGGAAATCGTCCCCGGCTCCTGAACCTGGAGCTGCCCACGATGACGGCGGGCGTGGCCGACTTCGGGACGAACAGCTCGGCGGGGTACGTGTCACACACCTGCGGGACCAAAACACACCTGGACCTGAGGAAAACACGCTGGAAGGTGCAGAGCTCAACATCCATCTCTCCGGACACGAGGACCTGAGAGCTGATCCACCAGAACCTGGCGTCTGTCCGTGTTTGCTGGAGCAGAGAGCCAAGATGGCCGCCATGCTACCACTGAAGGGGTTTGTGCTTCCTGCACAGTCAGAAATTACAGCCGCCAACGGGTGCAAACACGCAGCAAACAGCGAAACGTGCAGCAAATACATGAATGATGCAAGCTCCAAAACACACAAACACAAAACATAAACAGAAAAACGCTGCAACCGCAGACAACAGGCTGCAAGCTTGCAGTGTGAAATCTGACCCACTTTACCCAGTCTTGCTGAAACAGGATCTGGAAAAAGTTCTTCCTGGTTCTGGAACCAGAAAAACTTCTCTGTACTGATCTGAGGACCGCTGCTGTCGAGAACCTTTCTGCTTTCTGACCCTGCAGGGTTCTGGTTCTACTGCGTCACGCTCACACTGACCCGGTACTCGCTGTTGGCCGCCGTGGAGACCCAGAGGTTGTTGGGGACTCCCATCCTCTTGTAATCGGCCTTCAGGTCGATGAAGCTCCAGGATTCTTCCCGCTCCTCTTTGTTGACGTTGGGGTTGAAGGACAGGCAGTAAAGCTCGCCGTATTTCTCTGAGAGGAAGAGGAAGCGATCCGACGTCAGCCGGGATGGATCCTCCACTCATCCGTCCAAGCAGCCAGACGACGCCGGGACATGTAAGGAGCTACGCATCCTGAGGCAGCTTCACGCCTCAGACCGGCCCACTTCAGATAACAACCTGTTACTATTATTATTAAAATCATGCAGTTGTGATCTTACACCTTAAGTCTTCAGCAACGCGCTGATCTGTAAAGCCTTGTACTTCAGGGTATTTTTCTAAAGTATTTCCAGTTCGGCGCAGGTAAGAGCTGCTTGGTGCTGCATCTTTCTTCTGATGATAAGACAGTTATGGGGCGTCGCGTCATAAAAATATATAAATTATGCAACGTTATGTTATCCGGCACACAATCCATTGACTTCCTTCAATGGATTGTGTGCCGTGGACTTAACCAGCAGCCAGCTCGTTTTTGTGAAAAGTTGCCAGCTTTGCGTCTGTTTCCGGAGCTTCGCTCTTCTCCTTCTCTTGCTTTTCTACTTTCCATCCTTCAAACACGCCGACCGAGAGCGCAGACGCGTTACGTCAGGGTGCGTCTCCGGAGGAAACGAAGTTCGCCGGTGGAGGCGTGCTGCGACTTCGTGCTGCTCCAGTGTTGACCATAATCTGTCTTTATGTTTATCAGGGTTACTGCAGGTTTCACCAACTCAAACTTAAGACCATTAAGAATGAAGCTAAAGACCTGCACCGCAACAGAGATGTACGAACGAAAATCCTATCTTTTATATACCATGGCCAAGCTTTTTGGCCCGGAATGCACCTCGCATCGCATGCTTGGCTCCAGACGTGAGCCGGAGGGGAGACGAGCGTCTGCTTACATTTCCAAATGAATTTAAGACATTTTAAGGTTTGAATTTCAGACCCATGAATTCGGGGCTTTTTAAGGACTCCCCGCAGTCGTCAGTCTCAGCACAGGGGGGTCCGGCTGCTTGGACGGAGGACGTGAAGCCGGGTCGGATCCGTCCGGGAGCAAACACTCACCCGGTCGGGACAAACGGACCAAGGAGGCGTGGACCTCCAGGCAGTCCCGCTCCTGTGGGACGAGGACCTGGAAGACCCGGAAGTCCTTACAGCGGAGGACGAGCTGGCTTCCTGCGGGCGTGGGGGGGGGTCTCTCCACGCTGCTGACCATGCTGTGCAGCACCTGAAACACACCGGGAGCTGATCAGAGCGGCCGAGCCGCAGCGTGACCACGCCGTGCTCATCTGCAGAAACAGGAAGTCGGCGGCGCCGACTCATCGCTGCTGGGATGTTGGCGAGTCACTTCCTGCTGAAGTGAAACCAGCAAACACCGGCGGCTGCTGGTTCTGATCCAACTGATGGCCTCGGCCTCCAGCCTGCTGAGTCCCTGTAATGTGGCTGGCATGTTGCCATGGAGACGGATGACCTACTGATGACCCATGACTAAGGTTACTGATTTTCAGAATCAGTAATACACATTTTAATCATTTTTATAAAAGAAATTCATTTAAAAATATGCATAAATATGTAATTATTAGGCTATTTTTCAATAAACAGAGGGAGGTTGTTGTGTTTTTGGGGGTCGGCAGACTCTGGGAATCAGCCTCCTGATCAAACCCAAACAGAACCAACAGGCTGCTTCTGGCGCCAGCAGGAAAACCTCTGCTTCCTGTCAGGAAACATCTGGACCATGACCCAGAAGACGGATGGAAAACAGAGTCCGAACCAAACAGAACCGCAGCAGCCCTCACCCAGGTCTCCCGGCGAGTCTCAGGGTTGTTCTCCACGAAGATGGTGTGGGTGGCGGACAGGTATAGCGTCCCCACGCTGGCCTTCCTCTGGCCCGACGAGCGCTCCAGGAGACGGACGTTCTCCACCTGAGAGGCACAGACAGGAAGTTCACTGCTCACACCTGGGAGGTTCTGACCCGGTTCTAACCCGCCGCTGGGCCTCGACATCCCACCCCACAGATGGAGCCCCTACCACGCTGCAAACCGGATCAGGGGTTCCTGATCCGGTTTGCGGACCTCCAGCCGTGACAGCCGTCTGCAGCCTGGATGGAAGCAGATGGTCCCAGGCCTGGAGGAGCTGCTCCGACCTGCTGGGCTCCGTCTGCGTTCCGGACATGGATCAGAACCACAGGGACGCAAGACGTCCAGTCAGGTCCTTCTGGTTCTGGGTCAGCGTCCAGTGGGAGCTCAGAGTAGAACTGCTGCTCCTCCATGGATGGATGGATGAACAGATGGATGGATAAACAGATGGATGGATGAACGGATGGATAAACAGATGGATGCATAAACAGATGAATGGATGAACAGATGGACGGATGGATGTAAGGATGGATGAACGGATGAATGGATGGATGATAAGAATTGGTCCTTAAGAAGGGAAACAGACTCTTTCAGCACAAAGCAGCATCATGATCGATGTGATCGTCCTCCATCATGGTTGAGAACATTATGGGATGTCTGCGACTGAGGAACATTATGGGATATCTGACTGAACAACAGCAGCTTCCCAGATCTCACTTGAGAGCAATGTCTTTATTTTTACCTTAAGGATTCCCGCATGAATCCATTCTCGGACAGCGCGTTAAACTGTCCTGATGTTCCCGATATTCCTAAAATGAGGAATGTTCGGCAGAGCTCCGGACTGGACCCTGCCTCAGAGATCTGGAACAACCACCACCCTGACCCGGATCCGGCAGGTGAACAGATGAAACATCACCGAGAGAAGAACCGGGTCTCTGGACCTACCTTGGGAGTCCGGATGTGCTCCATCATCACTAACATCCAAGATGGAGGAGATGGAGAGGAACGGCAGCCTGATGCCTTGTCTTCGTCAGCGGTTAAATTCCCACGTTCACACCGAGAACAGAGCTGTATTTCCCGCCGCTGCTGCTCCGACCTTGACCGGGAATACCGTCCATCATTCCCGCCCCTCCGT